>CAKKXW010000003.1:44845264-44859172 GCA_920937365.1 Sphaerophoria rueppellii | reverse complement strand
AAAGAAATTACAAATCATGCAAAACAAAATATTAAAAATAGTCCTAAATTTACCCAAACGATTTTCAACGATAAAATTACATGAAAAAGCTAATGTCAACCTTGTTGCGACTCTATCTTTAAAATATGTACAAGATTTTATGTATAAATGCCAATTCTCGGACAATAGTCTCATAAACGACCTATGTGCAATTTAGATCTTAAGCGTTACATAAGGGTTTTTTCTTGTAGAATTTTCCCTTAATTTAATATTATGAAAACTATGGACTTTTTTTTTTTTATTGTATAAAAATAAATTAAAGCTGAAAAGAACATGTAGTCAAGTTCTATAACTCTTAAGAAAATTAATTAAATGTAACACTCTGCAATTTAATCTACAATAAAACAGTACAGTACAGTACACTTTAAAACTCAAACTAAACACCTGTTTTACCAGAATTCTACTTCTGATAACTTTTAATTTCTCAATGAAATTACATTACTGTTAAGAAATTATCGCTACTTCAACTTTATATTTTGACCGAGTAGTTTTAAGGAGTTGTCGATTTAGATCATTGAACTTTCGTGATTTAATAATTTCGCCAATGCAGTTTCACCAATGGAACAAAATTTATGATGAATGGAACCTCAGGATTGCACGTCCGATCCTTTCAACAAAACCCACAGCGGCTCTTAACGCTAGATTGCCTGCCATATTAAGTGAACGTAATTTTGAAAAAAAAATCATCCGAACATCATTTCCCCAAAATATCTTTGTCCGGAACTTTAAAAGCTATTGCGCGTTGCTCCCGAATAAAATTTCACTTCGAATTGATCGAACAGTGATAGCATAAATGCACAGTTCTTAGAGAAATAAAAATATCCCACATAATTATTACCTTTCAAGTTATATCAAACAATTACCTACGTATATCGAGTGGTAAGATCACACAAGTAACATTGATTTTCAACTCATATTTTTAAGTAAGAAGACTGTAGATAAAAGTGTTAAAGTGGAACATTGTTAGCAGTGATACCAACCCTTACAAGTCAAAATTGCACCTTGTTGAAAATTGATATCTCCTTATCAGTGTGGCTTCAGGCCTGGAAAGTCCACCATCGATCAAATATTCACTCTACGTTTGACCTTGGGGAAGATGCAGGAACTTCAAATCGATACCTACCACCTTTTCATCGATTTCAAGGCCGCGTATGACAGCGTCTCTACAGAGCATGTTTTGGTTGTAATTTATCATTCCATTACCTATTACCGCTTCCCTACAAAAATAGTTCTAATACGAATTGACACCAATAAGTAGTATACTAGCATACCTCATACAAAAGTACTTAATGTACAACTAATAATTATATGCGTAGTAGTACTAGAATTGGACTATAAATAGAGCTGCTACGACCGACCAAAAATCAGTCTGGTGCCGATCGTCGTCGAGGCAGGTTGTGTTCGCGAAGTAATTCTAACAGATTAGACTTTCCCCCACCAGTGATATGGGGTCTTATTAATAACCAACTCTTTTGCCGGATTCATCCGTTGATAGCCGGGTTCGCCTGTGACAGCCGGATTCGTCCATGACAGCCGGTTCCGCCCGTTAATAGCCAAGTTCGCCTGTGACAGCCGGATTTGTCCGTGATAGCTTGGTTCGCCTGTGACAGCCGGATTCGTCCGTGATAGCCGGGTTCGCCCGTTGATAGCCAGGTTCGCCTATGACAGCCGGATTCGTGCGTGATAGCCAGGTTCGCCCGTTGATAGCCAGGTTCGCCTGTGATAGCCGGATTCGTCCGTGATAGCCGGGTTTGCCCGTTACCCAGCCGGGAACACATTGATACCAGCCACATTTCCACTTATATATGTATTGTAATTTAAATAATTTAAGATATTCTGAAGTTTAAATAAAGAAAAGACCTTTAACTAAAGTTTCGTACTTTCATTAGTAACATCCTGGAAATACTGGAGAGCTAAACCTCAGCCCGTGTCCGTATGTGTAAGATAACAATGGAAAACTTACGCTGTTCCGTAAGGAACGGAAGTATGTGATGTCAAAAAAAGTTTTAGACAAGATGATGCGCTGTCATGAGATTTCATCAACATCATTCTTGGAAAGATTGTGCAAGACTCGAATGCTAAGACCAGAGACACAATTTTTCGAAAGTCCTTACAGCTACTAGGATTCGCAGACGACATTGACATAATTGGAAGAACAAAGCGTGATGTCATTGAGACTGTGGCCAGGAAGATGGGTCTAGCGGTTAATGAGGGCATGACCATGTTAATGCTGTCAACAAGAAAGGACACCCAAATCGACGTCTTGGAGCAAACGTCAACATAGACAGATTTAACTTCGAGATAGGTAAGGACTTCTTCTACCTAGGATTTGCTATAAACTCAGCCAACAACCGCAACGCTGAAATCAAACGAAAAATCACACTTGCCAATCGCTGCTTCCTTGGACTCAGAAGGCAATTGAGTAGTAAAGTTCTCTACGGAACTACTAAACTGACACTCTACTGAGTAATGGACCATGACAACATCCGATGGAAACGCTTTGAGCTGCTTCGAGAGAAAAATTCTTCGGGTGATTTTTAGTCCTGTCTACATTAATGAAGAATGGAGACGAAGATTCAATCAAGAACTGTACGAGCTGTTCAGCGACACTGATCTAGCCAGAGTAGTTAAGGCTCAATGACTTAGATGGTTGGGTCATAAGGAGCGAATGGAAAATAATGCTCCGTCTCGTAGAGTCGGTATTGATTTCGGAGGTTTATGGATACCATGCCTCATTTTTGCCAACGACATTGTTTTTTCTAGCGGAATCAGTGAAGGGTTTGCAGCGCATGATCAACCGCCTAACCTCGGTAAACCTCGTAAAATCTAAAATGATGATCTTCTGGGACGGTTGTGGTAGATACTCCAGATATGAAAGGTGGAGCTACAAAGGTCAGAATCTGGAAATTATTAGAAAGTATAAGTACCTCGTTTTTGTCTGTTCTAACATTTACTTCAGAAAGCATTTTGAGACTTTATTAGCAGAAGCAAAGAGAGCTATTTCTTCAGTCTGGGGGCGTTATATTGGCAGTAGGTTTGTTATGGTCCACAAACCTACTCCCAATACAACGTAAAGATACAGATTTTTGGTGCCACTGCTTCCTCTATCATGCTGTGTGATGCACACGTTTGATGCTGTTGAAGATACTTCCTTAAACGAATTTTTCGGTTGCCGACCTTTAATCCAAATTACATAGTTCATCTAGAAACTAATATTCCACCAATATTCTTAAATATATTCTTAAACTACATTGCGAATATATACTTCAAATACTGGAGATGGATGAAAGAAGACTGCCTTATTGGATCTTCAAGTCAATAGTAACACGGAGAGGCAATCTTGTAAAAGAATGGGAGCGAATAGGCGTGAATCATCGTAAGTATAAAAAGACTTAAGATTCAAGCAGATATTGTACCCGCTAATCTGAGAAATCTGGTTGAAAATCTACTGGATAGTGTAGCTCAACTACAGTTATGTCTTGGAAGCTCAATCTTCTCAATATATTATTAGTATAACTACTTGTAGTACTTTTTAAATCGATTGCCCCTTTCCATGATAAGTATTGTAAGGAACCTACCACCTTCGTCAATCATCACCTACCACCCGCTGATGCATCTGTATCCACAATCTAGTATTAGATTCGTACCTTCGTTGTAATGTTAACCTACCAGCTGTGCTTGCGCCTGCATTACATCAATTAATTTAATGACAATCGAGCTACATGGTCTCTAAAACACCAATTTTAAGTTTCACATGAAATCCACATGGACGTAGAAATGACATATAGCATTGAAACCCTCTTATATGCTCCCAATGAAGACTGGAATTTAATATAAGTCGAATTTTTCTATAAAAGGTACCCAGATTCGATCCTTAGGCTGAGTTTACTCTTGGGTGCCAAACCAAGCCAAACATTTTAAGAAAAAGAAACCTCAAATTTACAAAAAAAAAAGAAAATCCTCTCGGAAACAAAAATTAAGACCTGACTCTTTTCCTTATTTTTTTTCTTGCTCTTCATTTTGATTCACTTTCGTCACGGTAAAAAAATAAAATAGACAGCTCTTGAAGAGCCAAGGCCTAAGTGGCTTACTCTTATCAACAATTCTCTTGGTGAGTGTGAAAAATTGAGGGAACCTACAATTTAACCTCCGATTCCGAACGGTAAAGTTGAGAAGCACTTTTTCATGACAGATGATACTCTTGGAAGTTTTGTCACTTCTTCGCAAGAGGCAGTGTCCGTGGAAGATGAAATAAAAAACGTTGGCCCCGAGTAGGATTCGAACCCACGACGTTCTACTTAGCAGCCAATGCACCTAACCACTAAGCTACGGACACTACACTTTCGTCACGGTATGATATTTAAATTTAGAAGGGAAATGATCAATCTCTATTACATTGCACATACCGTCCGGACCTACCGATTTTGTGATATAATTGCAACGACATGGAAAAAGAAGATGTTAACAATTTTATTGCTAGATCCGAGTTTCAGAGAATATCGTATCAGATTCTTCGATATATACATAATGGACAAGAACGATGTTATCAGAATTTTAAATAAAAGTCTTGGTTGGGAGAAATTGTATGAATACACAACGATGGCTCTGAATTATAGATCACGAATAATTGAAGGGGACTTTCATTTAAATAACAAAAGATAGTGTTTCTTTTCTGCTCAGATTGTTCACATTATAAGAGTAATATTTCCTCTTTAGCGTTCAACGAAGGAAGCTTTTTAGAGTTCTTAACATGGGATTCCAAAAATCGTATCGTTTTT
Source organism: Sphaerophoria rueppellii (assembly GCA_920937365.1). NCBI lineage: Eukaryota > Metazoa > Arthropoda > Insecta > Diptera > Syrphidae > Sphaerophoria > Sphaerophoria rueppellii. Next base: position 44,854,355 of record CAKKXW010000003.1, on the reverse strand, counting down.
TCTATTTGCCCAACGTAAAACATCGAGAACATTTGACTAATATATATGACTAAACTTCTCGTGTGAATGAATATAAATTCCACTTAAAAATAATTTAAATTAATATATTTTGTTATAAGGAAACAAAAAAGATAAGTATACGCCCGAGTGCCTTAAAAACCAAATTGAGCAAATTTTCAGCAGATTCCTTCTTCTCCTCTAGTTATTGTTGAAACAGGATAAAACACCTTACTTAGTTTTGTAATTTTTCGAATATTTTTATCAAGCAAATGGTAATGAAATTATTTTTATAACACTTCGTTTGTTTAAAAAAAAATTAATTGTATATTGTTTTACTGAGAGATCAAATTCAAGAGCTTTTAACAGTCATAGCGATGAAAGATGAATTATTATCCCTAAAAGAAAATCGAACTTGGGAACTGGTAAAAAGACCAGAAAGCGTGAAGGTTGTACAAAATCGATGGGTTTTTCGAGTAAAAGATCCAACCATTAGTGAAAAGCCAAGATACAAAGCAAGACTTGTTTCGAGAGGCTATATTCAACAAAAATTAATCGATTACTTACAACGAAACCTTCAGTCTTGTTGCACGTTATGGTATAGTGCGTATGCGTTTAGTCATCAAACAATTTGATGTGAAAACAGCATTTTTTTACGGTACTTTTGAGGAGGAAGTATACTTAGAGCAACCTGAAGGATTCGAAGATGGAACTGGAAGAGTATGCTTATAAAAAGGTAGTTTATGCGGTCTCATGCAAGCACCGCGTTGTTGGCATAAACGTTTTCTGGGATTCATGTCGAAGACAGGATTGAAGAACAGCACAGCAGATCCATGTCTATTTTATCGGAACGAAAGTGGAAAAATTCTTTATGTAGCAATTTATGTTGACGATGGACTGGTTCTCGGCAACAACGAAGAAGAAATTCAAAATTGTATGCAAGAACTCAAAATGGAATTTAAAATAACAATTGAAACTCTTGACAATTTTCTCGGCATGAAGATCAAAATTGAAAATGATGGATCAATTCAATTAAGTCAAGAAAATTATACAAACAAAATTTTGGAACGTTTCAACATGTTTCCAATTCAGTGACAACTCCTGAAAGTCGAGAGGTAGATAAGTCAAAATTAGAACAAATAAGAAAAGAAGTCCCTTACCGAGAAGCCGTAGTGAGCCTGATATTTTTGGCAAATGGTACGAGACCAGACATTGCCTTCACGGTAAGCTCTGCAGAAAGAAAAATAGAAAATCCTACAAAGGATGACAGGAGTAGCGTCAAGCGAATTTTCCGTTATATTCGTGGTACAACTTAATCAGCCTTACGATATCAAGCGAAGAACTTTAAGAGGTTTAGAACTTTTTTTTTTTTTTTAAACACAAAAATTCGAAAAAATGAATGAAATTTTTTTTTGAATCGATAGTTTGAACCTTGCAATTTAATGTTAAAAAATAATTTCATGCACATGTTGACCGCGGCTGCGTCTCAGGTAGCCCATCCGCTGAGTCCAATTTTGGCATACTCTTTCACACATATCGGCCGGTATCTCGCACGAATAAATGCATGGATGTTGGCTTCCAGTGCGTCAATCGAAGCGGGCTTGTCCCTATAGACATTAGCCTTGACATACCCCCACAAAAAATAGTCTAATGGTGTCAAATCGCACGATCTAGGCTGCCAATTGACCGGCCCGAAACGTGATATTAACTGTTCACCAAACTCGCCTTGCAATTGCGCCATTGTTTCGCGTGCTGTGTGGCATGTGGCACCGTCTTGTTGAAACCACATATCATGCAAGTCAAGAACTTCCATTTCGGGCAAAAAAAGTTTGTTATCATCGCTCGGTTTACCATTGACAGTAACGCTGCGATTCGCATAATCTTTGAAAAAATATGGCCCAATAATGCCGCCGGCCCAAAAACCGCACCAAACAGTGGCTTTTTCGGGATGCATTGGTAGCTGTTGCAATGGTTCTGGCTGATCCTTACTCCAAATGCGGTAATTTTGCTTATTTACGTACCCATTCAACCAAAAATGAGCCTCATCGCTGAACACAATTTTTCGATAAAAATGCGGATCCATTCACCAAAAATTCGGCGTTGTGGTAGGTCGGCTGGTTTAAGTTCTTGCACAAGCTGTATCTTAAAAGGCTTTACGCCCAAATCCTTCCGCAAAATTTTCCACGTTGTGCTGTAACAAAGGCCTAACATTTCGCGGTCTTCTGTCACAGTAGCTGTTACGTCCGCAATATTTTCTTCACTACGCACAGTACGTAAACGTATTGGTGGTTTAATGTCCAACAAAGAAAATTTGGTGCGAAATTTCGTCACAATCTTCCGAATAGACTGCTAAGAAGGTCGAGAATGCCGACCATAAAATGGAAGCAGCAAGTTCATCGCGCACATTTCGAACCGAGCACGAATTTTGATAGTAAAATTCAATAATTTGCAAGCGTTGTTCATTTGTAAGACGATCCATGGTTAAATTGCAAACCAAACCAAACTGAAGCTGTTTGACGGTGACACAAGGTACTAAACACACATCAGCTGTCAAAACCAGTGTTGCCAAAACCAAACCAGCTAAAAAATCACCCGTTAAAAGTATTTAGTGGAGTTATTTCAATGTTTGCAGGTGGACCTGTTTCATGGACAAGCCAACTCCAAGCTGAGATTATGGCTGCGTGTGAAGGTTGTAAAGAGGCAATTTGGCTCAAACGTCTTCTGCAAGAACTCATGGGACAAGAAGAACCAGCACCTATTTTTTATGTTGATAGTGCAAGTGCTGTGAAACTTGCGAAGAATCCAAAATTTCATAAGCGTTCGAAGCATATTGAAGTTCGACATTTCTATATTCGAGAGCGTTTTCTTGAAGGTGACATGCTCACAAAACCTCTTGAACTATTCCGATTTCAAATGCTGCGAGCAAAGAAAACGAAAAGTAATATTTCCATTGTTGTTTGGTTTTTTGGAGGAAGTGTTGAAACAATTCTAAGCACAGTTGTACGACGAGATTCTTCCCACTGTCTAAAATGTGTACTAAAGATGTACTAGTTAAAAAAAAAAACAATCAAATTCTGCAAGCCTGAGGGTGAGACTATTCTCTCAATACCAAAGCGATAAGTATAAGTTAATGATCAAGGACAAACTATTTCAAGGTCCTGGAAACTCTGATGATTACGAACCACTTTTTGTACGTCATAAACTGCAAAATGTCATTAGCAAATTTAAAAACCGTTCATTCATGCTTGAAAAAAATTGGTTGTATTAAAAACAAAGTGTTTGTGTTTTCTTTTGAGAAAGTGGCAGTACCCCATTACAATTACAATCGATAGTTTGCCTGCTTAAAAAAAAAAAAAAAAAAAAACTTCTTCAAACTCAAGATAGGAATAAACCTAGCCTTCAATTCGTTATGAGTTATGACTTATGACTCCCAAAATTGTATTGATATTTTACACTTAAAAATGAAATAACCCGCCTTTCGCCCAATCAATTTTTTTTTTGGAAAAAACACCATTTCTTCCATTACACCAAAATTAACACAAACCTTCCATTAACAAAAAAAATTCCTTTCAAAAAATATTATGTGTATGTCAGCTTCCTTGGAATAACCTGCAACTCCTAGAAACTAAAGGCCTTTACTATACTGCTCGCTGTCTATATATTGTATGAATATAGGTACATAAAAAAGAAAAACAAAACAAACATTCCAAAATTCTTGTTCGTTTGCCATCGCGGCATGCAGCATAGTTATAGTAACACATGTCACAAGTATGTATATAACAAACTACCTGGTTGAAAAAAAAAAATGTCCTTGGGCTAATAGACTTAGTTTTTTGTTGAACGTACGTTTATACCATTTGTTGTGTATTGGTTAGGACTTGTAGGTGTAGCAGCGACAAAGAGGCCGAAGCTTTTGCTACAAAAAAACGACGCGACAAGTTAACTCACTCGCTTTTATAGTTATTCATATGTGTAATAAAGTATAAGGACATTATTTTCAAAATTATAACACACACTTGCAATTATATCCTTCTCGCTATAGATCCCCGAGCAGTACTTGCACACACATGAAATTCACGAAATGAAAAAAAAAACACACACACAAAATGAATAAATTATTACCTCAATAATAGTCTAATCAATATTTTGTTGTAACTATGTATTTACAATTCGAATTGAGTCCTTTTTTCAGTAGACTGACTACCTACAACTTTTGTATGACTCCATCATGTGTTGTTTGTCTATATAACCTGTAGATTAGTGAGTGTGCCAGCAAAGAAATTATATGAAATTGTTTTCTATGTTTCTTTGAGGGGAACACAAAATTTGAATAAACTAAATAAAGTCAAAACGGCCTCAAGGACATTTTATTCAAATTTTGATGTTCTATGAATTGTTGGAGTGCTTCCCTTCCCTTCCCTTCCCCAACGATTCAAAAGCAGAACAAAAATCCACCGCAAAGTTAATCGGAAATCCATCAATAGAGGTCCTTGTTGGTTAGTTTTTTATTTACCTTCGGGAATTATGCTTGAATCCTGGAAGCTCGATTGATTTTATATGATTTCGATTGTGTTTTGTTTGAGAATTTGTTGGCTGAAAATATCCTTTTCTGTGTTTTTTTTTTTTCAAAAGCAGAGCCCACGTCACCTTGTTGCGTTTTATATATATTTTGTTTGTTAAAATTTGCACTTTAATTAGGGTAATTATGATCAAGAGAACGTTTTGCTTGTAAACTGAAAATATCAGAATCGAAAATCACACACACGAGTCAAATTAATTTAAAATGCAAGCAGGAAAGGACACTTTAATTAATGGTTGTTGCTGCTGTTGTTGTTGCTGTTGTTGTTGTTTTTGTTGCTATCGGGTAGGAAAATTTTCAATTTTGGCATTTATTTTATTTACAATTTATTGCGCTGGAATGATTAACTTGCAACGGAAGAGGGGGTTTTATACGAACTAAACTCACGATAGTGAAGAAACAAACGAATGGATTAAGGACTTATTTGTCAGTTTTATTTTTTTAATGCCTTTCTAACGGTATTGAACGAATGAAAATGACGGTTGCGGCAGAGACGACCGCGACGAACGGTGACGCTGAATACTACTGCGACAACAACGATGGCGTGAACAAAAATGAAGGCGATACAACCAGCAAGGAGTCGACCTCACGAATGGAATAGTGATAGTGAGTGAATCTAACGAAACGGCCAAAAAGAAGAAGAAATAACAACGTTAACATTCATACCTATACATGAAATTATTTTAATGGTATGAATGTATCTACCCCAACAAAAGGCCGATAGGAGCAAGCTCTGGATTGAATATGGGTCAGGTGAAATTTCAATACTATCTTTATTGTGCCGTGGTTAGGTGGACGTGAATAAGGTGGTGGCGATGGTAAGGTGAACACAGTGTGGGTGATTGCTATTTGGGTAGGGCTAAATATTTTTGGGGGCCCATACTGAGTTATCTTGTCGTAGTCGAAGTTCTTTATGGCACGTGGCAAACATTTTTGGGTCGTCGTGAAGCACCTTGTCGGACCGCAATACAGAAATTGGTGGACAAATTTGAGCTGTTGGGACAAGTTAGTGAAGTGAAGAATAAAACCCGTGCACGTCACTCAATAACAACTGAGAATATTGCTGTTGTGGCCCAAAGTGCTGAAGAAAACCCAGGTTTGTCCATTCCTCGTCGTTCTTTGGAAATAGGCATTCCACAGACGTCGTTGCACCGTATTTTGCATAAAGTCTTGGGTCTTAAGGCTTATAAAGTTCAGTTAATACAAGAACTCAAGCCGGCTGATCATCGTGTCTTTGCTGATTGGGTCCTTGCATGAAAATGATCCGGAATTTCATCGAAAAATCATCTTGACTGATGAGGCCCATTTCTCGGGTTCTACGCCAAAAAGCAAAACTGTCGCATCTGGGGATCGGAAAACCTAAAAGTTATTGTTGAAAAGCCTCTCCATCCTCAACGCGTGACTGTTTGGTGCGGTTTATGGTCCGGTTTTATGACCGGAATCGGATGGTATTGATCTGGACAGCGTTTACTTTCAACAAAACGGCGCTACGTGCCACAAAAGAAATGAAACCATCGATCTTTTACGGGAAAAGTTTTCGGACCGTGTTATCTCTCGTAGACGTGATCACAATTGGCCACCGAGATCTTGTGATTTAACAGCTTGCGACTTCTTCCTTTGGGGCCACGTGAAAGATAAGGTCTACGTCAACAGCGCAGCTTCGATTCAATATCTCAAAGATGGAATTCGTGAGGCTATCGAGGACATGGGGCAGCCACTTTGCGATTTGTTTATGGAAAATTTCATGAAAAGGATATGGTCCTGTAAGCGTGGTCGTGGCAGCCATTTGGCTGATGTTGTATTAACGGCATACTTTCTTCTTTATAATGAAATAAACATCCGATCATTTATCTCAAAAAATTTCATTTTTCTTTGAATATCAAAATAACACCTCTTATTGGAAAACCCTTTATTTAAGAATATTCATTACTCACCAATAAGGCAAAAGAAAAAAACACCTTTACAAAAAAATAAGCGCTTAAAGTGGGTGCGTGGTCACCAAAACTGGACGTTAAATAGTTAGAGAAGTATCATATGGAGCGACGAGTCTCCATTCGAGTTATGTGTGGGAGATTCAAGATCAAGAGTCTTAAGAACTCCATCTGAAGCTTTTCATTCCAACTGTTTTCGTAGAAAAGCAAAATTTACTTCTCCACTAATGGTCTGGGGATAAAAGTCAGCTCGAGGAGTGGGAACGTCATAACTCATAAAATATCTAGTCACCTTGGAACATTAACTTTTACCCTGTATTGCAAAAAGAAGATGGCAATTTTATTTTTCAACAAGGTGGCACATTGTGTCAGGGCAAATCTAACAAAGGATCTTAATGACTTGAGAACAAAAATCCAAGAAATTTGGATGAATAACTCCTGTGTTTTGTAAAAATCTCGTGGAAACAGTTACAAAACGAATAAGGGCCATTATATCAAACAAAAGGGCGAAGCTACTCAATATTAAAGACAAGTTCTTGAAACTGGGTCTACTTTTTTGCCTTTTTTTCATTTATTTTGAGGCCTTTTTTCAATGGATCACAATTTCATTATGAAAATATAACCCAATGTGGGACCTCATTTCATTTTGTCTTTGGGGCCTTTTTTCCTGGGGCCTAATATCACAGAACCGGTCCGTGCCACCGAGTCACTACACCCGCTGATACGTGCCACCAGGGACATTGTACTTACTGATCTGCAGTCGCTTAGGGTTTCGTCCCGATATCCCCACACCGTACCTGGTCACAACAAACCGGAACATAATAGTATTTGAGGAGTTCTTATTTTATTGTAAAGTATTTTTCAATAAAAAAATTGATTCTGGACCGATTAATATTCCTCGTTTCGTAACCTTAAATACAAATCATGCATATTCCGCTCCTGTTATAGGCAATCATGCTATTCTATAAGTCGTCCAAATCCCAGGCATTGTTTTGTCCATCAATCCACCTTTAACCTACCTACCTTCTATTGTTTTGTCGCGGCACGACATTCAGTGTTATTCGCACACAAGTGCAGCCTGCGCAGTTATATTGTCTTCCTTATCTTCCTCCGCAAGTTTATGTCCTTTTTCTCATTCCCCTATATCCGTTCGAAAACAAACCGTACAACACATTCACGTTAACTTTAACTTCCATTTCGATTTCAAGGATAAACCATCTTGTCTCGGAAACGGAATTTATATCAGATTGATAAATAGAGTTTGTGTGCTTAGTGGCTATTAGCAATTTGTATATGTTTTTAGATTTTAGTCTCTTCTTGCGGCAGGTGGTGTGAAGAGGTAATGCAAGTGTTATTTAATGTACGTATGTGTGGAGATTGGTCTTAACGGATTTTGCTGAAAGAAAAATTTAACATTTTTAAGACCTTGTCTACGAATGAGTCTCTGATATGTTTTAAAGCTACTGTCAGGAATCTCCTTTGCAGTGTCGTTTGTTCTTGTTCTCAACACGAATAAATAACCAAAGCGAAAACCATTGGTAAGCCACGTGTGTCAATACATTTTTCTTAACATAAACTATTAATCCTCTGCCCCAAGAAGACTTACAGTTCGTGTCAATATATTCATCATGTTGATATTTCTTTTGGATTATTTATAAGCGGCGCACACTGGGAAAATTAGTATGGGAGTGCGGAAAAAATTCTATAAAAACTGAACCACTTGATGGATTTGGATGAAATTTTCAGAAATGATAACTTGATACGTAAGAAATCAAAATAATTAATTACCGCCCACTGCCACGCCCCTTAATATTAAAAAAAATATTTATTTTTCTCAGAATTATAAGAAATTTAAATAAATTCCTTAAAAAATGTCATAAATACTATTATAGTAATATTAGTAATCGCAAATACAGATATCAAGTGAAACACAAGAAAGTATAGTGGGAAAATTAAAAAAAAAAACACTTTAATTGCATTTTATTGAAATTTTAGTCTTGAAGAAGAGCCATAACATCTCCAGTTAACTGATCATGCTTTTTCATGGTAAAAGAATGGGTGAGGTTTGAGATTAAGGGGTCAAATGTCACCATCAATCGGCTCATTACATCCTCATTCGTTGCAATGCGGCTACATTTCCTAGAATGTCTACGTAGGTATTTTTTATAGTCCTCATTCCGATATTCTTCAGCCTCTCCAGACAATGTTCCAACAATAAAAATACATTTTTCCATTATGGATCAATAATTATTTTTAATCAAGAAAATCTTAAAATCACTTTTTCACAAATTATTGACTTTTTTTTTTTTTTTCACACTATCAGATAAAGTCGAAGAGAGCTTAAAGCAAGCAACATCTAACGACCATTAGTCCTTAACCCAGAAAACTGTGTTAACAGACCGGCTCATCACTTAGTGCAGATAACAACCTTGTAACAGACCTCTCCGACTTCTTATAGCCTTACTCCTGATATTTTTTATGGATGCATCTGTAAGATCCTTTACATCGGCGTAACGTTGCTTACTCCTACATTACTCGGCTAACTACCACTGTAAACTGGGGAATTAGAGTTTGGAGTGGGTAA
>CAKKXW010000003.1:44815890-44844433 GCA_920937365.1 Sphaerophoria rueppellii | reverse complement strand
GGCAAATGTAGCTAAAATTGTATGTCCAAAAATATAAAAAAAAATTACAAATTTTTGAGTGCTTTCTTAAAATAATCATACAATGAAAACCAAATTTGAAAAATCATATTTTTCTTCGGTTTAACATTGAGACAATAAAGTTCGTTAAGAAAAAAATAAAGAAAAATATTGGGGCGAAACCAAAAAACAAAAACAAAAACTTTCACCTAAGTGCTTTTTTACCATATAATCAATAGCGCTACCAAGTTATGTCTCTAAAAAGCTATAAAAACGAAACCAATGCAATAGTCCGATTTCAATAATTCTTTTTGATTTAGGTGCAGATTTTATTCTGGAATCTGAAAATATCATCAAAAATTTGGTTTTCAAAATTTTATTTTAAGACTTTTTTCCGCAAAATCCCCAGTGTGCGGCGTGCTACATCTGAAAAGATTGTACATAATTTTGATGTGTCAAATAGGAGATATCGTGCCCTCATGAGGACACAAGCGTCCTCAACTAAATCTGTTTATCAAGTCCCACTCTCATTTTCAAGTGCTGACCGCCTGGTGTCTAGTACCTCAGCTCTATTACAGAGTTAGAACCCCTTTGGAAGGTTGTTGGTGAGAGCTAACGAGTGTTTTTTTACGGAGGCACTTCTCCTTTTTCAAGGCGTCTACAGTTCCAGTTAGGCTGAAGAACTCAGTGCACATCTTATACGTTCGACTTCGACATATTTAGAACTCAGCCCGTTAAGGAGTAGTTTATCCGACTTGTTGCCCTTGGCACTTCAGATTGACGGTCGTGCTATGGGGTGACTTCACAATATCGTAAGGAAAGTTTAGTTGCAAAACAACAAACGAAAACAGGACAACGAGTATCTGATCTCCACGTGGAATCTTAGGTCCCCTTAACAGACCGCGTGTAGCCGAATAATTAGCGGAGGCCGTTGACTGTTAGATATATAAGCGCATATAACCGCCATCAAGGAAGTTCGATGGGATGCGCTTAGCAAAAGGAGGATGAAAAACTGCGATATCTACTAAGGGACTGTTACCGAGAACAATGACAGCGTTTGGATGCGGCTTCGTTGTTAGAAGCAGGCGTAGGCAGCATGTCCTAAGTTTCGGAGCTCAATGTACACCTAACGATTATCCGCATCAAGGCTTAATTCGACAATATATGTCTAATAAACGCTCACGCTCGTTCGCCCCACGACATCAAATACAATTTCTACGAACAACTCCACGATTGATGCGAGCAATACCTTAGTAGACGTTAAAATTGTTTTCAATCCGAAAAAAAAACTCCGATAATGGAGGCTTATCGATTTTGCAGCGGGCGAAACATAGTAGTAGCAAGTAATCGTTTTCCATACCTTAACAGTCTCCAGACCAATGAACTGTCAACCAGATTGATCTTATTGCAATTGACGCAAGACACACTGCAAGTATCATTGATGTCCGACACTTCCGAGGGGCCAACATCGACTCGCACCACTACCTAAGTCGTAGTACAAAACTCGACCAAAGCCAAAAATAGGAGATGTATGACGTCAGACGGCTACAATCGCAAGAGACTTCAAGATCCTTCTCCTTTCGCATGTCAAGTAATCTCATGAGAAGTCTTCTACAGCCAGTATGGAGTATTGAGAACAGTGGTGGAATTACCAGAAAGCCATTAGGTATGCTGCCGCTGATTTGTTGGGTTTCACATGGCAATTAGAACGAAACCCCGGTTTGATGAAGAATTCAGGCAGGTACAGTGGCGTGAAATAACGCCCGCCGAAATAACGCCGCATAGGCCCTTATTTCCATTTCTTTTGGAAACTAGACCCCTACAAGAGTTGCGGTCTTATTTTCATTACAACTTCGAAATAAGACCCGCCTTCTAAACATCGCCTATGATATCTTTTCTGCAGAATTATAAAAACGCCTGAAGCTGTTTGTAAACTGATTGGTCCTTATTATTGTGGCTTTAGAACAAGAAAGTCCACCATCGATCAAATACTCACTCTACGGCAGATCCAGGAAAAAAACATAACCTCCAAACCGACACATACCATATTCTTAACGATTTTAATGAAGCGAATGGCAGCATTTATAGAGAAGAACTGTATTAAGCCAGTTAAGGTATTGGCAAGCTCATTCGTCTGAGAAACATAGTAGTAGGAGAACTGACGCTGCCCTATCAGTGCATTTGAATAGCGATGCGTCCTGATATACCATAAGTCCTACATTTGGATGTATTCCTCGTTCTTAAAAAAGTGTTTTAACTTGCCTGATACACCCGTGGCGTAGTGGATATGTGCCTTGGCTGTTACGCTGAACGTTGTGGCTTTGAATCCTTCTCGTGCCCGTGAAGTTTTTATTACATCTTTCACGGGTACTGCATCTTGCGAAGATCTGACAAAACTTCAATCTGTAATGAAAAAAGCGCTTCTTGGCTTTGCCGTAATTTCGATGATATGGAAAAAATTAACACCAGCGTCTTGTCTACTCTTATAGAAAAGAAAAATAAGAACGGAGAATTAATTTCATTCAGTCTCCATGATTCTCATAATCTCGAGTATCCTTAAATTTGTGTGTTTCAATAAAGGGTAAGTCCGGCTTATTTCAGGGTTGCTTGGAAAAAAAAGGTTCAGATGTCGATCTCCTTTCTCCTTCCACCTGAACGTGGCTCGGGCAATCATGCTACGGTAAGTTGTAGTGCGTAAAATCTATTTCTAGATCGTGTATTCTAACAATTTGTTGTCACAAGGAAAACAAATACCTAAATTTAACATAAAAAAAACTCCCAATAGCATATGGACTGCGATAACATATTCCGAATTGCCATCATCGCTCTTTTTTCTACAGAAAACAAAATGCTGACTCGCGGGAATTCCAGGTTGATTCATTTCGTCACATACGCTGTGCGCCTTATGTGTTTATTTTGCTCCTATATTGCTATTTATGCAATACAAAGTTAATACGACGAAAGTTATTGCGTTTTGTGCTTATGAAAAACTTATTGACATTTCAGCTATTTTAAGAATGCAATTAAGTTAAAATGTATATAACTCAAATAATAATGAAAACAGCTATATCGTATCAAACACGCTATGTAGTCTACTCATACAACATTGGCCTAGTCCATTCATCAAAAACACTACAAAAGCGAAAGTTTCAATGTTTATTTCCGTGTGTAAATTCTAGGTTCAAGTTTTATTGCGGGTAAGGACATGTTTTTGCTGTGTTAGAAGTTGTAATAGAGGCTAATCAAACTCCAATTCAAGGTTATTATTATTATTTAAATATTAGCACAAGAAATGACAACATTTCCATCTGTTGGATACAAATATTCTGCCGTTTGCGTTCAATAGATGTTGTCGGCTATCTTAACAAACAACTGTTTTGAGGACATGCAGATTATCAGAATCTTGATTAATGCAAGAATTGCAGACATTCTTCTAGTCGATTGATTTTGGTAAGGAAATACCCACAAATCAATCGAAAGGTTGATGGTTGGTATGAGTAGTAAGGTAAAGTAATTTTCTGTCTCAAAAACTTTAATTTTGATAAATTTGAATGAAATTCCTGAAGAATTGAATTCGACAAATTTTGAAGTTCGACCGACTTTTGGACGATATGAGTTCGGTGCAGGAAAATAAGTCCACAGAACTAAGTAATTTTAAGTCCACAAAGTAAGACTACCAACAGCTCCAGACTGCTAAAGCTCATCAACAGTTCTCTGGAGTGCATGTGAAGTATTGAGCGGATTTACAATTTAACGTGCGCCGAGGCTCATAACCACATAACGTGAGCCTGTTTATTATTTTTCACTTAAAATTCAAATCTTGATTGAAGCATTGAAACGTTTACAATTAAGCCGTTCTTCAATTGGTCGTTCTCCAATTAAGCGAGTTGGACGGACATTTCTATGAAAGGATTTTGTATCCAACTGTGTCCATTTCCAACAGACACCAGTTCTGAAAAATAACTTAAAGCTATGCAGACTCAGCGGTATGTTTTTGGTAAAATATTTTTTTTTTACAGTTTTCCCAGGGTTTGGTCCTGTTTATTTTAATTTATTTATTTATTTCTTTCTATAGAGCTTAAACTCTGTTAGAATATAACAAAAATATATACACCCCTATCGCCAATTTTATGGGAACTTTTTTTCCCAGGGAAATAAAAATTACCCCGCGGAACAGAAGTTTCCCATCGAGAATCTCCCAAGAAATTTTATTTCCCCGGAAAGAAATTATACCAACCTTAAAATATTTTAATGATTTTCGAACTTGTTTTGAAAGCTTCAAATTTAAATAAAATATTTTGTTTGTGTCAAATTCAAATAAAAATAAATGAAATTGTGGGATTTCACATCAAGACAGAATCAATATCGCTAAATTTTACGGACATATTTGATAGTAATTATTATCCCGAGCCTATTTTTGAAAGCCAAACTCATTTCCTAGCCCTGGTTACCGAGGAATTTGCACCAGAAGATATACATATGAATGTACATACATAGGTGCATATACATGTGCATAATTTATATGGGATTACAAGAAGCTTAGAACTAAAACCAGGAGGAATGGAAGTGAGATCATACCTCTGTAACCAGACTTTGCAGATATTTTTGGTTCTCAGTGGCTGATAGATGGCTTGTTAATACTTATTTTCGCGTATCATTTGCTTTTGCATATCTGGGAAATTCAGGATCTTTACCTGTAATAAAACTTCATTTGCATTCATTTTTGATTCCGAATTCCGAAATAAACATGCAAGTAAGACTGCCTCTTGTTGTTTAAATGCATTTTACCTAAGCTATTGACCTATTACGTCGGTGATGTTTCCTTTACGGGACATAGGGTCTCTTCCACTAGAGCCATTGGGTCGTGCTGATTCCCTTTCATCGCCAAGTCCATTGCCTGCCAGCCCACTTCTGCTTTCTCGTGTGAGCGGGTTCCATGGCAGTCGCCTTTTCGAAGCGTGTGGCCAATCCACAGCTACTTTCGTCTTCGTATGCTTAGGTCTATGGGTTCCTGACAGAATCTGAGATACGGTAGTGCTAAAAAATACTCAAAATATTTCTGAGACATCAACTAACGAACGTTTGAAAAATTCTTGTGGCAGCGTCTGTGACTTCCCAAGTGCTACTTCCCGTAAAGCAGCAGGGATTCAACATTGAAGCATTACAATCAGGGCTTGGTCCTTAATCTAAAAGAGTTGTCCAGAAATATTTACTTGGATTGATGATTAAGTTTTACAGATGATCCATTAAGTTTTTTCGAGTTGATCTTTAGCCTCACGACTTCTGCCCCTCTCTCCGCCAAAGAAAAAAAGAAATAGTCTTCTATTTCACTTCATGGTGATGCACAGCAAGCTTTCCCACACAACTTACTTGGGGAAAATTCTATTCCAAATAAGGAAAAAGTTCCCTGGAAAATATTATTGGCGATACGAATTTTTCGAAATTAAGCTTTTTCCCATTCTCGAAAATTATTCATGATAGCAAAGTTCCCAATTTGGGAAAAAACTCCAGGGAAAATGTATTCGTGATAAGGCTGATATTACAACAATAAAATGAAAGAATAAAATATTCATTGTCAACAAATTATATTTGTTCTTTTTTTTTTTAATTAAAATATCACTAGCATTACCGCTTTTTTAAACGAAAATCTACTTAGATGTAGGTCGATTATGTCACAAATTGAATTAAATAATATGCAGGAGCTGGAAACTGGATAATTTTTGCCGTAGTTTGTATAAAAACGTGGCACATAATAAAACATAAAGGAGCAAAAATTGGATAAAGGGCAAGTAAGGCAGAACAATCTATATGAGAACATAAAACATGCCTTGCCAACATTATAAGATATTGTTTACGCCGCGTTTCTAGAGTTTGCATACCTAATAGAAGGCATCTCTGATCATAAGAAGGCATAACATCATCAACCCAATTTAGCTTTCTTATGGCATACCTCGTGAATTTACGCTGTACAGCCTCAATTCTATTAATAATGACATCGTAAGTTGGATTTCAAATACAACAAGCGTACTCAAGATTTGATCGAACTAAAGTATTATACAGAGTCTTTAGAGTAAGCGGGTCTTTAAAATCATTTGAGTTCCTTTTCAGAAAACCTAATAATTTATTACCTTTAGCAACTATATAGTCATAATGATTTTTAAAATTAAATTTTTCGTCCATTATTACTCCTAGATCTTTTATTTTCTCAACTTTCTCTAGTTCATTGTTTTTTATTTTATAGGCATATTGAATGGGTCGAGGAGATCTTGTGAAGGACATAAATTTACACTTTGAAATATTTAAATGTAAACAGTTTGCTTCACACCATTTAAGCACTATTCACATGAGCACGAACGACGACCAACGAATGAACGAAAATTCGTCGATTTTGACATTTCTTTCACATGAGAGTTTTTAATTCGTCGCGAATGAACAACCAAAACACAAGGCAAGAATGATTTTTGAGGTTAAACGCGCGAGTTATGGAGCTAAGCGAGGTCATCGTCAAACCAAAAGTTAACGATGACACCGCAGAGCTCCAATTCACCAAAACCAGCCGATTCTGAATTTTCCATTTCATGGGAACGGAAATTGCATGAATCAAATTACATTCAATTTCCATTCCCACGAAAACTGATTATTGTGTATAAAGTATAATTATTCTATGAATACAATAAAGGAGGTGATTAGTTGTTTGACCACCGAAGTATTCAGTTGTTTTATTTCGGGGACCGAAAACTTTTCGTCACTCGCGCGAATATTTTGTTCGTTGGGAGTGTGGATGATGTGGAACGCGAATACAGTTTGGCAGTTCGTATCAACTACAATACTTTTCGCGACGAATAAATTTGTTTTCTCAAATTTATTAACATTTGAGATTAAAAATTTAATTTATGCATCAAAAATCAAACATTTACTTCACTTTTATCGTTCTGTTGACAATTTGTAAAGAAATAGGGCTCCAAACGTATCTGAAATCACTTTTCTTCATTCATTCGTCGTTCGTTGGTCGTGCTCATGTGAATAGTGCTTTAGATACTTCATTTATATCTTGTTGCAGGAGGTCACAGTCGCAGGAAGATTTAATGACTCTAAAAATCTTAAAATCATCCGCAAACAAAAGATTACCAAAATGTTTCACCCAAAACCCGATAGTCGATCCGTTTGGCTTGCGTGAAGGTATATTTTACTTTCAACGGGTTTATAGCACCGATATTGTCGAGAGTGTTATATCGATAAAATCAAACGCCCTAGGTGTTGACGAAATACATCCCGTATTCGTCAAAGCAATCCTCCCAATAATACTACCCTTTCTCACACACGCTTTCAATACAGTGTTAATGACTGGCGTTTACCCTAGCCAATAGAAGTTATCTAAGGTAATCCCTATTCCCAAAAGTCATCATGGAAATGATTATAGGCCCATTTTAGTGCTACCGTTTTTGTCAAAGTAGTTCGAAAAAATGATGCAGAAACAAATAAATCATCATTTAAGAATAAACAATATTATCTCAGCCATTCAATCTGCTTTTCGGCCAAGCCACAGTTTTATTACAGCTGTTATAAATGTCGTGGAGGAAATCAGACAAGCCCTGGACAAAGACCATGTTACATTTCTCGTATTGCTAGATTTTTCAAAAGCATTTGACTCTCTGGATCATAGTATCCTACGTAACCAGCTCTTGACGTTGAATAAGTTTTCTTTATCCTCAGCAGATTTGTTGGCATCATATCTCAGTGATAGAAAACAGGCGGTGTATACATCGAACGCAGTTTCCAGTTTCCTCCCTACTACACGCGGTGTCCCTCAAGGGTCAATATTAGGACCACTTCTTTTCTCAATTTATATAAACGAGCTTCCGAAGCAAATAACAACATCTCCTGTTCATATGTATGCCGACGACGTCCAGTTGTTCAAGAGCTGTCCTCTGGGTCTAATCGAGGATTGTGCTAATTCTATAAATCATGATTTACACAATATATCCTGCTGGTCTGCGAGAAATGGGTTGTTTCTTAATCCGGGAAAATCTAAATGTATTGTGATCAGTAAAAAGCCACTTGACCTAACATATTTTCCCAATATAATCTTGAATGACGCTGTTATAGAATTCGTAGAAACAGTAAAAAAAATCTTGGGATGACCTTTAATAGGACCTTGAATTGGAATACCCATATAAATCAATCCATAGGGAATGCATATGGAATACTTCGGCAACTGCACTACTCACAACACTACACGCCTCTTAAAACACGCTTAATGCTAGCCAAGACTCTCGTTATACCACAACTAACTTATGGGTGTGAAGTGTATTCTAATTGCGACGCTCTCAGTAGACATAAAATCAACGTTGCGTTTAACAATACAGCGCGGTATATTTACGGTCTAAGAAGATTTGATCACATTTCTCTTTTTTCTAGAAAAAATTTTAATTTCTCCTTTGACAGCTTATTACGATACAAAACCCTAATCTTGCTCTTTAATATCATTCAAACACACCAGCCCAGTTATCTCTTTGACAGATTAAAATGTCCTCATCTAGTAGATCTCAACAACTTATTCTGCCCCGTTTTTCATGTTTGACATCAGCGCTATTCGCTCGTGGAATTCCATACCACGGCACATAAGGAGTCTACGGAGCATAGTTCAGTTTCGCAGGGAACTAAATAAATACTTTGAACTTCATCCGGGCTAAATCTATCTTAAAATCTTTTCTTTTGAAATCTTTTTAACATTTATTTTAAAATTAATTAACAAGTGTACTTGAATTTGAAGGTAACAACAAATAATTCATGTCGAGTAATTGTTTTCATTAATTGCAACTATCTTTTTGTTAATATTTTTGTTTTGTTAATTTAATTAAATTAACTTAACTTATTTTGTTCCATGTTATAAAGCTTAGCACTATTTTATAAGACTTTATTATCTTAATGTGAAAGCAGTCTTTAAATAAATATGAAATGTGAAATATAAATATGAAAAAGGGAGGTCGTTAATAAAAAGATTAAAGAACAAAGGTCCAAGATGACTTCCTTGAGGAACACCAGATAAGTTTTTAATTTCCTTGGATACATTGTTACCTAACTTTACACACTGTGTTCGATTAGTAAGATATTGTTCAAAACACCTTAAGATTTCATTTTAAAATCCCAATGCTTTTAATTTTTCTTCGAGAGGAGAGATAAATTTGTAGTAGTTGACCTACTACTAACAAATCCATGTTGGTTTTCGGAGATTCCACGTTTTTTATTCTCGTAAACACGTTTTTTAACTAAAGCTTCAAAAATCTTTGAAATAACTTGCAACTTAGAAATAGGTCTGTAGTTAACAATGTCTTGTTTTGAACCCGCTTTGTGTATTGGTGTAATAATCGAAGTTTTCCATTCATCTAAGAATATTCCTTGATTTAGCAATAAATTGAATAACTTCAATAATGGTATTGTTAGAGTTTCTCTACACATTTTAAGCAAAAAGGGAGATATTCTATCGAAGTCCTCTTTTTTGTTTCCATCTAGAGACGCTAGCTCTTCTAAAACCTCTTCTTTGGTTAAAGTAATATTACTTAGACTCGTAATTGGCTGAATATTTAGGTCCTTTTTTAGTTTTGGCGTTTCAAGAATGAAGTTAGACTGAAAAAAATCAGCAAATAAATTGCAGATTTCAATTTCATCACTTGTAACCTTATCTTCAAACCTCATATTAATCGGTAAACCAAAAGATTGTCTTTTTCCGTTAAGGAAAGACCAAAAAGCTTTCGCATTGGTTTTGATTTTAGATTGTAGGCCCCATGGATATTGACTGTACAAAAATTTTTTTAATGTTTCATATTCTGCTGTTTAAACTTATCTTTATAAGCTTGGTTGGATCGATATTGTTTTTGTGCCTTTGTCATTTGGTTTTTAAGATTTGAAAGTAATTTTTCGATTAATTTCTGGAAATTTCATCTCTCCTTCGAAGACTTTTATTCAGGGCTTTCAGATGTTCGAACAGATCATCATAAAAAAAAGTTTCCAACTAAAATCGAGTGGCGTGACAGCTCTTGAAGAGCCAATGCCTAAGTGACTTACTCTCATCAACAATTCTCTGGGTGCGTGTGAAGAATTGAGGGGACCTACAATTTAACGCTGATTCCGAACGTCAAAGTTGAGAAGCACTTTTTCATGACAGATTGATACTCTTGGGAGTTTTGTCAGTTCTTCGCCAGAAGCTATAACCGCGTGAAAGATGAAATAAAAACTTTATGGGCACGAGTACAGCTCGAACCCACGTAGTTCTGCTTAGCAGGTGAAGCACCTAAACACTAACCCTCGCGTCTTAAAACAATGAGAAGGTATTATATGTATATACATTATACATATATTTGTACATCCGTCCCACTCTACCACCCTCATTCTCATACTTACTTATTTACTTAAGGTGGCGCTACAGTCCGTTGTGGACTTGGGCCTCAATCAACAGTCTCCGCCAGCTGCTCGGTCCTTAGCTAGTCGGCCCCAGTTTTGCACTCCAAGTTGATTGAGGGCCTCTTTCACTTGAGTGCGCCACCTGAGTCGCGGTCTTCCTCTCCTCCTACGTCCCTCGGGAATAGTGTCGAAGGCTTTCCGGGCCGGAGCATTGGTGTCCATTCGCTCTAAATGACCGAGCCATCTGAGTCTCTGGACCTTGAACCTTCTGGCTAGGTCCATGTCGTTGTACAACCCGTAAAGTTCGCTGTTGTATCTTCTTCACCATTCCCCTTCAATGGACACGGGGCCAAAGATGACCCGAAGAACTTTCCTCTCGAAACAGCCTAAGGCACTTTCATCTGATTTTGTCAGGGTCCATTCTTCCGCACCATACAGCAGAACTGGGATGATGAGTGTGTTGTACAGTTTTACCTAAGTTGCTCGAGAGAGGGCTTTTCCACTCAATTGCTTTCTTAGCCCAAAGAAACAGCGATTAGCAAGAGTTATTCTTCGTCTGATCTCGGCGCTGGTGTTGTTCCCGTGTTTATAGCGGAGCCTAAGTAGACAAACTCCTCTACTACCTCGAAGTTACAAGCGTCTATTGTGACGTTCTGCCCGAGCCGTCGGTGTCCTTCCTCGAAGACATCATGTACTTCGTTTCACCGCTAAACCCATTTTTGCCGCTTCTGTCTCAATTCT
The DNA here is from genome assembly GCA_920937365.1 of Sphaerophoria rueppellii. Classification (NCBI taxonomy): domain Eukaryota; kingdom Metazoa; phylum Arthropoda; class Insecta; order Diptera; family Syrphidae; genus Sphaerophoria; species Sphaerophoria rueppellii. Next base: position 44,833,294 of record CAKKXW010000003.1, on the reverse strand, counting down.
CACAAAGGCGCCATTGACATCACGCTGTGTTCTTCCCATTATATCACTATCATCGGCGTACGCGAGAAGTTGAACAGATTTTTAGAAGATGGTGCCTCTGATGTTGACGTTGGAGTTCTGCACTATCTTCTCAAGAACGATGTTAAAGAAATCGCATGACAGTGCATCGCTTTGTATGAATTCTTTTTTGGCGTCGAAAGATTCTCATGCTATGGGTCATATTATAAAAGATGAGCAAGAGCTCAGAGTCTGAGCTGACGAGCTTAAATTAACCTGTGAGATCGGTCTAGCTGGGCGAAACTCAGACTCATTTGTGTATGCAAAACAACGAGTTCAAGCTCAACAGTTATTACTCGTTGAAATTGAGATCGATCTCAAAGCTATTTTCGTGGCTTAGTTATGGTTATACTTTGTGTGAAGCATGTGATAAAAAATTCCGTCTGAAAGTGAAAATGATGATATAAATAGTTAATCGGAAAATTTTAATTAGTTCTTATTCTTAGTAAAGGCACAAAAAAACAATAATATTTTGTTAGAAAAATCGCAGTTACCTATTCATAAAGAAGAGTGATGCTGTGCTCAAAAAAATTACATCCTATAAAAGCCAATTTGGAATTGACATCAACTTCAAAACTTGTAAACTTTTCTTCGGCATTGCATGAAGCTTGAACATTGAAATTAATGAAGTAGTATCCTTAACGATTAATGTACTCCGCATGATAGGTCAAAGGTTTCCTTATACTGACATGATTGCGATCTAGAGCACCAATTGCATATGTCGTTTTCCATTGGACTGACTTTGACAGACGGAATGCTTCTGAGTAGAGCAGAATGCTTCTGTTTTGAAAATAGAATCGTCCGAAGAATGACACATACACCATTACCCGTTCCATTGGAGGTAGAAGAACAAACGTCAAAAAAAAAACCAATGGCAAACGACAATAGAGAAACTCTTACTTCCTGTTTCATAACCTTTGAGCTTCTTGTTCTTGTATTTCTTCCACAGTATGTATAATAAAATTCTGTGTTCGGCTTGCTTTTTCTGCACAAACTTGCTGCACCACTCTAGAGACTGTTGATTGATGAACTCCAACGTCTTCACCAACTCCAATTTGGAACCCGGGGCTCCTACGTATCGCAGAAAGATTCCTATTTTTTTTGGTTTTTGAGAGCACCATCGTGTGTTTCTGGGCTCGTCCCCAATAATTCTTCCGTATATTGTATATTTTTGTCAGCTCAAAAACTTTGAAAAACACTTGCCTAACGGATGTTCATATATGAAGCTTAGCGATTACTGGAATGCTATACTGTACCTGTACCTAAGGCTAAGATCATAAATGAAAAGGGAACTGGTTTATCATTAATTTTTAAAAGGAAAGTCTTTTTTATTTAGGACCAAGTTCGAACATTTTACCTCAAGTCTATTTTTAAGAATCTAATTATTTTGAAACAACTGTTTAAGATCCTCAAAAACGCTGCGCCTTTTACAACAATTTAAGAAAGCACTAAAGCTAAGATAAACTATGAAATAAATCTCAATAACACATTGCTTTACTACATTGTCTTAAACTCTCAGTCCCATGCGAAAATTGAAACCACTAAATCAATTTAAGCTGACTTTTCGCTTACGATAAGAACGCCGGAACGTGCCAAAATAAAAAAAAATCGTACATTCTTTAGTTTTTGTAGTTAAGTTACCAGCAATCAATTGCAAACAAAAAGAAAAACTACAAGTTTATTTTCATATGTTTTTCTGAAGTTAATCGTCTTTCAATGGGCTAGACATGCGTCATTTGTAGAATTTGAAAAGCTTGCGTCTAACTTGTGTTGACACTTGTTGTCGGCGAAAAATAGTTTTAAGTCGTTCTTAACTCTCTTGTTGTGCGATCTGCGAACGGCGAACGCAGTCAATTCTGTTTGATGGAAACGCCAATACCGACTCTTTGGCCTTCTTGGCGTCTCGTTTATACGATATGTGTGTTCTTTATTATGGTAGCTCAGCTGTGCATGAGTAATGCTCCAAATTTCTCAATTTTGTGTATGATTAAACACAACAGTGAAGTATGTTAAGCAAAGTCGATAAGAAAGTGTGCAAAATGATAAAAATTCAAATTTACAGAATCAGTCTTCAGTGAAAGATATAACTCGGTTGCGTGATAATTGTTCGTTTGGCTTGACCGATGAGGATGCCCTCCAGTTAGAGGATAACATTCCAGCAAGTTTGATTTTAAACCGTTTTTCTTCGAGAACCAATCAAATGATAGTGTTTTCTTGTCCCTTTGATTTCATAGAATGGAGAGCTTGTTTGGTCAAAACACTGGGAATGGGTGTTTCTGAGTAGCTATTACTATGGATATTTAGTTGTGCAGCCGGGAGCGGGTCGTTTGGCCGATAAATTTGGTGGGAAGCTTTTCCTTATGACGGGATTTATTGGCCAAGCGCTGATTTTTATCCTGATTCCAGTGATGGCAAGGACATATTATTGGCTGGCAGTTGCGGCACGGGTTGTACAAGGATTCCTTGCAGTAAGTCAAACTTTTTACTTATTTCGAGCTTATAAAAGCAGAGTGCAGAGTATTTGCTGAGATCAAATGGAACCATCTTAATTATAGAGTTTTCCTCCTGAACGTTTTCATCGTTCCCTTTTTCTGCCCTAGAAGTCAAGAACGTGGCTGTTCCGAAGCACTTAACTTTAGGAAATAAGTAAAAGCGGCCACTTTGTTGAATGCAGCTAACAAATATTATCCGTGTTTTTTCACTACTCAGTAGCACCGTAATCAAGTGCGAATATAACGTCCCAACTCACTTTATCTGCCAAATTCCATTTTGTATGGCAATTGTTGCTTAAAACGTCGCAAACTGAACCTGTGGGTTGCGTATCGGATAAAGAAAAATAGCAAGTACATCAACATAATGGAGTTCAAACAACAGAATAATACATCTTAACGCCATCAGCACTGTCTTCATTTCAAAAAGTGAAAGTTCTATCGCCTATACATCTGTCATTTTTTTTTTCATAAACACCGTTAATGCCAGAAACGCAAGCATGCCTTAGCTTTGCCTCCCCCTGACGTTTATAATTTCAGCGCTTCTGTCTTAAGAATTCAATGCACGCTATCACAATGAAGATCCAACCTCATGTTTCGTACGTAACGACTGCAAACGAGAACTCAATTTTAAATCTATGCCGAACATTTGCTTATTCTGACAGCACAACAGCTGTAAGAAGAAGTTTTGAACGGGATGATGATGATGGAAGGAGAAATGTAATTCAAAGCAAACTCGAAGAGGGTCAGGGTAACGTAACGTAACGTAAGGCTTTTTGTGTTTCAGTCTTAGAGGCGTCTGTTTTATTAAGTTTTTTTTTCTAAATTCATTTTTATTCATTTCACTTAAAACTACTTATTACTAGACAAAGAATTCAAACTAGCTTATTATCTAAAATCTTATATTTAACTTACTGGCCCTAATCGGGCGCTCTAAGTAATTCATGATTTCTTAAAAGTAATGCCTTTCGGCCTATGAACTATTTAATTAAATTTGTTTTATTGTTCTTGTTAGAAAATTAAAAAAAAAACTAACACCATATCATTTTCATTTTTATTAAGTGTATCTTTAGTTGAATGGTAAACTGGTAAGCCCTTTTGTAGCTCTAGTGTCTATTGAGAAGCCAAAGATGTTCCTTTCTCTCTATTCAAGCTCTTCGTTTTAATTTAAAGTTCATTACCTCCTCTGCTCGTGCAAAGTAGCCCTTCTAAATACCTTATTTTTCCTGAAGCAGCGATGACCGGTGTTCGCTAGTTTTCTCTTTGTCATTGAAACAAGTTTGCTCCAACCAAGTATAACATTTATTTTCATTTTATTTTTGCCAGGGATTTGCTGTGCCATGCATTTATCAACTCTACACGGTTTGGGGTCATCCAACCGAGAGAGCGGCTTTAATGTCATTTGCTTATGGAGGGTATTCCGTAGGTTCGTTGTTGGTGTTCCCAGTTACAAGTTTCCTATGCCATTCTGGATGGATGATGGTTTTTTATGTCATTGGTAAAAATATTAAGAGCTGAACACAATGCTTCGTCCGTCGCTCGACCACAAAAATGACAGATGAACTTTGCCGCGTGTCGAGATTGACATTTCTAATGTTAGCTGTAATTTTTGTTGTCGGGCGAGGGGCGATAAATTCTGTTCAACTCTTGAACCATAAAATCTTTATGAGGACATTCCAACCATATACTTTCTTCATAATAAAGGTGGAGTCTCCCTCATTTGGGGACTTGTTTCCACTGTACTGATTCACAGTAGTCCCGATGAACATCCCTGGATTTCATCAAAAGAAACGGTATTCCTAAAAGGAAGTCGCGATGATAACAAAATGGTTAGTTTAAATCAATCTTTATCCAAGAATACAAAACAAATTTTAAGTCGCTTAGGTTCCCAGAATTCCATGGAGAGAAATGTTCACATCTTGTCCAATTCTTGCCTTCATTGCTACCCACATTTTGCATAGTTATGGACTTATTGTTCTCAACTTGTGTTTGCCGCGATATCTACGGGATGCTATGCATTTCAGCTTGAAGGAGGTAAGGTTCGTATTGTTTGGCAAAATTGTATGAGCCACTAAATGGTGCTTTCTCTTTTCCTTTAGAATGGATATTGTTCATCAGTTTTGTATGTTGGTGCACTAACTTCAAGAGTACTTGTGATGCTATTTGAGAACAAAGTCTACACTAAATCAAATTTAAGTCAAACAGTTTTTCGGAGAGTTGTTTATTGTGGAGGTTTGTACTACTGAGATAAGAGACTACGTATAATTTTTAAGATACCTTAACAATATGTTTTGTTCGCAGGAAATCTTGTAACAACCCTGGCTTTTCTCGTTATCACTTTTCTAACGTGCGAGCAACGAATGCTAATAGTTTTACTCATCTTTATTGTTGGGTTCTCAATTGACGTTTCATTTACAGGAGCGTATTGGGTTAGTTGCATTGACATGGCGCCAGCATTTGCAGGTCTTTTAACGGGAATCTCGAATTCAGCGGCAACTCTAAGTGGAATACTGGCACCGTTAGGCATTTCTAGCATTGTGACAGAGGTAAGTTGAAATTTGTTTATACTTAAGTTTTTTTTCGAATTGACATTTTTAATATTTCAGGGAACTAAAGGCGAATGGAATTATTTGTTTTACTCAATGGCCGCGGCATATGGTTTGAGTATGCTGATTTATGGCAATTTTGGAAGCTCGGAAAAACAGAAATGGGGTGATTTTGTTAGTAAGACAGCTAAGCCTGAAAGTGTTGTGCCTGAATGCGACGCCAATAGAATAAAAAGATATTAACTTAAAAACTAGAAAATACATACTTTAATGAATTATGCTAAGCTAAGAAGATGTAAATGTATAACCTAGACACAAACATTTCTGAATGTATTGTTCTCACTCAAGCAATCGTGCAAATTTATTTGTATATAAGAGTGAACTGGCTCCCCTCTAACTTTCTACTAAAGTCATACGCATAGGTTAAGTACTATATGCCCATTCGATCTCGAGATAATACCGTCTGTCATTCTACTTGCTCTACTTCGAATAAAGAAATATGTAAGTGGTTGCTGGTTTGTTGGCCGAAAACCGTAATTGTTTTATAGGATCATTCATTTCGTGGTTTCAAGTTGGTGGCGCTGTCATTTGATACGTATACATCGTTAAAGCTGAATCAAAAAGATGTTTCAGCTTCAGCTTCGTCTGCGTTACAGTTCTCCCTCCATCACAACGAACAATAAGTCGACACAGTAGTGTCAAAATTAAATTGTATATTTTAACACAATTCGGACACAAATCCAGAGGAACTTTCGATATTAACTGTTTGTCCCTCTGTGCGTCAATGTATCCAAGGCCAATATAGTATATCTACACTTCATATTTTAAAATCTACTTTGCTTTTTCTTAATCTTCTTCGCTTTATTCCTAATTCTACCTCGACTCCTTTTTTTTCAAATGGTAACGCTGCTCCAAAAACAAATGAATTCTGTGTGGGTATTTTTTCTTAAACATCTGCTAAGCTGTCAGACAAAGCGAAAGTTCAGGATATTTGAACTAGAGCTTTCGTTTGGAGTTACGTTACGTACGAAACGTGAGGTTGAAGCGTCATTGTGATAGCAAGTATTGAATTCCTATAGCTGAACTCGTAAACGTCAGGTGAAGCTGAAGCTTAAGCGTCTTTGTTATTCAGCCTTTACTGTCATCTTAAGTGTCATAATAGGGCACTCCGGTGCTTGCATTGAATAAGAAGTACAGGAAAGGGGTATTATGAAAAAGAATTGAAGCATTTTCCTAAGTAGTATGAGTTTCACAAACACAAACACTTTACAACAGGGCTGGTCTGCAGTTGAATGGTTAATCTCAGGGTCGCCAAGCGAAATTTGATTGAATCAAAATTTCATCGATCTGGCTTCAACTTTTTTTTCAATCTCAGTTCTTTTTTTAGGAAGCATGGTGGTTTAACACTAAAGGTGCACTGCACGGTTTTTAATGTTTAATTTTTTATTTTCCAGTACATTTTCTTGATTTTTCATCCGTAATTCATCACGTTTATTACGCCTATTGTAATACAACCAACAAATAAAAACGTTTCGAAACACGATGGAAAAACTATTCAAAACAACCGTGCACACTACGGGAACTCAATTCAACACAGTCAAAGTTTGACAGCACATACCCTAAAAATGGACATCATCAGACATTTTTGTTGCTTCACTCACGTACGCTGTACATGTAGCTAACACCGCTTCCTGTACTTCTTATTCAATGACATCATCAGACATTTTTGTTGCTTCATTCACGTACACTGTACATGTAGCTAACACCGCTTCCTGTACTTCTTATTCAATGGGTGCTTGTCACTGCCCTGAACGGTGCTGTCAAAAAACTAAAAAAAATCTCTGGGTCTGGTTTCACACCGAGCGATTTTTTTTACTTGCGATTGAAGATCATATTCATAACTTGGTCGATATGTGGTTCAATCAAGACGAGACAAGAAGTCAAACAACACGACAAATTATGGCTCTATTGTGTGAGAAGTTATTCGGTCGCGTAATTTCACGTTTTGGCGACGTCAATTGGCCACCAAGATCGTGCGATTTGAAAACGCTCGATTTTTTTATGTAAAGCTGTGCAAAATACTGTGTTTACGTGATCTATCCTCGAACTCTAGACGCATTTAAAACCAACTTTAAGCCAGAACTATATTTAACGAAACCCCGGACGGAGCCGTCGGTAACTGAGCGAGAACAAGAAATTCAGATATTATGCCCTGAATGGCGGATTGCTCTGTTTCGTTAATTTTCTATCAGTTTTGCTTATGGACGTAAACGTTGCTCCCTTTCGCTTTTAGGTCATGTGTGAATTGCGTTAAAATGTGTATTAAAGGCCCAACTATAATAGACGGACGGGAACGTAAGGTAGCGTCAAAACTGAACGAACCGTTTCTTTCCGACTGTGAATTGCATCCACTTACCCATAATTGAACGGAAAGCTTTCTGTCATTTTTATTTTTTTATTATTTTTTACTTTTTATTGTCATTTTCTGTTTTATTACGATCGTAATACAAGGTTCCCTTTTATCAAACAGAAGTTTGTTATGCTGGACCAACGAAATTAATAATGATATAAAATCATTAGAGGCTTCGTTACTAGCCATTTTCCAAAAAAAAAAAACAAAATTATATAAAAAAATGTTTGATTAACCACAAACCACAAACTTTTCTTTGACAATTTTTTTTTTTATTTTTTTTTTAGAGAAATGTCAAATTTTCGCACGTAAATTGAGAAAGAAAATTGAGTTTACGTCCGAAAACAAAACTGAACGAAACCGAGCAATCCGCTATTATGGCTGTGATATCTGATTTGCATGTATTTGGGAATTTTCGTACGTTAACGTATGCACCCTTCCGACTATTATAGTTGGGCCTTAAAACTTGAAAGATAAATTAAAAACTTTATGGGCACGAGTAGAACTCGACTCGCTCCCACGACGGACGTTCTGCTTGGCAGCCAACGTACCTAACCACTAAGCCACGGAGATTACATCTCAAAACAATCACATGCTGCAAAAACTCCCGAGGTGGCCATTTGAATTATATTAATTTTCACACCTAATAATGAAATACATTTTGTATTGAATATGTATCGTTGGGTGTTTTATTTAGCTTTACTTTTGAAACTGAAAAATGAGTGACCCTATATTATCTGTCAGTTTTAAATAAATTGCTGGCGTTTCAGAAAATTTGTGAAATTGAATGATTTTTGATGCCAAAGTGCCTGGCTACACAGGGATTTTTCAATGCCCTAACGAGTGAATTTGTTGGCAAAAGGGATGAGGAGTGAGGGGGGAAGATGCTCACGAAGGGAACTGAATTTTCTGTGTGAGCAATACAGTTTCATTCCTAAATTGTTCCTCTTTTTGATGTTTGTTTATTTATTTTCTGTCTTTGTCATTGTCAATTAAAACAAATCAGTTTGTACAATTGTGTTTATTTTTTAAATATCTCTAGCAAAACATTTTGAATGCCAATAATTTTTGGTTTTTATATCGTGACCAAATATGTAATTACCGCTTCGCGTTGAAAAATCCAAGAAAAAAAAAACAGAAAATTTCTCGAAACAGGAGAACAGGCAGATCAGGATGAACATGACTATGTACGTGTCGAATAAGGCAAATGCATTTTGCCAAAGTCACATAGAAAAAGTGAAGGATGTTAAAGAAGACAAAGTATGTGCTGTTTGCTTCCTGTCGACCAACGACAAGGACCAAGAACTGACCTAAATGCTAAAATTGAATCAATCGCCTACATTGAAAGCAATTTTGTACATCCTTATGTTTCATTTAACCTGTATAACTAATAAAATTGAATTTATTGTTACCAACTTTGTAATAGCAACACAAATACAAATGGTCGATACTTTTCTGTCCAAGAATGTTGTCTTTACAATGTTGTCAGAATATACAAACGCCAGCCATCCAAATTGTTAAATTTGCGTATGATTTGCATTCGGGTTGAATAAGCGCGGACATTCTAGAATTCTCGCCGATTTCGAATTTCGATTCAATTTAATAAACCATTTATCTTCTTCCAACAAACTGCACAATGGTGGCGAGGTTCACCTATTGGCTCTATTGAATGGTGGAAAGCAGTGGAAAAATCAAGCTATCTCAAGAACCTGAATAAGGTACAGAGATATGACATTATTCCATTCAACACCTGCTCTGTGAATGTCCGAACCTCCAAAACTAACCGACTCCGTCAATTTGGGAACAGGTTTGTTGGAGAACTGGATGATCTAGCACAGGTCTCAATGGCAAACATGAGGTAATTTATAGATATCACAGGCTGGTTCGTTAACGAGCCGGTCTACATAAATCGACAACTTTGAATAGCATCGATGATTGCTTTTATTTGTATAAGGGATCACAATGGACCAGTAGGCCCCCGTGTATGCAACAGTTCACGCTGTGCACACCCCTCATAACCTAACCTAACCTCACCTTCCTAGGCGAGGTTTCCGTATAGGTTCAAGATGTAAACTTGATACTGCGCAAAACCCCGCCTCGGAAAAATAACGAAAAAAGGGTGATGAAGACGACAACGCTCCTTACGCTGCGAGCGAAAAACCTTTAACTTGAGGGGAAATCCTTGCGTTAATAATAGCCAACCTATGTCCAAAAAAAGCTTCAAATAAATAATTTGTTTGTATCGTCAAAATTTATAGTGTTTGTCATAATTTAAAAAAAAAAAGTCAAACAAAAAAGAGACATTTCACGTTCCCCGCAACGAAATGGAAAAGAAGAACGTGATTGAGCACAACAGCGTGTAGCCACCGCACGTGATTTTTCAGTAGCTTGAAAAATCTCTGTGTAGCCAGGCACAAAAGGTTCTTCTCTTCGAGATTTGACAGGTTTCCCAAAAGAGCCAAAAACTAAACGAACGGTATTGTTTTCTCCGTATTCATTGTGTTATCAGCCTAAGCCTGGAATACTTCTACTATTCCAATTTCCAGTCTTCAATAATTGGATCCTGGAACGTAACTGGAATGTTTTTTCTTTCCTTTGAACTGTTTCGCAACACTTTTTTACATCAGCTGTTCGACATTTTTTATCAAACGCGAATTGGAGAACACGCAAAAACTTGAATTTTATCTTCAATTTATTTACATTTAAATAACTATGTAAATTAGAAAGTCAAGGAAATTATAACTCTGCTATTCGTTTCAATCCAATTTGAATTTATTCTTACAAGTGTGCCAAGTTTTGAGCAATCTACGCTAATCCAATAATAACCAAGACGAACCATGGACGTAAGAAGATTTTTGGGGCTTTCTATTTTATCTTTAAGATAAAAATAAGAATTGATGAATTATCCTCATACAAATTTCTAGGAAATGTTTGCACGAGTCTCGTTCTACCCATCCCTACTCTACACTGTCGTCATGGACAAGACTACTTCTCGAAATTGGTTCGACCGAATCGATGAGAATGTCATACTTGGGGCTCTGCCATTTCGCTCAATGGGTGACGAGGTAAGTGTCCCACCTTTTTGTTAAACACGTATTCCCGTAGATAGTAATATAACCTTGCAAAGCTTATTAGAAAAGAAAACCTCAAAGCAGTTATCGCAATGAACGAGAGCTATGAGCTCACAGTATTTTCAAATGATGCCCCCAAATGGGCACGACTAGGTGTGGAGTTCCTACAACTCGCTACTACTGATTTCGGATCACCAAGTCAGGAGAACTTAATTAGGGGTGTTGAATTTATAAACAAGTTTTTAGCGAAGACCGATCGCATACCGAATTTGAGGACAAGTTCGTTGCCAGAAAACTTTGGAACTGTTTACGTACATTGCAAAGCTGGTCGCACACGAAGCTCTACTCTTGTTGGATGCTATCTTATGATGGTAAATGATGCGAAACAAATTTGATTTTGTATTTGTTTTTGATAAAATGTTTACCTTTAGAGAAACAATTGGACACCCGAGCAAGCAGTTAGTTATATTCGCGAAATACGCCCTCATATTGCGATACACAGAAAAAATTGGGATTCCCTCAGAACCTTTTATAATAATTGTGTCCAAAGACGATCTTGACGATTTTATTTTATATGTTTGTTTATAGTAAATTGTTTATATATTTTTTACCAAGTCGCACCGGAAACTGTTTTCCATAATCGAGTAACTATTCTTTTTGTATCGTGACTGTCCCAAGTTTTTCATGTGCCAACGATCATTATCAGTATGATTAAATTATGCGCATATTTTTAACAATAGAAAACGAATGCTAAATACATTTTTTTATCTCGTTTTTATCGAATTCAATTGTGTTTTGAATTGAATAAATTTATACAGTTAAAAAAAGAAGATAAAAAAAACTTCTATAGCATTTGAAGAATTTAGATTTCAACGCCCCTATCACCTTCCTACAGTTTTAAGAGCTGCGATTAGTACTCAATGAATTCTGGATATGCACGTTGAATGTTAGGTCTTTTAATAGACCGCATGTTGCCGAACAATTAGCGGAGACCTACTGCTACAAAGCAGACATTACCGCTATCAAGGATGGAATGGACTGGGAGGATGAAAAACTGCGACATATACTATGGTAATTGTTACCGAAACCAAAAATAGGGTTTTTTGAAAGAGACTCAGGCAAAACGTCTTAGGCTTCACGATAATCCGCCTAATACGAGACAATATTAGCCTAATACGAAAAAAAAACACCAAGGTAGAGTTCTACAAGCTCCTTGGCGAAACGTATGAGCAGTGTCCTCGGCGATTTTAACGCAAAGCTGGGAAAAGGGGACATTTTTGGTGGAACAGTCGAAAAGCATAGCCTGCCCGACACCACTTCCACATCTCAACATCCATAAAGAAACATGGAGATCTCCCTATCAATCACCTTTCAATCAGCTTGATCATACTGCGATCGACGGATGGCAGTTATCCATGTTCAAACTTTCCGAGGAGCTAACACTGACTCGAACCACTTCCTCGTCGATGCCAAGGTAGTGCAACGAATATCCCGATAACGGCAAAAACAAGGAAATGCTTCAAGAAAATTCGACGTCGGACGGTTACAATAGCAAGGGATGGTCAGATACTTCTCTGATCGAGTGTCAACTAACCTCTTAAGGAGGCCTAACATCAAGAATCGAAGACTCGTGGCAACATTGCCAGGAAGCAGTTAGAGATGCCGCCTCTAATGTGCTAGGTTTCACTCAACCACGAAAGCGAAACCCCTGGTTTGACGAAGAATGCAGGCAGGCCCATGCAGCCAAGCAGAAGGCATACAGAGCTTGGCTGCATAGAAGGACAAGAGCTGCTCGTGGGGAGAGAGGAACGCCGCCGGCTTCTCAGAAGAAAATAGAGCGAGCATGAGAAACGTCAGATCTAGGATATTGAGAGAGCCAACAGCATGAATGCAGTGCAGAGGTTATACCGGAAGGTAAAACAACTGGCTCAATGTCATTGAGTAAGAACCGATGTCTGCAGGGATAAAGAAAGGAACATCATAGTAGAATCGCAGAAAATGCTGGGGATTTGGAAAGACCACTTCTGTAGACTGTATAAGGCGACGACGAACAAAATCCCGCCGTCAGGCAGGAGCCTTTCATCGGACACGATTATAGCCAACAATTCCGTGAACCCGACCTAGAAGAAGTGAAAACCGCAATATCACGGCTGAAATCCAACAAAGCCGCTGGAGTAGATGGTCTAGCTGCCGGGCTGTTCAAAGCAGCAGGCGATGATCTAGAAAGGAGCACGCGCCAAATCATCTGTAAAATATGGTCGGAAGAATGCATGTCCGATGAATGGAACCTCAACATTGTTTTCCCGATCCTTAAAAAGGGAGATCCTCGAACTCACGCTGCTAACGGAACTTTTCGATGTCAAAAAAGGATTTCAGACAAGGAGATGTCAAAATCGGATGAAAGTGCCTTAGGCTTTTTCGAGAGGAAAGTTCTACGGGATATCTATGGCCCCGTGTGCATTGATGGGGAATGGAGAAGAATTCAACAGCGAACTTTACGGGTTGTACAACGACACGGATCTAGCCAGAAGATTCGAGGTCCAGAGACTCAGAAAGATTGGTAATTTAGAGGGAATGGACACCAATGCTCCGGTCCGGAAAGCGTTCGACACCATTCCTGAGAGACTAAGAAGTAGAGGAAGACCGTGATTAAGGTGGAGCGTGGAGCCCCCAAACGGAAGAAGACCTCACTCAACTTTGAGTACAAAACTGGGACAGGTAACTAGGAACCGAGCTGGCTGGCGGAAAGAGTTTGTTGAGGACCAAGTCTACAACGGACTGCAGCAGCACCTTACGTTAGTGAATTGCCTCAAAGTCTTTATGCAGGGGTGAAAAAGAAGATAAAGCAATCTCTCTCATTCTCTCTACATGCCCTAGTCTTTCCCTAACGTTAACGCTACCGCATAGATTACAAAACTGAATGTCTTCTCCGCTTCATAAAAGGCACCAAATGGTTCGGCTGGTAGGAAGTAAGCCATAGATTCATGTGGTATCACAACAACCTTTTTCTGGCCTAAGTTTGCGGGTCCTGTATCTGCAACGACTTAAAACCAGAAGAATAGCCGAGGAAGTGGAAGTCCTATGTTACTTAAAAGATCCGAAAAGAAAAAAGGTTTCAGGACCTAAAAAAGTATACAAAAAGAAGCAAGAAATGTATGTTCCATTCGGATCTGTACTCGGATACGAATTGTGTTGGTACTACAATAACTTGAGAATTTTTGAAGAGTTCTTAATGTAATGAGTTCTGGAGAAAGTTGGATTCTTCTCATGAAAATATTCAACCGTTATACTAGACCTTTTCTGAGTGGCCACCTTGTTAACCCTTGAGACATACAACACGCACCGTTATTTTTTTTCAATTTATTTAAATTTATAACCGTTTTCTTTTGGAAAAGCTCAACCAAATGTATTTATATGCATTTTCCATGACTCCATGAGCATTTCGTAATGTGGTGAAATACATTTACATCCAAACCTGTTTCGTTCGACAAACGCTATTCTCTCAAAGGAAAATTCCATTGAGGCACAAAAATAAGGAGATTCTCTGCCGCAAATAAAACACAACTTTTGTTCAACCATCGTCAAGTTTTAAATAATATATTTTGGTTTCGTTTATGTATGTATAATGAACACTAAAAAATAATAAAATTACTCCTTTGTATCATCGGCCGGCTTAATAGCCCACAATTGTTTAATAGCCTTTGCAATACCAATGTCATTGTATATGAAGTAAAAGAGGCCGCCGAGAGTAGCTGCTGAGACTAGGAAAAGGAAAGCCAGTGCAAGTTTTGGAACATAGTCTCCAAAAATGACTGGCCGCACATAATCAATAACCATAGCTTCCAAGCCCCTGGAAAGAAATAAAAGAAATACCATTTAGGCTGTAATTCAAGGACGAAATGTTTATTAAACTTACCAATGCTGATGCATTACAATGGAGGTTGCCAACAAGGTATCCATTGCTTGCGAAGGAAAGATGAATGCGGCTGGAATCACTCCCAGAAACCCCGCCGCAATAGCTCGTTCAGCTACCCATATTGCCGAATGTGATCCACCTGGAGACAGCCTTGGAGCTGTCACTGAAATATTTCTCTACAAAAAAAAAAAAAATTAGCATGACATCCAACAATCGATTGCAAATTTCAATAACCTGGACTGATTTAACGAAATTCAGTTGGGATTCCTTCTTGGGGGCGAGCAGGGCAGATGATGTGAAAGTCTTGACTGGAGTTGCACGGACATTTTTGAGCAGATTTACACCTTAAATGTTATGCGATGTTTAGTTGGAAAGTTATATAACAAAAAAAAAACATCATGTGCAAATTTGTTTGGTTTGCAAATAAATGCAAAAGCTTACCGTTTGCCTTGCAGGCATTTCGAAGAACTATAGACAAAGCCATTATTTTAAGATTTTTCACTGAAATAGAATTTACGTATATTTATTTGAATCAGTTTTCTTTTATTTGTTTTCGGCTAGAATTTATTTTTAATGATTTTAAAATTACCGTAGCGAGGCAAGGAGAAAAAACTGACGACTTCGACTTCGACTTGTTTTTCTTTTATTCGAGTTGTGTCAATTTTGACGTGGCTGTCACATATAATAACTTCCTAGAGATGTGCATCTTTCGATAAAATAAAAAAGTTATCGACACTTCGGGTTAGCAAACAATCGATACATGTGAACACAGATGTGGCTAAATAGTGGTTAAATCTGGACGTTTGGTTAAATGACTCTTGCGACGTGACTTAAATTCAAATTCAAGCTGCAGAG
Organism: Sphaerophoria rueppellii; assembly: GCA_920937365.1. Lineage (NCBI taxonomy): Eukaryota > Metazoa > Arthropoda > Insecta > Diptera > Syrphidae > Sphaerophoria > Sphaerophoria rueppellii. Next base: position 44,817,950 of record CAKKXW010000003.1, on the reverse strand, counting down.
CAGGTTAAATTTTGGCTTGGCGCAAGGAATTAAATTTTGATGCTACTCCAGAAAAAAATATTAAGTCTTATAGCGAAAAGGAATGCTTTGGTCAAAAACGCAAACAATTAGGAAACCGTTTGCTTTTTATGCATAAATATTAGTCAACCAAAAAAACTTTTAATATTCAGTAGAGGAAATTCTCATAAGTGCACTGGAACTTTCCATACAAACTTGGCAGCACTCTTTATTTTTGGATCCTGAAAGCAGGCAACCGTTATTTTTCCATTTTTATCACCTTGTAGAATTATTCGTGCTTGTTAATGAAATCTAAAGCGTGAAATTCCAGGGCGGAAATTCGTATACAAACAGTCCAAGGTGTTTAGCGGTAGGAAATCATTTTGTGTGGCTTTAAAATTTTCTCATAATGATATGCGGAAGAAAGGTTGAAAAATCTCTACGTACTAAGATTGTGCCCTTTCCGATCGCGTAATTGCCAGAAAATTTGGGAGATCCAATACAGTGTTTCATAACTTTTTAGGGTAAGGTGAATGTTGTGGAAAATTCCCAACCACGCACTACAACACGTCACTTTCCAATAATATCTCGTGCAGCCATCAGAATTAAACTGTTTGCTCACAAATTAAGCAAATTAAAGTCAAACGTGACTTGCCTGCTTCAACCCGACGCGTAAATCCAACCTTGTGTACAAAAAAAGATCCAAGAAGCCACCTTTTGATGCAACACATAAGTTAACAAGGCTGCATTTCGTTGAAAGTCACATAAGCCGGACAAAAGATCTGGTGGTGAAGTCCCCTTTAAAATTTTTCAGGAAACTCAGTAGCTATCCATCGCAAAGCAACAATCTGAAGCAAAAAAACTCGAAAAAACAAACATGAAACTACTGGTTCAAGTCTGATTTATTTTTTATAAAATCAAAATTGGAAAATGAGATTAAAGGAATGTTACATTTGCAATAATTGTAGACTTTCACTTAATTCTAATTGTACAAAATTTTATCTTAAAAATGAGAATGGACGGAAAAGCTTTCATTTAAGTTTCTTATTTCATTCATTATGGGCGGAAAAAATTCATCTTCTGAGAAGATACTTTTTGATTTACACAATACCTCTTACACGGATACGAATTTGCCTACACTAACATACCAATCAACCGCCTTCCAACAATCACCACAGTGAGTGCCACCCAAACACCGCAGTTCACATTTTTCGCCAATCCTTCAGCACCGGCTCTGTAAATGTCCCAATCGAAAATTTTAATAAAACTTTCCGATTCAATCCATGGATTGGATCCATCGTCAAAGTGCATTGGACATTGATCTCGTTCACGTTCGTATTCGGTCATATCGATGGCAACCGCTGCTCCTTCTGTGTAGTTCCATGAGCCGACGTCTTGTTTCAGATTGCAGAACGCACCAACAGCTATAGAAAAGGATTGTAGTTCCAGTTGCGAAATGCTAAAAGTAAATGATTTTACCTTGCGACATTAGGACCCGATTCAAATCGGCTCGCTGATAGACCCAGCAGCGGTACTTGGAGAGTGGATCCAAGGCGTCATGTGTGATTAGATAGGATTTGAGGTTCTCCTTCCAGAAGCCAATGCATTTCATTCTGTAATCGGGATCACCTAAGGAAATAAAAGTTACTAAGAGCATTCATAAGACGAAACAACTAAAGTGTTACTGTAAATGTCAACAGGTCGTCCAAGATGATCCACCGACAGGCAATAATTCTCATCGATGGCCATTTCCTTCTGATCGGTATCACAAACTGATAAATCCGATATATTCTGTTTGCAATGAATGTCTGGCCTCGGACTCAGAGTCACACCTCCAAGGATTCTACCTGCTGGACAACTGTAAATGTCATTGTGAAATCAACAAAGCAGAATACTTACGAGAATCATTGAAAATAAAGGAATCCACTAGGGCTAATGTCTTACTTTACGTAACCGAAGACCTTCCTCTTGGAGTTTAGGATAGATTAGTGTGTACTGCGGAACCTAGGTGAGAGGTTCATGGCGACGACCCAGATAGTCGCTCGGCTAAACTTAGCCCAGGA
>CAKKXW010000003.1:44505454-44794126 GCA_920937365.1 Sphaerophoria rueppellii | reverse complement strand
TAAATCACAATAACCTCATAACTGGTGGTGAACATGATTTTGTGACTTTTTCGTATTCTGACAAAATCTCACAACTTGTGACCCTCACAAGAACCTCATAACTTGAGGTGAATTCGATTTTGTGACTTTTTCGTATTCTAGCAAAATCCTCACAACTTATGACCCTCATAAAAATCTAAAAATTGTGATGTGCTCGTTGGCAGATCATAATTCAGGAACTAAATATTCTGACATTGAAAACTTTAAAAAGAAGTGCATAAACATGGAATTGAATATTATTTTGATAAATATGCTTGAAGAAAATGTATCTAGAAGTCAAAGGTAAGAATTAAAATACTGATAAAAGTTAATAATGATCTACCTATGTTTTTCAAAATTTAATAAGATTACAGCGAAGGAGAATTCTAAGAAAATTAAGGGACGTGAACGATCCGTTTGCCCTTCAAGACAGAACGTTTATACAATTTTTTCGTTTTCCAAAAACTTTATGCTGGGACATTATTCAGGAACTCAAGATACATGATGATCAATGTAGTTCACTGCCATTCACCATTCGAGTACGGTCGACTTTTGTTTTTTTTTTTTTAGTTCAAAATCAATTATCTAGAAAATAGTTTCTTTCAGTGCTTTATTTTCTCGCCCATGGATCTTACCAAAAGTGTGTAGGGAACAATTACATCATTCCTTTAAGCCAGCCAACAGTCTCCAGGAATGTGAATTATATCTGCCAACTTTTGCTAAAGATCAAAGGACATTCAATTCATTTTCCAACCACAAATGATGAGATTTTGGATAAAAAAATTGGGTAGGTACGACTAGTGTATAGTTAATTATATAATTCTCAAAAGTTCACTTATAAGGAGAAAAATGTTGTACAGGTTCTTTAATAGATTCAATATAAAAGGAACCATCGGAGCAATTGATTGTACACACATTTCACTGGTAACTCCAAGATATTTAAACTCAACAACTCCAGCTCAGCTGTACATGAACAGAAAAGGATACTACAGTGTTAATGTTGAAGCAGTATGTCTTTTTATTTGAATTGTTTTTGATTGTGAACTTTATTTATTGTTTTGTTTTGAAATCAGGTATGTGACTCCGACTTAAAATTTATGCATGTGAACGCGAAGTTCCCTGGATCCTGTCATGATTCAGGAATATGGTCGACATCCAACATACGAATCCATCTAATTGAAAATTATAATCCTTCGGTTGCAAAGTGGCTATTGGGTGATTCTGGCTACCCTCTAGAGCCATGGTTATTAACTCCTGTCAGCGAACCATCAACAAATAAAGAAAAAGAATTTAATAAAATGCACATAAAGGCTCGCAATGTAATTGAAAGAAGTTTTGGGGTGTTAAAATCACGGTTCCGTTGTTTACTAAATGATCGAAAACTTCATTATTCGCATGAAAAAGTTGCTTACATTACATACGCTTGTACTATTTTGCACAATTTATTACAAGAACATAGAATATTTTTTGATGAAACAATACTGTCACAGCAAAATGAAGAAAATAGTGAAACTGAACTCGTTACTGAAAATCTACCTTCAAGTGATTTCTTAACAGAGGGCAGAAGAGTGCGTCGAAGCTATATACAGTCCTTACAAGTATAATTAAAGAAGCGATATTCACTTGCATATGTACTTATATATGTGTACTTTTATTCAACATAAATATTAATTCTTATTAACAAAAGATTAAAACTTAAAAAAAAAATTAAATGAATAATCAAAAATAAAAAATAAAATAAAAACAAAATATATAAATTCAGTCATTGCAACAATATTAGTATTCTAATTGCTAGAGCTTTGAGATGAAAATGAACAATTTTTTTCATCTTCCGGTTTCGGTGCCGAATTGTGTTGGGATATAGACTCAGCAAGGTAACGGACGCTATCTCCGAGAGCTTTCAATACTTCCCCCAAAGAATTCTGTACTTTTAAGAACTCTGTAAACATTGCTTCGTCCTTTTTTTCCTTATCGTCCATTCTTTTGATTAACGACTCGATTAAGCTTTGTGTGCAGTCCCTCTTTATTTTTAAAGGTGCTGGTGGTGGTTTTGCTGCCGTTGTTTTTAAAGAGGCTTGAGAACACGATGGAAGGAGGAATTCTTCAATGTCCTCACATTCATTTTCATGCTATGATAATACAAGAAAACTATTTACTTGACAATTTTTCATAAAAAGAAAAGCTACATACCTGGGAAGAAGTTATTGATTCCGATGCGAGAGCTGCAGCTTGGGAGCCTAAAGGAGCCAGGAATTCTTCTACATACTGCACATCGTATTCAATTTCATGCTAAAACCAATAATTTGTCTTAATTCTATATACAAAAAAATTGGTTAGGCATACTTGTATGGAGTTCAATGTCTCATTTTCGATGCCCAGAGTTGGCAGACCTGGAAGTCCATCCACCGCTATCGACCCAAAGCACTCAAGCGCCCTCTCCTCATATTCTTTCAGCTTTTTTCCCGTTTGCGGACCGCCTCCAGTTACAAGCCTTTGGGTTTTTAATTTCCTTGCTCGTGACCTCAACGAATGTTTCCAATGGGTTAAGGTCTGAAAATAGAAAAGATGAAAGTATATTAGGTAAGTAAAGTAATTTGTAACGTTTGTAGGTTAAAAAAAAAAAAAAAAACAAAGCAATCGTATTTGTGACAAAAAAATTATCAAATTTTCAGAAAGGGGATTCATTCAGTGTCAAACACAACAAAAACATAAATCGAAAAAGAGACAATTCACGTTCCCCAAAAAGAAATGGAAAAGAAGAACGCGATTGAGCACACCAGTGTGCAGCCATCGCTTGTAGCTTGAAAAATCTCTGTGTAGCAAGGCACATAAAGCCCTGCGACTAATAGTGTTATGTTTAATTTATTCAATATTCACACAAAATATAACTTTACCTCTTTCCATTTCATTGTAGGTCTTACGGGACCACCCATTGAATTGAGTCTTTCTGCTAGCTGATTCCATAAACTCTGGACCCGCTGGGGGCTTGTAGGGTCATTTTTGTTTGCCAAGAGTTCGGGATATCTCCTGGCAAAGGTAATGAAATACTCCAGCTGCTCCTGTGACGCTCTTGTTTTTCTTTCATCACCTTAGATAGAAAATAAATTATCTTAAGATACATAAACCTATATGCATGTAAATACGAATTTTGAACAATCCAAAGAATTTCTTACCAATTGATTCCATTGTAATTATTTATTGTTATTATTTTTTGTTTTTCAGTCTCCTGTTTCTTACTCGTGGCTTTTTACAAATCAGCTGGCAGTCACAAAAATACACTCACCTCACTGTGGTGGATTTGCTGTGAGGTTTCTTATGAGGTTTTTCACAGAATACAAAGTTGTGACAACCTCATAAGAAACCTCACAAAAAAAAACTCACAAAAAGTTGTGATCAGTGAGCATCACAACTCCAGAATAGGTCTGTAAATCTGGACGTTTGTTTAAAAAATGACCCTAGCAACGTGACTTAAATGTGTTCAAGCTGCAGATCAGATTAAATTTGGGCGCAAGTAGTTAAATTTTGACGCTTCTCAAGAAAAAAATATTAAGTCTCATAGCGAAAAGGATTGCTTTGGTCAAAAACGCAAACAATTAGGAAACCGTTTGCTTTTTATGCATAAATATTAGTAAACAAAAAAAAAACTTTTAATATTCAATAGAGGAAATTCTCATAAGTGCACTGGAACTTTCCACATAAACTTGGCAGCACTCTTTATTGAAGGATCCTGAATGATCCCTGATCTGTCAAAGCAGGCAACCGTTATTTTTTTTTATCACCTTGTAAAATTATTCGTGCTTGTTAATGAAATCAAAAGCGTGAAATTCCAGGCGGAAATTCGTATACAAACAGTCCAAGGTGCTTAGCGGTAGGAAATCATTTTGTGTGGCTTTAAAATTGTCTCATAATGAAATGCGGAAGAAAGGTTAACAAATCTCTGCATACGAAGATTGTGGCCTTTCCTATCGCGGAATTGCCAGAAAATTTGGAAGATCCAATACAGTGTTTCATAACTTTTTAGGGTAAAGTGAATGTTGTGGAAAAATTACCAACCACGCACTACAACACGTCACTTTCAAATAATATCTCGTGCAGCCATCAGAAATAAACTGTTTGCTCACAAATTGTCAAACTTGACTTGCCTGCTTCAACCCGACGCGTAAATCCAACCTTGTGTACAAAAAAAGATCCAAGAAGCCACCTTTTGATGCAACCCATAAGCACAGATAATAAATTTATACAGATGTCTCACCCTTATGGCGAGAAATGATATATGGAACTGAAAGCTACAAAAAAAAAGCTTTTTCCAAAAGCTTTAACACATTCACTTTATGCATGCAAAATCAATTTTGGCTCATCTCATCTCCTATAAATGAATACTTCGGCAAAGAAAAAAGCTCAAGAAAGCTCCTTGTCTGTTAAGGCTTTGTCTGTTAAGGGCAAAAAATGATTCATTTTTTTCTGCAGGGATGAGACATCTGTATAAATTAATTATCTGTGCCATAAGTTAACAAGGCTGCATTTCGTTGAAAGTCTCATAAGCCGGACAAAAGATCTGTTGGTGAAGTCCCCTTTAAAATTTTATTAGGAAACTCAGTAACTGTCCATCGCAAAGCAACAATCTGATGCCTGTATACAACTTAATTCGTTATACTCCAAAAAACAAACATGAAAACTACTGGTTCAAGTCTGATTTATTTTTTATAAAATCAAAATTGGAAAATGAGATTACAGGAATGTTACATTTGCAATAATTGTAAACCTTCACTTAATTCTAATTGTACAAAATTTTATCTTATAAATGAGAATGGACGGAAAAGCTTTCATTTAAGTTTCTTATTTCATTCATTATGGGCGGAAAAAATTCATCTTCTGAGAAGATACTTTTTGATTTACACAATACCTCTAACACGGATACGAATTTGCCTACACCAACATGGCAATCAATCGCCTTCCAACAATCACCACAGTGAGTGCCAGCCAAACACCGCAGTTCACATTTTTCGCCAATCCTTCAGCACCGGCTCTGTAAAATGTCCCAATCGAAAATTTTAATAAAACTTTCCGATTCAATCCATGGATTGGATCCATCGTCAAAGTGCATTGGACATTGATCTCGTTCACGTTCGTATTCGGTCATATCGATGGCAACCGCTGCTCCTTCTGTGTAGTTCCATGAGCCGACGTCTTGTTTGAGATTGCAGAACGCACCAACAGCTATAGAAAAGGATTGTAGTTCCAGTTGCGAAATGCTTAAAGTAAATGATTTTACCTTGTGACATTAGGACTCGATTCAAATCGGCTCGCTGATAGACCCAGCAGCGGTACTTGGAGAGTGGATCCAAGGCATCATGTGTGATTAGATAGGATTTGAGGTTCTCCTTCCAGAAGCCAATGCATTTCATTCTGTAATCGGGATCACCTAAGGGAATAAAAGTTACTAAGAGCATTCATCAGACGAAACAACTAAAGTGTTACTGTAAATGTCAACAGGTCGTCCAAGATGATCCACCGACAGGCAATAATTCTCATCGATGGCCATTTCCTTCTGATCGGTATCACAAACTGATAAATCCGATATATTCTGTTTGCAATGAATGTCTGGCCTCGGACTCAGAGTCACACCTCCAAGGATTCTAATCAGAAAAAACAACATTTAACCAATCAAAACTCTAACGTGTCCAATTCTTACCTCGTTTTGAACTTGTGTTCACCCCGTTGAGTGAAATTAAATTTACCCGCCACTGGGCAGCGCACAGGTACCGGATTCTTTGCCAGGAAGAAGTCATATTTCCAAGCCTCCTTGTTCGGGAACTGCACCCACGAACAAACCGTGCTGAAGTCGTCCTTAATCACAGCCAATCCTTTGCGATAACGAATGATATTGTGATGGCGTGGCATGAAATCAAAACAAACATAATCCTTCTGACAACCGTCGACTGTCAGGCGAGCCATCATAATTCGTGTGCCCCTTCGTTCGCGACAAACATAAATTGTTCGACGGTAACGCGACTTGTCCGGATAGTAGGTTTCGTTGATGTGTGTTTCGCTAATGGTCACATCAGCGTCGATATTCGCAGTATTCACCCATTCTCCAGTGAAGTTTTGCGGCAATGAGCATCCCGGTTCGACGACTTCGGCTTTGACTGGTGTCAACTTGAGACGTTCCGGTGAGCTTTCGGGTGTTTTGAGAGTATTGCACTGGGCTGTAATCGACACACCAATGTACAAGTCATCGTCTCGATTTTTCAGGAAACAGCGGTATTTCTCATCTTTGCGAGATTCTTTCGTATTGGCAACGGCAAAGTAGTGATTCTTGCCAATGAACCAGTCGCCGAGGCAACTGTATTCGACGGTTCCGGTAAACGTGCCGTCCATGCCCTCACACTGCTGGTAGGATATGTTGAACTTCTGATTGGTGATCAAAAACTGGGTGCCAGCAGTTTGACAGGACTGAATACGGGCGTCGGGTTTGTTACACACACCAGTGAAACGGAAACGGTTCTGAAAAATAAATGAACGATTTCAAACCCGTCTTGTAACCTATGTGCTGGGATTCTTTAGCTACGAAACATTTGTTAAAATTTGCAACTAGAAGCAAATACGATTTTGCTTTCAAAACAAACAATTGTGAAGTGAGTCAGCTTAACCAGAATACCAGTACCTACTTGCCTTCAACATTACACCATCAAATGAAATCCGAAACCTTACCTGATATGTAAAATGCCAAACGCCTTCCAGAGATGATCGACAATTAATTGGAATAAAATTTTCATTGAACAAGGTTATCAACTGTGAATCCTCTTTGACTCCTTTGCACACATTCTCAACAGAAGCCTCAACACCATTCGAAAGCGATACACAGGGTCCTGAAAAGCAATTAAATTCCAATTAAAGAAAAAGAATACAAAATTGCCTCTACGAAAACAAACCTTCATATTTCTCGAAAACATTCAAAGTTCTAGGGAACGTCTTCACACAATGATAACAATCAGCTTTTCCCTTAAACACAAATGAGTAATCGGCTCCATGGTGCTCGTAATCAATACAATATCCACGATTGGACATTGAAGTCGCATCGATTACTGTTTGAGTGGGTAGACCATCTTCCCATGAGAACCATGATCCTCGCAGGATTTGAGGCATCGAACATCGTTTTCCATCAATTAAACAATTAACTAGAAATATTAGAAAAGATAAACGTAATTTATAGAATCGTACATATTTCGGGGTGTGGCAGGGCTGGGTTTTGTTTGGGAACGTACCTTGGCTTAAAACGCCAAAAAGGCACATAAATATAAAATATTTCATTTCGAAGGCACTAATGGTATCTATTTATAAAATTTCAACTTTTTTAAATACTTTTCATATCATTTTTCTACTAGAAACAGTATAAAATTTGTAAAAGTTCGATTAACTAACAATAAAATTTGTGAATGCAACAAGCTAACAACGAGAAAAGTCGTTTTACAGAAAATGAGGACATAAGAAACGTCAAAGAATATCTCACCGGGGATGTGATTGAGGCAAAACTGATTAGATGTGTTCAGTGTTGTGTTTAACTTTCGTTTTCCAAAAATATAAAACGAATATTCTTAGTCCGACATTACACGTACACGGCCCATTTTTTGTCTTGCAAGAATGTAGAGCGAAAGAGAAAGGAAGGAAGAATGAATAAAGAAAAGGGGCGACTTTCCTATACGGGCTCTTTGAGGTTAGAATTTTATTTTTTTGTTTTTGTTTTTTCCTTGACTTATCTGTCAAATAGTGAGGAAACAACTTCAGGTTGAAGTATGATAGTGTTGGCAGATGAGTAATATTTTGCACAATGCAGCTTTTTGTAGCAAACAGCGAGTATATGCGGCGGCTTCGCCGCTCAAGGGGTTTTAACCCTCGATGTGGGATGCATGACTCTGGCTACGCTAGCAAACTCTAAATGTCCTCAAAGGGAAATATTTAAGAAAATTCCCGCTCTAAGAAAATCCCATAAATATACGCAATCTGCCGGTACTAAAAATGACATTAAATCGTGAATTCTGTGCAGAAAGTGCAAATTTATTTAATTAATTTAAAATAGAAATATTTATTTCCTAAGAAGAAAAACAGTTTATTTGTGCTTAAATAACTAGTATCTATCGATTGAGACCATTTTCGTGTCCAAATTCATTAGCCCGTATAAGAAAGTCAAGCCGAAATTTTATTATTTTTATTTATTATTAATTTATGAATTTTACTTCCCTTTCTCTTTTGAGAAGAAATGCTTGAAGAACATAAAATAAATTTAGTAAAACGACAGATGTCAGTCAAAGTTCAACCTAAAGTATAAAAACGTAACGGAGTCAGCGCTAACGAAAAACACTTTGTGTTTTCTTCTTAACAGTTTGATACTCTCGGAAATTTTGTCAGTTCTTCGCAAGAGGCTGTACCCATGAAAGATGAAATAAAAACTTGATCGGCACGAGTATTATTAAAACCTGCGTAAGAAACAACGCACATAAACACTATGCCACGGGTACTACCCTTTGTATATGGAATTTATAGTAGTTGCAGCCTCGTGAATCGACGACAGCGACGTCCGGAAACGCGATACAGAAACAAAATCTTGTATATAGAAAAACTGACAGCGCCAAGGACGGGACAACTGTCCAACCAAAAAATTCTCGAGGGTGAAAATACTATAAATTCCATATACAAAGGTACTACTAAGTTGACTATTGGTCTTGCTTAGTTTTAGTAGTAGTAGTAAGTAGTTTGATAAAATTCACATTTAACCCTATTAATAAAAATACCCTCTTCACTGGATTAACACACCGTATAGCTAGCACACAGATAGTGGAATTTATTCATTGACAAATAAAGTTTATTAATAAACATCTTTTTCCTCGTGTTAGATAATTGATTGATAGCTCCAATATATACTATAAAATCTAGTATTTTTTCGAGTTTGAACGGATGTTGTCATTAATTGATTGTTTTTTTATTATTTAAATATAAAAAAAAGCGATTAATGTGTATTAATACATCGAAGGGTGAAGTGTTGGTCGGTTATATTTGTTTGGAATGCATTCGCTTCCCGTTTTTGGTTTACAAACAAAACCGCAAATCTATGTTCAACGAGAATGACGGCTACCAGCAAAACAGAAATTCGCCGAGAAGTACCAAATGGGCGATTCAATTGCTGGTGATTCATCAAGTCAAACTTTGAGAGTATGTTCCACGCCACCATGCGCATTTCGTTGATAATATGAAATAAATTTTCCTTTTAATAAAAATGCCAAATGGTATGAAAACATTTAATTCTACTTGTCATTTATTTGACACACCCAAATTGTATTTGCAATTTACTGGATGTATGAAATATATCCTTTTAGTTCTAAAGGATTGGTAACTGCAAACAACAAGTTCGATCAATAAAAATAAGAAAAATTTTTGCTTAAATGGTTATATTTAATCAGAAATGAGTTTTAATTGCAACTGAGTTCGTATTTCGCTTTCGACTTAGGCCCAGGCATGTCAGATCGTATCATCTTGACTACCAATGAAAATAGAACAAAGTACACCAAATTTATGGACCAAATTTTAAACCAAACTTTTTTTTTCTTGTCCACTGCGCAATGGAATCTCAATGCAATTTAACTAAGCCTCTTAAGTAAATTATCCTACCTAAATCTTGCCCTGTCAAAATTTTGATAATAAGTAGAGTATATCGGTCCTTATACGCAAAATGACTATATAAGTTATCGTTTGTAAACAACAGGTCATTAAGGTTTACAACGTTTATTAATAGGAATTTGATTGAGATACGAGTTAGTCTTGTGTTAGGGTTATTTGTGTTTATTAATATGGCAGCAAGAATCTCGTTTTCTTTGTTTAAAACAAATCAAAAATAAATGAAAAAGCATTTACATAAGTCTAGTATTTTTTATTTTCTGATCATTAAACAAAAATGAACGGTCCGTATTTCGTTGCGCACCACTGTAATGCATTCGGTTTTCCACACAAACCAAGCACGCTTGCAAAAGAAGACAAACCACCGGCTAAGCGCTATTGGCTTCTATTTTTTTTTTGTACAACTGCATTTTGACAATTGTACATTATACGCTTACCTTCCATAGCTTGTCATTTTTATTAAATTTTAATTTAGGAATTGTATTAAAACAATCTTTTGTTTTATACCTTAATCGAAAATAGATTAAAAAATGTCCGAAAACAATGGTCAGTATATAATCTATTCATACCCAAGCCTCCATAATTTCCCTTGCGACTTTTGCGGCAAATTTTCTGCAAACCGCAACCCCATTACATTCTGCATGCAAATGTGTTGTTTGCATTTAATTTTTTTGCTGATTCCAGATAACTCCAACGATTCGAACAGTCGATCTGATAACATTCTGCAGGCTTCGCGGCTTAATAATCCCATACGTGCTGGAGTATTGCGGCCTTCAGTTCTGGGTTCATCATTGAATTCAACAAATAATCAAGATGGCAAAGCAAAGGAAGATGGGAACAATGATGGCGAGTCGTTGAATCCATTTCTGCGAGAGTCCAAAGATGATGATGATGGTGATGGGCAGGAAGCCGGTGCTTCGTCGTCCGAAAATAATAAGCGTGATGAAAGCGACGACGATGAGAAAGATGATGTAAGTTGGCAATGTGGACCGCCAAGGGATTTTAATACATTTTTTTGTATTTTAGCGACCAGATCCATTGAATTTGCTTGCTAAAAATGGTTTTGAGCGGGCAAGTATGTTTGCCGCTGCCAAAAGCTCAATACCACGAGTCGAGAAGTCGGGATTCGTATTTGGACAAAATGTACACGAGCGTGTCACTGGGGTAAGTTTAGCGAAAATGCATGCATGTAGGGTTCATTAGCATCATCTGCTTGTGTTTGAGTACGAGTGGGTTTTTATGGCTCTCATTCCGCAGAAGGAACTTTGGCGCCAGATTAAGCTTCCGCACCAAAATATTTCAATTGTTATAAACGTTGAAGATTGCTTAACCCATTTCTCTTTCAGGAAAACATCCATGAATCGTCAACCAGCAAATCAGACAATTCCAGCACCTCATCCGATACCCCATTGCTCTTCTCGAGCGTAATACAAGCAGCTGCCAAGCCAGACAGTGAAGGTGCCGTCGCTAAAGAAAGCACAGATGCGAAAAGCTTAACAGAAGTCGCACGCGAGTACGAAGAAAGTAGGGCGCAAAAGCGAAAATACGAAGAAGTCGAAACCTTTACTGGCGAGGAAGACGAATCCAATATTGTAGATGTAAGTTTCTCTTCCATCGATGTATGTAACTCTCAAATTAATTGTTTTCTTTTGAATTCAGATAAGTTGCAAGCTATTTGCATTCGTAAATAGCAACTGGGAAGAAAGAGGACGCGGTAGTCTAAGGTTGAATGACTCAAAAGCTCAAGAATGCTCAAGAGTTGTGTTCCGAACATCAGGCAATTTGCGCTTATTAGTTAATACCAAGGTAAGTCTTCTTATTTATCAAATGAATGATTCTAATTTTGTTTATTTGATTAAAGGTGTGGGCTGGTATGGTGGCCGAACGACCAAGCCAAAAATCTATGCGCCTCACAGCCATGGACAATAACGGACAAATCAAAGTGTTTCTCGTTATGGCTCGTCCAGCCGAAATAAGCAACCTTCATAAAATGTTAGTGAAACGAATTGAAAAAGTCAAATTACTACATGCGACAACAACGACCAATAGTGAAGACACCACCAACAACGATGATGGCAAGAACGGTTCGGTTGATAAATGTGAAGTGGCAGCAGCCGCTGCTACACCAGCCCCATCGGAGAATGCTCACGTTGATGGCGATGTCGATGGCGAGTCAGAACCAAGTCCCAAAAAAACCCTAGTTGCTACAGCTGCCGCAGCCGCTGAGTCTGATGATTAAAATCAATTCAATAATGCCTACCCTCGCAATGTAATGAAGATATAAAACAAACAAAAATATTAAATCTCTATGAATCGTTTGATTTCTAATTCACCATAAAACAAAAAAGAAAGATCTATTATACATACATATTTAAAAAAAATCATTAAAGAAAAGGGAATCTAGGTTATGTTGAATATGTTTGTGAGACATAATTAATAAGAGTAATTAAAATTGAAAAAAGAATAAAAACAGTATGGAAATCGTTTTCCAAATTAATTAAAAAACAAATCTTGCTAAATATAAAAAAAACTGAAAAGAGTCATGGCGTGTTAATAATTAGTATTGGTTTTTATTCTGTTTTAAAAGCAGAATCGAGTTAATTTGGGATCGATATGATAACAAGAATCAAGCAATGTTGTAGTCTTAAGCTAATCAGCCCTATCGTTCGCATGCCGTTCGGAGAATCTTTCGACCGTAGAAAAGTTCCGATCGTAACATTTATTTTGTTCATAGTATCCGTTTCGTAAAGGAAATATTGAAGTGTATTAACCAGGGTTGGAAAAAATCGTGATTTTTTTCAAAAAATCGAATAAATCACGATTTTTTTGAAAAAATCCAATTAATCATGATTTTTTTGATTTTTTGGTTTGAACATTAAATTTGAGTATATTTTTGCTCAAAAGTCAAAACGAAGCTAAAGTTGAAAATATGGTCGTAAAGCCGTCAGTGGAAGATCATATCTACCTAGTTATTTTGAAGACGATGCTTTACTTACTTTACTAACGCACTAAAAAAAAGGTGTTTCGATGTATGCACCTCAGAAAAAATTTTAAATTTGCGTTGAAATATCGAACGTAGGTAAACACATCGAGATTTCATACGGTCAAAAGTAAAAATTAACTGACGCAATGCGAATATTTTGCTTCTGACATCGCGGATTGTTCGGATAGCTAAGTTTTGGCGGAATTATGTACCTATTTGATGTCAGATGCGTTTCTGGAGCCAGGAAGATGGGTCTAGCGGTTAACGAGGGCACGACCAAGTTAATGCTGTCGACAAGAAAGGACTACCAACATCGACGTCTTGGAGCAAACGTCAACATAGACAGATTTAACTTCCAGGTAGTTAAGGACTTTGTCTGCCTGGGATCCGCTGTCAACTCAGACAACAACACCAGCGCTGAAATCAAACGAAGAACCACTCTTGCCAATCGCTGCTTCTGTGGACTTAGAAGGCAATTGAGTAGTAAAGTCCTCTCCCGAGCAACTAAAGTGACACTCTACAAAACCCTAATCATCCCGGCCCTCATGTGTGGCGCAGAGACATGGACTATGACAACATCTGATGAAAACGCTTTGGGCTGCTTTGAGAGAAAAATTCTTCGAGTGATTTTTGGTCCTGTTTGCATTAACGGAGGATGGAGACGAAGATTCAACCAAGAACTGTACGAGCTGTACAGCGACACTGACCTAGCCAGAAAAGTAAAGGTCCAACGACTTAGATGGTTGGGTCATGTTGAGCGAATGGAAAATAATGCTCCGGCTGGTAGAGTCTTCGAATCCAACCCGGAAGGACGTCGCAGAAGAGTGTAATATTCGGCTTGGTCCGACAATTAAAACTTATTCACTTTTCAAATAAAACACAAATTCACTTTATTCAAATCACTCACAATCTTATTTATTCAACGCTTTCAATTATTACTTTCAAACACAGTGTCTTTACTTTATAGCAGTTTACAAACAATTAATTCATTTTCGACACCAAGCGGGTATTTATATAACTCAAATAATTTCGAGAAACTACTAGATTCTAGTAGGCGCTGAAACTTCTCGATGCTTAACGAAGTTCTCCTCTTAACCACTAGAGTGTATACACAATTACTTACAACTACAAATAAAACTTTTGCTACATAACTATTCAGCAATAAGACAATATTAGAGTGACAGAGATAGATAGTGTGTACACATTTAAGTATAGAGATATAAAGAGGCGGAGTTACAAAGTGTGTACACATTACAATAGATTGACATATATAAATATAGAGGTGTATACATATTACAAGAGGAACACCGCGACGCAGGTAGAGCACACAGGTGGTAGAGGACTTGAACCAACTTGGCATGCGAAACTGAAGACAGCTAGCCAGGGAACGAGCTGGCTGGAGAAGTTTGTTGGGTGAGGCCCTGGACTGTAGCGCCACCATAAGTAGGTAAGTAAGTAAGTATGTTCCTATATATGCGTTATTTCACGTCAATATTTTTTTACGAAACATGGATAAAATAAATTTTACGATTAGGACTTTTTTACGATCGTAAGTTTTTACGACGACATGGCTGAATTTATAAGAGGAACACACAAACATTTGTAAAGTGGGAAGTAGTTTGGCCCAAAATTTTTTATTCAAACATTATAATAAGCGATTTTATTGATGTCTCAGATTTAAAAGACACTAGTTTGTAACTAAATTAAAATTTTAAAATCTATTTTAATTTTTATTTCTATGAAAAAAGTGAAATTAATCATTTTTGATTAAATCATTGATTTTTATTGAAAAAATCAGTTGATTTAAATCGAAATGGTTAAATCATGTCAACCCTGGTAATAACGCATGCCGTTCCGCAAATGTTCCAACACAATTTAGCTGTCGGAACAATCGGAGTCGGAGAGGCATAAGCATTAAACAAAATAATCGCCGCATGAGATCGTGATGCGTTACTCTGAGTTTGCCATTTCAACGCAAATTTAAATTTTTGTCTGAGGTATCTAGCATTGTATATGGAATCAGCTAGTATAATCAAGAATGGTGTTTTCGATATTTTGTGCTACATCAAACCCCAAAAAAAAAAAAAACCTCCCTATACAAAACTTATGTAAAAAAACAGCACTGTGCCAGGTCTCAAGATGGCACCACAATCGATTGCCAGGTCGCAGGTACTAGCTAGATAGAAATACACTGGTATCTACGATTTAACAATCGGAACCTTTAGCACAATAAAATTCGTATACTTCGTACAAATCGTATAGAATTTTGTTACGATCGGATACGACGATAGGGCTGCATACTTTTAATGTTGACCCCAAATTCTCGATTGGACTAAAAATCCGAGCGATTATGTTGAAGTTTATACCGCACTTGAGAAATTTGTATGATGCAGGTCAATTGAGTCCTTGTGTTATTATTGCATTAAAAATTACATTTTCTTCAATAAATAGGACATTTTAGCCCCATAAGCATATACATATACCCACGAACCGATGCCGAATTTTTGATACGAACTAAGTAGAGAACCAGTCCTATCCTACCATACGGCGCTAAGTGCTTGACTATAAGTGAAAAAGGGGAAATTCCACTGAATACTTTCGAAAGAAAATTTTGTCGACGGATTGTCGGTGTCCTGTTTGCGGCAATGGAGAAGAAGGTTATACCGCGAATTGTACGAGCTGTACCAAGACGTGGATGTAGTCTAGTAAGTTAAGAAAAGACGACTACATTGGCTCGGCCACATCGAACGAAAAAAATGTTGGAACAAAATTAATATTATAACGGCGGCCATCATGATCATGACTTGAATGATATCTTTGTCTTCTTTCTGTTTGGGGTAATCCTGCCAAAGTCTGGATGATTGTATTTGGTCGTTTCTTACTTATCTAGGTCCTCGGACCTATTACATCCGTGGTGTTTCCCTTTTCGAATGCTTGAAGCCACTCCTATGCCATTTTCATCTTTGTATAATACAGTCTATATTACATAGAGTCAACGTTTGAGATACCGTTAGGCCAGAAAATCCTCAAGATGTTTCTGAGGCATCTTTTTACGAACGTTTGAAATTTTCTTATGACAGTATCTGTGACTTTTCAAGTGCTGCAGCAGCACGGATTCAACATTGGAGTGCATTGGTCTTAAAGCTAAACAAGTTCTTTCTTCATATTTTGGAAAGCGACCCGATTTCGAAAGCAGCCTTTGCTTTTCTGATACGGCTCTTTATGTTTGTTTAGTTCAGTTCCGCCACCCGTAGTGACTTTAGGTTTGTTCGATGAGCGCTCTGGGTCGCTCTGATTTCGTACTGAGCTGTTCGATGTCACTCTTTTTTCGCCTCAGTGCATTTCCACCGTGTTCGATTTTTGATGTGTATTCAGTGCTCGCATCGGGAGCGCTCTGAATCGCCCCAAGTTTTTTTCGTGGCGAGAATTTCGGAGCTGTTCAAATCAGCTGTTGCGCTATACAACAAAGAGAAAAACAAAACAGAGCACTACTAAAGCGTTCGATGTGAAAATAAACCGAGAGAAATTGTTCAGTTTTTTGACAGCTCCGTTCACACGACAAGCACCGGAGCGCACCGGGACTGGTTACATCGAATAAACTTATTACTGCCAAAATATTGTAAATCCTTTACTATCTCTACCGGTTGTCCAGTAGTATTTACTTGCGTTGATGAAGAAGTTCCAAGGATGATCCTTTAGTTTTTGCCGAGTTGATTTTTAGCCCAAGACTTCTGCTTATCTTATTGCCCCTGTTGTCATTTGATGGCGATCCATGATCGTATGAGCCGTCCACATGCTTAAGATCTTTCAGTTGAGATTGCAGGGGCCTGATTATGGGATTCGCGGAGGAGCGTTTTCAATTTGACCTTTCAAATTCGACTCACTTCGTTTTCCCATATTAACGAATTCGCGGCGGAGCGAACAAAATTCTTCCAATATTCTAGTGAATTTCAACTCGCCAGCAAACATTATGGCATTTCAAATTCGCTTTCGAATTCGTTGGTCGAATTCAAAATGAAGAAGGCGAAAGCGAAAGCAATGATTGAAAAATGTCAAACTCGCCGCGAATCCCATAATCAGGCCCCGGAGTCCACTGCATTCATCTTTTGAATCTCAAGTGGAAACAAATTCACTTGGCCAACTATTTTGAGTTTGGGCTCGAAGTGCCTCTGGTGTTGACGGTGGAGTTTTCACTATCTTCTTAAGCACGCTGGAAGAGATTAGAGAGATTGTTAAGGAAAAGCTTCTCATTCCTCTGTAGTTGGCGCAGCTTAGAAGAACCTACCTCAGGGATAACAAGTCATATTTAAAAGACAAAATAAGTTATTTATAACAAAAATATCGAAATTTGATTTTTATTTGTTGTTCTGTTTTGTTTCTTTTTTTTTAGGTACATTATGTAAAATTTCCTAAGAATTATAATTTTCTGATCTTTAATTTATTAATTTTCTTTTATTTTAAATTTTAAGATTCTCTACCCTCATTTTGTTTTTATTCTTAGAAGTTAAATATTATCAGTAATTTCGTTTAACGTATTTTTTTTTATTTTCAAAAAAAATAGAAATCTTGAAAATTTTCTATTTCTTTCCTTTTTTTCTTTACAAACTACAAACTGTACAATTTATCATGAATTCTAATTATAAGAAAAAATATATTCTTCATATAATATGTATTTGTTTTTTACACTTCTTATCACTTAATGCGATTATGTTTTGAATTATTACAACAATCAATCATTGACTGCAATTGCATCCGTTCCCAAGGTGCAGCAGGAAAATGTTTGTAATTATTTTGTGACTAAAATTTGTATTTCTTTTCGTATATTACATCAAGCCAGAAAAATCAGTTTTTTTGTTTAAGAAATGTACAGAAATATAAGTTAAATACAAAAATAAAATTTCATTTTAAATTTTTGTAAAAAAGTTAAAAAAAAAAATAAACAAAAATATAACTATACATGTATTTTATATAAATATTTATCTTAAAATTTGCATTTTCACTGTGTGTGTTTTTTTTTCATCAAAAATAGAACATAATCGCTTTTTTATGGTTTTTACTTGTTTAATTATTTTTATTCTCCTCATGTGATATGGCCAGGAGCTTTTGTTCAATAAGAGGAAGCTTCTCTCAGCAGGAATACAATTTACAACAATTATTACAATAAAACAATAATAATTACATGCAAACAGATAGAAGCACCTCATATGACAAGACAAAAAGAGATGTGTGTGTGTTTGTTACTGTGCACTGCGATGTTTTGTATCCGTTTCCGCTGCCGGAGAGCATGAATCCTTTCCAGAGTGAATGTGTAGTGCTTTTTTTGTAATGGCCTTTTTTTGTTAGTGGTTTAATGATTGTGTCTTCCTATGACTGGGTGTGATTTATAAGTAGCAGAGGCTTTGGCGTTTTGACTCTTTTGTTTGCTGTCGCTCTTTGTCAGTCATCAAACAATGTCCCACAGCGAAATGACTGGGAGGGTATTTGTTTTTGTGATTTCAATGGTTCTCTGGCCGTTTAAATTAGGTAAGATTGTTTTTTTTTTTCGATTTTCGTTTTGTTTCAATTTTTAAAATTAAATTAACAATTAAATAATAAAATCATCACTTAAATAATTAAGAAAACAAAAATTAAGTTGCATTAAATAATATTCTAGCTGATATTACTGCAACTAGACACTGACACATTCAATGGATTGTTGGTGGTTGATATTTTTCCACTCACAGCAATCGAGGATCTACAAAACAATAAGACATCATCATCAAGTTTTATCAGTTCTATGAAATCCGAAACCCTACCTGTTATGCCTCATATGACTCTTGACTAGATCGCTGTTAACTAATGCTGCCATCAGACTGATTTCACCGGCCATCACAGTTGCACACACAATTTGTGCTAATTTCTTGGCATTCTCACCTGGATTTTCCATATTGGCTCCGCGTACGCCTAGCATTTCGAGACATGCACTTTGGCCAGGTAGACCGGTGCCACCACCTACGGTGCCCACTTCGAGCGATGGCATTGTACATGTCATGTATAGATCTTCGTTGGTTTCGCCCCAGCATTCCATGCCAGTGGAACAATTGCTGGAGGTGACATTTTGGGCTGGATCTTGACCGGTTGCAAGGAAGACTGCTGTAACCATATTTGCTGCATGGGCGTTGTTTCCTAGAATTCCATTTGGGAAATAAAAAAATTTATTAATATAATTGTAGTGTCTGTCGTTGTTTGTTTGTATAGAACAAAGGAAGAGTCCCGTCCTCACAACAACTAGGATTCCTTAAAAAGAAAAAAACAATTCTTACCTCCTATACTGCCAGCCATTGCACTGCCTCCCATATTCTTCAGTTTATTACATTCGACTAGAGTTTTGGCATCTGTCTTCAAGACAGATCTCAGAGTCGCCGCTGAAATGATACACTCAGTGACAACACGTTTTCCACGCCCCTTTATCCAGTTTATCGCTGCCGGTTTCTTATCACTACAGAAATTACCACTCAACGATATAATTTTCATATCCGGAAACTCCTTGCTGATGCACTTCAAAGCCATTTCGGCGCCCTTCGACACCATATTCATACCCATGGCATCGCCAGTGAGTGCCACAAAACGAATATACAATTGCGGTCCATCCATTGCAATCAGAAGTTCTTTGAGTCTGCCAAATCGACTGGTGGAATCGAATTCGCATTTAATTTTCTGATAGTTGGCATCGTCCATGATCCAAGCCTTGGCTTCGGCTGCTCGGGCGACACTAGAAAATCGGACACAAGGTGCTCGTGTCATGCCGACATCTTCGACAATACTCGTCACACCACGAATCGACAGAGCCTTGCAACCTCGATTCGTACTGGCGACCAAAGCGCCCTCTGTTGTTGCCATAGGAACGAAATACTGATTCCCATCGAGCAGCAGTGGCCCGGCATAGCCCACTGGAATTGGGATGTAACCGAGAACATTCTCGCAGCACGCATTCATGACCTTGGTGTAATCGAATGTCTGGTAGGGCAGCATGTTAAGTTTCTCCAGAGGAATCTTCGCCCGTGTGCTGATGATTTTGCGGCGAATTCGCACCCCACGCTCTGGTTTACCGATGATGTTCTCGATCTTGTGCAGCGGACAGTGTGGAGCTGCTGTATTCACAACTCTAACGATTTCTTCGTCTGTAAGGTAATCCGGATCGGATTTCAGAATCTCAAGACATTCCTCGAGACTCCGTGGTGGTTGGGTGCATCTTGTGAGTGTTTGCAGCTCATTGAGATTCTCATAAGGCCTTGTGTAGTGATCGTCCTCCGTTTGGGTACACACATCCACTGTGTTGTCCTCGTCGATTGTGAAGAGGGGAACCCTTGGTGACTTAACATCTACAGCTACAGCTAATTGACTTTTGCCAGGCGATGATGGCTTTGAAGATTCTGCGATGGCTGATTGTCGGATTTGATCGTGAAGATCATCACGATTTTCGAAAAATATAAATTTCACAACCAATGCGATTAGAAGGATAAGAATTACGATTTGGTCTGCGCTCATTGTGAGCCATCTAAAAATAAACAAACAAGATTCTACGTTACAGCGATTGCTCTGAATCGAACAGAGCTCTTTTGTTAAACTCTTTGAAGCAAGGGCTTCGCAGTAACAGCGAATTCAACCAAACTTGAAAAGAAAACAACAACTTGAATACTCACTTAATAATATATTCTGCAAATTCTCCCGATTCAGTTCTGTTTGTGTTCATATTCATCTGCTGCAATTTGGGCGATAGCGAATTCTCCACACTATCATAATCATTCTCCGAGAAAACAACTCTCGAATAAATGTGAACAATCATAAGTCCAGTTGTCATAATGATCTTGACGCGCTGCACCACCGGATTGTTCTTTTGTTCCTCCTCCGTCAGAGCTTTGATCAGTATTGAATCCTTCGCTTTGGCACGCACTAAAGACATGTCCATTCCGCTGCGCGATAAATCCAATATAAGCGACAAACATGCCGGATAGAAGGTCATAAAAACTATATAATTAACAAGCACAGATAGGACGGCAAATGTGCACAAAATTTCAAGACGCTGAACGCCCGACAACGTCCCAACACCAATTACTAGTGTTTCAACAATTGTGTCTAGGGAAATGGCTGGTCCCAAGAGTTCGAGGCCTCTTGCTATATTATTTGTTACTTCGGCTTGATTCGATCCGGATAAAGCTAATTGGGCAAGTGTGCCTGAGTTGGATAAATCGATCAGCAGCAGCAAGAAAAATAACGCATCTCTGGGGAGGAGGGAAATTTTCAAATTTAAAATTGGAAAAGCTGGAGAGAAATTTGGAGACTTACTTTAAATCTGTTATATCACTTCCAAGGAACTTGATGATTGTTGTTGTAAATATAAAGCTCGAGAAAACTGTAAATAGTCCAGCAATGCCTGTAAAATAAGAATAAAGAGCTGCGTCAATATTGTTTCAGGTGTTAAGAAATTTAAGTTGAAAAAGGCCAATCCCGGAGAGATTCGATTACGATGCGGTATTTTGATATGTTAAGCAGTGTGAGTGTGTTATCGAGGAGTTTTATAATGGATGAAACACAAACACGCTTTAGGTTTGGCTGACGTTTACGTGTTTATATATCACAATCAAGCTTCGCCCTCACGTTTCGTATGTAAAGTTACGTAATGTGATTCCAAACGGAAGCTCTAGTTAAAAAATAGGTACTGAACATTTTCTTTGTCTGACAGCTTAACAGCTGTAAAAAAAAGTCTACAAACAAGATTCATTTGGAGGGATGGAGGGGTGTTTGTGTTTCAGCCATATTTGAACTAGAGCTAACGTTGTTACATTACTTAACATTACCTACTTTTCTCTACGATTGTCAAACGAAACGTGGGGTCAAAACTTCTTTGTTGTAGCATGCGTGGATTTCTTATGACTAAACTTCGTATACGTCAGGCGAAGCCAAAGCTAAAGTGTGTTTGTGTTTCAGCCATAATAGCTACGCACGTTAGTGATTAACATTTCGTTGGAAGCGTCTAATACCATAGAGATAATATGATAGAGATAAAGAAGTGTCTACACCCGTGGAAGAAATCTCCAGTGCGTTTATCTTAAGTGCTTCGATACTTTGTTATAAGTCATTGATACCAAATTAAAAGCTTTTAGGCCCATTTGCTGATTCGGAACATAAATTTATGTTCAACTTAAAGTTTTCATTTTTATATGGGACGTTCCGGAATTCTTAAGTTCGACATAAAATCCCCATACAAAAGGAGAACTTTAAGTAGAACATAAATTTATGTTCCGATTGAGCAAATGGCCCTTAATGATTTAAATTTGATCTCATAAATATGAAATATCTCAATAATCTCATTTAAGGTTTAAGCGTTTGTGAGAAATTTCCGAATTTACACAGTAGTCGGAAACTATGAGAAAAAACTAAGATTGTTTCTATCTTAAACGAAAGAAGCTGTTGAGAAGCTTTTTTACTCTCAAGATCTTATCAAAATGTTTAAGTATAGGTGCAAACAAAAATAGCAACATTCTCAAGAACAGGAGAACATTGCAATTACCCAAGTAATTATTTTATCAGCCATTCAAACGTGTTGGAATTTTTTCCACATTAGCGAGTAGACATAATAACTAAGATCGTTTTTCTTGTGTATATTAAATGATAAGAGGATTTTGTTTATAGTGATAACAATTTGATAACAAGAATTAAAAACCTCTTCGATTGCGGTATCTTTGAAATTATTTCATCCATCAAGTTGAATTTGGGAAGCGGTTACGAACATCAGATCGGGAGCCAGACTTCAGGTAATACATTTGATTACATAGTTCGCATGAGAACACTTATGACAATGAACAGCGAGTCATTGAGTTGGCAGCATCGAAGAACGGTTGTTGTGAGTATCAAGTCCCGCGTAAGGATATCCACAAGGTCACCTGGGTATCGCCTGAGAGAATATATTAGCCAGACCGGAGATAATGATCACACAACGATGAAATCAATGAAGTTTTATCAGATTCTCTAGATGCTGCCAAAAATTAAATCCACCTCTGTCGTTGATAACAGAATCCATAATTGTGTCGTAGACAGCGCGGTCCCTGACTGTCTCCAGTTTTGAATTCCAAGATGATGAGGGTCCTCTTTCACTTGAGTGCGTCACCTGTTTCGCCATCTGATTCGCTGGACCTTGGCTCTTCTGGCTAGTTCCGTGTAGTTGTACAATCCGTAAAGCTCGCTGTTAATTCTCCTACTCTATCCCCCACCAATGTATACGGGGCCATAGATAGCCCGAAGAACTTCCCTTTCAAAACAGATTAAGGCAATTTAATCTGATTTTGTCAGTGTCAATACTATTGCACCATACAGCAGGACTGGGATGATGATGGCGTTGTATACAGTTTTACCATAGTTGATCGAGAGAGGGCTTTTACACTCATTTGCTTTCTAAGGATAAAGCAACAGCTACAAAGGAAGTTATTCTTCGTCTGGTCTCGGCGCTGGTGTAAGTGGCCGTGTAAATAGCAGTGCCTTATTATACAAACTCCTCTACTACCTCGAAATTATATTCGTCTATTATGATATTCTGTCCGAGCATTGTTGTACATTTTTGCCGCTTCCTTCAAATCTAACAAAGGTGCTATTGGCGCTGTGTTCTTCCCCATATGTATCATCGGGGCATGGGAGAATTTGAAGTTGAGACTTTGGGAAGATAGTGCCTCTGGTGTTGAAGGTGGTCAGATGGAGTTTTGCACTATCTTCTCAAGAACGATGTCAAAGGAATGACCAGCACCAAATTTGACTTTATTAACTTTAACGAACGTTCAATTAAATAAATCAAGCATTGTAACTCGATTGTTGCATGTATTTATATACAAGGTTCTGCACATGCAACAACTTTAACTAATCAATCATACAAATCAAGTAAACACCTATTCAAACCAAGCCAAACCAAAACCACTAAAAACACAATTAATCTGGAAAACGATTAACCAGAAAACATCACATCAATCTGCCACAGTCGTAGCACTTGTTGCCCCTAATAAATCTTTATGACCTTATCCTCTCGATCGCTCAGAAAATAATAATAAAGCTGGCCTTTCTTGTAAAAAGGAAGCTCATTTTTACCTCCCTGTCAATACGAACTTAATTTGCATGTCAAATAAATTTGACATTTACAGACCCCTGGCGGCCAAAAACAATCATTGAGACGAAAAATCGATAACTCACGTCACGTCTCACTTTAATTTTCGTTTTTTTTTTTTTTTTAACGGCAAACAAAAATTCCATTAGAGATTCAAGTTTGTAACATTGCATCTTGGTCTTCGAACAGTATTGCATTACTTTACGTTCAAAAAAACAACATCAACATTAACACCAGTCAACATTCGGGTCAAACTAGAGCACGATGATGTACGCACATTGAGAAGTTGATGCTGAAGTATAGGCGGAAACGTAAGCTAAATAAATTGCCATGCTATTGGCTATTCAGGAGCGAAACTGCATTTGTTTGTTGCGGCCGCGAATAGTGAAAACGCCTTTGGCACATGTCAAAATCAAAAATCTTGTACAAATTATAATGCAACTTTTACATTTTAGATTTCTGAACAGTAACTCTATTAAACTGTCTCAAAACAGAAAAATAATTTACAATCAAGTCAGTGGCAGATGTTGAACCATGGCCAATGCTGATCTGTTTAAAAAAATCGTCGTTAGTTCTTTTTCTTTGAAATGACAGGTAGAAATGACATGACAGTTTAAAAGTAATAGATTTTAAGCAAATCATGGATCAAGAATCAAATAATTCAGAATATTTCGCCCCTTTGGCTTGATGTCTAATCGGTCACAACACTGCTCCAAACCTGTCCATCTTAAAACTCCTTGCACGTTGTTCAATATCAAAACGATCGACATTGATTAATTTACAAAAAGACTTGTAACGTATGTTTGTTTGTTATAATTGTAAACATGTTTAACTCTATCATTGCCCTGAATTGCATCAACAAAACACATAAGACATAAGAAACTAAGAAAACACCGGAATTAATGGCTTTGATCTTAATATTTGACAATCAGTCGATAGTGTTGCTCAATCATTAGCACGCCATGAACATCGATCCATTTTAGTACGTTGTTAAGAGAATGTACCAGAAGAATTTCTGCGACTATTCGGCAAACCGTGTAATCTCCTGCGGAGAGTTCATCATAAACAAACGTTTTGGTTCGTTGTGGTGCATCGCACAGGTTCGTGGTTAGTAAAATCAAATTTGACTTTGAAGTTTTCTTTCTCTTGTGAAATTAACATGTGGAAAATTTTAAAGGTAAGTTATTTTGTTCAAAGAAAATTTGCATTTCGGAGCTATCTTTCAAGATAGCTATGGAAATGTTGTTAACTCGTTGAATGGGTGTAAGTAGGTCACTAATGTTTGCATTCTCCACGTATAAACCCACTTTTATGAGCCAGTTGCATTTATGTTTATTTGGACCCCATGGAATTTTAATGCGAATCATATTTATGCAGATGTGAGTTTAGAAAGAGTTGACGTTACGGAATATTTTCGTTGAGCTGTATGGAATCCTGACGATGATGTGGTGAAATTTCGTGAAACTGGATAGAAAAGATTAGAGACCTGTATGACAAATCGGATCGCTGTTGATTGCCTAATACTTGGGTGCGGAATCTCCTGACTATATTTAGGATAGGTTTCAGTGTTCAGCATTCTTTGAAGTTGTAAATGCATTTTCAATCGACCGACGGTGAGATTATTTTTCTACAGTGCGCTGGAAATGATTGTGATGAGGATGATGTGAAGTAGTTAACTCTTATTAAAGAAAATTAGGGAAAGAAGAAATGCTCTGGCTATGCTTCACTGTTTCACACTGACGAAGTTGCATTTGGGTAGCTACTATTCAAAACAGCCACCAATGACTTAATATGATGCGAGCTCCTTTGGAAGAGGAACATCAAATCTAGTACACAAACATCTTTCTCACGAAATGAACCCGATCTAGACGATGTGAAATCGGCAATATCACGGCAGATGGTCTAGCTGCCAAGTTGTTCAAAGCAGTAGACGACGATCTAGATAGGAGCAAGCATCAAGTTATCTGTAAGATAGAATGCATGCCCGATGAATGGAATCTCAGCATTGTTGCCCAATCCTGAAGAAGAGAGATCCTCTAAACTGCGCCTACTTTAGAAAAGGAGTCAGCCTTTTAACATCTCTTACAAGATCTTATCTGCCATAATTTGGGACGTCTGAAGCATTTCGTCAACAATCTTATTGGCCCTTATCATTGGCTTCAAGCCAGGAATGTCAACCATCGATACAAAAAACTCTGAACCCCAAATCGACGCCCTACACTTTTTTATCGATTTTAAGACAGCGTGTGACAGCATCTACAGAGACGAACTAAATAAGGCTATGTCTAGTTTAAGCATTCCTGCGAAACTCTTCCGCTTGTACAAAATGACGATCGACAACTGACGCTGTCCTATTAAGGTTGGCAACGAGCTCACAGAATCTTTGGATGTCAAAAAAGGATTCAGACAAGTGCGATGGACAGTCATGCGATTCCCTTAACATGCGTGCTTGAGAAGATACTGCAAAACTCCTTCCTCATCTACTCACACACGCCGATAATATTGACATAATGGGAAGAATTAAGCGTAATGTCAATTGCACCTTTGTTAAAATTGAGACGAAAGTGGGTAAAATGGGTTAAGCGGTAAATGGAATAATATCTTCGAGGAAGAAGATCCAACAACGACGGAACGGACAGGACGTCACAATAGACGCGTATAACTTCGAGGTAGTAGAGGAGTTTGTCTACCTAGGCTCCGCTATAAACACGGGCAATAACACCAGCGCCGAGATCAGACGAAGAATAACTCTTGCAAACGCTGTTTCTTTGGGCTTGAAAAGCAATTGAGTGGAAAAGCCCTCTCTCGATCAACTGAGGTAAGACTATGAGGATCATCATGCCAGTTTTACTGCAAGGTGCAGAAGCATGTGCCTTGACAAAATTTATACCTTAGGCTGTTTCGAGAGGAAAGTTCTTCGGGTTGACTATGGCCCGTGTGCATTAATGGAGAATGATAAAGGAGACTCAACAGTGATCTCAACGTCTTTACGTCTACAGAATAGGAAAGAATACTTTTTTTCGTTGTCATAACGACTGATCGAGCAATGTTCCACCGTCTTCTCCTGAATTCATCAAAGCCACTAACTATATCGAACTCGCACTGTGCACTGTTCTCGATCGGATCAGTACCGCAATTAAAGACCTGTGAAGAACGACAGAGACAGTCGATGAGTTGCGAGTACTACGACCACCATCTTGCTTTAGAGCGGCATCGAAACCAGAACATTTGTTTGTTTTACAAAACATTTTATTTCTACCTTAAGACTTTCAATCCATAATAAAAACTTCTTTACTGAACCTCTCTTATTTTTCAACGTTTGCAACACAGGCCGTGTTTTTTCCACTACTCAGTAGCCAGCACAGTAATCAAGGGCGAATAAAACGTTCTAACTCACTTTATCCGTCAAATTCAATTTGTATAACAATTGTTACATAAAACGTCGCAAAATGGATCTGAGGGTTGCGTCACGGATTTAAAAAAATTGGCAGCATTGGATTTGCGTAGTTAAATTTTTCTTCTTAACGCCCACAGCGCTGTCTTCATTTCAATAATTGAAAGTTCTATCGCCGGCACAACTGCCATTTTTTTATTGGTCTTTTTATCGACTGCAATCTATATTGTTGTTGTTTAAAAAGGGAAATTTTGCTATGCTGGCTACAATTGTTCCATTTGTCAGAGGTCCTTGCAATTAACTGGCGGACATTTTTTTAATGATTGATGTAACTGACGTATCCAGTGATCCATTTGCTGAATTAAACATCTTGAATCTTCAAAATTATTTTCTAATTTCTCACAGTAGTTTCATAGTGATTTAGTTTTATATTACTCGACTGCAAATCTACCTCAAGTGCGCATAACATTTGAACCTATGATGAGCATTTCTGCGCGACCAAAGCATGTAATTAACTACAGACGTTGAAATGAAAGTGACCAAAATCTATTTTTATTGTTTTAGTCGTAAGCTCAATGCAATTAAGACAAGAGTGGGTGATATGACTGGGTTCGGTCACCGCCCGTTATTCTCTTTCTCACTTTCTCTTTTCGTATTACATTTTACTTTCACAGGATGTTTCAATTCAACTTTCAGTACATTTACCGATTAAATCTGCACAAAATGCAGCAAGTATGTTTGACACAAAGAAAACCAATACACCAACTTGTTTCATTTCCTTTTCGTTTCAGCAAAAAAAGGAAGGAAAAGTATAATATTTGACAGCTAAGCGAATTCCTTCCTGAGGAAAGTCAAACTCAAACGGTGGCGGATTTAAAGTACATACAAAATGTATTTCGCATTTCGAATGTATCAATTAATGCTGAATGGGTCTCTTTTGTCATAGTCGCGGCAATTCATTGTTTGATAGAATAAACTGCTGTCATTCACTGACATGACGGGGAGTTGATTATGATTTCATTTACTTCATATCTTAATGCTGTCACAGAATGTGTTCACGTGGTGTAATGATTTGATCCAGATTCTTTGGTGGAACACTTAAGCTTATTGCTAAACTAATGTTATAAATTCCATGGTTAAAAAATAAAAACATTCCACCAGTCATGTTCAACCTTTGTTTACATAATTATTATGTGCCACAACATATTTGCTTTTCCAATTCAATCTAACATGTCAAATTTGCAAAATAAAATCGAGTTAATTTTGCTGCTTTTATCTATGGTCTAAAATTGTTTTTTTTTCATCGCAAGATCTTAACAACTTAACAAATCGACCCATTCATGCTTCCTTCTCTCAAAATAAGTTTCGCCTTCATTTGCTTTTCATTTTCAACAAATGAAGCACAAATTATATAGTTTTTTGAATAGAGTTCATTATAACATTTTTCACGTGGTCAAATATGCAATGCTGCCAAATGACGTTAACAGACTTCTATTAACTTCTTTTCATGTCGGGTTTTTGTACGCCCAAGGTGAATTATTACCAACTTGTTAATTGGGTAAGAAACGTACTTACTTTGTTGTGCTTGGTAGTGGACTTAGTACTAAACAACACAAAATATTGGCTCATAGTCCAAAAAGCTTGTGTTTCGCGGTGAATAAAAAAATTGTATCAAATTATCTTTTTCTGCAACTTCACAAATGACTGGGATCCCACATAAACCCGGTTTACGTTTAACGTTTACGATTTCAGCCCTAGGAATTCAATGCATGCTATCACGAAGAACCTTCGACCTCACCTTTCGTTTGACAATCGTTAAGAAAAAAACGTAACGTAACTTAATGTGACCCCAAACGGAAGCTTTGACAGCTCAACAGATGAAATTCATTTGTATTTGGAGGGATAATGATGATGGAGGGAGGAAAATGTCATTCAAAGCAAAATCGAAGTGGGTGCATCGTAACGTAGACGATGACGAAGCTAAAGCGTGTTTGTGTTTCAGCCATGATGGCTTTCAGTGTAATGTTACGTTAATATCAACATAATGTAGTTGACAAGCTTGCGGGCTGTTGTCAGAGACTTGACCGATACCAATGTTCTCAGCTTAATAACAAGTGTTAGTCAATTTAAAGTTACATAACAAGTTGAAGCATGTCTTGCTTTCTCACATCTCGAGAACTCAAATTTCCAAATAAGAATTGTTTTTGGGATCTACGCGATCATGGAGTTTTATTTAGCAGTCTGGAACTGTTCATTGATTCAGAATCCGATTGATTGGCTTTTGAATCTACATATTTAGTTCAAGAAAGACCGAACTGCATTGGTTTTATTGCTAGTTTAAAATTGAGGGTCAGGCCTGAATTCTATGCTAACAACGATTTCCTCAGTTCTATAGGAATTAATTGTTGGCTGATCCGTATCCGTAGGCAAAGTGAATCAAAAAACCTTTGCAACTTTAACTACTAGACTGTACACAAAATATTAAATATAATTTACCACTCTTCTGCCATCGTTATGAGCTTTATGATAAACGCAAAGAAGGAAATCATCGAAAGTAAATTAATGGTTGTAAATGGATTGCGCAAATACAAAACTTCAAACTTGCAACTTGCTTTTGCCGAGTTGTTGTTGTTTGAAGGCAAGAAGTTCCAGTTTCAAGACTTGATGTTCAATGAAATTGAAAGTGGAATGTCTGCGAGGAGTTATTTTTCTTTTTTTTCTTTTATTACACTCAACTGCGTTCGAATCCGCTCTAATCCTATGCTCCTACTTGAAGGCTTCAAGCCTTGTCCGGAGTTTTCACTTTTCATACAAATTAAAATAATATTTACACAGTCCGTTGCGCTCGTTGTTGTTGGACAGGTTTTATTTGTTTGTTTTAGTTTTGTTTATTTTACTCTTTTTTATAGCAGATTATAGCAGACGATTGTGCAAGTGTTTTAAAGGCTTTAAAACGGCAGCAAAAATGTTATCATTTTCGCTTAAAATATACCCTTGACATGGATATCGACGATGACGACTCAGACGGTGTGGATTTTCCAGAAATAGGTTTGTGTCCAAATCAAATTAAGCCAACCGACCCACAGCGACAGATAAAACGTCAAAAGTCTGCGCAAGGTCTCGCATCAGTTGCAATGTGTCCATATGTTCAATGGTTTAGGGCTGGCCACACACCGCATGCTGTTTTATTACGATTATGAGATTATGACAATTCATGACGGGGCCACCGGTATGTTATGGCGGGTTGTTTGTTTCTGTTTTTGCTTTTTCTTAACTCGTTTTGTTTTTATCTTTCTTTTGAAGTTTTCGTAATTAATGGACATTCCGAAAAGATTATGGCCGATGTGCCAATGGTAAAAGTTTCGCTGTCGGATGGCGATGCTTGATGTGGATATTAAACTAATGGCATTGCAATTGCACTATGAAGCTGATAGAGTGTAGTTCAAGTTCACAATGTTATTGTTTTTGGTTTGAACAACTCTATCGACTAATAGTGGTTTTACTTTTCTTCAAGTTTGACGGGTTGAGTTGAGTGCAAGGATATTATGATATTTTGTAAGAGGTCTTCAAACTCATAGAGTAGCTCTGTTTCATTATGTAAAGAGTTGCAATGAAGAGTAAGTCCTTTTAATGTCTAGCAATCCTATTGACAACTAGATGGTCACAAGTTAAATGTTAAATGCTCTTGGCGAGCCAAGGCCTAAGTGGCTTACTGCTATCAACAATTCTCTGAGTGCGTGTGAAGAATTGAGGGGACCTAACAATTTTACGCCGATTCCGAACGGCAAAGTTGAGAAGCATGATAGATTGATACTCTTCGCAGAAGACAGGGCCCGTGAAATATGATATATAAAAGGAATTAACACGATTAGGTATCGAACCCACGACGTTCTTCTTAGCAGCCAACGCACCTAACCACTAAGCCACGGACTCAAAAACTAGTTTACTGTAGTTGGGAGGTAATTATTTGACAGCTGCTGTTGATGTTTTCATTTGACAGCTTATGTATTTCAAAATGGTTGCGTTTTTTTTTTTTGTTAATTGTCTTGTCACAAAAAGCATGCACTTTCAAGTTTGACAGGAAAACCAGCTAAAAACCAGAAATTGAAAGCTGTCACTACGCTTTTAACAGCGTAAAACAAAAGGCTTATGTGCTTGAACTTTTGTTTATGGAACAAATAGTATTATCAAGATTGGTTTCTCTGCTTGCAATGACAGAAGATCTGTCAAACCAAGAAGGCAGCTACGATACAAACTTATATTAATAAAAACTGCTTCTGTGAAAGGTCCCAAGATGGCGCCACCATCATTTGTAATCTTGAAACTACTACCCATATATATATATATATATTTATATAAAGGCTTGAACAACTAATAATACTCATGAAAATTAGTTTGGAATTGTCGTCACTGTAGGACTAAAGTGACATGTGGTGCCGGTACTCTGGTTTCATGATTTATGCCTAAATAACAAACATGCTTTAGCTTTGATGTTTGACGTTTACGAGTTCAGCCATAGGAATTCAATGCATTTTATCACAAATTCGTTTGACAATCGTAAAGAAAGAACGTAATGTTACGTAATGTGACTCCAAACAGTTCAAATATGCTGAACATTTGCTTTGCCTTACAGCTCAACAGCTGTAAAAAAACATTCAACATGACGATGATGGAGGGAGAAATGTCATTCAAAGGAAACTCGAAATGGGTGCATCGTAATCGTAATTGTAACGTAGACGAAGACGAAGCTCTTTCTTCTTCATCGACGTGTTGAAGGGTAAATCCAATCGCAAGACTGAAGGGGTTTCAAAAAAGTTTTGATATTTTTTGAACGTCGAGCGATTTTTAAAGCAAATACCAGACGAAATCTTATTCGGGTCATCAAACGCACGATTAAAAAGTAAATAAACTATTGTGAATTGATGTGGTTGGAAATCAGCAGACGAAAAAGTTGCTATTAATTAATAATGCGTGATGCAATTAATTTAATAAAAGAAACAAACAAAAAGAGGAAATGAAATTTGAAGAAAAAAATGTTAGCACGTCCATCTGTATCTGATGAATGTGCATCATGGAAACGAGAAAGTGAAACTTGACTCTCAAATTAGCGGAGTAATTAATTTATTAAAATCGCTCTTCGTTATTGAAGATTAAACAAAATAGAAAACATGGAACAGTCACAAACATCTTGTTGCTTTTTTTCATACTTTCACAACAAATTGATTTTGGAAAACGAATTTAGGAGTTTATTCCGAAAACAAAAATTCTTCTACTGGCCGCGTTCAACCTCGAACCAAGCACACAATAAACTCTGATCTCAAAGAAAATGACTTCGACAATCGACGTCTTCATCCTCAAAAAACTTAGTCAAAGAAAGCAACTGGCACTCAAGGAATTCCTTCAAAAGAATGTTTTTTGTTGCATAAGGCAAGGGGGTAAAAGAATTATTTTTCATTTCTTTCACTTCTCTCAAATTGCACAGGGCGCTGCAGGCTAGCTCACACTCCATTTCCATCCAGTCACATCTGAATTTAAAGAAAGATGTCTATTTGATGCCAATTTTTTTCTCTCTCTTTTGCACAAATGGAGGTGGCACTTTTGTGTAAATGTAATGTAGATGTACTTCCATTAAAATCTGGCCTCGCATTTGAGGAAACACTTTGGTACTATTCCCGGTTGAACGTTAGTAGTTTCTTTTTGGCGTTATTTTTTTTTTTTTATTTCTTGCAACGGAAAAAAAGGTGTGCTTGTCCTTAAATGATGATTGCACTTGGCAGGCTGGGAAATGGGCTTTATGCTTCGCCAAGGACACATTAATATATACACCGCGCTGCATGGAATAAGGTTTAACCATAAATTTTGTTGGGAATGTATTTGTTATTGCAAGCCAGGCAATTCGGGTTAAGATCGTTAGGACTTTTGCAAAAGAGGTTAGTTGACTAATTTGACTAATTACGTTAACTATTTTTAAAGCAACAAGACATTAAAATAATTCATTATTAACTCTACCAAAATGACCCCTGACAGATGTGTTTTATGTAAAGGTACCAATACCTCTGGCCCTCACAGGCAGTCACAAGAATTTTAAATATTTATACTAACGGAATTTTAACTCGTTAGTTAAACATTGCTTCTCTTATAAAAGGTTATGTGAATGAAAACGGAGTGCCAGCAGCTAGTGACAGTACCCTAACAATAAATGTATTTCCAATGCACTAAGATTTGACCTGCTCGCAAATGTAAACGCAATTAAAAACAAGTAAAATATTATCTTGTGAAATAAATTTGACATAAACCTTTAGATAAATTAAAGACGGTTTTTAATGATCAACATTATTAAAAGAAAAGTTTTTGACAGCTGTCGCATTCAATTTCAGTTGAATTTTTGTCTTTTACGATAATGGATCGTTTAACATATAAACAAAGTGTTAAACATTTTAAAATTTACGCATAATTCGATGATTATTTTTTAGGATTTAAGAATCCTCACATGGAACATTAGATCGCTTTTTAGTGCGGAGCTTGCCGATGTCTTGGTCACATAAAGCTGACATAACAGTATTGCTCGGTCCCTAGCTAGCTGTATACAGTTTTGGACTACAAGTTAATTGAAGTCCTCTTTCTTGTGTGCGTCACCTGAGTCGCGGTCTTCCTCTCCATCTACTTCTCTCGGGAATGGTGTCGAAGTCTTTCCGGGCATTAGTGTCCATCCGCTCTGAATAACCGAGCCATCTGAGTCTCTGGACCTTGACCCTTCTGGCTAGGTGCATGTCGTTGTACAACCCGCAAAGTTCGCTATTGTATCTTCTTCTCGATTCCCCATCAATTCCAACGGAGCCAAAGATGACCCGAAGAACTTTCCACTCGAAACAGCCGAAGGCACATTCATCCGATTTTGTCAAGGTCCATCCTTATACGGTTGCCTCGAGAGAGGGCTTTTCCACTCAATTCCTTTCTTAGCTCAAAGAAACATCGATTAGCGATTAGTTATTCTTCGTCTGATCTTGGCGCTGGTGTTATTGCTCGTGTTAATACCGGAGCCAAGGTAGACAAACTCTTCTTCGACCTCGAAGTTGTATGCGTCTATTGTGACGTTCTGTCCGAGCCGTCGCGTAGATGTTGGGTGTCGTTTTCTTCGTTTTTCCCTCATTGACCGCTAAACTCATTTTTGCCGCTTTTGTCTCAATTCTCACAAAGGCGCCAATGACATCACTCTGCGTTCTTCCCATTATATATCAATATCATCGGCGTATGCGAGAAGTTGAACAGACTTTTGGAAGTCTCTGGTGTTGACGCTGGAGTTTTACCTTATCTTCTCCAGAACGATGTTAAAGAAATCGCATGACAGTGCCTTGTCTGAATCATATTTTGACATCGAAAGATTCCGTAAGCTTTGTTGCCAATCTTGATGGCGTAGCATAAGTTCCCCATCGTCATTTTGCACAAGCGAACGAGATTGGCAGGGATGCCAAATCTAACATAGTTTTATACAGTTCGGCTCTGTAGATGCTGTCATACGCGGTCTTAAAATCGATGAAAAGTTGGTGGGCATCGATTCGGAGTTCACAGATTTTTTCCAGGATCTGCCGCAACGTGAAAATTTGGTCGATGGATGACTTTCCTATTGTCTGAAGCCACATTGATAAGGACCAATCAGATTGTTGACAAAAGGCTTCAGACGTTCGCATATTACGGAAGGTAGGATCTTGCGATGTTAAGTAGGGTGAGTCCTCTATAGTTGGCGCAGTTTAGAGGATCTCCCTTCTTCAGGATGCATGCAATTTCCGACCATATCTTACAGATGATTTGGTGCATGCTTCTATCTAGATCTTCGCTTGCTGCTTTGAACAGCTCGGCAGCGAGACCATTTGCTCCAGCGGCTTTGTTGGATTTCAGCCTTGATATTACCGTTTTCACTTCTTCTAGTTTCCAAGTCAGTAAAAACGCGATTTGAGTGCAATAAGTGAAAGGCTATGTACCTTTCGTGTGAAATGTAAATTTAAGATGTTCTTTAGGCGTGGAAACACCGAACCCTCAATATCTGCCCACGCAAAAAAAGGTCTTGAATGTCGTAGTTTGCATGAAAACACATATGACAAATTGACAACGGAATGCCAGTCATAGAAACTGCTGTATCCAAGAGAAGTCGTTACTAGTCTGAGGTTCTCATACTGCCAGCAGGGAGAGGGAAATCTGGTCTACGATTTCCAATTATGCTCGCGGCATTGAACCGATGAGCATACATGAAGTCGCATATATTACGATTGAATATCTTAAGGAGAAGAAACCAACTAGCTAAGTTAAGAGTGCCCGACACCAAACTCCGTAAGTGTGTGGCCCACATTTGTTGTCATTTGACGAGATCCATGAACCTATGAGAGAGTAAGCATACGTCGTAGTCCGCGTGAGGTGAGATTATAGAGTCAATTGAATTCCTCCATTTCAATTTGACAAAGCTGCGTGCAGTACGTCACTTATCAGTTATCACCAACGGAAACAGTATTGGTGATAGTATGCAGCCTTGCTTAACCGCACTTTGGACTTGAAATCTTCTGACAACCTTCATCTATGCAAGACGTGACATTTGATACTAGCAATCGATTTATCTTGGAAGCCCCTAACTGGCTCACAATCCTTGAAGGATCTCAGCCTGAGGTACAGTTCGCGATTGAACCTTCTTCTATATTCGCCATCGTCGCA
The DNA here is from genome assembly GCA_920937365.1 of Sphaerophoria rueppellii. Taxonomy (NCBI): domain Eukaryota; kingdom Metazoa; phylum Arthropoda; class Insecta; order Diptera; family Syrphidae; genus Sphaerophoria; species Sphaerophoria rueppellii. The sequence goes on along the minus strand of CAKKXW010000003.1, from coordinate 44,758,234 downwards.
TACGAGATCGAAAATCCGTCGAACAATGCTCAGTATCAATTTCCCTTTTTTACTTATCGTCTAACACTCGGTAGGACAGATAAAATCAAAGTTTTGTAAAGTAAACAGAAACAGACAGTGTCGAACGCCTTTTAAAAATCGATGAACAGCAGGCAAAGTTGTGATCGAAATTCAACGCACTGTTCGAAGATGATCCGCTAGGTATTGATGTGATCCACAACAAGTGCTTGTTCGGCGTCCAGGGTGTCTGCTGGGTGTTCTTTTATTCAATCCAGTATTATTTTTGCTATTGTCTTGTCTACTGCAGGCAGAACGCATATTCCTCACCAGTTTTCGCACCGCGTGAGATCTGCTTTCTTTTGGAGCTTGACAATCATTCCTTTTTTCTATACTCTTCAGGAAAGCTCTGTTTCCAAAGCTCCCTGAATAATTGGGTGGTGCAGAGCTTTATAATATCGGCAAGTCCAACAGCTAAGTTGTTCTTCAGAGCTGCAATAATTATTTCTTGACTGGGGGATACGGTTTGTAGTCGGGAGATTGTTGCTTCGGCCGGTTCATTTGGCATAGGGTTCACTTCACTGACGAGAACGCAGCAAACAGCACACCAATGGTTTTAAATAGATGAGTGCTCTAAGCTGCTGATTGCGTTCAATCCTTGCAAAAGGTTGTTGTTGGCGGACTGTGGGATTCCCTAGTCTATCTGTATCAAACTTGGGCATTCGAGTGTTTCCTTTGGAGACTGCTTTTAAAACGCCAACTGATCACGAGGTGGTGAACTTGGTCGAAAATTGCTTATCTGTCAGTCCATACTTAACTGACTTTGTGACACGGTGTGTGGGTGAACATGGTCCCTCCAATAACAAGGCTGTTGGCCTTACAGAGGACTGTATCGTCGTTCACAGAACCCCACCATAAGTTCAAAGTAGTGAAATTCTTCAGAACGCAGTATCGCTGTTTATATTTAAAAAAATAATTCGGAAACTATTGATTTATACTAGGTTTATCTATCTTAAAAGGGGAGATCCTCTAAACTGCGCCAACTATAGAAGAATAAGTCTACTAAACATCGCCTACAAGATCCTCTCTGCCGTAATATGTGAACGTCTGAAGCCTTTCGTCAACAATCTGATTGGTCCTTATCAATGTGGCTTCAGGCCAGGAAAGTCAACCATCGACCAAATTTTCACGTTGCGGCAGATCCTGGAAAAGACCTATGAACTCCAAATCGATACCCACCACCTTTTCATCGATTTTAAGGCCGCGTATGACAGCATCTACAGAGACGAACTGTACAAAGCTATGTCTAGTTTTGGCGTCCCTGCCAAGCTCGTTCGCTTGTGCAAAATGACGATGGAGAACTCACGCTGCTCCATCAAGGTTGGCAACGAGCTCACGGAATCTTTCGACGTCAAAAAAGGATTCAGACAAGGCGATGCACTGTCATGCGATTTCTTTAACATCGTTCTTGAGAAGATAGTGCAGAACTCCAACGTCAACACCAGAGGCACTATCTTCCAAAAAATCTGTTCAACTTCTCGCGTACGCCGATGATATTGATATAATGGGAAGAACACAGCGTGATGTCAATGGCGCCTTTGTGAGAATTGAGACAGAAGCGGCAAAAATGGGTTTAGCGGTAAATGAGGGAAAAACGAAGTATATGCTGTCTTCGAGGAAGGACACCCAACACCGACGGCTCGGGCAGAACGTCACAATAGACGCGTATAACTTCGAGGTAGTAGAGGAGTTTGTCTACCTAGGCTCCGCTATAAACACGGGCAATAACACCAGCGCCGAGATCAGACGAAGAATAACTCTTGCTAATCGCTGTTTCTTTGGGCTTAGAAAGCAATTGAGTGGAAAAGCCCTCTCTCGAGCAACTAAGGTAAAACTGTACAACACACTCATCATCCCAGTCCTGCTGTATGGTGCAGAAGCATGGACCCTGACAAAATCGGATGAAAGTGCCTTAGGCTGTTTCGAGAGGAAAGTTCTTCGGGTTATCTTTGGCCCCGTGTGCATTGAGGGGAATGGCGAAGAAGATACAACAGCGAACTTTACGGGTTGTACAACGACATAGACCTAGCCAGAAGGGTCAAGGTCCAGAGACTCAGATGGCTCGGTCATTTAGAGCGAATGGACACCAATGCTCCGGCCCGGAAAGCCTTCGACACTATTCCCGAGGGACGTAGGAGGAGAGGAAGACCGCGACTCAGGTGGCGCACTCAAGTGGAAGAGGACCTCAATCAACTCGGAGTGCAAAACTGGAGACGACTAGCTAAGGATCGAGCTAGCTGGCGGAGCCTGTTGATTGAGGCCCAAGTCCACAACGGACTGTAGCGCCACCTTAAGTAAGTAAGTTATCTATCTTAAGCCTTCGTGCAAAGAGTTTGTCATGTAGACACTTCTAGTCGAATGCACTGTGAATTTCGCAAAACTTATCTTTTTCCGACTCTCAGAATATTACTTATTGTGATGTTTAATTTAAAGAGAGGATAATATTCAACCGTGAGGAATGCCACGATTGATCGATTTCTTTTCAAAATTATTATGGACAGGTTGTTGACACCCGAGCAATACAGTCCCATTGACTTTTCTACCCAAGATAACTTTTGTAACATATTTTTGTTTACTTCGATTAATGAAGATTACCAATTTACGGATGAAAACTTCAACAATGTTTGTACCTGTGCAACAAGAAATTAAATCAAAATGACAAAAAAAAAAACTCACCTAAAATGTATTTCGATCCGAGTTTATGTAAACTACAAAACTGGTAATAGCAATACAGCACCGCCGAACATCTCACTATGGTCATAAGTATTACATCGGCTGCATTGTATTCAGCCTCTAAGCCATCACACGACTGACTCCATCCGTGGCACGGTCTATTTCGACTTGGCATCGATGAACTCGCCGATGATGATGCTCCCGACGAAGTAGCATCATTGCTTGTGCCCAAAGTCGAACCGCGATCCACTGTCAACATGCATGCGGTCAATGTCAATAGCGCCACAATAACCTCCCACGGATGTGACGCGCAAAATTCGCCATGAGCCCGAAATAATCGTCCGATCATGTTTATTTTGTGTTTGTGTGTGTGTGGTTGGTTTTTTTGGAAATTTTCAAAAAAAAAAAAACGAAAATTTATTATATTCGAACCGAAAAAAAGCAGAACAAACGATGCGAAAATCAAAGAAAGCGATGCCCGCGCTTGATTAAAAAAACAACAACAAAATTAGAAAACATTAAACAAAAGCGCTTTGGGCTAAGCCACTTGTGTGTGTCTGTCTGTGTGCGGGGATATTAGCTCAGCTCTCGATTTTCGATATCGAGGGTCTGAGTTGGTCTCGCTTTTGGTGTCAGGCTGATAGCAGTGGCGTGCGACTGGTGTGGTGTGTTCGACGTTGTCGTTAACTAATTTTACGAGCTATCTGTCTGGTAGGGTGTCTGTTTGTTGGGTTGTTAAGTTATTAAGCACTCGCGTACGTTTCTCGAGGGTGTGCTGGAATTTAGTTATAACTTTTTTGTTGCTGTTAATATTCAATTAGATTCAGCGATCTGAAAGTAAACAATGAAAAGGGAAGAAGATTTGTTAGTGACAGGTATAAAAGCAATTAATACATAATAATCGATGGAAAAGTGTTGGAATGTTTGGCAAAAAATTAGTTTGGAGCACGTAAGTGCGTCGTCGGTCGTGTAATACTTTGTTGCACAAGCTTGATAGGCAAATATCGTGGCAAAATTATCTGAGGAGGGAATCAAACTCACTAAAATCAGATGAATTTTCAGCGTCTTTCTTGATTTCTTAAGATTGAGTTCCATAAACCGGCAATGACAGAAATTATGTTAAGCAAAATTCAACAAAATTTAGTGAACACAGAATTTGGTTGGGATAGAGTACCCGACCGATTCATGAGAATACAATGAGAAGAGATAGAGTAAGAGGTCGGTTGGGATAGCCTCACCTCGCCGACCGGTTAAAGCAAGATAAGTTTTTAGTCCTTTATAAAGAAAATCGCCAAAGCGCAAATGCCCCACAGACAAATGCACCCTTTGTATATTTATTTCTACCTCTATATTTTGGCACCAATAGGCAGTGTGAATCAGAAAGAGGCAAACACTAAAAATCCACAACTAAAAAATTCTACTTCTGTGTAGGTACACATTATGCGTATCTATGCTAGTTTAACAATGCTGGCAGTAATAGCGCTGTGTTGTTGTTTTTTTTTTCCTTTTGGCTTTTTCGTTTTCTCTTTGTTTTATGCTCGATGTGTGCTGGGCAATAGTTAGCGGCGCGGCTGTCTAGAATAAATTTGAACTTCACTGCAATTTTTTCAAGATTAGTTAAGCAATTAAGGAAAAAACGTTGCATTTCCGAACCTTTTTTGATAGCAACGTTTGTCGGGCACGCTAGTAGGTTGAATTGTTAATTCTAAGCCAGTTTTTTAAGCATACAAACCTTTTCCACATGGACATGGTAATTTATTCATATTATTTATTAACAAAGATGTTTTTTGAGTACAACTTTTTATTCTTAAAAGTGCTTTTATATGGTACTAGCTGACCCAGCACACTTCGTGCTGCCTTAAATAAAAGACCTAAACTTTTGTACCCCGCTACCCAAGTCCCGCTGCCCGCCACCCACTACCTACTATCCCGCTACCCTGTTCCTTGTTACCCTGCTCCCCGTTACCCACTACCCCACTACCCTGGCCATATCTCATAGAACGGTGTAATCCTGAACTGTAAATGGGAGAGTATGTGCAACAAAACTACACCGTGGTGCTGATACTCATTGGGATTAAATGGCCCTTCAATTAGTCCGCAGCAGTGAAAGGTGGTATAATCTGCTAAGTTTGACGTCAGTTATCAGTCAAAAGAATCATGGCGCATCAATGAAATAGTACATGTTGGTATTTCCACTGGTTTGCATATTCAAAGGCAATTAAAGAACAGAATGCGCTGTATGGCCGACATCTAATAACGTGGCTGCAACTCTAGAAGAAGCCAGAGCCAATGCTGTTTTATTTTCACACCATCTGTACCATCGGGTGCATCTATACTTCTCTTGATCGTTAACTTCGACACATTAGTTTGCACAAATATTTTTATTTCTTGATCAAGAACATCTTACGCTCACGATTTGGAGCAACCAATCCTAATTCTGCCAATGCTTCATACGCAAGCCGGAGTGAAAGTATATTACTTCCTCGAATCCCAATCGATGTTCTAACGCAATTTAAACGGATTCCATTCCCCATTAGATAGGCATTTGCAATGACTCAAGGCCAAACTATGTCTGTTTGTGGCTTAGACTTGAGCACACCATCTTTTCACACGGACAATTATATGTGGCAAGCTCTCGAGTGGGCAAACCTCCAGTTTGTGTGTGTAAATTGAAAACGGAATGACACTATACACAATAAAAATAATTCTCGTATATTTAGTGTGATGTTACACGGTGCATGTATTGCAAAAGAGAAAGGAAAAATGAATACGATGAAAATAATAATGACCGCATCAATAAATTAGAATTCAAAATAAAAACACCGAGAACTGCGCATTATATAAGTGCATCGTGTAATAACGTACATACCCCACACGCTCACACTAACAATAAGGTATATTCCAATACTCTAGAAATATGCCAAAACAACGTTTGCCGGGTCTGCTAGTTCAAATATCTCTATATATATAAAAATGGATGTGTGTTTGTTTGTATGTCTCTTATAGACTCCGAAATGGCCCAACAGATATTTTTGAAATTTTCATGGTTGATACTGTTGTATTCAGTGATGATTTCTGTGAAAAAAAAATGGAAAAATTTCACGGAAGAGTGGGAAAACTGGAAAAACCAAACAGAGGTCGGAAATGAGATTTTTTTTGCTTGGAATTTTTGGTTCAAAATGGATTTTTCAATGAAAAAATAGAAAATTATTGATGAAAAGCTCGGAAAACTCATTGGTTTTCAAAAGGAAAATTGCATGGATTTGTAAATGCATTGGATTTCAAATGGAAAACTGAAATTTCAAATGGATAACTGGAAAATTTAAAAATGGGGTTTCGAAAGGAACTTGGAAAACTCATTGGTTTTCAAAGGGAAACTGGAAAATTTTTGATGGGGAACTGTAAACAAGAAAAAGTTAAAAGAAAAAAAAATGGAAAAATGGAAAAATTGAAATGCAAAAAAAAAATTGGTTGCGGGTTTGCAGTAATAAGAAGTGGGCTTCTGGCTAATGGTGTAACGGTAAGCGTGCAGAAATAATTAATAATAATACTATTGAAGAAGTCGATCACTTGGAAGTGAATGCAATCGAAAATTTACCAGTGTCAGTAGTAGAATTGGCGGATGCTACGCAAAAAGATGAAACAGTTCGAAAATTGGTTCAAGCATTGACATTTGGCCAAGAATGCGAAACAAGAGATCGTTTTGGAATCGAACAAACAGAATTTGCACTACAGAGTGGCTGTTTGATGAGAAATATAAGAGTTTACATTCCACCAATTTTAAGAAATCGAGTTCTTAACGAACTACATTCTGCCCATTTCGGTATGACCAAAATGAAATCTCTTGCCCGTGGATATTGTTGGTGGACTAACATGGATAAAGACATAGAGGCAATGGTGATGAATTGCGCAAACTGTCAATCAACGCGACCCGAGGCTAAAGGAGTACGACCAACACACAGTTGGGAAACACCATCTAAGCCTTTTGATCGAGTGCATGCTGATTTTGCTGGTCCGTTTATGGGCCAATATTTTTTTATATTAGTAGACGCTTTTTCGAAGTGGCCAGAAGTGCACATTTTACAGAATATAACTGCTGATACTACAATCCGGAAATGCCGAGAGATATTTGCTACCTTTGGATTACCAATCACATTTGTTTCTGATTGGGGGCCCCAATTCATGTCATCAGAATTTCAAGAATTTCTAAAACTAAATGGAATTCATCATAAGCGTGGAGCACCTTACCATCCAGCGACGAATGGCCAAGCGGAGAGGTACGTTCAGACAGTAAAAAATAAATTGAAAGCGATTAAGTGCAATCGTAAGGAAATTGGAAAAGCTTTGAGCAACATTTTGATGTCGTACCGCCGAGCTATTCATACAGAAACAGGTAAATCACCGGCTATGATTATGTTTGGACGTCAAATAAGATCAAAACTTGACTTGATGTTGCCAACATCACCAACTAAAGTCGAACCAAGACAATTAAGCGCACCTAAATTTGCTATCAATCAGCGGGTGGCAGTGCGTGATTATTTATCGGGGGAAAATGGAAATTTGGTCGAGTAACTGAAATTTTCGGTAAGTTACATTTTAACATTAAATTAGACGATGGTCGAATATGGAAGCGACATGTTGATCAAATGAGAAGAATTGGTGAAGACATCGAAAAATCTCCAATAGCATTTCCTGAACAAACGGACGGAGACAGCGAAGACGAAATAAAGATCCTAAGGAAACTCAGGATAATAGTTTAGCGAAGACATCAGACGAAATCGGAAAGCAAAAATTGTCGGAGTCCACATCAGTTCAAATTGATAGGCCAAATATGTCGGAGACCTTTGTCGAGTCAGCTGCGCTCTCGGATGATTTAGGTAATTCAAAATCAAATGAAAGTATCCAAGTATCTCCAGCAATTAGACGTTCTGAAAGAGCACGCCAGGCTCCAGATCGTTATGGTTTTGGAAGAGTTAAGCTTTCATAAAATACTTCATTTTAAAATTTTGTTTAATTGATTCTTTTGTTGAAATTCATTGAATTGTTTTTTTTTTATATATATAACTAATTTCTGAAATTGTATATTAATGAATTAAGTTTGACTCTAAATTGTGATCTTAACATAATATCTTATTTGTTTGTGAGTGGTTAAATAATTCTCACGTGGGAAGAGCTGTGGTATCTGAGCTAGGAATTATAGTATCTAAAACTCAACAGTATCTTATACTGTACAGTTCGCAATCAAGTTCACAATCTATATATTATTTGTCACTCCAATTTTGTATTTTTCATTCATAATTAGTTTTTATACAAACGTGAGATCAAAAGGACATATTTAAAATAAAGCAATTAGTTCTTGCGTAAACGAAGGATTTTCTTTATTTCTTACAATACAACAAGATGTGTCGTATCGACGTAAAAAAACACTTAAGGAAACATTATATGAATCGATTTTAAAGTTTTAAGGCAAATCGAAATTTTAATGAAAAACATACCTAGCTAATTCGACTAGTAAAATGCATTTTTTTATACTTTTCAAAAATCAGTCTGACAAGCCATACTTGATAACCTCTTCATTCCTAGTCATTAAAGATTAAACTTCCGATAACTGTGACAACAAGAATTTAGTACATGTCGGCATGTTTCTTTTTGTTCTAAATAAAATTTGTACCACAAAACCATCTAGCACATTAAATCTCAGCTAGGTACTCATTTTGCATATGAAAAAAGGCATTGACGATACCATTAAACACTTTTTTGACAAGACCCCGATTCCATTCGTCAAAAATATAATAAGACTCAAAAATTCGACTGCCGAACTCGAACACCATTGAAATATTAATTTTAATCATCAATCATTGAACAAACAAATATGTCAACAATTTTCTTTGGGTTTTCCTTATTTCTTTATTTTAAAACTCGAATAATTACATAATTTACGTATTCATCTTATGTCACCATCTCTTTTCTCTAATTTGCGTATACTTATTTCAAAGTTGTACAAATCACTTATACAAATTACTCTTATCCTCTTTCTCCTGTTCCCGCTGTATGCTATGCCAGCAGTTTCAATTCAATGGGGTTTTCATCACACCGAAAAAAAAAAAGAAACGTTTAAAACAAAATTTTTCACACATTACATTTGTATTCCAAACCGAGACTAATTTCAACTATTTATGTGATATGAAGAAGCTTCCGCATTTAATCACTAAAACGCTAAACGCAACACAACGACAACGCAAACACCTCAATTTCAATTCCATTTACTTAAACTAATCCCATTTATCTGGGTGCCGCTGTTTTTTTTCGCTTCTGCAATCCTCATTCCATTCCTCAACATAATGTAAGTCTACACGTGCTCAAACTAAATAACTCTCCAAAGAAATGTAATTTTTTTTTCTTGACAAATATTGAAATTGTTGTTGAAGAATATTAAAATTGTAAAAACAGAGAAGAAGAAGAGAAAAATTAATTAATAAATTGCGAAGGCGACGTAATGTCGAGTATATCTATTCAAAACATTACAATCTGATCGCATCTGAGGTGAATATTAAAATTCAAAATTTAAAGCTTTCAAAGACGAAAATAAACATCAACCGACACATTTCAACACGTAAATGGATTGGTGGTTGTTTGCGTTCCTTAAGAAGGCTTTTTGATTTTTATCAAATAAAACATTTAAAAACTGAATGGCAATTTGGTCAATCATTACAATTTATCAAACACTTATCTGGTCAAATAGAATCCAAAAAAGTTTTGTTCAACTTATTTGTAGTACAAAATCGGTTTTTTTTTCTTTTGGAAACACGTCCAACAAAAACAAATTTAACCTAAAACCTTAAAAATCCCAGACAAAATACTATAGCTACAAAAGGAACTTCCCTTTTTGAATCTTCGATGGCGTAAGACAAGTGGTTGGTATACTAGAGCTCTAAATACCCGGGTACCTGATTACGGGTACTCATAGCCGCTGATAGACCAAACGCTGAAATTTTGGAGCACATAACACGAATACCTGTAAGTTTTCCGGTACCCAGCGGTTATGTGGGTACCCAGATACCCATCTGACTTACGGGTATTCAGGTAACCTGGCAGCCCAGGCCTATAAGGAGCGGTTTGGTCGGCTCTTCGTCTTAGAGTTAAACTAAAGACCTGGCCCTCCAGGTTGGGGGTCGTGCGTCGGGGTGACTGCCCAGCCACATAAAGAAACTATAGTTCCGAACCACCAACAAGCCTCGGATACGGACGGAATTAATGATGACGACCCACGCAAACGATTTAAGGACAACGAATTTCGGTTTTGCACTTGGAATGTAAGGTCCCTCAACAGACCACGTATAGCCGAACATCTAGCAGAAGCCCTTGACTGCTATACAGCAGATGCCACCACAACGTAACCCCTGGTTTGACGATGAGTGCCGGCGAGCACATGCAGCTAAACAAGGCATACAAAGCAGCCTTGCAAAGAAGGGCACGAGCAGCTCGTGAGTTCTACGAGCAGGAAAGGAGAGAGGAGCATAAACTTCTCAGAAAGAAAAAAAGGGAGCATGAGAAGCGCGATCGAGGAGATAGAGGGATGTCACAACAACAACGAGGTTCGAAAGTTCTACAAAAAGGTGAAACAAACCTCCAGGGCTTATACACCCGAACTGAAGCCTGTAGAGACCACCATGGGAACATCGTAGTGGAACCGCAGTCAGTGCTGAGGATATGGAAAGACCACTTTTCCAAGCTGTATAATGGCGATGACGACCAAAACTCCGTCAGCAATACAGAACCATTCAATTTGGGTGCAGAAGGCCAACAATTCCACCCACCCGACATTGACGAAGTGAAGATAGCGATATCTAAACTTAAGTCGAACAAAGCCGCTGGAGCAGACGTGGCTAGCCTCCGAACTGTTCAAAGCTACTGGAGATGATTTGGTTAAGAGCATGCACCAGTCATCTGCAAAATTTGGTCGTAGGAAAGCATGCCGATGAATGGAACCTCAGCATCGTATGCCCGATCCTCAAAAAAGGAGATCCCTGAACTGCACCAACTACAGAGGTATAAGTCTCCTTAACATCGCCTATAAGATCTTGTCTGCCGTGCTGTGTGAACGTTTGAAGCCCTTCGTCAACAACCTGATAGGTCCTTATCAGTGTGGCTTCAGACCCGAAAGTCCACCATCGATCAAATATTCACCCTACGGCAGATCTTGGAGAAGACCCAGGAACTTCAAATCGATACCTACCACCTTTTCATCGATTTCAAGGCCGCGTATGACAGCGTCTATAGAGACCAATTATATAGAGCAATGTCTAGTTTTGGCATCCCAGAAAAACTCGTTCGTCTGTGTAAGATGACAATGGAAAACTCACGCTGTTCCATCATGGTCGGAAAAAACCTAACGGACGCATTTGATGTCAAAAAAGGTTTTAGACAAGGCGATGCGCTGTCATGCGATTTCTTCAACATCATTCTTGAAAAGATTGTGCAAAGCTCCAACGTCAACACCAGAGGCACAATCTTTCAAAAGTCGTCCAGCTACTAGGATACGCAGACGACATTGACATAATTGGAAGAACACAGCGTGATGTCAGTGGAGCGTTTGTGAGCTTGAGACGGAGGCCAGGAAGATGGGTCTAGCGGTTAACGAGGGCAAGACCAAGTTAATGCTGTCGACAAGAAAGGACTACCAACATCGACGTCTTGGAGCAAACGTCAACATAGACAGATTTAACTTCGAGGTAGTTAAGGACTTTGTCTACCTGGGATCCGCTATCAACTCAGACAACAACACCAGCGCTGAAATCAAACGAAGAATCACTCTTGCCAATCGCTGCTTAGCAACTAAAGTGACACTGTCCTGTCTGCGTTAATGGAGAATGGAGAATGGAGACGAAGATTTAACCAAGAACTGTACGAGGTTTACAGCGACACTGACCTAGGCAGAAAAGTTAAGGTCCAACGACTTGGATGGTTGGGTCATGTTCAGCGAATGGAAAATAATGCTCCGGCTCGTAGAGTCTTCGATCCAACCCGGAAGACGTTGCGAGAGGAGACGCGACTCAGGTGGAGCACACAGGTGGTAGAGGACCTGAAGCAACTCAGCGTGCGAAACTGGAGACAGCTAGCTAGGGACCGAACTGGCTGGAGAAGTTTGTTGGGTGAGGCCCTGGTCCGACATACAAGGAATACAAGGGTTCACTTGATAAGCTGGAATTGATAATGGACTGGAACTTTTGAAAGCAATTGTGTTGGAATCAGATAAAGGTGAAGAATGTTTTACCAAGAAGAGGCTGCAGTAATATTGAGCGCTAATTCTCGAGCTGATGAACAGAATTACTCTAGCTCTAGCTACCCTAGAAAATTTTGATCACATAGACTCTAGATTTAAGAACACTAGAAATATACCAAACAGCTCCAAATTTCGACCACTGAGAACTGGAAAGAGAATGTAGTAGCAAAAACACAGGTAACTTTAGACTTAACACAAACGACGTACTGCGTTTTATCAATAAAAAATAGAATAGAATAGAGCGGCTGGCGCAACAGCTCGTGAAGAGCCGAGGCCTAAGTGGCTTACTCTCATCAACAATTCTCTGGGTGCGTTGAAGAATTGAGGGGACCTACAATTTAACGCCGATTATGAACGGCAAAGTTGAGAAGCACTTTTTATAACAGATTGACACTCTTGGAAGTTTTTTCAGTACTTTGTAAGAGGTAGTGCCCGTGAAAGATGAAATAGAAATTATGTGCAACGAGTAGGACTGGAACCCACGACGCTCTGCTTAACAGCCAACGCACCTAACCACTAAGCTACGGACACTACACAATAAAGAACACATTGTTTTTATCCGAACAACGAATGTTAAAATTAAAGTTCCAATAAGCAACCGTCGCAAATGAATAAAATTGGAAAAATTCTTCTTCTATTTTTAAATATCGTTTGTTCCAGAATTGAATTGCAAAAAATAAGTTTATTGAAATTTTGTTTACAGCGTTAAATCGATTTTGAAATAAATTGTTTTTCCACTTATAAACAAAACAAAAAAAAACAAAAATGTGTTTTAATGAATACCATCCTATTTTTGTTCTACATATCTACTCTTTTCTAGAATTTTTAAAATAAAGAACGGTAACTGTTGCTTGACAAACATTGTTCTTAATGCTTCCAGTCTTCTTTTCCACAAGCTTTAACCATAATTAAATATTGCCAGTTCTTATTGTATAAACAAAAGTTTATTGGTAACTCAGCAAAATTACACAAATAAAATTTTAAATCGTTACGGATTTACGGAAGCATATCCTGTTCAAACGCCAATAGAACCAGGAATGTTAACTGAAAAGCATACAAATGATGAACCATTAAAGAACGAACCATATCGCGAAGTTATTGGAAGTTTATTATATTTATCAACAATATCAAGACCAGACATAAGCTTTACAATAAATTACCTGAGTAGACAAGTCAATAATCCTAAAAGATCTCATTGGAGAATGATTGAACGCGTTTTAAGATACTTAAAAGGAACAACAAGTTTTGGGATATATTTTAGCAATGAAAAAGCAAAACTACGAGCATATGCAGACTCAAATTATAGTGGAACAGAACCTGACATGATTTCAACAAGTGGAATTCTTGTTTACTACGGTGGACCTTTAGTCTGGATGGCCCAAAAGCAGAGTGTTGTGTCAATTTCATCAGCAGAAGCAGAATATCGTTCAGCAGCCAGTTGTATACAAGAAGTATGTTGGATTCGAAGGCTAATGCAAGAACTCGGCATTCATATAAAAGAACCTACGGATTTATTCATTGATAATAAGGCAGCAATTCATATGCTTGAAAACGCGGACGAAGGAAAAATAACAAAAGGCAAAAAGCATATTGAAATACGTCGAAAATTTATCAATCAACATATTGGAAAGACAGTTAATCCAGTTTATATAAACACCAAACTACAAATTGCTGACATTTTTACTAAAGCGTTAACTAAGAATATTTTTCAAGAACTTAGGCTTAAGCTGGTTAAGGAGGAGTGTTGAATATTGGACTTTGTTTAAACTGAATAATTTTGTAACCAGCTTAATAACTTGTTTTTTAATTTAGTTTACTTAACTTAGAATTTTGATTATAAATTTTGTCTGAAAATATTTTCATTCTCTCTTCAACTACTTACTGAAATAAACGTTTGTTTATATAGTAAGAGCTGACAATATTTAATTAATTAACCCAAAATACAACATGCTGTGAAAAAAATGATCTGGGATCTGGATTCACAAAATTCCACACAACCTTAATTTCGTAATTTCTCCGAAATCCAAACAATTACAAAAATAATCTGTGAACCAAACAATTCTTACATTTTAACAGAATTTGTAAACAATCGATGAAATTATTCCAGGAACACATTCACTCTTTCAGATATTTTTCAGAAATTTACACAATTTTGAACTTCTCGAAATTACTTTCTTAGTAAATGACCAAAAATAAAGGAACAAACACGAAAATGTCCTTTAAGAATGTTCTTAATCACTTTGGGAAATTAGGAAATCGATAAGACGAAACCGAACCGTTAAGCGCGACTATCACAACTCAAATGATCTCGAGCAAAATAAACAAAACCGCCACACCAGTACCACAAAAAATTCCCAACTAGCAGCTTGCTTATTTATGTTCTCACATTCGCGATGACAACAAGCATCCCAATCCAAGCAACAGGCACATCACCGATGATTCATTGAGAATAATCAGGAATACTGATTGTGTGTCTATCCGAAATTAAATAAGCACAATCGACCGTAACCTGCAAACTAATAAATTAAATTAAGAATCGTTTTCAAGAAGACCGAATCCATTTTGCCTTTTTACACCTGTGGCACTGGGCAATACGGCAAGGCATGCGCTAGTTCCAAGATTCTGATTAGGATTCAGATCAACGAAAAACTTCGCATTAGTGCGATGTCGATCGCGTAGTCGCTGAAATTTATCACATCTGTATTCTGTTGGGGGCGTTCAGACTACTACGTCTGCAATGTTAGCTTCCTTTTAACCATTGACAGTTACAAGTGACATTTTGTGGACGGTTAAAGAATTTTTTCCTAGCTTTTTTTTTTTTGCATTAATTTTTTTTCTAGAGTTTAATGAAATAAAAATAAGATGTTTTGTCGAAGAGATTTCAAAGAAATTGCGCAAATTCGTTCGCGCACTCCCGCACACTGAATGCGATGGGAATTTTAATTTTTTCTCACTTTGTTTATTTATTTTTTTTTTCTTTTTTGTGGAAGGGTTTCCAACGTCTGCTTATAATGTGTTTAAGCTTTAAAGTGTAAGAACTAAAGAGTTAAGGATGTAAAGGTACAAAAGAAAGAGAGAAACGACGAGGCAACATCAGCATTTGCCGGTTGCATGGCCGTTACACTGCTAAAAATGACTAAGAATCAGATGTTTGACATATTTGATGGAAGAGAAGGCTCCAAAGTGTTTGGGTTTTACCTAATTTTGTTTGCTTAGATTCACTAGATGATGAGATTGAGTTTTTCATATTTTCATCTAATTTGCTCCTTTTTTTGAAGAATTAAACATTCCTGAACAGATTGTGAAGGCCATAAAATTGAACACCATAGAAGTTTAAAAACATAGCCTGTGTTTGTCTTCATTTCTCCTTCTGCAAGGCCACAACATAAATGATTAATCGACTTTGCTGCAGCAAATGATAAATAAATGGAAATAGACAGTTAAAGGGTTTCCAGACTACGAATTGATCCAGCAACTTAGTGCCCGATGGCGGTCAAACCACAATCCTTATTTAAGATCTGCTAATTGACGTCAGTGTGGCTTAGTGGTTAGGTGCGTTGGTTGCTTAGCAGAACGTCGTGAGTTCGAGTCCTACTCATGTCTATAGTTTTTAGTCTATCTTTCTCAGGCACTGCCTCTTGAGAAGAAATGACAAAACTTTCAAGAGTATCAATCTGTCATGAAAAAGTGCTTCTCAACTTTGCCGTTCGGAATTGGCGTTAAATTGTAGGTCCCCTCAACGTAATCAGAGAATTGTTGATAAGAGTAAGCCACTTAGGCCTTGGCTCTTCCAGAGCTATCGCGCCACTCTATTTATTTATTTATTTTTTAATTGACGTCAGATACGTATCGTCCTAGGCGTGCCTAGGCTATTTCAATGCTGCCAGGGGCCTTCATAATACCTGCTATATCGCGTGCCACTAGGGGCTGTACTAGTTCCTGCAGATCGACCGCAGTTTTTTTCTCTGCTGTTTCAATGCTACCCATTAGAATACGTCTTCTGTTTCACCTGGGCATAAATGCTTTTTTCTCAGGCCGAAGTAATATTCATCGGATGTCCAGGGTTTTACTCGAGTTTAGAAGCTTGGAACTCTTCCAATTATAAATTATTATCTTATATATAAAAATGGAACGCTTAATGTGTTACTAAATGCAAAACTCGAGAACGGTTGGGCCGTTTGTCACCAAATTTTAACGGATTGTTCGGGTAGTAGTGTAGAAGTGTAGGTTTTTAAGAAGTTTGTACAGAATCGGCTTAGCCATTCTTGAGATATGGTTAAAAATGTGGACACTCCATTTGGCAATGTGATGATCTTAAACAAAAATTTGATGTGCATGAGCTTGCGAAGGTTTCTGATTTGGAACGACATTACTAGCTGACCCAGCAAACGTTGTTTTCTTACATAAAAATTACATTAAAATCTCATGCTTTGAGGACTCGCAACATTTGTTGTACCAGTGGAGTGTTTGCCACCAAATTTTGAGCGAATGTTCGCGTAGTGGCATAGATGGGTTTAAATTATTTTGTACAAAGCCGTTCATGAGATTTGACAGTGTAGCGGGATAATGGATAGCGGGTCACGGTCACCCCGCGGGTATTGGGAAGCGATTACTGTGGTGGTGGATAACAGAAAGCGATGGGTAGCGGGGTAGCGTGTAGAAGTTTTGGTAGCGGGTAGTGGGGTAGCGGGTAACGGGGAGCAGGTAAACACTGGTAAGGACCGAAGTCTGTTAGTAGCAGATATACTCTGTACGACCGAACTCTGTGGGGAACAAGTAAACACTGGATAAGACCGAACTCTGTTAGGAGTAGGTATACACTTTACGACTACTCTGAAGAATAGGTATACTCTGTGAGACCCAAATCCCCGGAGGAAGGGTATTCCCGGTTTCGGAATAAAAAAAATAAATGGCCAGCTTACAGGGAGCAAACGGTTAGCAAACGGTGGTGGCGGCCAACTCTGAAAGAACAAATAATTATAAATTTCGTTAAAAATACACAAACTGCTTTAACCTAATGATACTTGCTAAGGTGGGTAGTGTCTATTCGCTATATGTTTAATACGATAGGTTAGAGCTGCGAATTACTGCTGAAATTCCACTCTTACTTCATATTTTTTGTGCAGAAACACGGTGAGAGTTATATTATACGAAGTGCAATTTTGTACTGTGCATCTGGTGAAAACTGGCTGCTTGTTGTTATTGGCTGACTTTGTTGTGTACGCTGTTGGTTTCGTCACATAGAAGTCCGGCAGGTCAAGTTGCCGATCTTGACTTATCGGCAGGTGGGTTTTTTTTTTCTCATCGAGTTTATGTATTCATTCTCAGACACAAACAATACCGTCTAACAGGAAAGCATAACATTATAACGAGAGAAATGTAAACCCGATGAATCAGAGTCAAGCAAAGAATAATTAAATTTTTTAAATGCGATCCGACGAACGTAAACCTCAGCTGGAAAGTGAAAAGCACATAACAAGCTTCCAAGCTCATAGATCACGGCGAGTTCCATGTTGACAACCAAACTTGAAGGTTCCAAATAGGAGACGGTCCCCAGGCCCCAAAGCTTTTTGCTTTTCAAAAGCCCATGACATAGCTACTGCAAAAACTACCAACTTAATGCTGCATCCATAATTCTATCTATTCTAGATTTGAGAGTTTCTTGAACCTTTCTGCTTCTGATAGTGATAGTGCCCTAAAAAGACAGGGTTGTTATCATTTTTAGTACATCTGTCGGTTGAAATTCCTAATAGTAAAGTTACGTTTACCACAAATTGCCTCTGGGAATTTAGTTGTTGTTGATACTTGACAACCGGCATTGGCAATGGCAATCGATTGTGGCGCCATCTAGTGAACTGACTACTGACAGACTAGCAGTTTGTTTTAATTCTTTTGCTTAACGGAGACCTTATTTTAAAGTTTTGATGGCACAGAGAAAAGAGTTTCCGCAATATTTAACACTGACCCATGCAATACTGGTAGCAGACGGCATGACAATATCCAAGCATTCTACATTGAGTGTAAGTTTAGTAGAATCTTGTCGCAGTGTACATGGCAGAGGTCTAAAAGACTTTAAGAATAAAAGCGTTATCCTAAGGTAGATGAGCGCTTCGTTTATTGTTTGATAGTGCGTATGGACGTCAGGTGCAATTGACTCATGCTCAAGATTAAAGGTGGTTGACTAGAGATTCGTTCTTGGTAACTGTTTTATTAAGACAGAGTTGTTATCAATTCTAGAACAAGCTGTTCATGCCCGGAAGCGGTGTAGAGTGGAACCATACATTTCGTTTTGATTATTTTCAATGATAGACAACGTAAGAGTTGTTGGTGCATAACAGCTATCCTAGTATTTAACTGTGACCTCTACTGGTAAGAGTGTGCATTACAGGATCCTCAGAATTTCAAATTGAATCCCATTACCTTCTCATAGAACAAAGAAAATCATGACCTCCAAGCTCCCAAATTCCAGAAGCCAAGCAACTATGAAAGTCGAAGCTTTTGGTTTTAACGACTGCGACTGGATGACGAAAGTGATGTACCGTCTTGGATAAAAGACTGGTGTTGGTGTGCCTTAGGTGGGCACCTAGTGAATTCAGAAAGTCAGTATCATACCTCCTTAGAATATTGCCTCACGAAAAATCTTAGGAAATATTGAAAACATATTTTCAAAGAGCGTGTTGGGCAACCATAACAGCGCGTTCTTTGAAAACAACTTTTGGTCGAAATAAAGCATCTACTGGGTTAAAATGTTCCTCGGACTGGTGTGTTAGTGGACGACATTTATGTTTTCATTCGTCGTACAGACAAGACTGTCGTTGCTATGCTTCGCAATTAAAGAACACCAAATTACTAGCTGCATTACAACAGCTCAACATTTGACTCAGTTGCCTGGGAAGGTTTCTATACAAAGATCTAGGATTATTTGCTTCCAAGGTCCAATGCCAAACAGCCTTCTAATCTATTCGAATAATTCATCGCAATCATCCTTTTTCCACAAATCTAAAAGAGCTTCTATTTTTGTAAACATTTCCAAAAGAAAATAATCACCGAAATGTATTTCTGAATGAATCAAAATAATTAAAATTTTCAATGAAAAAAAAAAGACTGAAAAACTTCAATCGTCAGCGATGAATTGATCGATTTCAAAGTCAAGAGTCAAAACGATAAAATATTGAAAAGAAAAGGAATAAATCCTACACGTGTCCATACTGGACATGGACTCATGGTCAATTCTACGAGTGAAGACTGCAAGGAGAAGAAGCTGAACATTATTGACGACCAGCTTGCGTTCGAAAACAGGCGTTTTATCGTCTCTGGTGAATTTCTGAACATGAAAAATCTCGATAAACAAATTAATACTATTTTAATTGTGGTGCGATGCAGCTATAAATAATGCTAAGTAAAGTTATTCAAACATTATAGAATGAATATTTATTGAAGAATTGTGTGTGCGCGCTTTCTGGTTGCACAATTAATTGTCGACGATGAGTGAGTGAGTGATGTTGAATATTGATCGCATTACCTATATAGATCGGAAGAACCAATTAAGAACAAAGGGTTGCCAATGCCACAGCCCCATCTGCATACAATGTTGTGTTATGTGATTACGAGGAGATGAAAGCACTAATTAGGATTCTGACATTGTTACGCAGAAATGAGTAGTTTACGAGGGCTAGGCATAGTAAAACGCTTGGTGCGTAGTAAGTAGGGTCTTTGGGCGTCAATGAAGGTTATCTAACGGAGCCAGGAGTAGAAAAACAAATAAATCAACACACTTTTGGGGTGTTGTTTAAAATATCAAATTAATTGTTGCACGTCAATCAATGTGCATTAAATTTGTTTTGTAATTTTTGATTACCAATTTATTGAGGCAGGTATGCAGGTGTCGTTCATCGAAATGCTTTTAGTTTGACAAATTTTGTGATGATTCACAAATGCCTGACCTTTCTTATTTTTATATTTGAGAACTTAGATCTGTGACATTGACATAACAGTACTTCGCACATGAATGTATCGAACTACATACAAATAACAGCACTGGCGACTAATACAACAGAGAGACACAGATAGACACACAGTAACACAGATTTTTGTTGTCTTATATTATCGCACAGGTGGCCTCAGATAAGCAGGCTATTTTTGTAGAAAAAGAATGCTGCCGAAGTTGGGACTTCAACCAGCGGCGTTTTGCTTAGCAGATCCTATGAGCCACCTGCAACCTTGATTAGTTTTTGCTTTGCTTATAAGTCTTTTTTGGATTAACTCTTAAATCCATATCTTCAAATCTTCTTCACGTGTCTTTATAACTGAAATTTTACTAAACAGCTGAACCGATTTTGATGAAAATCTGTATGTTTTTTTGTTTAAGTTCTGTTCGACAGGAAAACGTTTTCTGTGTCGGCTAGTCATTTTTTGATATATCTACGCATTTGTTATGCCTCATGTAGATCAACACCTGTAATCCTGAACGTACTTGATCAGTGTTAAAAGGACATAACTCCTACTTTTCAAAATACTCTGACAAGGCGATAGACTGATCCCTTGGATAAAGCAATTTGTGACCCTGGAACATCTTTTAGGGGAACCAGCATCACCAAACCCACCAATAATTGGCATACGCGAAAATGTTGACATTTTTGGAAGAAACCTACAAGCTGTATAACTCAGCTTTTGCCAGCGGGCGACAAAAAATTAATGAGGGACAACATTAGTTTACGGTGGGTCCTTTTGCAGAAAACGTTGGCCAACAGAAAGTGCACGAGATCAAAGTGCTGGGCGGCTGCTCAAATCCAACAGAACCTACCAAGGCTCTTTAAACACCAAAAATCTTACCATAAGGATAATAGTGTTACCAGTACTCACTTACGAATACGAGACCTGGGCGCTTAGCTAAAGGCACTTTTAATTCCAAGCCGTTTTCGAGAAAAAAGCCTTTCGGAAAATAGTTAGCCCCGTTTATGAGAAAGGACGATTCCGGAGACGACATAACCACGAGCTATATCAAATCTACCGCGAAGCAGACTTGATGACAAAAATTAAGCTTGTTGGAATCCGGTGTCAACGTCAACACCAGAGGCACTATCTTCCAAAAATCTGTTCAACTTCTCGCGTACGCCGATGATATTGATATAATGGGAAGAACACAGCGTGATGTCAATGGCGCCTTTGTGAGAATTGAGACAGAAGCGGCAAAAATGGGTTTTAGCGGTAAATGAGGGGAAAACGAAGTATATGCTGTCTTCGAGGAAGGACACCCAACACCGACGGCTCGGGCAGAACGTCACAATAGACGCGTATAACTTCGAGGTAGTAGAGAAGTTTGTCTACCTAGGCTCCGCTATAAACACGGGCAATAACACCAGCGCCGAGATCAGACGAAGAATAACTCTTGCTAATCGCTGTTTCTTTGGGCTTAGAAAGCAATTGAGGGGAAAAGCCCTCTCAATAAGGTAAAGCCCGAGCAACTCAGGTAAAACTGTACAACACACTTATCATCCCAGTCCTGCTGTATGGTGCAGAAGCATGGACCCTGACAAAATCGGATGAAAGTGCCTTAGGCTGTTTCAAGAGGAAAGTTCTTCGGGTCATCTTTGGCCCCGTGTGCATTGAAGGGGAATGGCGAAGAAGATACAACAGCGAACTTTACGGGTTGTACAACGACATGGACCTAGCCAGAAGGCTCAAGGTCCAGAGACTCAGATGGCTCGGTCATTTAGAGCGAATGGACACCAATGCTCCGGCCCGGAAAGCCTTCGACACTATTCCCAAGGGACGTAGGAGGAGAGGAAGACCGCGACTCAGGTGGCGCACTCAAGTGGAAGAGGACCTCAATCAACTCGGAGTGCAAAACTGGAGACGACTAGCCAAGGATCGAGCTAGCTGGCGGAGCCTGTTGATTGAGGCCCAAGTCGGACTGTAGCGCCACTTTAAGTAAGTAAGTAAGGACTCCGGTGTTGGATTCCGGCTGTGGTACATATAAAGGGAGAAAACTTTTTTGGCCAGGCCGACGATGGTTATGATGATCACACATTATGAATCAATCCATCGGTCTGCCAGAGCTTCGACCAACTGCTTTGAGTACCACTAAGGGTACTCCACCAGAGTACCGATCTATTTTGTTGAGTGCCGGCACCTGCCTATCTGTCAGCGCTTAAGCCTGTTAAGTACTACCAGGCGGCTATATATGCACAGCACATACTTATATAGCTGAATCGGAATTCTTCTGTGTTGAGTAGCTACAATCAGTGGTGTTATTCCTGCTGATCTATGAGAACAACGGGCTGATTTGTTGTGTTCCAGGTAGCGACGAAATCGAAAGCTGATGTCCGGTAAGAAAAATGGGCCAACCAACAACGATCGTCTGCTGCTGTTAAATCTTAGCTCATGTATGGCGCGCCGCGGCGATGTTATGTTCCAGTTTTTAGCAACGTCTGTAAACATTTTTCATCGATATTGTGCTGATTGGAGCCTTATGCGGCTAAACGCTTCTTTGTTTCAATTCGTGAGTGAAAATTAAGCGAAAATACACAAGTGTTAGGAATTGGTGAACAAAAATAAACAAAATGTCAATCCCTCGTAAGAAAAAATTACGGAACCATCGGACTCACTTCTTTCGACTCCATCGTGTCTTGATCAGAATTTCGAATTCGACTTCTGTCACAAATGAATATGGAATTCCATACTAAACAGAGCTGTAAACAACAACAAAAATTGTTTTGACAAATTTTGTCACATTTAAATTTTGATCAGGTTGAGTGATTTTGACATCAACTTAATTAATTTATCGGCGCCATTATGTAGTAAAAATAAAACATAAAATTCCCATTAGAACCAATTGGTATTGAAACAAATCGATTTCCCTGTCAAATTTGGCATAAACATGTTCAGCATTCCATATGGATAATAGACCAACCAACCAATCAAATTTCAACAACAACAAACATTTTATTCAAATCACGTCCTTACAAACAGTCAGTGTTTCAAAAAATAAATCAGTCACCTCTCAAAAACGCAAACCATACCTCTGTCAATTAAAATAGATTGTCCATAGACAATAACGTCTGTAAATGACGTACCTATACTCTCAAAAATAGATGTCATCATCATCATCGTCAACAAATTCAAAGATGGGAAATCCCAATTCCGTCCGCCCACCCAGCCAAAAGGCAAACATATTTATTTATGAATTGTCAGATGCCCAACTGTCACACTGCTGGAATATCAATTTTGTCTTAATGGTGACAATTTGGTTGTTCCTCATCCCTCCGAAACGGTTCGGTCTTTGACTTTCTCGCAACTCTGATTCGTGTGATTCATCAAATTCTTGATTATAATCATTTTTTCTGAGCACTTCTGGGTAACTCGAAAAGACAAAAATTGATGAGCACAAATTACGCAAAGAAATTAATAAATTATTATAAATTACCAGCTTGTGCTTGTTTTGGTGTTCATCGGTCGTCTGAGAGGCGTTTCGGCTTTGATCAGTCAGAAAATAAAAAGGGAAAACAAAAAATAATGACTTGACATAATTGGAAATCATCATCTGTTCAATGTTCAGCCACTGCCACCGATTCAAGTGAATTTCATGATCATGATGTTATTTATTCGCAAATGGAAGCATTTTAATTGAGACACCGTCTGCGCTGCTGTTTTTTTCCCTCGCCAACTCGACACGGAGGGAGACAACAAAAAGGCACTCTTTTTCGACACAGTTTCCGTTGGCGCTTGCCTGATGCTTGTCGAAGAGGAATTCAAGAATATCAGACTGCGAGACGGTATTTTCGACAAAGTTCCATTTGAATAAAGTGCGAACAAGATTTCTCGCGCGTTGCGTACAAATATTTCAAATTTGTCTTTGAATGTTTGCATGGGGGCCAAGAGATTATCGGAAGCTTGAGTGATTTATAATGGTAGTACTTGCGATTTGTGGAAAATTTGATTTCATCACAAATTCACAGCTGTGTGTTGTTTTCAATGTGTTTGAATGCAGCGATGATGACTGAATTTGGTTCGGAAATTGTATGATGTCATACCGAATGCTTTTGGCGGAATTAATTGACACTTATCTGATTTTCTGGGAGATGTCATTTGAGACATTATCATGTCATTATGGTCTTTCATTAGACTAAAGGTTGAACTTAAATAATTCTTTGAAAATGTATAACGTTAATTGATTAGTCAAATATTTTGAACAAAACAAGTGACGTGGGATAGTTTGGGTAGCGATAGCGAGTGATGATTATTTGCTAGTTTAACTAATTGTTTAAATAATAATAATTAAGGTAATAGTTTTAATTTGGAATTAGTCACAAAGGGTTTTAGAGAAATGTCATCAGTTCTGATTTAGTAGTTTTATTCTTCAAGACGTCGAATGCGATCGTGTAAGGTCTAAAATGGGCGACAGAAGATAAGTTTGCCTTTACTTACTTACATATGGTGGCGCTACAGTCCAGGTCGGACTAGGGCCTCATCCAACAAACATCTCCAGCCAGCTCGGTCCCTAGCTAGATGTCTCCAGTTTCGCACACCAAGTTGGTTCAGGTCCTCTACCACCTTTGTGATCCACCTGAGTCGCGGTCTTCCTCTTCAACGAAGTCCTTCCGGGCTGGATTCGAAGACTCTACGGTCGGTCCAACGACTTAGAGGCTAGGTCAGTGTCGCTGGACAGCTCCTACAGTTCTTGATTGCATCTTGATCTGCATTCTCCATTTATTCACACTGATTCAAAAATCACTCGAAGAATTTTTCTTTCAAAGCCTCCGATGTTCTTATGGTTCATGTCTCTGCACCATACATTAGGACCAGAATGATGAGGGTTTTGTAGAGCGTCACTTAAGTTGCTCGGGAGAGGAATTTACTCCTCAATTGCCTTCTAAGTCCAAAGAAGCAGCGATTGGTAAGAGCGCTCCTTCGTTTGATTTTAGCGCTGGTGCGTTGTTGTTTAATTTTTAGCGGCTCCTAGGTAAACGAAGTCCTTTACATTCTCGAACTTTAATCTGTCTATGCTGACGTTTACTCCAAGACGTCGATGTTGTCCTTTCTTGGTGACAGCATTAACTCTTTGTTGACCTCCTTAACCGCCCCTCTTCCTGGCCACCGTCTCAAGACTCACAAACGCTTCCCTGACATCACGCTGTTTTCTTCCAATTATGTCAATGTCGTCTGCGTATCCTAGTAGCTGGACGGACTTTTGAAAGATTGTGCCTCTGGTGTCAAGAATGATGTTGAAGAAATCGCATGACAGCGACCTTGTCTTAAACCTTTTTTGACATCAAATGCATCCGTGATGGAACAGCGTGAGTTTTCCATTGTCATCTTACACAGACGGACGAGGTTTTCTTGGATGCCAAAACTAGACATTGATCTATATATGTTTGCAGTTTGTCTCTTAAGACGCTGTCATACGCGGCCTTGAAATCGATGAAACGGTGGTAGGTATCGATTTGAACTTCCTGGGTCTTCTCCAAGACCTGCCGTAGGGTGAATATTTGATCGATGGTGGACTTTCCGGGTCTGAAGCCACACTGATAAGCTTCAAACGGTCACACAGCACGGCAGTCAAGATCTTATAGGCGTTGTTAAGGCGACTTATACCTCTGTTGTTGGTGTAGTTCAGAGGATCTCTTTGCTTGAGGATCGGGCATACGATGCTGAGGTTCCATTCGTTGGGCATGCTTTCCTCCGACCAAATTTTGCAGAGGGGCTGGTGCATGCTCCTAACCAAATCATCTCCAACAGCTTTGAACAGTTCGGGGGCCAGTCCGTCTGCTCCAGCGGCTTTGTTCGACTTAAGTTTAGATATTGCTATCTTCACTTCGTCAATGTCGGGTGGGTGGAATTGTTGGCCTGCATCACCCAAATTGAATGGTTCTGTATTGCTGGCGGAGTTTTGGTCGTCATCGCCATTATACAGCTTGGAAAAGTGGTCTTTCCATATCCTAAGCTCTGACTGTGGTTCCATTACGATGTTCCCATGATATTCACCTTTTTGTAAGACTTTCGAACCTCGTTCCGGTTTGTGACATCCCTCTATCTCCTCGATCACGTTCTTCTCATGCTCCCTTTTTACTTGCAAGCTTGTGACATATAGAATATATGGTAAGTATTGAATTGGTGCAAAAAAAAAAGTTGAGATGTTGATGAGATATGACATTACGATGATAGCGAAGTCGAAAAAAGTGGGTCGGGCGATTCCGTCCGTCTGTCTGTCTGTTTAAAAACGAACCTACAGCCTAAACCACTGGTCCAATTGACTTCAAACTTGAAAATTAGAGGTTTGAGCGAATTCGCGTGGGTCGTTTTTTTGATTTTTTTTTTTCAAGATCAAAATTTAGGGTAGCCAGCATACGATTTTTCTGGCCAAAATCCAAAACTTTCATTTTTTTCAAAAACGGCTGCTATGATTTTTTTAAACTTCCTCGAAAATTGTATTTTCAAACATGCGTGTATTTTATGTAAAAAAATATTTTTCTATTGCTCCAAAATGGTACCTCCCATAGAACCGTTTTTTTTTGTAATCAGATTTTCTCGAAAAATAAATATCTGATCAGCGTAATTTTTTTTGAAACTACGTATATACTGCCCAAATGATATTTTGTATTCGAAAAAATTTCAAACATTTTTTTGGATTTTTAAAAAATATTTCTAAATTTTTTTTTTAAAATTCTGTATCTCGAAAACGGATCAATATTAAAAAACAAAAAGGGAATGCAATACGCATATTTACATATTCTTGAAAACTGCATACCCGAATTAATTTTAAGACATTTTGATAAAAAATATATATAAAAAATTAATTAAAAAAAAAAATACCCCCGACGATTTTCAAAATAAAAATCAATAAATCAAGGATAAGGTTTAAATCTGTTCGGCATTTAAATTTTAGGAATAGAATGTATTTACGAGGTACATATTTAAATTTTAATCTTTTTTTAATGAATTCTAATTATTTTTATATATTGAGTTTTTTTTTTGGAGTTAAGTGTAAGTTGGTGCATGGCAATTACTTACCACCAAAAGTGAAGGTGAAAAATTTAAAACGTCTAGGGATAACCTTGTTTCTTCATGTATGTGTTAAAAGAAGAACTATACAGTTTATTAATTGGAAACATATTAATTTACAGTTAATTTTTTTTTTTTGGAAACTCAATACCACATCCAAGCCTTACCAAATAATTGAAATCATTTTTCTCGGTCTCATACAAGACTTATGACATTATGATGACCCTAAACGTTGAATTATCGCTCTGTGAGTTGATTAATCTAATGCTAAAAAGCAGGATCATCAACTCTAAGATGGGGGATTTTTGTACGAAAAGGTCTGTCAGTAGAGGCACTCCGCAAGGTGGTGTTCTGTCCCCTCTCCTGTGGAACATAGTAGTCAACGAACTGCTAATATCCCTCGAGATTGAAGGCTACAGAGTGATTGCGTATGCCGATGATGTTGCTATCGCCGTCACAGGAAAACATCCTAATACGCTGAGAGACCTCCTCCAAAATGCACTTAACATGCTCACTGAATGGGCTGATCACTGTGGACTTAGTATTAATCCTCAAAAAACAGACCTCGTCCTTTTCACACGGAAGTACAAGATCCCATTAATTGTACCTCCCTCAATAAAAGGTGTACCACTAATTTTTACCAATGAAGCCAAATATCTCGGCCTAATATTGGACAAAAAGTTAAGTTGGAAACCTAATATTCAGGAGAGAGTTAAGAAAGCTACAGTTGCTCTTTTCTCCTGCAAGAAAGCCATAGGAAGCAAATGGGGTTTTCAACCTTGCATAACCTATTGGCTATACACATCGGTCATCCGACCAATACTCTTGTACGGGGTTGCAGTATGGTGGACTGCGCTGGAGAAAGTCACTTACTGTGACAAACTCAGCAGAGTCCAACGCACTGCATGTCTCTGCATAAGCGGGGCATTGAGAACCACACCCTCAGCAGCGTTAGATATTCTCTTCCATCTGACACCCCTCGAAATTTTTAGCAAACAAATGGCGGCGAGTACAGCTATAAGGCTCAACGCCTCATCTCAATGGACCAACAATAATGTGGGACATTCTATCATTTTGAACTTCCAACCATTCCAAAACCCCAATTTGGTGAAAACTTCCAAATATCCATTCCATCCAGAGATGAATCGGAAGACAATAAAATTCTGGATGACAAAAGCATTCATTTTTATACAGATGGATCCAAAACAAGTGATGGAGTTGGTAGTGGTGTGTACTCAGAAAAGCTTAATCTAAGCATCTCATTCCGCCTCCCTAATCATTGTAGCGTCTTCCAAGCGGAAATTTTAGCGATCAAAGAGGTTCTCTCCTGGCTAAGAGAAAACGTGATATCAACTTCGGATATCCGCATCTTCTCTGACAGTCAGGCTGCTATTAAATCTCTTGACGGTGTCTCACACAGCCCTCGATTGCCGATCGTCTCTTATGGAGATGGCGCAGCAATTTAACATTCACCTCTGTTGGGTGCCGGGCCACAGAGACATCACAGGAAATTGTAGAGCCGATGAACTCGCTAAAAATGGAACCGTCATACTTATTTCACCTGAAAGGGAAAAGATAGGTATACCGATAGCTACATGTAAACTTCTGCTAAGAGAAACAGCCTTAAAGATAACAAATTCTAGGTGGCACAATCTACCAACGTGCGCAGCCACAAAACTCATTTGGCCTTCACTGGACCTAAAGCGCTCGAAAGACTTGCTATCTCAAAGCAGACTTCATATTAGCTCCCTAATAGGTGTCCTTACGGGACACTGTCTTATAGGCAGACACGCAACACGACTTGGTGTAGCCTCAAATGACTTCTGCAGGAGCTGTATGGACGAGGAAGAAGAGGAAACAATCTCTCACCTTCTCTGCACTTGCCCTGCTCTTTCACTAAGACGCAAACTTCATCTGGGAGAGTACTTTTACGATAATCCCAGTGAACTAGCTTATAAGGATATCAAATATCTTCTTCGCTTTATAAAAAGCTCAAAATGGTTCGACTAGTAAGAAGTAATTCTCTAGATTCATGTGGTATCACAATGGGCCTTTTCTTTTGGCCTAAGTGTGTGGATTCTGTATTCACAGCCACTTTAACCTAACCTAACCTAACCTATACAAGACTTAATGAATACCTATGTACTTATAAATAATGAACGTATTTGTCATTTGCATATACTTTTGTGAA
Organism: Sphaerophoria rueppellii; assembly: GCA_920937365.1. NCBI lineage: Eukaryota > Metazoa > Arthropoda > Insecta > Diptera > Syrphidae > Sphaerophoria > Sphaerophoria rueppellii. Next base: position 44,729,030 of record CAKKXW010000003.1, on the reverse strand, counting down.
CTCTTCAAGATTTTGATCAAATATGACATTCAGATGATAGAGAAGTCGAAAAAAGTGGGTCCGACGATTCCGTCCGTCTGTAAATGCACCCTATGCATACTATAGATTTGATCGAATTCGCGTGGTTTAATTTATTAAATAGTAGTCTGATCAGCGTACATAATTTTTGGAGAGTACGTATACATTCCCAAATAATATTTTGTTTTCAAAAAAATTTAAGAAATTTGTATGGATTTTCAAAAAAAAAAATTCCTTTGGTTCAAGATTCCTCCTCAATTTTAAATTTTTTTTTTTTTTTTTATAATTTGCACCCACTCAAGGGATTTTTATACCCTTTTTATGCCAGAGACACAGTGAGTGCATTAGGAAGAAGAGAAGGGGTTGAAAAGGAGGTGTCGGTGTACATTGGTTTTAAATTCTTGAACATTGTTACATTACATGTTTTTATTTTTTAATGTTTTTTTTTTTGAGTTATGTTTTGGAATACAGAAGCAAGTTCGTGTGCCCGAGTCATGCAATTTTTTTTTTTTTATTGTATCATTTAAGAGCATGCATTGCAAATATCAAACGATACTTACTTTTATTATGAAAACACAAAGCGCCAAAAATTTTCTGGTACCAAAATAAACGTAAGCTCTTTTTTACAACTGTTAGTGCGTCGTAGACGCACGGGGGATATACATACACTTAAGATCAATAGGTAGACAAATATCACAACACCAAAAAACTAAACCTCACACATTTTGGAGAAATGGCTTGATTGAGGCAATGGAAATAAATTCCAATGTCCTTCTATTCAATTAATAAGCAACCAACTTGTAATTGTTTCTTCAATCATCAGCAAAGGAAACAATCTGAAATCCTTTTTCTATCAATTAATATTCCTTGCTTGCGGTTATGTTGGCGAATAATAAATTTATAATTGCGGAAACTTTCCTAAGTGTCAAAAAAAAAACCCAAACTTGCTTCTTTACGCTTCTTTATGCAAAACAATATTTTTGGTATTGCGAAATTTGTTTATTTATTTAAATGATTGTTTTTGCTTTTTTTATGTGTTTGATGAAATAGAAAGTTTTCGCATGATGTGCTTGTGCATAGGTTTTTGAGTTGTCTCGTGCTTAGCCTTGAAATTAAGTTTACGTAATTATTTTTTAAACCACTTTTTTGTTTTGTTTCTTTTTTAGAGTGACGAAAAGGGTTTTGAATAAATGTATGCAAATTTTGAATGCTTCCTTGTTAGGGATCTATTCAGGTTTAATAATACAAATATATCGACTTAGAACGTGTCCCAGTCAAGAAAATGAGTTCTAACAATATTTTTTGTTTACCATTTACCATAATAAGCATTAACTATGGATTAAGATAGTTAAACTAAACAATCTCAAGGTAACGCATCAAAAGAAACCTTGAAAAATTGAATTTTATATGGAGTGTCATAAAATTCCACGCTTTTGAAATAATTTGTATTGGAATCATACAAAAACAAAAGTTGTATACAAACAAACAAAAAAATCGTACTATTTTATTCAAATTTTTAATGGGTCCAGATTGATTCGATTGATGTTTTGTTTCTTTTAAAAAAGTATGTATAAGCATTCGAGCCCCATAGAATGACATTGAGACATAATGTCACAAGAAAATAATATTTTATCTCTATATCAAGAGTTTTCCAATAAGAGGTGTTATTTTGAATAGCTAGCTATTTCGGTAGCTGTCACTTTTGAACCTGTCATTTTTTGACGTTTGACAAGTAGAAACCACGCCATTAATAAAAATGAAAATTCACTATAAAAATGGTGAACATTTGGCAGAGACGGTTCGTAAAACTAAAACATTTTTGTGTTGTCGTGAAGCACTTTGTCGGACCGCAATACAGAAATTGGTAGACAACTCGAGCTGTTGAGAAAAGATAGAAATGTAAGAATAAAATCCGTGCACATCGCTCAAGAACAACTGAGAATATTGCTGTTGTAGCCCAAAGTGTTGAAGAAAACCCTGGTTTGTCCATTCTTCGTCGTTCTTTGGAATTAGGCATTCCAAAAGACTTGGGTCTTAAGGCTTATAAAGTTGAGTTAACACAAGTACTCAAGCCGGCTGATCATCAACAACGTCGTGTCTTTGCTGATTGGATCCTTGAAATGCATAAAAATGATCCGGAATTTCATCGAAAAATCATCTTGACTGATGAGGCCCATTTCCACCTCGGAGGCTACGTCAACAAGCAAAACTGTCGCATCTGGGGCTCGGAAAACCCAAGAGTTATTGTTGAAAAGCCTCTCCATTCTCAACGCGTGATTGTTTGGTGCGGTTTATGGTACGGCGGGGTCATTGGACCTTACTTTTTCGAAAACGTGGCTGGAGCAAAAGTTACGGTCAATGGATTGCGCTATCGAGAGATGATTAATGATTTTTTATGGCCGGAATTGGATGTTTTTGATCTGGACAACGTTTACTTTCAACAAAAAACAGAAAACTGGAAAGTTTGAAATGGAAAACTGGAAAATTGCAAAATGGGTTTTCAAATGGAACTCGGAAAACTCATTGTTTTGCAAAGGGAAACTGGAAAATTCGTGATGGGAAAATGGAAAAATTGAAATGCAAAAAAAATAAATTGACTAAACAACAATCTCAAAATAACTCTTTCAGATGAAATGCAGGGTGAATTGTTACGGGTTGCGGGTAATAAGTAGTGGGTTTCTGGCTAAAGGTGTAACGGTAAGCGTAAGGAAATACATAGTTGGTAGCGGGTAACAGAGTGGGGTCGTAACGGGGTAGCGGATATGGGTAGACGTACTGGGTAGCACAAACGGGTAGCGTTTAAAGGGTAGTGGATAGTGTGGTAGTGGGGTATCGATAATCGATTGAGGCAGTACGATGTCTGCAGGGTCAGCTAGTTGTTTGATAATATTGTTTGGAATGCTATAAAATTTAGACATGTGCATGGTTTTTGCTGTAAGTTCAAACTTTGTTATGCTTTTCTTATGAGAAGGGATCGTGTTTTTTGTAAAACAAATTGAATTTACCTTTAGAGTAGACATTTTTCAGTTATTCCTTTTCATCGCTTAACATTTTGACAGCATCAGTACTAACCTAAAAATAGAAGAAAAAAGGAGTTTTATTACTACCAATCTAAAAAAAAAAAAAACGGTCTGTAGAGAGTAATAAAAGTGAAACAAGTGTTTTTGAAACAAATAAAAATACATGATATATCGTAAGTTGATGGACAAATTAAAGTCCAATTAAGCTGCATGTTATTGATTAAATAGAAGGGTCATTAACTGCAAGTAATGACAGTGCATATCTGTTTCGTCATGAACACTATTTTTCGACATGAACACTTTCTTGGGTCTAATTGAATCGATCATTATAGCACCGATTTACTGTCCAGAAACATTAAGTAAGATCTTTGTAATAAATCGTTTAATGTTCATGGTCTCTATCGACTTGACTTTTGGGTATCCAGGTACTTGGCCAGTATTCGTCATTGGAACAAATTAAATGAAGAACGAGTTTCGAAACTTAAATTTTGATACCAAACATAACAAACAGGGTGGACCAATCAAAGATTGAGATTTTGAAAGAATTAAAATAGTCTAACGTTGTCAAATCGCAACTTCTTGACGGCCAATTCACTTCACTATTTCAGCTTAATAAACGGCCATCAAACACTTCGTGCAATATATTTCTTGTGGAATTAGATATACGGCAAGATGCATCTAGTTGAAACCAAGCAATGTCCACATCAATACCATCAAGAGAGGGTACAAAAAATGTGCACGACTGGTTCACGCGAACTTGCTCTTGTATTCCAAAACTTAACTCACAAAAAACATTTAAAAATTATAATTCGTAAAAAAAAAAAAAAACAAATTTGAATTTTTTAAATAAATGGAAATAGAGCGTATACTAAAGTTGGAAGAACATTAGAAAGCCTATTTTTTTCTATGAAGTGAAGTAATTTTTCCGAATAATTTTTTTTTTTTTTGAAAATCGGTTGTTGTTATGAAAAAGGATGCATTACTTTTTTTTCTGGCAAGTTTGCCCAAAATGTTATATCATTTTAGAATCTTGGTAAGCTGCGCCAATTAAAAAAAAAGACGCCATGGTAGTGTCCATAAATTTTTTATAATCACGATTCCTTAAAGTGGACTGAAACTAAGAAAAAATAAAATTTTATGGGAAAAAACTTCTTTGATTAATTGTCGTGGAAAAACCGCTGAAAGTTTGGAATTTTTGGATATTGGGAAAATATGCTTTACGTTTTAGGTTTCTGATGAAAATATAAAGTCAAAAATTGATAAAAAATTGTGGTCACAGTAGCGCAAAAAGTGTCAAGAGAAATTATTTTTTTTTTTGGAGAATTTACATTTTTTGTTGTAGTTTGAAACAAAATTTCATTTGATTCTTTTTAAATATTTCATGCAGCCATGAATAGGGCTACCCCCTGGTTCCGGGCTATCGTGTTTTTACTGTGTATGTACTCCTCAAAAAATAATTACGCTGATCTGACAACTATTTTTGGAGAAAACCTCGTAACAAAAAAACGGTTCTGTGAGCGGTACCGTTTTGGAGCAATATAAAAATGCTTTGTTTACAATATTAAAAATACCAGTTTAAACTTAAAAAATCGTAGGAGCCGTTTTTAAGAAAATTAAAACTTTTGGTTTTGGCCAAAAAATTGTATTGTGGCTACCCTAAATTTTGATCTTAAAAAAATAAAAGAAAACGACCCACGCGAATCCGCTCAAACCTCTAACTTTCATGTTTGAAGTCAATCGGACCAGTGGTTAAGGCTATAGGTGCGTTTACAGACTGACAGCTCTTGAAGAGCCAATGCCTAAGTGGCTTACACTCATCAATAATTCCCTGAGTGTGTATGAAGAATTGAGGGGACCTACAATTTAACACCGATTCCGAACGCCAATGTTGAGAAGCACTTTTTTTCAGCACAGACTGATACTCTTGGAAGTTTTGTCAGTTCTTCGCAAGAGGTAGTGCCCGTGAGAGATGAAATAAAAACTTTATGGGTACGAAAAAGATCGGAAGCCACAACGGTCTGCGTAACAGGTAAAAGGCACATAACCTCTACGCCACAGATGTATCAGTCAAATTAAATCATATTTTTTAGAACGACAAATACATGCAAAATGTAGTAAGCCCAGCAAGAAAAAAATTGCGACGAATCTGGACTTGTGGCATGTCAGCACGCATCGCTATTCGCTTGCACTGATGGGGCATCGTGAGTTCTTCTTTGACATCCTGCTGAGACGAATGAGCTTGCCCAAACTGGAACTGTATTTATACAGTCCTTTTCTATAGATTCTGCCATACGCTGCCTGTAAATCGATAAAAATATGGTAGGTGTCGATTCTATTCTACATGTCGCAAGTAAAAAGTATAAAATGAGAAAATCTATAAAAAAAAAACACGTATACGCCCGAGTGCACATTCATTGCATCCGTAGTAAAATACCAAATCTCTTTATATTATGGAAAAAGGATGAATGTTTGATTGTTTTTATGTCCGGTATGGACTCAAAAACGGCCCAACAGATAATTATGAAATTTGTATGGTAAATACAGTTGCATTCAGGGATAGTTCCTATGAAAAGAAAAAGAGTCGAAAAACACTGCACTATATTTAAAGATCTGAGAAGTTCCTTCCCGTGACAAGAAACCTAAGCGTTACCGCAAGTCCTTATTTTGGGCTGATTGTTCTTCAAAGGTGAGTGCATTTTGATTTCAATTAACTGTAACTAATTTCAGCTAATAAGAGTAATTTTCATCGTTAATTCGAAAAAGAGTTTTTGTAACAAAACAGTCTTCTGCTTCTGAGAGCTAAATTACTTCCTAGAGGAAGTTATTATAATGGGTCCAATTTTTTGAATCTCCAATTTTTGCATATCTCCATGTTTCGAGGTCACTAAAATCCGAATCAAGCGTTTTTATGATAATGTCTGTGTGTTCGTATGTGCGAACGTGCGTTACGTTTTTTCAGCTCAATTATCTCGCGAACCACTCATCGTATTGTCTCATTCGACGCGGAATTGTGTTGTTAAGAGCTGATTAGGTTTTGAGCGAAATCGGTTTAGCGGTTTTTTAATGGCAATCAAAAATCTAAGACAACCGTAATATAATGAAAATTATGATAATTTCTGCAATAATTTCAACAATAATGCAAAAATCTTATAGTTAGTGTGAAAAAAAAACAATATTCAGCAGTATCATAGACTTTATTTAATTACTAGCTGACGAACCAAACGCTGTTTTGCCATATAAATGTTAATCTTCGGATTCCGATATTCCGATTAGAAAAAATCTTTCACAAATAGAAAACTACAATATTCAGAATTAATATAGGCTGTGTTTTACTGTGCAAAGGAGTTTTGCATGAGTCCAAGAGTTGGTACAACCAAATTTTGGCAGATAGCGCCACTACTATTCAATGTACTTAATGTGTGTCATAAAACCATCAGTTTTATTGAATTCGACTTTTAAAACCAATGTACGTGTATATTGTCAACTATACAACGAAAATAACTATGTTTTACTCATTTTTCTACTCTGGGAAGTTATTCGTGTTGACTACAATGATCACGGTATCCAAGCCGATCTTCAGACTCCTTTCATTAGTGGTGCTGTCTATTTTTTCATTGTTAATTGAAACAATTTTTGAGTTCTCATCTTTAGATTTGCAGCTTACACCAGCCAGTTGAGAAGCCAATGCACTACGCATTGCGCTAACAACACCACTGATGTGGACTTTTGCATCGACAAAGGGTTTAGAATTGAAACATTTTCCTGTTTTTGTTTGGTTTACTCCATTTATAATTCATATATAATATTTCGTGCTTTATCAACACTTTTTCCGATGCATTATGGTGCATCTGCCAATTTTTCATTTTTCGTATGTGAATAATAACAACTCCAAGCAAAAAACCGAATTGACGGAAAAAAAGCCATTGGTGGAAGCACCTCTAGAAAAGTTGTTATTATTCACATACGAAAAATAAAAAGATCCCACTATTGCAACCCCTTCAAACCCTTTTATTGAGTTAAAAAGTAGCCTATAGCGTTTTTCAGGACTTATTCAGGTTATCTGGGTACCAAATTCCATTTAAATCGATTCAGGAGTTTAGACGTTAATAGGTAATAACAGAGCTATTTTAGATGTGTTAGTCATGATCATTTCGAAATTCTTGAGAACTCATAACATTTCCCATGTGGTAAAGAGCCCATCGCGGCTTAAAAATTTTTAACTTCAAAAAACATTATTTTTGAAATGTAAAATTTCACACTTCACAACAATCCATCTGCATCTAAAAAAAAAACCGAGACAACAACAAACTAAAAAAAAACTGCAATTTCTTATTCCTCAAAAGTAAAATGAAAGACTGTTCATAAACATCGAATTAATTCTTTACATGTGCAGGCAATAAAAAGTCTTTCATCAATCATTATTTGATAACAACATGAATTTTTCATAATTCCCATCGTCCATAAATTGTTTAATAGAGTTAGCAAAAACTTAACACTCTTCTATATTTTATTGTCTATCATCACTCGGACAGACCGTTAGAAGCAGCAGAAGAAGAAGCAAAAAAAAAAATAAACAAATTCATTACATAAACTTTCAACAAGGCCAAACTTACAAAACACATCACAACGAAATCTCATCTATATTCCACATAAAATTACAAAAACACAAACTTTGAGAAGCGCTTTCTTTTTCACTCTCCGGGGCACAGTAGAAATTCACCAAAAAAAAAAAAAACAGACAAAAATTACCCAATCCGGCGGATATTATGTGGATGCATAATTTTTACTTCACAGATCATAAAAATCATAAAAATTCAAAACACATAGATTTATTAAATTATATTAATTTTTTTTTGTTTGGTTTCGATTTTTTGCTTTTAAACGAAAACAGAAAAAATATGACTTATAAATAATCAAGCCAACGCGAGACGCGACCACACGACACGACACTTCAGCCTCAACAGCGACACTAATCACTTGAACTCACGAGACAAACTGGCGGCGTTCGCAGCACGCTTTCGATGACAAACCGCGACCAGTCTACACAAGACAACACCACTAAATGGTATCTATAGGCTTGTCATAAGGTATCTGAGAGATTGCTAATTAAAATGAAGAAAAAAAAAACAAAAAACAAGAATAACGCTGCCGCTTGCGCTTGATTCCCATCATTAACAAGCTCGCGGTAGATAGTCGAATCAAACCGCACACAAAACGTTTGTCGATATTTAACCACAAAAGCCAGAATTGCAATTTAATTAGTTTCGTCAAAGATTCGCATGAACTTGTGCTTGAGCTCTTGAACATGAAGTCGTCTGGTGATGATGATGAAGACGGCGGCGAAGGTTGCGAATGCGAATGCGATTACGAGGAGATAAGATAACCAATATCGTATGAACTATCTTTACTTTTTCGGTTCTACAATATAACACGCGCCTTCGAGTTTTCAGACAATTTTGTTAAGTGACCAGTATTTTTATATGATAGTGTGTGAGTATGGGTGGTGGGCTTGCATACATTCAAGAAATGATAGAAAAAAGAAGAAATATACTCAGGCTGGGTCTTTAGTTTTGGGGTTTTGATTTAAAATCAAATGTAACGGTACTTTCCATACAATTTTTTGGACTATAAAAAAGAAGTTTAAAGTCTTCAACTGTTTTTATAAAAAAAAAAAACAACATTTTGAATTCGAGCAAAAAAGTTGATATGGCAACTCAATTTTTCAACAGCCACAAATTTCTTTGACTTCATTCTTGGGAGAAATTGCAGATAGGAATTTACATCGTTTTCCATTGGACGTCCGGAAGCATTAGAAAGAGTCCAGAAGTCTTCTGAAACCATTCCATTGAACTGACTTTGACAGACGGAATGCCTGTTAGAAGAGGAGAACTTTTCCGTCTTGAAAACAAAATGTAAAAAAAACATCAAATCAAATTTGTTCACACAAAAGCAATATTTCTACTGCAGGTTGAAAAAGAAACGTCAAAAAAATACCAATGGAAAACGCTATTAAAGAACTTGAACCATGGACCCGTAACGTTCGCTGTTGTATCTTCTTCGCCATTCCCCTTCAATGCACACGGGGCCAAAGATGACCCGAAGAACTTTCCTCTCAAAACAGCCTAAGGCACTTGCATCCGATTTTGTTAAGGTCCATGCTTCTACACCATACAGCAGGATGATGAGGGTGTTGTACGATTTTACCTTAGTTGCTCGAGAGAGGGCTTTTCCACTCAATTGCTTTCTTACCCCAATGAATGGCTGGTGTTATTGCCCGTGTTAATGGTGGAGCCTAGGTAGACAAATTCCTCTACTACCTCGAAGTTGTATACGTCTATTGTGACGTTCTGTCCGAGCCATCGGTGTTGGGTGTCTTTCCTCGAAGACAGCATATACTTCGTTTTTCCCTCATTTACCGCTAAATCCATTTTTGCCGATTCTGTCTCAATTCTCACAAAGGCGCCATTGACATCACGCTGTGTTCTTCCCATTATATCAATATCATCGGCGTACGCCAGAAGTTGACCAGATTTTTGGAAGATAGTGCCTCTGGTGTGGAGTTCTGCACTATCTTCTCAAGAACGATGTTAAGGAAATCGCACGACAGTGCATCGCCTTGTCTGAATCCTTTTTTGACGTTGAAAGATTCCGTTAGCTCGTTGGCAACCTTGATGGAGCAGCGTGAGTTCTCCATCGTCATTTTGCACAAGCGAACGAGCTTGGCAGGGATGCCAAGACTAGACATAGCTTTATACACTTCGTCTCGGTAGATGCTGTCATACGCGGCCTTAAAATCGATGAAAAGGTGGTGGATATCAATTTGGAGTTCATAGATCTTTTCCAGCATCTTTCGCAACGTGAAAATTTGGTCGATGGTTGACTGTCCTGGCCTGAAGCCACATTGATAAGGACCAATCAGATTGTTGACGAAAGGCTTCAGACGTTCACATATTACGGCAGAGAGGATCTTTTAGGCGATGTCGGAATAAGTCTACTTACGAAAATGACAGCTGTCAAAAATTCGCTTCTCAAATCGCTGAGAAATTTGTGAGCACAATGCAGTCGCGCGACGGGCTATCAAATATGCACATCAAAACAAATTACATCCGCAAAAAAGTTTTTTTTAAAGTTTTTAATTATTTGAATGTAATGAAGAAGATATTTCGTGTTTCATGCTTCCAATGAATTTTCTTATCGGATATCTATACTAATATATAAAGTAAGACTTTTGTTTGTTTGTCGGTTGTATGTTTGTAGTCGATAAACCAACAAACAAACAAAAGTCATACCTTATAAATGCAGTAGAAATATGGGTTTTCGAATGCAAAATAGAAAATTTTTCATGAAAAACTCGGAAAACTAATTGGTTTTAAACGGGAAAATTGCATGTAACTGTAGGTGCATTGGTTTTCAAATGGAAAACTGGAAAATTTCAAAATGGGTTTTCGAATGCAAAATAGAAAATTTTTCATGAAAAACTCGGAAAACTAATTGGTTTTAAAAGGGAAAATTGCATGTAACTGTAGGTGCATTGGTTTTCAAATGGAAAACTGGAAAATTTCAAAATGGGTTTTCGAATGCAAAATAGAAAATTTTTCATGAAAAACTCGGAAAACTAATTGGTTTTAAAAGGGAAAATTGCATGTAACTGTAGGTGCATTGGTTTTCAAATGGAAAACTGGAAAATTTCAAAATGGGTTTTCGAATGCAAAATAGAAAATTTTTCATGAAAAACTCGGAAAACTAATTGGTTTTAAAAGGGAAAATTGCATATAACTGTAGGTGCATTGGTTTTCAAATGGAAAACTGGAAAATTTCAAAATGGGTTTTCGAATGCAAAATAGAAAATTTTTCATGAAAAACTCGGAAAACTAATTGGTTTTAAAAGGGAAAATTGCAGGTAACTGTAGGTGCATTGGTTTTCAAATGAAGTACTGGAAAATTTCAAAATGGGTTTTCGAATGCAAAATAGAAAATTTTTCATGAAAAACTCGGAAAACTAATTGGTTTTAAACGGGAAAATTGCATGTAACTGTAGGTGCATTGGTTTTCAAATGGAAAACTGGAAAATTTCAAAATGGGTTTTCGAATGCAAAATAGAAAATTTTTCATGAAAAACTCGGAAAACTAATTGGTTTTAAAAGGGAAAATTGCATGTAACTGTAGGTGCATTGGTTTTCAAATGGAAAACTGGAAAATTTCAAAATGGGTTTTCGAATGCAAAATAGAAAATTTTTCATGAAAAACTCGGAAAACTAATTGGTTTTAAAAGGGAAAATTGCATGTAACTGTAGGTGCATTGGTTTTCAAATGGAAAACTGGAAAATTTCAAAATGGGTTTTCGAATGCAAAATAGAAAATTTTTCATGAAAAACTCGGAAAACTAATTGGTTTTAAAAGGGAAAATTGCAGGTTACTGTAGGTGCATTGGTTTTCAAATGAAATACTGGAAAATTTCAAAATGGGTTTTCGAATGCAAAATAGAAATTTTTTCATGAAAAACTCGGAAAACTAATTGGTTTTAAACGGGAAAATTGCATGTAACTGTAGGTGCATTGGTTTTCAAATGGAAAACTGGAAAATTTCAAAATGAGTTCAGGTCTCTATTTGAAAACAAGTGCAATGCACTAACACAAAATTGCTTTGTTTAAAAATGTTCATGACTTCATTCGTAAAATGTCTTTCTATTTTGCATTCGAAAACTAATTTGAAATTTTCCAGTTTTTTATTTGAAAACCAATGCACCTTCAATTACATGCAAATTTCCCTTTTAAAACCGATGAGATTTCCGAGTTTTTCATAAAGAACTTTCTATTTTCACCATAACGCAATGCAATAAAAAATTGTTACGTATTCGTCATAGTGTCCACTGTTGACCCTATTATGAATTTGCACTTTGGTCTGATGCATCCCTAACTGAATTTTTTTCCTGAGATTTCGGAGATGAAAATATTTTGGATTCAATTCAATTCCATTTGTGAGGTCACCGTAACTATCTCAGTGAGGATTCAGAATTATGTTCCGCTAAATGATTTTGTTATAGTCACATTGAAATCTCAGTAAAATGTTGGTTATAATATAACTAATTTTGGCCGAGACCAAAATGTACCCAATATTTATAAAGCGAAAATGTTTATGCACAGAAAATCGTGCATGTTCGGTGTACACATTACTTGGTCCAAAAGCTTAAGTAGGAGTTCAGCCTTAAATATAATTTAGAAGAATGAACTGGAAATGAAATGAAAAATAGAGAGACATTTAAAAAAATTTGCGGGTGAGCAAATTAAAATCAACTGTTTTACTATTAATAATCAATATATTACATCAAACAATGATGAATGATGAATTTTCTGGCGTTATTACCTATAGCTCTCTCGCAGAATTTCTCAAACCCGGCAACGCAGGGTATTTTAGGCTAGTATTAGATAAATTTCGTTTTTTTCCAACTTATTCAATGAATACTTCTTTACTTTCCATTACGATATTATAATCAGAAAACAATAGCATCAATAAAAATTACTTGAGTTGAATCGAATGAGTAATTGCTTTAACAACAACACGATAAGAAAAAACACAAACATCAAACTCGTCGCGCGACTAAGTTGAAAAAGTTCAACTTTTGAGCTACTAGTCGGGCGACGAACGACGCATTGTTGCTAATGGGCGACTTCCATACAAATTTCCCTGTTTTGACAGCTGTCATTTTATTCACCGGGTGAATGACGATGTATTCTGTTCCGCTCTTAAATTATTATCCGACATGAAGTTTAAGGTTAAGGATTTAGTTTGAAATAATAACGCCAAGTGCAGAAAAAAAAACAAACAAATTCTTACAGACGCACACATCCGTTTAACTCGAAGTTTGGCGCAAGATACAAAAGATGTCGTCAAAATCCGTTGAGCTAAAGTATGACTAGAATTTTTCTAGTGGCGTCGTTTTCTTAATTATTCATCAGAGAGCTTTCAAAAATTTGAAACATCTGTGAGAAAATGTTGAAAAAACAAAAGAAAAACTCATCACACTCCGGGAGTGCTGGCAGAAGTGAATACACAAAAAGTCAAACGTATGACCAAATTTTGACAAAATGAACACCTCTTGTCATATTGCCAGTTGATAAATTGTACAGCGGCTGGCTTAGGCTTTGTTCGCCCAAGCCACAAGGCTCTTTATGATTTCTGAGCTTACTTGTTTCACATTATAATTTTATTAAATTCATCACATTTTGCATCTTATGATTGGCATTTTCATTACTTTAACCGATTGGTCTCATGTAAGTAGACCACCTTTCATCTTAGAATTCAAAAATAGAAAAAAAAAAACAATTTATTGAAGTTACTAAGCACTTTTGATTTTGATCGTCAAACTTTGAATAGCCGACCATTTAATTTTTCTTCAAAAAACTATTGAAGCCATCATCCAGCAAAAAGTAAAGTTAAACAAAACTCAATTAAACTTGTGTAAATGTTCCTTAAGATCCCCATTCATCTAATATCTAAGTGCTTACGTTTTCTAAACCAAACGCCCACCTGAAAAGCTTCACACCATAATTAACTAAAACTACAAAAACCTACTTTGATTTGTGGTCTTCCATCTATTTGGGTTCCAGTGATTGAAATACAATTAACAATAAGTTTTATCGCACCTTTGCTTAAGTGCGGTCTTCATTGATGGACTGAGTGTTGACCTTTCTGGTAATTACACAGAAGAGGTCATTGAACTGCCGAAACGATTTAAGATTACAATGTATCGAGCTGGTTTGTTTTGTGTTTTAGTGCTTTGAATAGGTTTCCAATTGTATATTTAATAGGTTTCCTCGTTACTTCGAAAAATAAATTGAATACTTTTTATACTTTGATGTGAATAGTTGGAGACAGAGATAAGTGAAAGAGGGAGATCGGAAACTGACTTATATTTTATCCCCTAGATCCTGCAATTTTTATTTTTACTTTTTATCGTGTACATGAATAAACGTAAGTTACTGAAATTGAGAACGTGTTTGTGAAAAACGAGCTTACACTCTCACTGTTTGTCAATCCTTTATGAAAGCTTAGTTTCATATCTATTTTAATCTTTGGTTGAGGAGGACGATGAAAGAGAACGACATAAGTCAGCATGAAAGAAAAGCAAAATAATTGCTTTCCCAATTGGAAGAACTAAATGTTCGATTTAGGCATTTTTATTCAGTAATATGGTAATATTTTAAGAAAGTTTCCATTTCCAGGAATTTTAGTTGGATCATTATGGCCTTGAATTGAGGAAAGCTTGTGAGGTTATTTATTGTTGCAGATATGTGTCCTCGTATTTATAACTTTGAAGGTGAACACACTCCGCCTCGTCGGATTTGAGACAAACTGATCATAACAAAAAAAAAATTACATCGAATGAATGCAATAATATTATTTCCATGAATGTGCTAACTGTAGATGGCGCATCTGTCAGGACGGATCAATTTGAAAGATTATTTGAAATCCCTTTCCGCGTATATCGTGGGGTGCCGAGCGTTAATGATCACCACAGTTTTCATGTGCAATGTCAAGAAGGGAATCAGGTAAGGTCAGGTTGAATTGTCGATGCGTTTCTAAACTTTACAATAGTTTAAACCCTCAGCAATGCAATTTGACCATAGATACGAGTTCCCTAATTTTCAGTGGTGGTGTGAGCGATTTTTCATATTCCGTGTCGAAAAAATGGAAGCCTGGGGCAAACGAACTCATTCTGATACCTTGGCATTCCTGCATTTTCATAAAGACATCAAACCTGTCTAGGCATAAATTCTTCTTACTGACTCTTTTGTGCAGATATCCTGTTAAAGAACGATAAGTCTGAAGTGTCATCATACGTGGATGAAATAGTTATCTCGTATTCGTCCTGATTACATTGAACAAAATGAAATCATCACAAAGCAAATGATCTGAAGTGTAAACACGTTTAATTTTCATTTCAACATATCTCCGCACACTCTAGAGATCCTACAAAACTAACCATGAATATTCAAAGCCAACAACTATATCCTCCTCCCCCAAATAGAAACTGTGAATTCCCAGAGTTGGACTCCCCTGGCAATAGTATGACATCTATAAAGTTTTCGAACAATTCTATTATTATTTTCATGCAAATCCCCCCTTCTTGAGTAATTACCATAGACAAATAAACACCTAGAGCGAGAAGTACATAGATATGCCAAACAGTGGCCGAATGGGACACACATTTGTCGCCTTGACATAATGTGTGCACTGCCTTGCCCCAAAACATCCTCTTGGCAAAAGTTTTCTTTGGCCAGAACAGACAGAACTCGTTCAGTGCAAAATCATAATAATTATAATCGATAGTTGTTTTTGCAGTAATGATTATTCAGTTGGGTATGTGTCCTGAATGGTCCCCGAGCTAGGGAAGATTGCTTTTCGTCTTGTTTGTTGATTTAGAAAAGATGAAACAAAACAAAAAAAAGATATAGAGAAACATAAATACTCGTCCAGTTTGGAGTCCTTTTTTGTTTATCCAATTCCATGTTTGCTTTGGGAACATTTTCGATTATTGCTGTGTTACTTTTTGTGTCCGCCTTTTGGATGTTCCTAGGAAATTAATCCATTGTGTTCAAGTTTTGGTCTTGATTGGATATTCGAGATTTATATTGAAGTCTTGGCTGGTAGGGAATTGTTGATAGATATTTTGTAATTAACAGCAGAAATCGAAAGTTCTTGAGATAAGGAGATGATCTGTTTTGCCTCTTACACATTTCGTTTTAATTTTTCAGTTTGTTTAGGGTTCTTAGAACACTTTAAAAACTTAAAAGACAAAAAATTAATGTTCCACAGATAATAATTAAATAAGTGTGTAAGGCAAATGACCTTTAAGTTTGTTCTAGATTCTCTTACGTGGCCCTTAATTCATGGGGCTATAACATACGAATGCAGACCAATCCTGCTATTTTCAACTAACTCAACATCAATTTTGTTTTTTTTATATAATAAGCACGCACTCAAGGGTTTTATATTCCTTTTAATACCTTTAACGAAGTTACAAATTCAGCAAAACGACAACAAACAACATAGTGCCGAAGTAATACAATAACCAACAACAAGTCAACAACCATCAATAGAAGCAAAAACCGAGTATGAAAACAACAACAAACACACGAACAACGAAAACAGACAAGCAGCAGCTACGCGATTGGTACTTTTCTGTCTTCTTTCAATTCACTTCTACTTTTTACTCGTAATCTATCAAGTAGGAGTGATATCGATCATAAAAATGAGACTTCATTCGGTCTCCGAGCGGTTAGGTCAAAGGTTAGGTGCTCTGTTCGATAAATATTTTTTTATTAAAGAGTATTCCCGAGGCATCTTTTGGTTAACGCCATAAGAAGAATAAAATTAAGCTTCGGCCTTTATCGCCTTGACAAGGGATTAAATCCCACCATTTTGTCAAGGCTAGGGAAATTATCCCACTTTATTCTTGGTTTCATTCCGTAGTAGGTATCGTTTCGACTAGGGATTGAATCCCATGTACCGCCTGAACTAATGAAGTTATCCCATTACAGTATTAGTAGTAGGTATTGTTCTGACTAGGCAATGTATCCCATACACTGTCGGAACTAGGGAAGTTATCCCGCCGTTAGATTCCTAGAACTAGGGATTGAACCCATCCACCGCCGTTTGTTCAAGGAACCCGTCGTTCATAAACTCTCTTACTGTAGTTAATAAATTAGAATGTTTCTTTAAACGCCGAGTTTTATTTGTTCTTTCCTCGGAGAAACCTGGACCGGCTGACCTACCTCAACTGAGAAAAAACAAAAGAACATCACCTGCCAAAGCACAGTACGAGCGTTAGAGCAAATGGGATAGACGGATAGGGTTTAGGATGAGGTGTCAGTTAACATTGATCTTGAATTCTTGAACATTACAATGACTTAGGAAGTCAGAGTGTGAAACAGTGCTCCACATTCGCGAAGTACGAAGAACGATTCTCTGAACATGAACGTACTTCCGAAGTTGGGCTCAAGGCTCAATGGTGAACCGATGGGCATTCCCGGAAGCGTGGAGGAATGCAACTGGCTTTTTCACTAGAGCATATACCGTTGAAATATTGACGTAATATCTCAACGATGGTATGGTCACCAATCATCTCTGGATACGGTCCAAAAGACTTAATTGATATAGATATATAGATATACCCCGCTTCATCGATATAAGACAGCATTCTTTTTTATTCCCCATTAGATAATGCTGTTTAAGTCAGAGTTTAATGAGCTTATCATATTTAGCCGATGCACGTCCGAAGAGGAAAGATGTTAGTCTGGGAACGAATATGAAAAGCTAAGGGTACTATCGTCAGCGAAACAATTTATTTGGTTAGAAGCAACGAACAAGAGATCATTGATGAAAATTAGAAAGAGGGTCGGAGACAGAACGGAGCCCTGGGACACACCAGCATTTATACGTATTGTGGGTTTCAGACTTGAATCTTTCCAATGCAACAATTGAACGGTTCGAAAGAAAATGTATAAACGAAGTAGGGATTCATCGATATCGAAAGATTCCGGACTTTATGTCCTTGAAATACCAAGTGCACCAATCTAACTTTCTCCAAAACGATGTTAAGATTTGTTCCATTGTTCCATTGTTGGGCAATGACGCCCATTTAGATGAATGAGAACGTGATAAGTGAGATTCAAGAGTAGCCAATGCATCCAAATGAAGTTACTGTTAGTTCGTAAATGATGCTAGCGACCGTTAACCTCGACCGCTATAAGCACTATTCACATGAGCACGACCAACGTACGACGAATGAATGAAGAAAAGTGATTTTAGATACGTTTGGAGCCGTATTTCTTTACAAATTGTCAACAAAACGATAAAAGTGAAGTTAGTGTTTGATTTGTGATGCATAAATTAAATTTTTAATCTCAAATATTAATAAATTTGAGAAAACAAATTTATTCGTCGCGAAAAAAATTGTAGTTGATACGAACTGCCAAACTCTATTCGCGTTCCACATCATCCACACTCCCAACGAACAAAATAATCGCGCGCGTCTAACCTCTTGCCTTGTGTTTTGGTTGTTCATTCGCGACGAATTAAAAACTCTCATGTGAAAGAAATGTCAAAATCGACGAATTTTCGTTCATTCGTTGGTCGTCGTTCGTGCTCATGTGAATAGTGCTATAGGTCGATGATCACCAACTACTTGTGGACTGAATTGGATGATGTGGACACTGAAGACACATGGTATCAAAAAGATGGGATGGCACAAAGTTTCACACAGCTTAAGACACAATCGATATTCTGCGCGACCAGTTTCATGGTATGGTTATCTCACGCCAAGATGCCGTGAATTGACCACCAAGATCGTATGATTTGACCCACTTTAGACTTTTTCTTGTGGGATTTTTTTAAGTCGCAGGTCTGTGCGAATAAGCCACAAACTGCAGCGCCGACGCGATCTTCATAATCGATCAATTTCAGCCTGATTTCTGCACCAATGTCATCGAAAACTGAACCTTTGGAATGCCAGAACGACTATAACCGGGTCAGCTAGTTCCTTCAGTTGAAAGATTTGTCCAGCGGGCATTAATACGCATATCGTGTGAATATTCTAAGCAACTTGAGATTCAAACCAAAAGCCATTTTTTTATAAATTAGGTTAAAAAAGAGATAAAGTTGCTACCCTGAGGAACTCCAGAGTTTCTAATAAAATTAACGGAGACAAATTTGACACGTTTGCAGATGGTATGATGTTTAATGATTCTTTGAAACCACTCTTGCGTTTAAAATGATATGTTGTCTGGATTGAATTTTTTCTTCGCTTTCCCAAACATTTGTTCACATAATTATCTTACGGAAGTCGTTGGCGGCAGCGGCTTGTGCTTCCCATTTCATACGAAAGTAAATTGTGAGCTAAACCTAACTCGTTAACAAATATGGAATTAATATCCGCACACCTGAAGGTAAAGGTGAAATTATTCTAAAATACAATTCCCTTCCAAGAAACAGTGCTAATAGAATGAACATCATCAGGGGGCTCTAAATTTATCTCCAACTAAAGGCAAATACCGATCTTCTTCTTTTTTCTCGCCTCCTCAATACTGAATAAGTGTTATTTGTTTAGTTAACTCTTTTCCGCTTCTTGTCTCTGTTGGTATGAATTACTTAAAGCATTCAATACTTTTTTCTTCTACCTCAAGAATTAACATACAAATTCTATGAATTACTTAAAAAGGAACGTACAGATGTGTTAAGAAGGGAAAAAGACGACAGGAAAAAAAAACTTAAAATCTGACAGAACTTCAATGCCAATAGAGAGAATTGAAAAATCACTTAACAGAAAGTGAACAAAATTTTATTTTCAGGAACACCACACACCCGGCAACAGAAAAAAAAAACGAAAAGAAAACAAAATGAATAATTTCAAAGCAAATATTCAGCTTTGCTTGAAGTTTGCAATACAACAATAGTAGGAGTCACTTAAAAGTTTGTGTAAAAAAAAAAGGAAAACAAATGCAAAATTTGGGAGTATAATTCTTTGGGGAGGAACTTTTTCCACTTTGGGATTTATTTTCGGTTGTAAATTTTGTCGATGGCATCACTAAAACCATTCAATTGAGGAACTTGGAATTTTTGTTTCTTTTTTGCTTGGTACTTAGAACAGACGTAAGATATTTTTTGACCGGATGTTATGTCATCAAAGAGGTGTAAAAGGCACCAAACCGGAGACTAGAGATCTATTTTGGAAATAATAGTTTTAAAAATAGCAATTCAAAGGAACCAAACTGTACCTTAGCAGTAAAAAAAAATCGTAATGAATGAATTCATCGGAATGATTTCTATTTAATAATTTTATTAATCCCAAAAAAATGGAAGTTAATGTCGAATATCAGTGGTGTGAAACAGCTGTTGTGTGCAAGGTGCGTTCACGATAAAATGTCACAAATGTCATTAAGAATTAAGGTAGGTTCACAGTGGTGTTCACATTACAGAAATGCCCCATAACGACAGAAGTTTTATTAACTATTAAGTCATGATGTTGAATGTGAAATCCCTTAAATCAAGAATCAATGCACTCGAATTTCGAGAGCTGGGTTGACTAGTAGGTACAAATAATATCGCTATTTGCGGTGTGAATTTTACGTCAGTTGAAACATAAGTCGGGGAAAGGTGATTTTTGAGGATCGGTAACTGTCAAACTAGGAAATATCATTTAATAATAAAGAAGCCAATAATTGGCAAACTGTTGACAAAATGTGTTTTGTTGTTTTTTTTACTTGCGACATATAGAATATATGGCAAGTATTGAATTCGTACAAAAAAAAAATTTGCGATGAGGATGAGATATGACATTACGATGATAGAGAAGTCGAAAAAAGTGGGTCCGGCGATTCCGTTTGTCTGTCTGTCGGAAAGTTTACAGGCATCTACAGCCTTAACTACTGGTCCGATTGACTTCAAATTTGAAAATTAGAGGTTTGAGCAAAAAGTCATATCCCAATTTTTTTATTTTTGTTTTACGATCAAAATTTAGGGTAGCCACCATACGATTTTTTTGGCCAAAAACCAAAACATTTTTTTTTCTCCAAAACGGCCCGATAGATTTTTTTTAAACTTTCTTGAGTTTAATTTTTTTAAACGTTCATGTATTTTATGTAAAAAAAAAAATTTTGTATTGCTCCAAAACGGTACCTCCCATAGAACCGTTTTTTTGTTATTAGATTTTCTCGAAAACTGAAAGTCCGATCAGCGTAAATTTTTTTTTTGAAAGTACGTTCAAATAATATTGTGTTTTCAAAAAAATTTAAAATTTTTTTTTGGATTTTTAAAAAATATTTTCAACTTTTTTTTTCAAAATTCTGTATCTCAAAAACGGATCAATTTTAAGAATCCAAGTTGGAGTATAATATGTATATTTACATGGTCTTAAAAACTGCATACTCAAATTAATTTTAAAACATTTTTGAAAAATTTTATATATAAAAAATTAATTTAAAAAAAAACGGCTCCGACGATTTTCCAAAAAAAAATTCAATAAATCAAGAATAAGGTTTGAATTTGTTTGGAATTTAAATTTTTGGAATGAAATGTTTTTACGAGGTTCATTTTCAAATTTTAATTTTCTTAATGAATTCTAATTATTTTTATATATTGAGTTTTTTTTTGTGAGTTACGTGTAAGCTGTAAGTAAGAGTGTAATCAGAATTGCTTATAGTATATCTCTTATTTTAACACTACTTTTTGCAATTTAAGTAATCATAAATATTTAGTTTTAGCATGCAGGAGCAAGTTCGTACGACCCAGTCGTGCACATTTTTTTTTTTTCAAGTTGTAACCATAGGCTATCATAAAGCGCAGTCAAACAACAGATCAGAGAAAGGGAGAAAGAAAACCCAGCGTTCAAGCCGGTCTCTGAGAATTTTGAGAAAGTATTAGTGAAAATACTAAAGCACCCCGACTCCAGTTAGTTTTTTTTTTTTCATTCATTTTTAAATTTGCGGTATTTTGGAGGGTAAGACGCATGCCAGTTTCCGATCGCCTTTTCTCTGACCAGTGAGTCGGACAGGCTATATGGTAGCAAGTATTCGAATTTTAATATCATAAATACTATTGTTGGTTTGGGTGTTGTAGGATCTGGACGCATAAGTTGTCCAAGTGGTACCAAGTGGTAACCACCACCGGGTATTGGTTACATCATTAGATATATGCAACATTTATTACAGCTGTCATCAAAGAATGCACATATTTGGATGCGGTTTCGTCGTGGGAAATCGGCCAAGATGAAAAGTCATGGATTTCAAGCCAATTAGTGATCACTTGGCTGTAATCCAGATCAAGGCCACATTACAAAACATCAGTATAATATGTGCACACGCCCCTAACGATGAAGCTGAGGAGTCTAGCAAGGAGGATTTTTACGACCTCCTTGCAGATGCTGCAACGGAAAATAAGGACAGCAAGAGC
This sequence comes from Sphaerophoria rueppellii, assembly GCA_920937365.1. Classification (NCBI taxonomy): domain Eukaryota; kingdom Metazoa; phylum Arthropoda; class Insecta; order Diptera; family Syrphidae; genus Sphaerophoria; species Sphaerophoria rueppellii. Next base: position 44,707,044 of record CAKKXW010000003.1, on the reverse strand, counting down.
AGAGTACCGTACAAAAAGGAGAAATGAGAATAAGACTCTGCGAAGGAAGAAAAGAACATCCGCAGTTTCTCAGCTCAAAGATCGTGAAAAGTCTCGGGCCAAGAACAACACCCGGCGCCGGCGTTTCTTTAAAATGTCGAAGCAATAAGCTTCTGGCTCCAGAAGCGGGACACAGGCTCTTCGAAATAGTGAAGGAAACCTAGTCACCGAAGCACAGGGAATTGTAGATGTTTTCAAGCAGCACTTCAAACAGCTGCTGAAGCAAGACCAGTCAATGATTACCCAGTACCAGCTCCCAGAGCAGAAGAGGTAGAAACAGCCATCCATAAGCTAACAAATAACAAGTCCGCCGGGTCGGGTGGCAAATCTGCGGAACTCTTTAAATATGGTGTTTTGGTGAACCGCATGCACCAGGTCATGAACAATTTGTGAGAGGAAGAATGCATGTCCACTGACTGGTCGATAAGTTCCATATGCCCCATCGACAAAAAAGGCTATCCTATGACATGTAAAAACTATCACGGCATATCCCCGCCTAATTTTGCATATAAAATCCTATTCAACAAAAATCGCCACATACCAGTATGACTTTAGGTAGGGCAGAACAACGATAGACCAAATATATTCACACTGAGGCAAATGCTGGAAAAGACCAATGAATATCAAGTCGAAACCCACTATCTTTTCATCGACTAAAAAGCTACTTATGATAGCATCCATCGCCAAAGGCTTATGATGGCGATGTGTGAAATCGGGCTCCCGAATAAACTGATCCAGCTGAATCCACTCTGCCGCACGACGCTGAACAATACGCAGTGCAGTGTGCAAATGAGTAACAGCTCATCCGAGTTGTTTTAAACATGCGCAGGGTTTAGACAAGGAGTCATGTGATTTCTTCAACATAGTCTTGGACCAGAGGTAGTATAGGCTGTCTTCGAGGAAGGACACCCAACACCGACGGCTCGGGCAGAACGTCACAATAGACACATACAACTTCGAGGTATGGAGTTTGTCTACCAAGGCTCCGCTATAAACACGGGCAATAACACCAGCGCGCGCCGAGATCAGACGAAGAATAACTCTTGATAATCGCTATTCCCTTGAGCTTAGAAAGCAATTGAGTGAAAAAGCCCTCTCTCGAGCAACTAAGGTAAAACTGTACAACACACTCATCATCCCAGTCCTGCTGTATGGTGCAGAAGCATGGACCCTGACAAAATCGGATGGATGTTTCTTAGGCTGCTTCGAGAGCAAAGTTCTTCGGGTCATCTTTGGCCCCGTGTGCATTGAAGGGGAATGGCGAAGAAGATACAACAGCGAACTTTACGGGTTGTACAACGACATGGACCTAGCCAGAAGGGTCAAGGTCCAGAGACTCAGATGGCTCGGTCATTTAGAGCGAATGGACACCAATGCTCCGGCCGGAAAGCCTTCGACACTATTCCCGGGGACGAGGAAGAGAGGAAGACCGCGACTCAGTTGCCGCACTCAAGTGGAAGAGGCCCTCAATCAACTTGGAGTGCAAAACTGGGGACGACTAGCTAAGGACCGAGCTAGCTGGCGGAGACTGTTGATTGAGGCCCAAGTCCACAACGGACTGTAGCGCCACCTTAAGTAAGTAAGTAAGTCTTGGACCAGAAGTGCGCAAGTTACCTTAGGAACCTAGGACGATATAGACATGATCGGTCGCTCCCAAAGAGCTATGCTTGAGGCCCTCACAGCGATTGAAAAACAGGCGAAACTCGTTGGTCTTGAAGTGAGTGAGAACAGAACAAATTATATGCTATCAACAAACAAAGCAACATATGTCCACCTACTAGGACAAAACGTCACTATTGGTAGCATCAATTTCGAGGCAGTTAAGATATTTACCTACCTTGGAACAAACATCAATACCACAAACGACACCTTTAGTGGAGATCTGACGAAGAATTACCGTAGCGAACCGTTGCTGCTTCGGTTTGGCAAAACAACTGGGTTCAAAACTCCTCACTCGAAAGACAAAGTGTCTGCTATACAAAACTTTGGTTTTCCTACTTTATGGCGCCGAGTGCTGGACGATAAGAAAAAAAGGGAAAATACTACTTGACACTTTTGAAAGAAAAATTCTGCGACGGATTTTCGGTCCCGTATGCGACGATGGCGAATGGAGCAGAAGGTTTAACCGCGAACTATACGAGCTGTACCAAGATGTGGATATAGTCCAGAAAGCCAAAAAAGACGACCTACTACACTTGGCGCTTGGTTTCGGCAACTGGAGAGTGCATGCGAAGGACCGTTCCCGATGGAAGGCTGCAATTATCTCAGACTGAGATCCTGCATAGATAGTGAGCCGGTTACATATTATCAAATTAACTTTAATTAACTGTATTTTTTTTATTAATTTATAACTTAGAATATTCTTAGTAAATACCTTTTCGCATTAAATTTCTAAGGTTTTAACAGAACAACGTCTTTTGGGTCTGCCAGTCAATTAAATACATCAGGCTTGTTCTTTTAATTTGGCGGGTCCGGTAGAATCTCAAACTTTGAGTATAAGCAGTTTTTGAATCTGTTTGACTCACACTAAATTTTACCAAAATCTGTTTTCCCATTGAGGAGAAGACGCTCCACTTCTAAGCTTTCCCTTGTGACAGAGTCTGTTAACTAAACGGTAAGCCTTAATTATTCTTCAGGGTTTTAGTCACATTCATTGTGTATTTGGACACAAAAAAACATCGAAAAAGTTATGAATCTTAACCATCATTGAGAACATTTTTTTTTTTAATAAAAGAAAGTTGCTTTGGGGAAAATTCGAAGATAAATGAAGAGGAAGAGGAACAGCTCAATGATCTTCCAGAAAACAGGTTACAACCGGGAAGCTTATGAAACATTTTTTTTTAGATATTCAAATTTTACGCTCGAGACCAGAAGTTGAATAAAACAGGATACAGTCTACCTGCACAAATGGCCTGGGTTTCGTTGAACGTTGACTGACTGGCGCGTGCTCATAGAATGATGCTATTTTCATCAAGAACTAGAAAAACCGTTATAAACTAGATTCAACTGGAAACCAGAATTATAATAGACCAAAATGTTACCAAATGTCAACAGAATGTCAACCGAATTAAGTCCGCCACATTTTTCTAATTTAATGTTTTTTTTTTAATTTAAATTTGCAAATAATTTAAATTTCATTCGCTTATTTAAACCAGTTTAAAAGTGATTTTTTTTATATTTTTCTTGGTTTTTGGATTGTGTCAAATAAAAGTGATTGCATTTTTTATATTTTCCTGAATGTCAAATGAAGATTATGGAAATCATTTGATACAATTGCATGTCATCACAAAATAAATTAATAAATTAAAATATGAAGTCAATTTATTGTTTTTAATTAATTGTTAAACTTGCAGAAATATTGTTTGAAAAAATCAGAGCAAGTACGTAACGTTACAAAGTAAACGAACAATTAAATATTTGTTACGTATTATCTAAGTCCCGTTGAACCAAACCCATCATCCGCAAGCCCAGATCGAAACAGTCGCCAACTCTTCCGGATGCCGCATACGACATACGAGCTGACTTTTATGGTCACTCAAGCCGAACAGTGTGACGCCTTGAGCACAACCAATAACTTCAAAATTATTACATACTCATCGCAGTTGTGAATCAAGTTATGCAGATTTACCAGTGCTGCGAAATGTGCGTTAAAAATTGCGTTAGAGTCTGTTGAGGTGACATAAAACTTGAAGGTGCGTCAAAACGAAGCGATGTAGATGGTGAGAGGAGTGGAAAGTAATTTCGCAAATATTTCGCAATATTTTTTAGAATGAAACTTGAGGGTCATAAATATTGATTAAATGCTAATTTCGATATCGAAGAAGTCAAGAAGTACCTTCTTCGGCTATCTTTGTTATGAATTTCCCGATCTGATGATGGTTGAACTGATAGGCGTGAGATCGTTATGGTTGTGGGATTTCCGTGTGGGAGATTATTGGTTTAGGAGTGATTTTGTCTTATTTATTGGGTGTCAATGTACCAAAGAAGATTCTAAGTCTAATGTGTTGGAAAAGTGCGTGGGTAAGGTAAGGTAATAAATATGGTATGACACTTTATTCAGAAGATATACCATTAAAAGTGTGCAAAAATTCTAGTCTAAGAGAACGTTGTTTGGGTGCGGGTTAAGGGATATAATGACAAACAGAAAGATGAAGAAGCTACGTTGATCGAAGAGAACACGCGCAGCTTCTCACCCAAGAGATGTCGAAGGATGTAAGGTATTGCTTAAAATAAAACCTAGATGTTCAACAGCAGAGTTAATCAATTGGCTTGTCTTTCTATAACCAACAAAAGCTCGAGTTACTAGTATTTTACAAAATTATATTCTAATCTTATTTGTCTTATTTGCCGGAAGTATGTTTTTACTAAAATCAATAAAAGCATGCAATTTATATTGGAGCTTTCGCATATTCAAACATTCCATTCGTAAAGGGCAAGTTGATTGATCAACATCACAGTACTTCACACCTAAATGCAACAAACTACAGACACATACAGCACTGGCGACTGAGGCCATCGGCTGAGATAGGAGAAAACATTTATACAACAGAGAGAGACAGATAGACGCATAAAAGGAAATAACACATATCAGAAACCTACGTGGCACAGAGAAGGAGTCATAGATTTATATTGTCTCATATTATCGCACATGTGGTCTCAGATAAGCTGGCGATTTTTGTAGAAAAAGAATGCTTACTGCCGAAGCTGGGGCTTGAATCCGCAAGACAAGTTCAATATTCTTTAAAGCTTTGAAGTCAAGTAAGACGCTGTTCTTGCCTTTTGTATCGACTTCAACTTTTGTTTTACGACAAAATCACTTTTTATCCTCCTTCAATCTTTTCATTATAACAGTGTATACACAGAGCAAATTGCATACGAAATTGATGTTTGGTGTTTATAGTTCACAGTCTGTTTTTGTAACATTTTTAATAAACGAGTGCTTTTTTGTGCCAAATACGAGAATGTCTTTGGTTACATTGGTACTTAGTAGCAAAGGCAATTCTCCCTTACCAGAAAACCAGGAGTACCTACGCCTAAGTAGTGTACCGAGGGATTCCTGATGTTTTAACGCTGACGCTCGTAGCCGGCCATTTTCCTACCGGTTTAGCACTACTCTTTGAATTATACAGGGTCATTCATTTCGTGGTTTCAAATTGGTAGCACTGGTATTTGACACGTGTCATGTCAAACTTAGATGTCATGACTCATGAATGTTTGCCATTTACGATTAAATGGATCGCTAAGCAATCGAATAACGGTTGTTGGAATATTAGGCAATAAACACCTTTTTTTCTTTGGCGGTAAGGCACAATTGGCCGTTAATGGGGCTTGAAAGAGTGACATTGCATCCAGAAAAAGTGCCTGTTTGGTGTGCTCTATGGTCGAAAGGTATATTTGGTCCAAGCTAATGTCACCAAGATCATGAGATTTGACACCGTAAGATTTTTGTTTCTTTGGGGCTACCGTGTTGATGCGAATATTATCCGAACTCTTGACGCATTAAAATACAACATTATTCAAGTTTCAGCCGAGATACCTCCCAATATGTTCGAAAAAGTTGTTTAAAATTAGAATTACGCATTTGTATAATATTGTTTTCCATACTAAATGTCAAAGTCCAAACTTTTTAATCAAATGAAATTTTCATTGAAAATGTATCGTTGTGTATCTTATTACTAGCTGACCCGGCAAACTGTGTTCCTTCTTAGAATCATTGTTCATCAATTTACTACCAAACGCTTACCGTTTCACATTTTTGATTGGTTTATGTTTAGAAGCATGATTACTGCGGAGCCAACCATTAGCGTAAATTGTGCGGTGGTAAGCCAGGCAAATCTGGATAGTTGGTGGCTTCATATTCATTTGTTACGCAGTCAATAGATTTGAGTGAATGCATTGTTCCAATGATATCATTCTGAATTATACAGTTTCCTTCATCTACAACTCAACCAACCATTCATTATTTTTGTAGTAAGTAACGAAGTTTTGGAATACTTTGTTGATAAGTTCGACTTTCGATGAGACAAAGTTACAGAAATTTCGAGGAAATGAAATCTTAATCCGCTCGAATCGTCGACAGGAACACGACCATTACCGATAGTCAACGATTGCTCAGAGAAATTTTCAGCAGATGTGTCATTAATCTTGTTTGTCGTCAGCTAAAGTTTATTTCGTCAGCTGCCGTTGGTCTTGCAAAACCATTGCTCCTCGGATTAGTCGTTATACGAAGATCTTTAAATGTTTAGTTAAGGGATTGATATTATTTGTTAGTGGCAGTTTGTTATTTTTACATCATTCACAGTACTTTCAGCTTCTATCACTTATATACAACGTATTCACACTTGTAATTAGTTAGTTAATATTTTTTACCTTAGAAATTATTTTTATGGAAAAACAACGATTACCGGGCAGACTAGACTAGTATGAAAAAAAAGGTTCATATATCTGTTTACTGGTTCTTAGCTACATCCTCACCAATTTTCAGCCATAACGGTGTTAGCCGCTCTAGGTAAATGTTTAAAAGGCAAAAAAAAGTTTACCGGGTCAGCTAGTAGAATAAAAAGTATCTATAGCCGATTCCTATTTATTTTGCTTCTTCTCCACCAACTCTCAACACGCCAAAGCGGATCAGCCGTTCTTGAGTTAAAATAAGTGTAGCTAACACAGGCTTTCTCTTATATAATATAGACTAGCTAACCCGCAAACCTCATTTCGCCTCTTTCGTTTTTTTTTTTTATCATTGGTATTGTGTTTTTAAATTTCATATTCTACGTTTGGCATACACTCACTTTTGTATAAGTTGTCTTTAACTTCTCCGGGGTTTACTTTGATTGCAGAAATGGCTCGGTAACAGTGTCGACCGACTTAGATTGCGGCAGTGATTGTTGAATTTTAAGTTTAGATATGCGTCAACATCAATATCTTTTGCAGCTAAAATAGCTCGTAGATATTATTTACATGTAAAACACGTTAACCGGGTCAGCTAGTGGGATAAGAAATTATTGTTGAGTCGTTTCGGTACCCCTTTCTTATATCTATATCTATTATGCTGATATATAAAGCTGAAGAGTTTTTCGTTTGAACCGGTAATCTCTGGAACTACTGGTTCGAATGTTATAATTCTTTTTGTGTTGGATAGTCCATTAATCGAGCAGGCTTTAGGCTGACTTCACATTATAGCTATTAACCAATAGGAGCGAAGAATCAGTGGAAAATGTGGAAAAAAAGGCAAAAAATAATGATTTTTGAAGGCTTCTGTTGTCTGCTTGAACGTGCTGTTCTCAGGAACTACTAAATCAAATCGAACAATTCTTTTTGTGTTGAATAGTTCATTAATTATGGAAGGACTTAGGCTATATAACAATAGGAATCAGTGGAAAATGTTTAAAAAACGGCAACAAATTATTCATTTTTCTGATTGTTTGAACGCGCTTATCCTAGCAACTGCTAAATAAAATTGAACAATTCTTTTTGTATTGAATAGTCCATTTATCGAGGAAAGGTTTAAGCTATACAGCGTTACGCTTATAAGTTACAAATAATAAGAGCAAAGCATCAGTGAAATGTGTAGCTAAAACGGGGAAAATTATACATAGGGCTTCGAGTTAAAAATAATTTCGATTTAGAGAGAGTCCACTGTTTTAAAATAACTTCGCAACAAAATTCTCATGCGGGCATGATGCACAAGTCGAAGACGCACCTCTGGCCGGTGGATGAGGTAGAGGCGGACGAAGTCTCAGTGAACTGCAAGTGATTTATATGGCAAAACAACGTTTGCCTGGGCAGCTAGTATAGCGAAAATCATTCAAATCAGTCCAGCCGTTTAGGAGGAATTCAGTGACATAATGTAGGTTAGGTTAGGTTGAGTGGCTGTCCGGATGTCATTGACTCACTTAGACCTCAAGGGTCCATTGTGATACCACTAATGAGGTTACTCATGGGAGAGTAATGAAATTAAACAAACCATTTTGTACTTTTAATGAAGTTAGAGAGACATTTTGTGTCGATCGTTGCCAGCTCACTGGTATTATCGAAGAAGGGATTACCGAGATAGTTATTCCTTCTATTGGAGAGTGCCGGACATGTACACAGAAGGTGTTGGACTGTTTTCGCTTCCTCCTCGTCCATGCAGCTTCTACAGAAGTCGTTTGCGTAGACTCCAAGCCTAAAGGCATGTCTGCCTATGAGGCAGTGTCCTGTTATGACTCCAGTTGTAGAGCTTATATTTTGTCTGCTCAGGGAAATCAGACCTTTTGACCGTTTCAGGTCTATGCTTGGCCATATTTGTTTGGTTGCTAGGCAGGTGGTACCCTGTGACCATCTAGCATTTGTGATTTGAGCATATGTAGAAGTGTTCTATGTTATGTTTTTGTCTAACATAGCAGAAGTGTTCCGTTTTGGCGAGCTCATCGGCTTTGCAATTTCCCGGAATGTCTCTGTGGCCCGGCACCCAAATGAGGTGAATATTAAACTGTTCCGTCATCTCATTCAGAGATGATCGACAATCGTGGACTATTTGAGAGTTTGTGGAGACAGACGCGAGAGATTTGAGAGCGGCTTGGCTGTCCGAGAAGATTCGTATATCCTTGCAAGATATAACGTTTTCTTTGAGCCAGGATAGTGCCTCTTTAATCGCCATTACTTCTGCCTGGAAAACACTACATTGATTGGGAAGTCTGTATGATAGACTGAGATTCAGTTGTTCCGAATAGATACCACTTCCAACTCCGTAATCGGTCTTTGAACCGTCTGTATAGAAGTGTACCGCATTGTCTTCCAGGGGTCTCTCTTCTTCCCAGGAAGATCTTGAAGGGATGGAGACATGGAAGCTTTTATCGAATACCATTTTTGGGGTGGTATAGTCTAGGCGATCTGGGATAGATCTGAAATTGTCTAGAATAGTAGTATGACCAGTATTGTTACTGTTCCATTGAGAGGTGGCTCTAAGCCTCACACATGAGTTGGCTGCCACCATTTTGGAGAAGATGTCAAGAGGTGTTAGGTTTAAAAGCACTTCCAGGGCTGCGGTTGGTGTTGAGCGAAGTGCTCCTGTGATGCACATACCTGCTGACCGCTGGACCATACGACAACTCCATAAATGAGTATCGGTCTGATTACCGAAGTGTATAGCCAGTGGGTTATTTTTGGGGAGAAGCCCCATTTTGATCCTATGGCCTTTTTACAAGTAAAAGCACTACGGTAGCTTTTTTGCCTTCCAATTTAAGTTTTTTTGTCTAAAATGAGGCCTAAATATTTAGCTTGGTCGGAAAAGCTTAATGGTATCCTTTAATCTTGGGTGGGCTAATCTGAGGAATTTTGTACCTTCTCGAAAAGAGTACTAGTTCTGTTTTATGTGGATTGACGTCCAAGCCACATTGCTTAGCCCAATTTGTTAGCCTATTTAAGGCATTTTGTAGGAGTTCCGAGAGAACTTGGGGATGTTTCCCAGATATAGATATTGCAACGTCGTCAGCATAGGCAATCACCTTCAGGTGACTCTGCTTCCAGTGATGTTAGTAGGTCGTTTACTAACATGTTCCATAAAAGAGGCGAAAGCATCCCACCTTGGGGGGTACCTCGATTCACCGATCTGGTGGTAGTAAAACTTCTCATGCTAGAAGTTATTGTCCTGCTTTTGAGCATGAGACTTATAAGATCTCTTATTTCAGGTGACGTAATGTACGTGAATTTATATATTAAGATTATTTATAAAAAAAAAACTTTAAGAATATTATATTTACGAAAACGCATTAAGACTGCCGTCAATTAAGAATGTTAAAGGTTCAAGCCAAGCAATTACATACCTGTAAAGATAATAATAATAAAAAAAAATTATTAGATAAATAATAAAAGTATACATTTTTATAAATTTTTACTTTTTCAAAATATTCAAAGGAAAATATTTTTGTTTGATCAGATCAGACTTTACTTTTACTCGAAGAACAAATCCTTCTTCATTCGATAAAATCTAGAACATCGCAACCAAAAACCCCGCAAATTGGTAATTTCCAAGAATACGCAAAAAAAAAATCATCTTCATGGGAAAAATTCCAGATGATACTCTTTTTAACTAAAATAAACAGATAACCGTTTTGAAAACAAAATAAACAAAGTAGAAGGAGTGCAGAATATTTATTGCTTATTTCTTCTTTTGAACAAAAAAATAAAATAAGCAAATGGGCATTTTGTACTTTGGGTTTTCCATTCTCGCTTTGAATAATTAAACGATGGAAAATAAATTAAAAAAATAAACAAAATGAAAAGAAAAAAATCAATTGAAAAATATTTCACTTTAAATTCCAAGAAATATTCAAATTTGTTTTCTTATCGTTTCTCTATGTCTTAAGTTTAACATAGAACTAGAAGAGAATAGAAAATTGAAAGCATTTATAACCCAGGCGAGGTGGTGCGGTTCAAAAAGTGCAACAGCAAATAGATATTCAATATTTATTGCAAAATCTAGTTTATGCAATTATAATTGAAACACAATGGCTCTGGGTCATTGGTGTGCACTTGAAAATTTGGATTGTTTTTTGTTTATTTGGCCGACAGAATATTCAATTAATTCTCGAAAAACTGGAAGAGCATATTTTCACAAGTTTGGAAAGCTAGAAAAGGCTTGATTGACGACTTCCAGCAATTAGTTTTGTTCAACGAGAAAAAAAAGTCAGCACAGTTTCATGAGAAATGGCAGAACAGTTTGGAACACTTAGCTTTTTGACAGATGACATTTGTCTGACTTGATCTTTGCTTTCATTCGTAATTTGTTAAATAGAAAATCCCTTTGTGTATACATATATTTTGGGGAGTAGTCTCAAGATGGTAAACGATGTTGGCGCCATCTTGAGACCTTTCACAGAAGCAGTTTTTTTTTACATAAGTTTGTAATGTAGTTGGGTTTGACAAGGCCTAAGTGGCTTACTCTCATCAACAATTCTCTAGGTGCGTGTGAAGAATTGAAGGTACCTACAATATTACGCCGATTCCGAACGGCAAAGTTGAGAGGCATTTTTTCATGACAGATGATACTCTTGGAAGTTTTGTCAGTTCTTCGCAAGAGGCAGTGTCCGTGAAAGATGAAATAAAAACTTTGGGCCCGAGTAGGATTCGAACCCACGACGTTCTGCTTAGCAGCCAACGCACCAAACCACTAAGCTACGGACACTCATCGAGGAATAAAGAAGCAAAATAAAATCAAGGGATAACGTAACCTTTTTTTTCAATTTTTGTCTTCTTTGTTTGTCCGCTGGCAAAACACACCGAATGCGACAAGGACAAAATATTTTGTCTTTGTCGTCCTCGGTGTGGGGTGAAGTACGACACGATTCTTTGTCTTGCGACAAGCAAACAGTTTGTCCGCTTCGGTTTGTGTTTAGCCTAACCGGTCTACTTTTCTCCCTACCCTTATCGTTTCTCCAAGGAAAAAAAGACTAAATTTTGAGACAAAAGGATGTCACTGTGTCGGTTTGGACATGTTCATTCATTCAAAAAGATAACGTAGGTCAGCGGGCTTTATTATTGTGTTCCTCCCATAGTTTCGCATCCAAACCAGTTAAATATCTTTTTTTGATTATATTTAAAAAAAAAAAAATTGAAGAAAAAAGAGCAACTCTCGTAAATTAGAAAAAAAAAATGAATGAAAATCGAAAACAAAGAACCGAAATCATTAATGTCCCCACAGGCGTTACAAAGAAAAAAAAAAATATATATAAAAGACGAGGAAGAAAACTTAAGAAATGCACAAGAGGGAGAGTGCTTTTTAAGCTGTTCCGATAAGAGAGAATTAAAAAAAAAAGCCATTAATGGAATATTAAAAGAGAAAAGAAGAAATACCAACAATGACCTTGATTGTTCTCAAATGTGCCCAGACCAACTATCATCAGTGGCAGTGGAAGTGCATGAATACAATGTTAATGCAGACTTTTGCATTTCTTTTGTAATTTTTTAGTGAGAAGAAAGAGTAAAATTGTAGTATATCACTTGTTTAAAACCTCTTTTTGGGTTGAACTTGTTGAATATTCCTTGTTGCCTTTAGTAAATGTTGCAAGTGATCACATTTTGAAGAACAAAACACCTTAGGTTTATGTGTTTCGCGACCATTTTGTCCATTACAAAGTAATCTGAAGTCGAATTGAAACTTAATTTGTGTAAAATGTGACCATTTTGCTCTAGAATGACAATTTGAACAACAAGAGGTAGTAACAGCATTCTAAAGGTTAAAAAATAACGAGTCCGCTAGCTAGGATGGAAGGTGTAGGGAACTCTTTACATATAAAGAAAAGGTTCTGATAAATCTCGTCTAGAAGAGCTTGTTTTAAATAAGTAATACGAAAGGACGACCAGGCTGCTATCAAGGTACTAGCCAGTGAGACTATAAAATTAAAGACGACTTAAACTGCAGCAAAAAACTGAAAAGCATCTGCCACACTATAACCAAGATAAACTCTGTTGGGTTCCTGGGGCATAGTAATATAGAAGGGAATGAAACAGTAGATGAACTAACAAGAACACGGGCGGAATCAAATAGGAGAGGCGGCAACTAATCAGTAATAAGGCTTCATGTCCCGATAGTCGGCTCATAAGATTAATGAAGAGCAAAATCGTTATATACGATGCCTACCACCTTTTCATCGATTTTAAGGCCGCGTATGAAAGCATCTACAGAGACGTACTGTATAGAGCTATGTCTAGTTTTGGCATCCCTGCCAAGCTCGTTCGCTTGTGCAAAGTGACGATGGAGAAATTATGCTGCGCCATCAAGTTTTGCAACAAGCTTACGGAAACTTTCGACGTCAAAAAGGATTCAGACAAGGCACTGTCATGCGATTTCTTTACATCCTTCTAGAGAAGATAGTGCGAAACTCCAGTGTCAACACCAGAGGCACTATCTTCCAAAATTCTGTTCAACTTCTCGCGCACGCCGATGGAATTGATATAATGGGAAGAACATAGCGTGATGTCAATGGCGCCTTTGTGAGAATTGAGACAGAAGCGACAAAAATGAGTTTAGCGGCAAATGAGGGAAAAACGAAGTATATGCTGTCTTCGAGGAAGTACAACCAACACCGATGGCTCGAACAGAACGTCACAATAGACGCATACAACTTCGAGGTAGTAGAGGAGTTGGTCTACAGCAACCCAGTCCTGCTGTATGGTGCAGAAGCATGGACCTTGACAAAATCGGATGAAAGTGCCTTAGGCTGTTTCGAGAGGAAAGTTCTTCGGGTCATCTTTGGTCTCGTGTGCATTAAAGATGAATGGCGAAGAAGATATAACAGCGAACTTTTCGGGTTGTACAACGACATGGAACGAGCCAGAAGGGTCAAGGTCCAGAGACTCAGATGGCTCGGTTATTTAGAGCGAATGGAATATGCTCCGGCCCGGAAAGATTTTGACACTTTTTCCGAGGGACGTAGGAGGAAAGGGAGACCGCTACTCAGGTAGCGCACTCAAGTGGAAGAGGACCTCAATCAACTTGGAGTGCAAAACTGGAGACAGCTAGCTAGGGACCGAGCTGGCTGGCGGAGACTGTTGATTGAGACTCAAGTCCATAACGGACTGTAGCGCCACCTTAAGTAAGTAAGTAAGTTTAAACATTCAAAATGGCAACTGCCACATGAATAAACTTGCACATCACTTTTTCTGACACACATTCCTGCATCCAACGAAGTGCACTTTGTGTATTGTTCAAACTTTTCTTCCCAAATATAACCTCAAAATTACAATAGTTTCTTCTACGAACTAGAATAGATGCTCAAAACAAAGAACAGAAAAAAAACCCAAAAGTTCCCAACTGTTTTGGAACTCAAATTATTTTTCAGCTAAAAAAGCACCTGGTACTCTTTTTTAATCTATACTTAGTTTTTAGTTAAAAAAAAAATAAAAATATAAGTTTCAAAGGTCTAGTTGGCAAATTTGACCTTCCGCTCCGGTAAAAAGTTCTATAGTTCGGCATGACACAAGCACAGGGCAAGTAGCTGAAACTTGTTAGATAATTTTTATATTTGAACAATCTGCTTGAGTTCCCTTGCTACAAAAAGAAAAAAAAACAAAGGACTAACCACAGAAGATACTTTAATTGGGTCTTAATCAGGCACATGAGCCAGTGGGGAAAAAGTTAGTCTAGGAACTTTTTTTGTCTTATCTCGTTTCTTTAACATGTCTCGTTAGAGTTCTTTCAGTGGTTCCTAAAGAATACACAAAAACGGAACTGGTTTTTTCAAATTAAAAAAATTACCCTTAAAGATTTATGTTCCTTTATTTTAATTATTTAAATTTCCCCTTAAATGATTGTAAAAATACCTTCACCTCAAAAAGAAACCAAGCAAGACTGAATGCATTTTTCCACCACCCGCGTGCCGCCGGAGCAAAGTCCACGTCCGTCGCGGAGTTGGAAACATTTACCAACAGTTTAACAGTCCTAGCAGGCACACCGGAGTATGTGACTTAATTTTTATGTTTTTTCCAGCACGTTATATATTTAAAAAAAAAAAAAAAAAAAAAAGAGGAGTGAAAAAAGCTCACTCAATGCGTGAAGCACCCCGCACATTAAAATAATAATTGTTATCACCAGCAAAAGTATTTGTTACGAGTGACGACGACGTTTTATTGCCATTTGAAAAGTAAAAGTTTTGTCTTTTTTTTTCTTTTACAATTCTTCGTTTTCTTCAAACGTACGACACTTTCTACAAAATAATAACAATAATTTGCATTCAAGACATCAACAAAGCTACTAGCGACACGACGCGACGGACGGCCGAACGGTCGATACCGGACGCGTTGTCTTTTAAAGTCCACAAACGTTTTCAACTACCACTAGAATTGTTGTTGCTTTTTCTTCAGTTTGTAATAAAAAAAAATGCTATAGCTTAAATAGTTGTTATAAGTGTGTTCAAAATATTTGGATGTCAAAATGTTTGAGGAAATGACCCAAAAAGCTTGCCCAATCGCACCACGACAGCAAGAAGAAAAAAAAAACAAATGCTCTGAAATCATTTGTTTTTTTTTTTTGTCGTTGCAGCACCCCACCACACTGCACGGCTTACATGGACGGAGATTGATTTTAGTTTTATGTCTTGAATATGGTAATTTAATCAAAATATTGATTTTTAAATTTTCTCACAAGAAGACAAAAGACTTGAGATACATTTTATGATGTAAAAAAAAAGCAATGGGTTCGGTCTGATGTCTTGTGTTTGGGAGAATTTTATTACGGTCCTCATCCATAATCGATTTATTTTCATAAATCGCCCAGAAAAAAAAAACGAAGAGATGCACAAACGGTTGATTGGATGAAGCTGGTTATGACCTTCACCCAAATATTTATGGGCGATGATAATTTTTTTTTTTTTTTTTTTTGATTTTAAAACAACGTTACTGGTTACTCTTGCTGTCTGCATTTAGTGGTTAACCAATATCAATGAAATAAAAATTGAGAAAGAAAGTTGCCACAAAATATGTCAGATGATACAGATAAAACAAATAAATATACAAAGCACTGAGAGAAAAATTTGTGTGAAATTTAGCCAACAGAGTGGTTGACAAATGTACGATACCATATCACTTATTCGGAGGTTAGGAACAGTCTTATTGTGGACCAAGCCTTTGGTGTCAAATGTTGATTAGAAGAGTAAGGGGAAAATTTGCCGATAGAACCGTCGAATCGTCGAACGAGTCTGAAGGCTTAAGTCTTAAGCATGATGATGTAAAGGGACGTATGAGAGTACTATTTGAGAACCATTTTACTTATACAATTTTCCGGAGGAAGTGAATGTGAATTGTATGATAGCAAAATCTAATTCTACATATTTCCAAACGAATTTTTTAGTGTGCTTTTCCAGGTTTTGGAATTTAAGAATGTCAGAAATTTCTATTAAGACTGTTAGCTCTGATCCGGTGTAGTTGGTTGATTGTAACCGCCGAAGTCTCCTTACGGTTTTCTGCTGGATAAGCCGAGTATAGAAGTTTATTGCTGTAGGTTAAGTTTTGAATAACGGCTTAGTTAAAGGGGTAGTAAGTGTGACAAGACCTAGAGGAGGAAGTCTTTGTCGGGTTAGTATGAAATCACGGAAGAATCCGCGCAATTGACGCACGAATTCGGTAAATCAACCAACAAATCCGGGATATCAACGGACGAATCTGGGTAGTCAACGAAAAATTCCGGGAATTAACGGACGAATCTTGACAATGAACGGACGAATCTGGGCAATCAACGGACGAATTCAGTCAATCAACAGGCGTATCCGAGCAATCAACGGGCAAAACCGGACAATCAACGGACGAATCCGGTCAATCAACGGACAAAACCGGACAATCAACGGACAAAACCGGACAGTCAAAGGACGAATGAACGGGCGAATCCGAGCAATCAACGGACGAATCCGGGCAATCAACGGACGAATCTTGGTAATCTACGGACGAATCTGGACAATAAACGGACGAATTAGGGCAGTCAATGGACGAATCTTATTAATTTCCGGATGAGTCTGGGCAATCAACAGACGAAACGGGGCAATCAACGGACGAATCTGGACGGAAAACGGACGAATCTGGGCAATTATCTGACGAATCCGGGCAACCAACGGAAAAGTCAGGGCAGTCAACGGACGAGTCTTGGTTAGCAATGGACGAATCTGGGCAATCAACGGACGAACAAGGGCAATCCACGGGCGAATCTTGGCAATCAACGGAATAAATCGGGCTTTGGCGATAAATTAAGGAAAAACACCAGTAAGCTCTACGAGCAACAGTTCTTGAAAGAATTGTGTGAAATTGTGTCCTTCGAAAAACTGTCCAACTCCTAGCCTCCGTAGCGTACAGCCTTATATTAGCTACGTATTTGAGAACATTCAAAAAGAAGCAGGGAACTTGTGTCTTATGACAAGTTAAGGGCGCCATAATTGAAAGAACTGAGATCAAACGACGAACTTTTCTTGCCAACCAAAAGGATATTAAGACCAGAAGCTTAAACCCTACAAGAACGGTTTCAACCGTTTCTAAAGAAACATTTTTTTTCCTCTGATTTTGTCAGTTTCAGCGACGAGTAAAAATGCAGACTCAACAACGAACTTTACGCGCTGCTTAATTCATTTCGAACGAATGCACAACCATACCCCAGCTCTAAAAATCTTCGACACCAAACATGAAGGACATCGTGGTAGAGGAAGACAGCAGCTAATGTAGACGTATAGATAGAAGGGAAGCTGAAAATGCCTGAAGAGATATTAGAAAAATTGCTGAAAATAGAGCTAGCTGGAATGACATGCTGGATTATACGGAAATACGCAATTCCCACATCTTGATATCCACAAGGAGACATGGAAATCTCTTTATCAATCAACCGTCAACCAGATTGATCACATTGCGATCGACGCACGACACTTCTCTATAGCATGCACATCTCGAGGTGCGAACATTGACTTGGATCACTACCTTGTTGTAGCCAAGGTACGAATGGGGATACCTTGATTGCGAAATTGCTAGATCCTTTTCCTTTGGTGGAGACAGCGATATCGAAATTGAAGGTCACCAATCACAAATCTGTTCAAAGTCGGTTAATACTATTTGCTTACAAGTATGAAACAGAACGTTTCATAAGCCCAGGTGGGTTGGGTGGTGGGTTACCTTGTATGAGCGACGACGAACCAGCCCAGAAAGATAAAAGAGTCCAATACCAACCACAAAGATGGCTGAACACTTTTGTCAAGCAAAATCGAATTAACAAAAATAATAAGCAGCCATTTTTTCTTTCCGTGTATTGATATCCATACAAGATTGCTGTGTCTTATCCGATAAGACAGCGCTCTAGGGCCAAACGGACTACTGTCAAAGTCGTGCCGCTTGCGCCGTAAAAAAAAACCCGATCACTGATGTGGTTACATATTGGTTTATTGGTACCATGACGATGCCAAAGACGATAATGACGCTGTTGAATTTGACACACCATTGCTGGCTGCTGCTGCTGACCGAAGCAATAGTGTAGTTGATGTTTATACGCGATTGTTGTGTAATAAACACATAAACTTTCATGGACATGTGTGTTTTTCGTTTCGTCTGGTTTGTTGATATTGGAACAAGTTGTTATGTTTACAATATTCTTCTTCATCGATTAACACAAGAATTAATATTGAACATGAAAAACAACAAGCTGACTCGAAGCACGTTGACAACAAACTCAAAATGCTGACGATCAGCAAATGATCAGGGCTCACCCACCGTCTTTCAAGATGGAATATCTCAAGGTTCCCAGAAACGACCGACAGTGAGATATTTAGTAACGTAACGTTTATTAGACGCAAAGTTGACAGTTTTATGAAGTTGTCGCCTTTGAATGTTGACTTACAAAACTCAATCTCTGATGGGGACCAACCTTTGTGTGATTTCGATTGGTAAATTTTAATTTAATGTTACGCTTGACATTCAAATTTTGTTTGCTCTCAGCTAATTTGATCATTTTTTTTCTTGCTGGCTGTCGATAAATTAGTCACATGCAACTTTGCTGGGTTAATTGAAGAGAGGGAGATGCAAATATTTAAATTTTGTTTGTTTAATGGGCGAAGATGTATGGCAACTACTGTGAGTCAACATGATGTCAACGATATTGATTTCGTTTAGGCTAATGGAAGGCCAATGTACGGTTTCACTTTTTTTTTTTGTATTCTTTGCGTGATGGCAATCAGGTGAGCAACCAACCGTGGATTGAGTACAAGACACTCTTATCGCCTTGTCGATTTCTTTGTCATTGATAAAAAAATTGCAAACTAGGTTTCGAACATGAGTTCTCCATTAAATTGGTTGCTCCGAAGAGCGCCAAAGGAATTTAGCCTCGTTTTCTCCGTCCTTAGAGATCAATTTCATATGACTTCCGGTCTAACTAATCCCAAAACAACATTGAATTTTAATTCACGGACTAAAATCAAATACAGTGAATCATTTGTTAATTTTTTCAGCATCAACGGATATCACGTTTGACTGCTACGAGTATGTACTTTCGATTTTTAACCAAGCTTCCTAATCAGTCTAAATTACGACTCACTTAATGAAAAAAAAATATAAACAATTTATTGAGTTCAATGAATTTTTAATTTTTTTTTGTGTCTTATTGTTTTTGCTGTGAGTGTATTGCTTTTGGTGCCAGTCAGAATAAGAACCTACCTCAACTTAAAATACAAATTTAATTTGTATGTAAAAATCATTGAAACTTTTTTGAACTTGAATTACAAGTTTTGGAATTCTAAATGTGATCACGACGAAAATAAATACAAAATTCAAATAATGTAGTGGAATAAGACATTGCTTATTTAATAGGTCGATGTTTAATGTAAATATTTAGTTTTGTTGATAACAATAAAAAGGTTCAACAACAAACACACATGTATGAGTGATGGAATTTGAAATTCAAACTAGCGTTGACAATGATGAATGGAAAATTGAATGCAGTTCAGGAAAGATTGTGAATTTAATTGTAGTTTTAGATGAAAAGGCTGGGGATGGACTTGCAACGGTGACGTGAAATAACGCCCGACGATAGGGCCTTATTTCCATTTCTTATGGAAATAAGGCCCTTACCAGGGTTGCGGTCTTATTTTCATTGCAAGTACGAAATAAAGCCCGTGGGGCCTTATTTCTGAGTTTCAAAATACAGTTCTACAAAGTTTTCAGAGGTAAATCACTTTTGAAGCTCAGTTTTTGAGCGTTAAAATTTTTGAAACTTTGAAATGTTGCAAATAATCAAAAAATTGTTCTCCATCATTTACTCTTCAAAATACTTGTTTTTTCTTTTAAATGGAGCACTTATCACTGCACTTTCTCATAAACAACTGTTATTGTTAAGCATATTGGTGCAATTGAGAGTAAATTTCTGTTTAAGAGCTTGCCAACAGCCGTAAAAGGGGTCTTATCTCCAAGTTGGCATGGAAACCAGGCCCTATTTCAAGTTTTCTTATGTGTTTTGTAAATGCGGCCTTATTGCCATGTAAAATGCGGCTTTATTTCCATAATGCAATTGCAATAAGGCCCGTCGGGTGCTATTTCAATTTCAGCATGGAAATAAGGCTCTTTTAAGATGAGGCTTTATTTCGTCGGGCGTTATTTCACGTCACCGACTTGCAACTGGTGGTTTGGTTTTGTAGGATCTGGGGGTGGACTTGCAATTGGTGGTTGGGTGTTGTAGGATCTGGAGGCATACTCAGTATCTTTTCCTACACACCAAGTGCTTACTGTACCTCCAAGTGGTAACCACAGAGTACTGGTTATATCACTAGATTTAACTTACGAAACTTATAAGCGCGAGTGCAAAACGTAGAAACAGAAGCACTTAAACAATGGCCCTACAAATTTTGCTGCAGCTCGTAATACGGTGATACGTAGTACTAGGTTTCCAAAACGAAAGATCTACACAGCAACCTGGCGATCTCCTGATGGTCAAACCGCCAATAAAATCGAACATCCAACATCTTGAACGTGCGCACTTTCCGAGGAGCAAATGTCGGCCCTGACCACTTTCTGATAGTGGCTTAGTTTAGGGCTCGACTATCAAACGACAAAAAAAAAAGCATGGCCCAAAGAAAGAAGTTTAACATCGGTTGCCTTAGCAGTCCAGATAATGCCAGAGACTACAGTGAGTGCCTGAGTGAGCGAGTCTCCGCCGTCCTCCCAAATACCATACAGATGTCGACCTCGACACCTTGCGGAACCAATATCGCGAAATAATAAAAAAAATGTAGCCGAGACCACCATAGGTTACAAGCCACCATCGAAAAAGAACCCGTGGTATGATGATGAATGCGCGTTTTTGAAAAGAGAGACGGAAAATCCACGTTTGCAGATGCTGCAAAGGAAAACAAGAGCAGCAAGAGAAGAGTAAGAAACCAAAAGGAGGAAAGTAATAGTGCTTGTTTTATCCCGATAACGACCAAAACAAGGAAATGCTGCAAGAAAATTCGACGTCGGGCGACTACAATAGCTAGACATCACAAATTGAAGACCAATGGCAACATTACCAGAAAACATTAAGAGATGCCGCCTCTTATCTAGGCTGCTAGGTTTCACACGGCCACCAAAATGAAACCCCTGGTTTGACGAAAAATGCAGGCAGAACCATGCAGGAGGCATACAGAGCTGCGCTGCATGAAAAGGACATGAGCTGCTCGTGCACTCTAAGAACAAAAGAGGAGAAAGGAACGCCGCGCCCGGAAGGTAAAACAGCTTTCTCGTAGTGGCTTAGTGGTTAAGTGCCTATAGTTTTTAATTCATCTTTCACGGGCACTGCCTCTTGCGAAGAACTGACAAAACTTCCAAGAGTATTATCTGTCATGAAAATGTGCTTCTCAACTTTGCAGTTCGGAATCGGCGTTAAATTGTAGGTCCCCTCAATTCTTTACACGCAACCAGAGAATTGTTGATAACAGTAAGCCACCTAGGCCTAGGCTCTTCCAAAGCAGCTTTTTCAAGGTCAACGAGCAAGAACCGATACCTTCAGAGATAAACAAGAGAACATCATAGTAGAATCTCGGTCAATGATGGGAATTTAGAAAGACCACCTCTGTAGACTGTATAACGGCGATGACGAACAAAATCCCGCCGTCAGGCAGGAGCCTTTCATCGGACACGATGATAGCCGACAGTTCTAGAAGAAGTGAAAACGGCAGCATCAAGGCTGGAACCCCAACAAAGCCGCTGGAGCAGATAGTCTAGTTGCCGAGCAAAGTCAAAGCAGCAGGCGACGATATAGATAGAAGCATGCACCAAATCATCTATGAGATATGGTCATAAGAATGCATGCCCGATGCATGGAACCTCAGCATTGTTTGCCCGATCCTGAAGAAAGGAGATACCCTGAACTGCGCCAACTACAGAGTATTCAGCCTACTTAACATAGAAGATCGTCTCTGCCGTAATGTGTGAACGTCGTCAACAATCTGATTGGTCCTTATCAATGTGGCTTCAGGAATGCCAACCATCGACCAAATTTTCACTTTGCAACAGATCTGGAAAAAAGCTTTGAACTGCAAATCGATACCCACTTTTTCATAGAGTTTAAGGCCGCGCATGACAGCATCTACAGAGACGAATTGTAATAAACCATGTCTAGTTTTGGCAGTCTAGCAAAACTCGTTCGATTGTGCAAAATGACGATGAAGAACTAACGCTTACGGATTCAGACAAGGCGATGCACTGTCATGCGATTTCGTGCTTGAAGATAGTGCAAATCTCCTTCGTCAACACCAGAGGGAATATCTTCCAAAAGTATCTTCATCTTCTCGCACACGCCAATGCTATTGACATAATAGGAAGAACACAGCGTGATGTCAATGGCGTTTTCGTGAGAACTGAGACGAAAGTGGGAAGTCTTCGAGGAGGAATATGCATTGGTAGAAGCGGTACAGCACATAATTTTCACTGTTTTGTACTTGGCAATTTGTGTTTCGATGTAGTTTAGCCTTTCTGGCTGTTTCGAGAGGATAGTTTTTCGGGTTATCTTTGGCCAGCAATGCAATAGAGAAGAAGACACAACAGCGAACTTTACGGGTTGTACAACGACATGGACCTAGCCAGAGATTCAGATGGCTCCGGCCCGGAAAGCCTTCGACACTATGCCAAGGAACGTAAAGGAGAGCAAGACCGCGACTCAGGTGGCGCCAACAAGTGAAAGATTACCTCAATCAACTTGCAGTGCAAAACTAGAGACAGCCAGCTAGGGACCAAGCTGGCTAGCGGAGACTGT
Source organism: Sphaerophoria rueppellii (assembly GCA_920937365.1). Classification (NCBI taxonomy): domain Eukaryota; kingdom Metazoa; phylum Arthropoda; class Insecta; order Diptera; family Syrphidae; genus Sphaerophoria; species Sphaerophoria rueppellii. Next base: position 44,684,282 of record CAKKXW010000003.1, on the reverse strand, counting down.
TGGTTGAGGCCGAAGTCCAAAACGGATTGTAGCGCCACCTTAAGTAAGTAATACTAAAGGAAATCTAAACTCTTATGAGCTTTTTCGATTTCAAGATTTTTATTGAGGGAAAGTGAAACACACAAAAAGTTGCCAGTTGAAAAACTGTACAGCGGCTGTATTAAGTTCACACAGCAAAAGTACGCTCATACACGAAAATCTTCTATATGCTGGATAAAAAGTCTTAGGTCCTCCGCACACGATTCAATTGTTTTGGAACGAGTATCTCAAATCAATTGCATAACCGACTGTTGTAGAGTTGATCTGCAATCGATTTATGACTCTCCTCTGAACACGAGTACGATCGCATTTTGACCAGTTGATAGTTTTATGTTAATTCAAGTTATGAGAGGACGTGCGTTTCTAAAAACTTTTTTTTAACTTTTTTTTATGGTATAAAAACGTTTGCAACATGTCAAGAAGTAGTTCTGATGAAATTGACTACTATCAATACCTTAGAGCACGAAAATTAGTACCAAGGCGATTTTGGACCCATCCATGACTCAATTGTTAAGCAAAATGAATTATAATTATGCAACACTTACCTTTAACTACACAATGTCACTTTAACTACCACTTTATGTTTCAAAATAAATTCATTCACGTATTCCTTGGTTTTGTATTTATAGACTTTTCTTCATAAACAATCAACTCGTTTTCCTGAAGCTTAAGAGCGAACTGTAACCGTCTTTTATACTGAATAGACTTTCTAGATCAATTTAATATAATATTTATTATAAGTATAATATAGGTACTTATTTTAGTTACAAATTTATTAATCACCGGTTGGGAACTGATTACAAATCGGTTTGGTTTAATTCGACAAGTTTACGGTTTTATATCAGGCTATATGTACAGCAAAGTCAGCAAACGGTTGCTTGCGCAACTGATTTGATATTCTCGTTACAGAGGGTCTTAAAGATATAATTTTCCTCGCTCCTTAATTAGAAGAATTATATAATAATTAAAGAATATATAAAATTCTATTATTATTATTATTATTATTATTTATTAAACTATACATAAATGTACAGAACAATACTTAAAGCTAGTAGCTACCAGGGCTTTTAGCTGAACATAAGAAGTTATATGTAGAAAAAGATATTGGTTTTTAATTCCCATTTGTGGGGGGGGCCGAAGGGGTCCGATCCGAGGATCCGAAGCAAGACGGATCCTCGGATCAGAACCCTCCGACCGCCCCCTCAAAGGTCTTATATATACAATAATTAAATACTAAGATGTAAGTTAAATAGTTTTAAGATTTTGAAAACATTTTTAATATTTTGATCAGAGGTAATACTAAGAAGATTTTTTAAGTTGTTGTTGAAAAGTTTATTGCAAGTTTCATTGATTTTCGTGCATTCTGTAGTAATATGGTTGATGGAGAGCTGGATGTTGAGTTGACAAAGGTGGCATAATGGTGGGGGGTCGTTTTTAAGTAAGTAGCTGTGGGTTAGCTGGGTATGTCCAATTCTCAATCGGATGAAGCATTTAATCATGTTTGCAGACGTCGAGGTTGGATAGATGGCTGGACTACGGTTTTGATTGATGGAGGAGTAGAAGTGATTGTATTGAGACCAAAGCAAAACTTTACGACTGTGTAAGTAAGAGCTTGTCAGTTTTAAAATATCATTCCTGGTGGGCTGATGGTAAGAGATAGCGTGGTTGCTATTCCTAGCTAATATTTTGGCTTCTCGGTCAGCGTGTTCATTGCCTTTTACACCAATATGACCTGGCACCCAGAAAATTTTTAGACGTTTTCCAAGTTTAATGACATTATCTCTGATTGTTGCAATAATTGATGATCGGTTGTTTACGTTTTCGATGGCAGTTAAAGTTGAGAGACTATCCGTGCATATCACTGTATTCTTCTTGGATTTGATTGCAGTTACTGTGGCTTTTAATACAGCTAAAGCTTCGGCAGAGAAGATTGAGAAAAATGAAGGTAGTTTTTCCGATAAAATGAGGTTGCTGTTCGAGTCAACGATTGCGAAAGAAGTGCCTTCTTCGCATTTAGAGCCATCAGTAAATAGTATAGTCCAGTTATTTTCTATGTAAGGGCTCAATATTTGGTGAAAATGTTGAAGATATACCAAATTCGGAGTTGAATCTTTCTTAAACCGGGTGAGGTCTGTGTTGATAGATTCCTTCAAGAGTAGCCAAGGAGGATAGTTCTCAATCATCAATGCCTAATCTTTCTAATATGAACAGCCAAAACCAAAATAACAATAAAACAACAACACAAAACATTAATTCTCAAATTCTCTCATCGCAATCGCAACAAACAAAACCAATCACTCCCACAGAATCAATTACTAAACCAAACATGCATAACCTCTCCTCAAACTCACTCAACGCATCCATTGTCACTCAAAACAATCTCACTACACTCACTACACTCTCCACATCTAACCCACCTCACACCAAACAAACTACTCCTGTTTATTCAAAACACTCAAACTCAATTACCAACACTTCAAAATCTCTCCAAAGCCCAGTCTTAACGCACACTCCCACCCAAATGTTAACAGACACATCTCCTGATTATTACGAAAATATTGAAGATGACGACATTTAAATATAATTTCGTTACCCATAACTCAGACTCTGCTAGGCGGGGGTTGAAACGTTCAAGTTCCATTTCTGTTGGTAATTTGGACGTTCCAACCTTCGGTCGGCAGAGTCTGACTCAAACCTTTTCTACCGATAATACATCACCTACCGGCTTTTCCCAGTATAACACTTATACTGGACAAAAGTCTTCTCTTATTACTAAATCAATCCTAAAGGTTCTTCAATGGAATCTTAACGGATATCTAAATAATTATCACGAACTTGAGCTCCTTATAAAAGAGTTCAAACCAGAAATTATTTCACTACAAGAAACGCATATTGCATCCCAATCAAAACCCAAAGTACCCAAACAATTTGAATCTTATTTCCACAATTTGGAAGACAATACCTCTGCTACGCAAGGTGTTGGCTTGCTGGTTCATAGGTCCATTCCACACAAATTAATTGACTACAATTCCAATTCAAATATTTCAGTTATTATAGTTGAAGTTCAACTTCAAATCAAACTGACAGTTATTTCAATATATATTCATCCAAAAACTTCGTTTTCGTGCAATGATTTGGAAAACATCTTCAACTCCGTCAATAAACCAGTGCTTATAACAGGTGACTTCAACTCGTGGAGCCCCACATGGGGTTCACCTACAGCTAACGCAAGAGGTAAAATCATAGAGAATTTCGTCACAAACACAGATCTATCCCTGCTGAACGACGGCTCCCCGACTCATTTTTCAACGCACAAAACATTTACTCATGTGGACTTATCATTCATTTCTCCACAACTCTTGCCATCGACCTCTTGGAAGCGAAACTCGTTTCTTCACGGGAGCGATCACTTCCCGATAGTAATTTCAATTAACCTAGGCCCTAAACATCTTCACACAAAACCCATCCCAAAATTCAAAACGGAACTTGCCAATTGGCATCTTTTCCAATGCACTTCAAAAAAATTTATTGATAATTACACGCAATCCAAAAACGTGAATAAAGAAGCAGCAGTTATAAATAAATGCATAATATCAGCTGCTAATGTATCAATCCCACAATCGAAAAATACCCTCTATAAGAAATTCGTCCCGTGGTGGAACCCCGAACTCAAAGACTTAAGAAATAAGAAACAATCCTTATGGAAAACGTTCAAAAAACACCCGACCGACATAAACCTCATCAACTTCAAAAAAGCAAACGCTGTGTTCCGAAGACAAGTTAAAGTATCCAAAGCCGAGAGCTTTCAAAAATTTACAGAACGTATCAATCCCGAAACCCCAAGCAAGAAAATATGGTTCGACATTAAGACCCTCACTGGTAACTACTTACCTAACAACATCAAAGTTATCATAGCGCCATCCGCCTCTCTAACTGATTCGAATAAAATTTCAGATCATTTTGCTCAATGCTGGTCCGCATACTCTTGTAACTCCAATTTCTCAGACTCATTCCGTGTAGCCAAGCTTCAATCCATACATAACAGCTATTCTCAACGTAACCTTAGTCCTTCGGCCAAAGCCATTGAAACCCCCATTAATACCATTGAATTTGAAAGTTGCATCAGTGCCGTAAGAGGTAAGACTCCAGGTTACGATAGAGTCTCTTACCCAATGATCCAAAACTCCCCACCAGATGTAAAAAAACGTATAATTGATCTCTTTAACAATATACTTAACTCTGGCGTGATCCCACAAACATGGAAAACTGCGACCTTAATTCCCATCCCCAAACATAAACAAAACCCTACTGAAATTAATAGCTACAGACCTATATCTCTCCTATCGTGCATGAGCAAATTACTAGAAAAAATCGTTTCAAAGAGATTACTTTGGTTTATAGAAAAAAATAATTTCATCGCCCCAAATCAAGTTGCTTTTAAACACGGCCGTGGCACAATTGACGCATTACTTCACATTGACGAATTCGTCTCTACAGCAATTTCGTCCAAAAATCACGTTTCAATCCTATCTATCGACTTCCAGAAAGCCTTCGACCGTATAGGTATCCATGTTGTGTTAAACAAATTAATAAAATGGAAAATTGGAACTAAGATATACGCTTTTGTCAAATCTTTCTTAACGAATCGTAAGTTTAGAGTTAGAGTAAATAACAACTATTCAGACATCTACAACCTGAATAACGGTATACCTCAGGGATCGCCTCTTTCAGTAGTTATTTTCATAATAGCTTACAACGATATAAGTGAATTAATCCTGCAATCAAAAAATATTGACCACACTCTTTACGCCGACGATCTCTACATTCTTTCAAAATTTAGTGACAACTCTCGCACTGTAAACTCATTCAAAGAAATCCTTGAAAGAATCAATTCCTGGTGCTCTCAATCAGGTGCGCTAATCTCTTTAAACAAAAGCAAACTCTTACACATTTGTAGAAAATATACGTGTTCTCGTCCTGCTATTAACATTAATGATACTCAAATTCCTTCTGTAAATAAATTAAGCATACTTGGAATCGTTTTCGATTGTAAATTTAGCTTTAAGGAACATTGTTTAGCATTAAGTACAAATCTGGCTACCAGGCTTAACGTTATTAAATATTTAGCATCAAAAAATAGTTTGACACACACCAACTCATTGATCAGCGTAACAAAAGCCATCATACTATCTAAAATCGACTACGGTCTTATTATTTATGGTAAATGTGCTAAATCTTACATTAAACCAATCCAATCATCGTATCATGCCGCAATCAGGGCCAGCCTAAAAGCTTTCAAGACCAGTCCAATAAAAAATATCCTCGCTGAGGGAGGTTTCTCATCAATCGAGGAAAGAAAAGAAGTTCTTACTTCAAGACTTGTTGGAAAAATACTTGAATCATATGACTCCCCACTAATCTCTGACTGTACCAAAATCTTAAAACGCTCTAAGTCACCAAAAAAACCATCAGCCCTCTATATATCTCTGATGTTTGCGAGGAAAATCGCCTTGAATTAAAAATTAAAAAGAGACATCTAAAATTCTACTGTACGTATGTATGTCACTGAACTGCTCCTAAACGGCTGGACTGGATTTGTTGTTTGTGCATTCAGGTAGCAAGGGTCGCTGGCGCTGCAGTCGTTATCTATACTGCAACTACAAGGCTGGATCGACGTAAATGAAATTGCAATAGTAGCCGTTCGACGTCATACTTTCTTCTAGCACTTCTTGTTTTTGGCTTTGGTCGAGATATCTGCTGCACTTTACCTTGGCTACAACGAGGTATTGGTCCGAGTCGATGTTGGCCCATCGGAAGGTTCGGACATCAATAATGCTTGAAGAGTGTCTTGCGTCGATCGCAATATGATCAATCTGGTTGACAGTTGAGTGGTCTGGAGACCTCCAGGTCCCCTTGTGGATGTTGAGATGTGGGAAACGCGTACTTGCTACTACTATGTTTCACCCCGCTGCAAAATCGATAAGCCTGAATCCGTTATCGGAGGTTTTTTTCGTGCAGGCTGTGTTTTCCGACTGTTCCACCAAAGATGTCCTCTCTTCCTAGTTTTGCGTTAAGATCTCCTAAGATGATTTTAATGTCGGCATATGTCTTGTCGAGGAGCTCGTAGAACTTGTCTTGGTTTCGTCATCTTTCTCTCTGTGGGGCGTGAGCGCATATTAGGCTTATGTTGCCGAATTTAGCCTTTATGCAGATTGTCGTGAGGCGCTCGTTGACAGCTCTGAAGCTTAGGACATGCTGCCTAAGCCTGCCTCCAACGACAAAGCCACATCCAAACAGACGCTGTTGTTGTTCTCTGTAGATATCATAGTTTTTCATCCTCCTTTTGCCCGGCCCATCTCATCGCATTTCCTGGATGGTGGTTATATCCGCCTCATGACGATATAGGGCTTCCGCTAGTTGTTTGACTTTTAGGCATCTAACATTCTACGTGCAGATCCGAATCTAGTTGTCATTATTTCGTTTGCATGGTTCGTCATCAGTGAATCCGTCTGGATCCGAGAATATGAAATTATAAATGTCAATGATTTCTTCAACATAGCCCTGGAGCAGATAGTGCGCAAGACAGGTGTGAGCACGGAAAACACTATCTTCAACAAATCCACCCAGCTCCTAAGCTCAAAAGAACTGTGCTTGAGGTCTTCACAGCGATTGAAGAACAGGCGAAATTCATTGGTCTTGAAGTTAATGAGGATAAAACAAAGACCATGCTATCAACAAACAATGCAAAATCTGTCCACCGCCTCGGACAAAACGTCACCGTTGCGTTGGTAGCAACAATTTCGAGGTAGTTAAAGGGTTCACCTACCTTGAAACAAACATCAATCCAACAAACGACACCTTAGTTAAGGTCCGAAGAAGAATTATCCTAGCGAACCGCTGCTGCTTCGGTTTGCTCAATTTACTGGGTTCAAAACTCCTCACTCGAAAGACAAAGTGTCTGCTATACAAAACTTTGATTTTACCATAGTCCTACTCTCCGTTGCCGAGTGCTGGACGATAAGTTAAAAATGGGAATTGATACTGGGCACTTTCGAAAAGAAAATTCTTCGACGGATTTTCGGTCCCTTATGCGACGATGGAGAATGGAGCAGAAGGTTCAACTGCGAACTGTACAGTGTACAAGCTGTACCAAGATGTGGATGTAGTCCAGAAAGCCAAAAAAGACGACCTACGGCACAAGCACCAATTGACTGTGGATGGCAGAGCGCATGCGAGGAACCGTTTACGATGGAAGGCTGCAGTATCTCAGGCTGAAATCCTTCATGGAGCCGGAGCCGGATAAGTAAGTAAGTAAGTAAATGCCAATGATAAACAAACAAAATCATTCGCCATATTGTGTCATTATCATCATAATCATCAATTGGACTTACATCGCAAATCTCCTATTTGTTCTTGACACATGTATCTTAAGCAACATATGGCCTTGTTATCATTTTTGACACAAAACCATTAGCGTGTCTTTTCAATCAAACATAATTATAATTAACAAGTTTTAACAATTCTCTTATTGTAAAGTTCCTATTTATTCTTATAGAGAGTTCAAACAAATCAAAATCAGGAAATTGAAAATGGTTAACAGGAGCTCGTGAAGGTCATAACTCATAAGAATATTTGATTTTTTGTGTATCTAGTAGCTCAAACAATCCTATCTAAAATTTTGACAGTAGAAAATTGGATTTATCTTTATAAATAAGTAGTGGTCCAAAGCAAAACAACAAATAGACCATAACATATATCTCCTACAATTTGATAACTTATTCGTCGCTTATATTAATGGAAGCCACCGCGCGCCGTAAACCTGCGAATTTTATCCAAATAAAGGGTTTTCCAATAAGAGGTGTTATTTTGATATTCAAAGAAAAATGGCAAATTTTGAGATAAATGATCGGATGTTTATTTCATTATAAAGAGGAAGGTATACCGTTAATAATGGAACGGCCACGCTTGAGGACCATATACTTTTCATGAAATTTTCCAAATCGCAAAGTGGCTGCCTTATGTCCTCGATAGCTTCACGAATTCCATCTTTGAGGTCTTGAATCGCCGCTGGGCTGTTGACGTAGACCTTATCTTTCACGTGGCCCCAAAGGAAGAAGTCGCAAGGTGTTAAATCACAAGATCTCGTGGCCAATTGTGATCACCTCTTCGAGAGATAACACGGTCCGGAAACTTTTCCCGTAAAAGATCGATGGTTTCATTGCTTGTGTGGCACGTAGCCCTGTCTTGTTGAAAGTAAACGTTGTCCAGATCAATACCATCCAATTCCGGCCATAAAAAATCATTAATCATCTCTCGATAGCGCAATCCATTGACCGTAACTGTTGCTCCATCCTCATTTTCGAAAAAGTAAGGTACCATAAACCGCACCAAACAGTCACGCGTTGAGGATGGAGAGGCTTTTCAACAATAACTCTTGGGTTTTCCGAGCCCCAGATGCGACAGTTTTGCTTGTTGACGTAGCCTCCGAGGTGGAAATGGGCCTCATCAGTCAAGATGATTTTTCGATGAAATTCCGGATCATTTTCATGCATTTCAAGGACCCTATCAGCAAAGACACGACGTTGTTGATGATCAGCCGGCTTGAGTTCTTGTGTTAACTGAACTTTATAAGCCTTAAGACCCAAGTCTTTATGCAAAATACAGTGTAATCACGTTTGTGGAATGCCTAATTCCAAAGAACGACGAGGAATAGACAAACCAGGGTTTTCTTCAACACTTTGGGCTACAACAGCAATATTCTCAGTTGTTCTTGAGCGACGTGCACGGGTTTTATTCTTTACATCACTATCTTGTCTCAACAGCTCGAGTTTGTCTACCAATTTCTGTATTGCGGTCCGACAAGGTGCTTCACGACGACACAAAAATGTTTTAGTTTTACGAACCGTCTCTGCCAAATTTTCACCATTTTTATAGTGAATTTTAATAATTTCAATGCGTTGTTAAAGCGTGTTTCGTTCCATTTTTATTAATGGCGTAGCTTTTACTTGTCAAATGTCAAAAAATGACAGCTTCAAAAGTGACAGCTACCGAAATAGCGGGCTATTCAAAATAACACCATTTGACTTCTTAAAATACTGTGTTCCTCTAATTTACTTGGCAATATGCTAATGTCAATATTTTACTGTTAAGGAGAACAGAACATATTTTCAAAAATCAAATAATAGAAAATAAAAAGCTCATCAAACCTGAGTTCATTTCATTCAAACTAACTCCAAAAAATTTAAGGTCTTTCTAATGAAATTGAATTTATTAAATATGCTCGCATTTCCACAACTTCTTCGGCATACATTAGGCAAAGGCAAGGGAGTCTTGTCATATTTTATGAGGCAGTTCTGACTTTTTGAATTGCTGTTTTGATATTAAGTGACAATGACATTAATTTATTTCAAAAAGTCTTGTATGAATAAAGACTCCATGATGAGTTTAATGAAATGTGATGAATAGAAGGCGGCCATATTAAGTGGTTCCTTTTCTCTTCATTCGACCTTTTTCTGGGCGATGAAGTTAAGTGAACCAATTTTGATTGTCGGCGTTGTTTTCTTCTTTTCGTTAGAAACTCAAGTGTGTGCATTCTTGGAATTGTTGTGGTGTTCTAGTTTTTGAATTGGGCAAACCCTAATTTGAGCATTGAGCATTTGAATAACAACAAATCTTCGTATAATTGAAAAGACGAAATTTTCAAAAGAAACAATTTCTCTTCGAAAGATGTTAATAAATGGCTTAAGTAGAATTGATAGGTTTTCTATTTTCTCTCTGCAAACAAATAAAGAAGGAAAATGATACCATGACGATTCATGTTAGAATCCAATTATGGGACTTGAGGTAAAAGGATTATTCTCATTTCATTTTTCTGTCGAACTGAGAGAAAATATAGGATGAAGAAATAATGGCACATGTTTGCTTGACAGGGAATAATAAAAGTAAACATTTTGTTGCATGGAGTTACGGTAGAATCAATTCACAATAAAGGCATGGAAACTGATTTTGGTTGAAATACAGTCATGCTTTGTAGTTATTTGCATCCAATACTCCTGCTTTCTCGGGAATCTAATTTATGTCCTGTAATATGTTCTTCTCGGTTGCTTTTTTTTATAGAAATACAGACGTCATCTTACTATACATATAAGAAAAATAAATAGAGTGGCGCGACAGCTCTTGAAGAGCCAAGGCCTAAGTGGCTTACTCTCATCAACAATGTTCTGGGTGCCGAACGGCAAAGTTGAGAAGCACTTTTTCATGACAGATGATACTCTTGGAAGTTTTGTCAGTTCTTCGTAAGAGGCAGTGCCCATGAAAGATGAAATAAAAAAGAAGGGAGATCCCTAAACTGCGCCAAATACAAAAGAATCAGCCTAATATCGCTTAAAAGTTCCACTCTGAAGTGATATGTGAACGTTTGAAGCCTTTCATTTACCAATCAGATTGATCCTTATCAATGTGGCTTCAGACCAGGAAAGTCAACCATCGACCAAATTTTCAATTTGCGGCAGATCCTGGAAAAAATCTATGAACTCCAAATCGATACCCACCACCTTTTCATCGATTTTAAGGCCGCGTATGACAGCATCTACAGAGACGAACTGTACAAAGCTATGTCTAGTTTTGGCGTCCCTGCCAAGCTCGTTCGCTTGTGCAAAATGACGATGGAGAACTCACGCTGCTCCATCAAGGTTGGCAACGAGCTCACGGAATCTTTCGACGTCAAATAAAGGATTCAGACAAGGCGATGCACTGTCATGCGATTTCTTTAACATCGTTCTTGAGAAGATAGTGCAGAACTCCACCGTCAACACCAGAGGCACTATCTTCCAAAAATCTGTTCAACTTCTCGCGTACGCCGATGATATTGATATAATGGGAAGAACACAGCGTGATGTCAATGGCGCCTTTGTGAGAATTGAGACAGAAGCGGCAAAAATGGGTTTAGCGGTAAATGAGGGAAAAACGAGTATATGCTGTCTTCGAGGAAGGACACCCAACACCGACGGCTCGGGCAAAACGTCACAATAGACGCGTATAACTTCGAGGTAGTAGAGGAGTTTGTCTACCTAGGCTCCGCTATAAACACGGGCAATAACACCAGCGCCGAGATCAGACGAAGAATAACTCTTGCTAATCGCTGTTTCTTTGGGCTTAGAAAGCAATTGAGTGGAAAAGCCCTCTCTCGAGCAACTAAGGTAAAACTGTACTAATCATCATCCCAGTCCTGCTGTATGGTGCAGAAGCATGGACCCTGACAAAATCGGATGAAAGTGCCTTAGGCTGTTTCGAGAGGAAAGTTCTTCGGGTTATCTTTGGCCCCGTGTGCATTGAAGGGGAATGGCGAAGAAGATACAACAGCGAACTTTACGGGTTGTACAACGACATGGACCTAGCCAGAAGGGTCAAGGTCCAGAGACTCAGATGGCTCGGTCATTTAGAGCGAATGGACACCAATGCTCCGGCCCGGAAAGCCTTCGACACTATTCCCGAGGGACGTAGGAGGAGAGGAAGACCGCGACTCAGGTGGCGCACTCAAGTGGAAGAGGACCTCAATCAACTCGGAGTGCAAAACTGGAGACGACTAGCTAAGGATCGAGCTAGCTGGCGGAGCTTGTTGATTGAGGCCCAAGTCCACAACGGACTGTAGCGCCACCTTAAGTAAGTAAGTAAGTATGACAGCATCTAGATTGGCGAACTGTATAAAGTATGTCTAGTTTTGGCATCCCTGTCAAGCTTGCGTGTGCAAAATGCGATAAAGAACTCACGCTACTGCTCCATCAAGGTCAGCAACGAGCTAACAGCATCTTTCGATGTAAAAAGAGGATTTAGACGTTGCGATGCACTGTCATGCGATATTTTTAACACCGTGCTTGAGAAAGATACTACAAAACTCCATCGTCAACACCAGAGGCACTACCTTCTAAAAGTCTGTTCAACTTCTCGCGTATCCGATGATATTAACATAATGGGAAAACAAAGCGTGATGTTGCGCCTTTTTTTAGAATCGAGATAGAAGTCGCAAAAATGGGTTTAGCGGTGAAAGAGCGCAAAACGAAGTATATTGTCTCATGGCTTGGGCAGAACGTAACAATAGACGCATATTACTTCGAGGTAGTAGGGTAGTTTGCTTACCTAGGCTCCGCTATTAACATGAGCCATAACACCAGCGCCGAGATCAGACGAATGGTAATCGCTGTTTCATTGGGCTAAGAAAGCAATTGGGCAGAAAAGCCCTCTCTCGGTCAACTAAGGTAAAACTGTACAACACACTCATCATCCCAGTCCTGCTGTATGGTGCAGATACATGGACCTTGACAAAATCGGATGAATGTGCCTTAGGTTGTTTCGAGAGGAAAATTTTTCGGGTCATCTTTTGCCCCGTGTGCATTGATGGAGAATGGAGAAGAAAATACAACAGCGTAATTGTACAACGACATGGATATAGCAAGAAGAGTCAAGGTCCAGAGACTCATATGGCTTGGTCATATAGAGCGGGTGGACACCAATGCTTCGGACCGGAAAGCCTCAATACCATTCTCGAGGGACCAAGAAGTAGAAGAAGACAGCGACTCAATTGTAAGAGGACCTCAATCAACTTCGATTCCGAACTGCTAAGCTGAGAATAACCATTTTCGTGACAAATTAATTTTGGACGTTTTGGCAGTTCTTCGCAAGAGTCAGTTCCCATGAACATGAACCAACGACTGAACTATTTGTCTTGTTAAAAATAGAATTAAAGCAAGCCATTGGTCCAAGTAATAAATAAAATGTCCTTGTTATCGATTTCCTCCGAAACAAAAACCATATCTGCAAACGCAGCATTTAAATCACCAGAACTCAGCAATTATTTAAATCTCAGAACGATACGATATGTGCGAAAAGTCACGTCTCCAAAAGCATAAAACATTTCTTCGTTTTGAATTTCAAGATGAAAAACAAGTTTAATGGCACCTTATGCGACCAAAGCCTCGCATATGTCGTCTATTCGGAATCTCCGTTTATATACGGGAACACAATTTTTTTAAATGACATGCTCACACCTTTTAATCTCCTCATTAATTTCAATATGACAAGTTGAATTTCCCGCATAAAAATCGCATTCAATTCAAGGTCAAACTCATATCCAATTATATTTTCTGCAAAAAAAGTCGCTTTTCGAAGGAACTCATTAATTTAACGCACTGCATCCTTTTCTTCATTCGATTTTTCATCTCGAACCCGCAGGGAGAAGCCACAGATTAAGTGGTTTCCTAGCCCCTATTCAGACGCAATTCAATAAATAACGTTTTGCGTCTTCTGGGTGTCGATTTCAAGGTGTTAAAATTGAAAAGAATATGTGTGTGTCCTTGCTCTTTTGCCACACACCATCTGGAATTACTTATGTGATTTGTGAGTTGTTACAACATTGTTGCCATTCTTTTTCACTGGCAATACGTCAAGTTGTGTGATATGGCTGTTTGTGTGCACCAGCATCATATTGAGTGTATTTTCGTCGAGCTTCCATCACCAAACGACTGTACCTGCTGTTTTGGTTACAAATCTTCACCTGCAATAAAAAAAAGTCGTGGCGTAGCAACTTTTTGGTCAAAAATGACTTTTTAGTTCTTATGCCATCGAAGTAGGATACCAAATGACTTTCTCTCCTTGAGCATTTTGGGTCTTCCATAAACACTGGCACCATTGTGGCGACCCTTATGTAAGACAAAGTCGCCTGCGGTCTTGCTGACACTGATGATGATGATGTGATTGTCGGTTTGCTACATTTCTTTCCCTTCTGTCTGGTGATGGTGCCTCGCCTCTGTCTGATGAAATTCCAACACTTGTCCTTTCATAACTCTTCCTGGGAACATACAATTTCGTACAGTTTGAGTCCCCCAGCTATCGTTACACTAATAAAACAAAACCGACAGAACCGACAAAAAATGATTCATTTCAATCTCTTTTTTGGTGCAGATTCGTGTACGTCTTCACATCGTTCTACTGGATTATATCTTATGTAATCCGAATCCATTTGGTTTGAAGTGTTCAACAAGTTACCAGCAAGTCTTTGGCTGGGTGTGTGCAATCTAATTCCTGGGCGTGAATTTATGTTTCCTTTCTCTAGATAAGCCATAAGCGCTTAAGACAATGCATTCATCATCTTCTCTTTTTATCTCGTTTTTTCTTGTTCGATCAGGATAAGGGACGAATTTGAGTTTTCGTGATTCACAAGAAGAATCAATGTGGGATGTTCAAATGAGGAACCGATAAAAGATAGAGAATGTTCTTTTTTTGGTCTGAGTGAGAAAACGTGTGACTTTTTGAAAATAATAAGGAACCCAAAAAAAATGCAGTTGAAGGGCATCTTCTCTTTCCCTTTAATGGACGCTTAAAGAAGTTGGACTACCCTTTGATTGATGTTCTGACGGCGATGTCTTAATAATATTCTATCCCCAATCACTCTGATTCTTCTCTTTTCAGGTTGAAAGATTCAAGTGCATTTATGAAGCACCTGTCAAGATATGTCAATTATACTCCAATTTTGGACGGATCTAAATTCTTAATTACCTACTGGCACAACAGTTCGTTGTGAACTTGAGCCTCAACCAACAATCTCCACCATCCAGCTCGCTCCCTAGCTAGATAGTTTTGCACTCCAAGTTGATTGATGTCGTCTTCCAATTCAGATTTGAGTCGCGGTCTTCCTCTACAACTTCGTTCCTCGAGAATGGTTTCGAAAGCATTCCGGATCGGAGCATTTTATCCAATCGCTCTATAGGACCAAGGGATCTGAGTCGCTGGACTTCGACTGACAAAGTCGGTGTGGTTGTACTACCCGCGAGGTTCGCTGTTGAATCTTCTTCTCCATTCTCTATCAATGCACACTTACTTAAGGTAAGGCGCTACAGTCCGTTGTGGACTTGAGCCTCAACCAACAATCTCCACCATCCAGCTCGCTCCCTTGCTAGCTATCTTCAGTTTTGCACTCCAAGTGGATTGATTTCGTATTCCACTTCAGATTTGAGTTGCGGTCTTCTTCTACAACTTCGTTCCTCGAGAATGGTTTCGAAAGCACTCCGGATCGGAGCATTTTATCCAATCGCTCTATAGGACCAAGCGATCTGAGTCGAGTGTGGTTGTACTACCCGCGAGGTTCGCTGTTGAATCTTCTTCTACATTCTCTATCAATGCACACTTACTTACTTACTTAAGGTAAGGCGCTACAGTCCGTTGTGGACTTGGGCCTCAATCAACAGTCTCCGCCAGCCAGCTCGATCCTTAGCTAGCTGTCTCCAGTCTCGCATTCCAAGTTGATTGAGGTTCTTTTCCACTTGTGTGCGCCACCTGAGTCGCGGTCTTCCTCTCTTTCTACGTCCCTCGGGAATAGTGTCGAAGGCTTTCCGAAGTGGAGCAGTAGTGTCCATCCGCTCTAAATGGCCGAGCCATCTGAGTCTCTGGACCTTGACCATTCTGGCTAGGTCCATGTCGTTGTACAACCCCTAAAGTTCGCTGTTGTATCTTCTTCGCCATTCCCCTTCAATGCACACAGGGCCCTAGATAACCCGAAGAACTTTGCTCTCGAAACAAACTAAGGCATATATTCATCCGATTTTGTCAGTGTCCATATGCTTCTGCACCATACAGCAGAACTGGGATGATGAGGGTGTTATAGAGTTTTACTTAAGTTGATCGAGAGAGGGCTTTCCACTCAATTGATTTCTAAGCTCAGGGGAATAGCGATTATCAAGAGTTATTCTTTGTCTGATATCGGTACTGGTGTTATTGCCCGTGTTAATAGCGGAACCTAGGTAGACAAACTCCTCTACTTCCTCGAAGTTGAATGCATCTATTGCGACGTTCTGTCCAGGCTGTCGGTATTGGGCTCAACCCATTATTGCCCCTACTGTTTCATTTCTCGAAAAGGCGCCATTGAAATCACGCTATAGTGCCTCTGGTGTTGACTGTGGAGTTTTCTCAAGAACGATGTTAAATAAATCGCATGACAGTGCATCACCCTGTCTGAATCTTGTTTTGATATCGAAAGATTCCGTAGGCTCGTTTCCAATCTTGATGCAGCAGTGTGAGTTCTCCATCGACTAGCTTTATACAGTTCGGTGTAGATGCTCTCATACGCGGCACTAAAATCTATAAAAACTTGGTGGGTGTACATTCGGAGTTCAAAGAATTTTAACAGGATCGGCCGCAATGTGAAAATTTGGTCGACCGTTGATTTTCCTGGCTTTAGACGTTCACATATTACAGCAGAAAGGATCTTTTAGACGATGTTAAGGAGGCAGTTTGGAAGTTTTCCATTCTTTAGGATCGGGCAAACAGTACTGAGGTTCCATTCACTGGGCATGCTCGAAAAACTTTGTTGGATTTTAACAGTGATATTGCCGTTTTCACTTCGTCTAGTTCGTCTTCAATTATTGGCTATCATCCTATCGAATGAATGGCTCCTGCCTGACAGCAAAATGCTGTTCTTCGTCGCCGTTATGCAGTCTAAAGAAGTGGTATTTCCAAATCCCCAGCATCGACTGCGATTCTACTATGGTGTTCCCTTGTTCATCTCTGCAGGCATCGTTTCTTGATCGATGACCTTGAGCCAGCTGTTTAGCTTCCGGTAAAACCTTCGAACTTCTATCTTTCTGTTCGATCTATCAACATCCTTGATCTGACACTTTACATTTTCTCTCTTTTTATCTCCTGAGAAGCCGGGCGACCCGCGTACCTCTCTCCTTTTTTGCTTGTAGAACTCCCGTACAGCTCTTGTGCTTCTATGCAGCTTCGCTTTGTATGTCTTCTGCTTGGCCGACTGTGTGAAACCTAGCACAGCAGAGGGGGCATATCTAACTACCTTCCAACAATGTTGCCTTGGTTCCCGAAACTTGATGTTGGCGATATACACCTTAAGAGGTTACTTGACATTTGATCAGGGAAGATTTTGGCGATCTCTTACGATTGTAGCCTTACGACACCGAATTTTCATGCAGCATTTTCTTGTTTTGGCCGTTGTCGGGAGATTCGTAGCACCACCTTGACTACGACGAAGCTCCTCGGAAATTTCGAACATCTAGAATGCTGAACAAGTGCCTTCCGTCGATCGCAATGTGATAAATCTGGTTGACGGTTGATTGATCAGGAGATCTCACTGTCCCTTTATGGATGTTGAGTTGTGGGAACCACGTGGTTGCTACCACAACTATCGCCCCAAAGCAAAATCGATCAGCCTGAATCCGTTGTCGGAAGTGGTGTCGTGCTGGCTGTGCTTTCCGACTGTTCCAGCAAAGACATCCTCTTTTACCACTTTTAGGACATTGCGCATACGTTTTGTCAAGGAGCTCGTAGTACTCGTCTTTGGTGTCGTCTTTTTTCTCTTCTGTAGGGGTTTGTCCACATAATAGGCTAACCTTGGTGAATTCAGCCTTGATTCGGATCGTCGTCGTGATGCGTTCGCTTACACATTTGAAGTTAAAGACTTTTTTCCTGAGTCTGCTTCCAACGATGAATCCGTATCGAAAAAGCCGCTGTTGTTGCTTCCGGTAACAATTACCACTGTAAATGTCGCAGTTTTTCATCCTCCTTTTGTCTTTTGGTTTATTATCGCGGTAAATATCAGGGAAATCAATGTTTTTCACCAGTGGAGAAAGACTCTCCCATGGTGGTTCATATCATCTATATTCAGAAGAGTCGATAAACCATTCGCAGAAAAAGAAAAACTTGCTTCAAAAGATATTAAACAAAATATTACATCTGAAGCATTAAATCCAAAAAAGCAACAAATAGACAACCTAGCAGACATACGATTTCATTTTTCTGTCTTGAGCACTAAGTACTCCACATTGCTCCAGTCCTCTATTAGTCTACATCCCCGGTTAACTCTGGAGTAGTTCAGAACAAATGTACATTAAATCTTTTAAATAGGTCTTACCACTTCACACAAAACACCCATACTCGCTGTTATAGGCCCCCACAAGTGGTTTTCGAGTGTGTTCATTTAAAATGCCGCTTAATTACCTAGTCGTGGATACTTTAATAACAAAAAAAAAAGCCTATAAAACTTCGAGTGCCCTCATTTACCCTATAAGCAAGCCTGCAGTGTAGCCAGCCGCCAAGCCAACAAGACGGACGATTTACGCTTGAGTGTGACGGTAATGGTATACTTATAAAACCGTAACCAAATTACAGGAAATCACTTTCGATTGTTTTGCATTCAGAGAATCAGAGAGCCATTAAACTATCCACCCGCACCGCCTGCTGTTTCGTTGACGCTGTTGTGCTGCTGACCGAACGCGACGCGACGCGTAGGAATAAAATACGATCAAATTCGTACTGAAAGAAGATCGTGCGCGCTGCGCCGATGTTCGTCTTGCTCATGTAAATCTATTTATTATGCAAAATCGCTTTATAATCAGACATAAAACCATACTTAGTTGCAAGGAATAGTCATAATGTTAGTATTATAGTATAGGAAGACAAAATAACATAAATAAATGCGACTGCGCATGCGCAACGTAACAATAGTCGGTTCGAAATGCGTTAACCATGACAATCCATAAGTCAATCATCGTAAACAAATAAAATTTAATTCCGGATCCAAAGGCTGGGATTTCGTTTTGTGTGTTTATCGATCTTTTTGATGGAATTTTGCAGACTAAGGCACAGTGGTTCGAAGGCTGACAAAAATCGGTTATAATCGACGAACACTCAAGGATTTATTATGTCAGGGCCAGAGTGAGTATCATTATTCATTGGGTTTGATTTCTTTACTCAATGAAATGCAAGACAGAACGTGGTTGGTAACCTACATTCGCGTAGTACTGCTAAGGAATGAATCTCTTGACAATAGGACTAAAATTGGACCACCCAAAGTCGTTGTAGCTGTAACGACACAAATGGAGCATCATTTCTATTACTTACTATGCTCATACTTGTGAGAAACAGTGTCGGTAGCAAAACGGAGCCTTGAGGCACACCAAAAATCATATTTTTTCTCACTTTAGACTGGAGAGGAAACATTGTTGGCAAAGGAACTCTTGATGAGGGGACGAATGACTAATGCCGGTGGTCGACAACACTTCAACAAAATTTGTAGATTTTCAATAATTTGGGAGCTCCTAGAGGAAAATGATATTTAAGCAATGGCTGAGAAGTGAATAATGGGATCCTTCTGACCGGCAATAACAAAACAAGGAATATTTCAACTAAGCTTAAGTTAAGCAGGGTAAGAACGACCTAGTGGCTCAACCTGTCAATAAGGAGCAGAGGAAATTGGTATCTTCAAAAGTCAAAAGACAATGTGAATTATAAAACAAAGTATAAATCTGATAAACGAAATTATCGCCAGCCAATGGGGAGTGGAAAAAGAACGACTAAACGAGGAGAAGAAATACAGTGATTCGTAAGTTATTCGTAGAGAAGTACGGTGACTCAAAGGTTTATTTTTGAATTAAGTAGTACTTGCAATTGATCGGTACTGTACCAGCGAAAAGTTGTGACACAATGTTATGCTTGCTTTTTTGGCCTTAAAGCTTTGGAGGAAGGTTAAAAGTAAGAGGGCAAATCGAAGAGTGTAGTGATATAGGATAGATCATAGCTTTGCAACAAACCTCTTCAGAGTAACTGAATCTTGAAGCCAGCACGTTTTTTAAGATTCTCAACAACTCTTGACTTTACTTACTTTTCGCCAAACTGGACCAGCTTTTATAGATTTCATACTACTTTTCCCCAACAACTTGAACCACACTAACTGTTTCATGTTATTTTTCATTCCGCGCTGCCGTCTTGCTTAATTAATTTTAATTTGAAAATCAGTTGTTGTATACTCAAAACTTTTATCAGTCTCTCCAGTGGAATGCGAATTTTGCAAAAATGAAAAAAAAAATCAAATGAATAAAAACCTACGTAACCGAAATAAGACGATGACAGCCAAAAAGGAGAACCAACAGAAACCAAAAAAACTCTCTTTTCTCTTCTTCGTTTTTTTTTTTTGCTTTTTGATGGGAAAGTGCGTTCCAATCGTCACGTAATAGTAATTCAACCAAAAAAACTTAAAAAAAAAATAAAATCAGTTCGAAGACGAACTTTTGCCAAACCAAAAAATCGCTTAAATTAAAATCGCCAGAGCCTGTTTAAACCAGATCGAGATATTCGAGACCAGCCTCAAGTAGAAGAAATTCAAAGAGTGGTACCGATCGCGTTTGTTGTTGTTTCTTTTTTTTTCGATAACTGACTTTGGGTGCGCGCACCGCATGTGAAAATTGTATGCACAAACAATCAAGAGTGAGTGACAACAAAGGGGAAAGAGAACAAAGGTATTTTGTATTTCGAATTGGAATTGGATCTGGCTCTTATGGTGGATCGGATCAATGATGGCTTAGCTGTCGACTGACTATCTTCCAAAAAGCATTTCTCAATAACACGAGACCGAGGTCCGTCATTCCATTCACAAACATGTTCAGTGGTATATATGCGGGCATGAATTACTGCTGGCCATAAGCCGAGAGATGGAATATGAGTGTGTGGACGAATAGCAATCGGGCAGGTGGAGAAAGTTTTTTTCTGTTTTTTTTTTCTTTTTTTTCGCTCCAGTCAATTATAAATAAAACAAAGATAGACGACAATAGTAACGGCTCGGCTGAACGACATCGAAAATGAAAACGAAAACGACAGTGATGAAGAAGTTTATTGGCAATAATAATAAATGAACATGAATAAAAGAATAACATAAAAATTATACAGAATTACGACATTCTTCTGCATAGATACAAAGTCATTACGAATGTGTTAACAAGCGATTGATCTGAATGGCGGAATGGCGGTGATCGAGTGGAAGTGGGTAGCTGTAACTTAAGCGATTGGGCTGGATGACGATTTGTCCTTAGTTTATTGTTTAAGTATTATAACGGCTTTGGAGAGATTTGAGTGACTCAGGCTGAGTTGTTCAAAAGGAATGCTAACAATTTATTCGTTTTTTTTTCTCAAATTTGTGAAATTTGAAGGCAAGGTCGAATAGTGAACGAAATCAATTTACATCACTTTACACTTCCATCAATTCCGGGTCAAATTTTTAGGTTAGATTGACGGAGGTACAACGAAGTTATTTGCTAATTGAAAATTTAAGGTCTTAAAAGAAATTTTAAGAAGAAGAGCGGATACCTAAGTGGAATCAGAATGCAGCTCAGTCATTTAAGCTCTCGAAATTACAATTCACCAAACAATTTTCATCAAATTGTGGAACACCCAATTCCGCTTTTGTCATTTGAATTCACAATAAGTGCAATATTTAAATGGGTGTGCACATTTTTAAGGGGCCCTAACTGAAGTTGTTGGCCCGAAGTCAAAATATTTGCATGTATTGTTCTACAAAAGAAAAAGAAGTTTTAAACAAATAACTGTAATATCGAAAACATTACGCGTCAATGGAGAATGAAAAACTACGATATTTTTTATAGTTATTTTAACCGAGAGCAAAAAAAAAGACAAATATGAGCGCATGCCCCCGCAGAAGAGAAATATAAAAACGACACCATAGACGAGTTCTACGAGTTCCTTGACTAAACGTATGAGCAATGTCCTATCTATGACATTATAGTTGTCCTTGGCGGTTTTAACGCAAAGCTGGGAAAAGAGGATATCTTTGGTGGAAAAGTTGAAAAGCACAGCCTGCACGACATACCTAAGTTTCGATAGAAAATTCAAGCTGATCGATGTTGCTGCGGGGCGAAATGTTATGGTAGCAAGCACCAGGTTCCTACATCTCAACATCCATAAAGAGACATGGATATCTCCTAATCAATCAACCGTCAACCAGATTGATCACATTGCGATCGTCGGAAGGCATTTGTTCAGCAATCTAGATATTCGAACATTCCGAGGAGCCAAAATTGACTCGGATCACTTCCTCATATTAGCCAAGGAAATGTTACAAGAAAATTCGACGTCGATTTAGACGGCTACAATCGAAAGAGATCTCCAGATGCAGATGGAGCATTAGAAGTGTCAGCAGGATCTCAATCGATGCTGGGGATTTGGAAAGACCACTTCGGTAGACTGTATAATGGCAACGACGAACAGAATCCCGCCGTCAGGCAGAAGTCATTCATTGGACACGATGATATCCAACAATTCTGTGAACCCGACCTTGAAGAAATGAAAACGGCAATATCAAGTCTGAAAAAGTCCAACAAAGTCGCTGGAGCAGATTGTCTAGCCGCCGAGCTGTTGAAAGCAGCAGGCGACGATCTAGATAGGAGCCTGCAACAAATCAGCTGTAAAATATGGTCGGTAAAATACATGCTCGATGAATGGAACCTCAGCGTTGTTTGCCCGATCCTGAAGAAAGGAAAACGCCTAAACTATGCCAACTTCTGAGGAATCATCCTCCTTTACATCGCCTATAAGATCCTTTCTGCTGAGATATGTGAACGTCTGAAGCCTTTCGTCAAAAATCTGATTGGTTCTCATCAGTGTGGCTTCAGACCAAGAAAGTCAACCATCGACGAAATTTTCATCTTGCGGTAGACCCTGAAAAAATCCTACGCCGATGATTTTGATATTGAAGGTAATGTTGTCTTCGTGGAAGGATACCCAACACTAACTACTTGGAAAAAATGTCACAAATGACGCATATAACTTCGAGGAAGTAGAGAAGGCTCAGCTATTAACACGGGCAATAACACCAGCGCCGAAATCAAACGAAGAATAACTCTTAGTAATCGCTGTTGTTTTGGGCTTAGAAAACAATTGAGTGGAAAAAGACATGGACTTAGCCAGAAGGGTCAAGGACTCAGATGGCTCGGTCATTCAGAGCGGATGGACACCAAAGCTCCGGCCCGGAAAGCCTTCGACACTATTCCCGAGGGACGTAGGAGAAGAGGAAGATCGCAACTAAGGTGGCGCACTCGAGTGGAAGAGGACCTCAATCAACTTGGAGTGCAAAATTGGAGACAGCTAGCTAGGGACCGAGCTAGCTGGCGGAGACTGTTGATTGAGGCCCAAGTCCACAACGGACTGTAGCGCCACCTTAAGTATTTAAATCAAACACCGGGATGTAGATTAGGTACTGTGGTTCCAAAACAGGGAAACAATTTGCCTCAAGAAGGATTTTTGAAGAGTCCTCCTCCTTTGGACCACGAAAATAAATACTTCTTAACAAAAAACATCTCAACCCAGATGTTGCAAACTTTTATGCCGTTTCCCATTCAATCTATATCTGTATACCTTTCATTGCATGACCTAATTTTCAAATTTAAATAACAGGGACTGGAGAGTATCATTATTACTCTTATATGCATTGCACAGGAATGTAGGTACCAATGTTAAGTGTATCACTCATGCACATGACCTAGTGAAAGCCCGATTTCAATTTCCATTTCCATTTCTGAACCAATGACCCATCAAAATGTATCGTTTTTTTACGCTCATCTCATCGCACACAGTCTCTCTTGCGCTCTAGCTCCCGACTCCCGCTCTCTGCTCTCTCACTCGAAAAAAAACATAAACAACATCTCGTTCCCGATCTTATGAACACAGTACATAGAACACAGAACTAATCAATCTATGTATTAGCCTCCTCCTGCTTCGCTTCTACTCTCCCCCAAAACAGTAATTTATGTTGTTCACAGACTGAATGCATTGCATCAGAATAAAAATAAAACGTGCACTTTTTGTTGTGACGCCTATTCTGCTCCAATAGTCAACTTAATGATAAGATAAAACTACAACAGACACAACGCATTGTGCTTTGTCTCTTAACAAATAAACAAAAATTGAGTTAAGTGCTTCCGAGAGCTGGCTGACAGCGGATAATCCCACTGCAATTATGTGGTCACCCCCTCACGCTGGCTGTCTCGTCTTCTTCGAGAGGGAGAGTTCAATGTTTCCACTTTGGATTCTGCCAAAAAGGAAGACAATTGAAGAAGTAATCTTCTTCTCATTGCTGTCGGGAAGGGACAATATAAAACTACCCTCTCAGAAGTCAGAAGTGAGCAAAACCATAGTAATAAGAATTTTATTGAGAAAACAATAAAAATAGAAAACGTATGTTTTTCATTCTTTTTCTTTTTTTGTGTGTTTGTTTGTGGCATGCGCCTTTGTCAATTGACGTTCGTTCTCTCGTTTATCTTTTGCTTTAGAATGTGTTCCATACAAACATTTCCATTTATGATGAAATGGAGGACCAAATTGAGGCAATCCTTTGGCAAATGAGTCCCTATCGATGAATGATATTCAAAATGTTGAATGTCCTCAACAGGACCTCAGGAAAGTTTCCACTTACCTTTTAAATCAATTCTGCTGGAGTTATCGCAAGTTTATGTTGTTTTTCTTAGTAATGAAACACAAAACACAACAGAACTTAATGCACGAGCGCTGCAATGATATCTTTCGAATCTATTTTTAAGCACACGCGCTTGTTGTCACTAGGTTTTTAGTTAAAACAACAAAAATAAGTTTAGACTTTAATTAAACAAACACTAATTCTTTGAAGCGAGAAGATAAATCTTTTATGAATGGAAGAGGAACCGTTTGATTAGCAAAAAAAATGAAATGAAAGAAATTATATAATGCGGGTGGTCTGTCGGTCTGTGTGTAGCGGTCGTGATTTGATTTGCACAACTTTTCACTAATTTGCAAAATTTGCCAATTTTTTTTATAATTATTGTTTTTTTTTTTTTTCTTCTGGGACTTTCCTCTTTTTTTCTGTGAAAGTTGGTTTCCCTAAACTCGCAGTGGAAGCACGATCATCATCATCAGTGTCCAACAAAATATTATGATGGTGAGAGATGTCAAGAGGGAGTTTTGTCTTCTAAATTTGTGTAAACCAAAAATGAGGAAAAAGAAATTGCTTTATTTTCTAATTTTTTGTCGTTTTGAACTGAAATGCACTGGCACTGGACGTGGAATTTTAACTGCTTGACGACGAATAGCGTTGAGGTTAAGTAAAATTGAATGAACTTGAATTGATTTTTATTAATTCACGCAATTGATAGGATGTTTTGTTGTTAGTTATCAAAGAGAGGTAGAAAATATATTTGTTTATACTTTGTTGGAGTATGTTTTATTGAGAAAATACAAGTTATAATTTGATTTCTTTGCTTTTTAAAGTCGCGATTTCTTTTTTTTTTACTGAAAAATCTACTTCCAGCTGGACCAGCTGTTTCGGTTGAACTGTCAATTGATTGACGGAGGTGCTAAACTTTTCGACTGCGCCTGCAAGATAAAAAGTGACGTTTGTTGTCATTTGTTTCGTTTTTCATTTTGGTCCGTGGGTTTTTTTATTGAAATTTGGAAGGTATGTTTGATTGCTTTTTGTTGATTGACGGTAAATTGGGCGAATACAATTTTTATGAGCGAAATTATTCTCCTTAACAACTGACATAAACCACACAAAATTTGAGTAAGCCAATAACATATTGGCTAAGTTTGTCTAAATTCTAGATTTTTGTGAAGTAGAGACCTTTTTTTGTATTTTCTTCTTTTAGTTTGGTGGAGATGTTTTAAAATCACATGCATCGTGAAACCCCCTAACTATAAGGACAAAAAGCCAAGCTGATATGACTTAACAGACTGATAGATGACAGAAAGATTGCAAATAATAAACTGTTACTGGGCACTTTCAAATGCGAAGCAAAAGCAATGGACACTTGGTCCCGTATGCAAGAAAGGCGAATGAAGAATATTAATCAAACAAACTGCGCATCATGGTCCATGGGTAAAGTCAAGGATACAACCATTGAAACATGATCTGCAATTATGCCTCTTGTAGAAGAAAGCTATTCTCAGAGAGGAACCACCACAAAGCTGTATATATCCAAGGGAGCTGTTCAAAGGAACATCCAGCAAGACGCTAGGTCAGAACTACATAGAAACACCAAAGGTTTGCATATTATCACCACAAGCAAGCGTTCTAGGAAGAAGACAGTACCAGATATACGCGCCTAGATAAATGAGAGCCGTACAAAAGCCAAGATGTTATTCGTTTTAATTATAAAACGGACATTGACATTCTTGGATTTTAGGGCACGTAGCAGTCTGGAAACTATTTATACGTGCCCAAAACAGGATTGAACAGTTTGAATGAGCAAAAACCCATATTTCAACAGAGTCTTATGGAGTCTTAGCCCAAGTGTAAGATGGTTGGCTCAAACTACAGAGTGTATGCTAGGTGAGTTCTTTCTTAGTAGAATCACCAATACCACTACTATTTGTCATTTCAACTTTTGATTTCGGATCGAGTGTTTTTGGTCATTTCTGCCGCCACCGAACGCCATTCCTTTATTAAAGCTTCGCCCACCAGTGGTAAGGGGTTTTAATATCGAAGGAAATTGTCCTGAGTTCTGGCCGTGCAGCAACCGCCATTTATTTATTAAAGCTTCTCCCACAAGTGGTAAGTGGTTTTAATTAGTGAAGGAAATTTTTCCTGATAGCCACAGGGGTCTTAAATAAACCTGCTGATCGACCAGAGCTATTGCCTGCCGTGCCGAATGATTTCAGAGGCTTTAAACGTACTCCGGAAATAAACCAGTCGAGTACAGAATTCCCGAAAAAACGGCAAACAACCAAACGGAAACAGGAACTAAAGCCCCGTAGCGGAAGCCCTACCAACGATAAAGGCGGCAAGTAAACGGACATCCGACATGCTGAAACGAGAACTAGAGTACCAGAAGTGACACCAGCGGATACTTGAGAGAAATAAAGCAAACTGAATTATTTTCTGTACCGTAATTATTGTAGCCATTAAGTGTTACCAATAAAGAATTATTTATTAAGTTCAGAAAGACCTATCGTTTCGTGTTTTCTTCAATTGACCTTGGCTAGACCGACGAGCGAAACCTCGACTGGAAAACAAAAAAAAACATCACATAACCCAATAGAGCTTTTATGGAAAAAGCTTGACCTTTATGTCCGAAATCATCACTCATAAGCGTTTTTTTTTTGTGGTAATCCGATTCCGGATACCAAATGAACATGCAAACACATTTTTTGGTTCTAATGCTTGAATGTCTATGGTAAATTTTAATTTAATTTTTTTTCTTACACCACACTTTCGGGGTTTAAATTTGATCTTTCTAAAATTTCAAGTTTTATTCTCAAACTTTGAGACCCGTAGTGTATTTCTCAAAGTTTGAGACCTCTGATTTATTTTTTTAAATGGAGCATCAGAGTTTAAGTTAAGTTATTATTTTGGGAAAGAGCTGTGAGAGAATGCAATCTTTCGGTATTGCATCGTCAAAAGCCCCATTCATTTAACTAAATTTTTGGGAATGCATTTACATTCCTTATTGCAATAACAATACTCTGACTTTGGAAAAAAAAATCGCAGATAATTTTGAAGTCTTTTGTCTAAAAAATCATTTAAAAGACTTGATGTTGAAAGAATGCATTACTTTTTTATAGCTTGCATTCTTTGAAATCTTTAAAAAGTCTTTTACATTCTTTGCAGTCATAAAGACTTTTGATTGCATTCAAGGTAATGCAGTCATTTGACTGCTTTGCAGCCTTTTAACTGTTTGAAGTCTTTTTGAAGGTGGAACTGGCCTATTGTATATTAAGTCTGCTCTTCTGCAGTATCTCCGGGGAGCTCCGGCGCTTGTCTTACTGTGAGCGGTGCTGTCAAAAAACTGAAAAATTTCTCTGGGTTTCGTTTCAGATCAAACGCGTTAGTAGTGCTCTGGTTTGTCTTTTCTCTTTGTTGTATAGCAACAGCTGATTCGAACAGCTCCGAAATTCATGCCCCGAAAAAAAACTTGGAGCGATTCAGAGCGCTCCCGGTGCGAGCACTGAATACACATCGAACACGGTGGAAATGCACCGGGGCGAAAAAAGAGCGACATTGAACAGCTCAGTGCGAAATTAGAGCGCCACAACCCACAGTCCCACAGAGCGACCCAGAGCGCATATCGAACAAACCTATTAACACTGGTTAAACTAGCGCCAACTTTTTTTCATAATTTCTATAGATTATAATTTTCTTAATCCATGTGATTAGGTACTAGGAAGTACAATCTTTGTATATGGAATTTATAGTAGTTGCAGCCTCGTGAATCGACGACAGCGACGTCCGGAACGCGATACAGAACTAAAATCTTGTATATAGAAAAACTGACAGCGCCAAGACGGAAAGACTCTCCAACCAAAAATTCTCGAGCGTGAAAATACTATAAATTCCGTGCACTACTTTTCTTGTCTGCCTCTCTCCTATAAAAAATAAATGTTCTTCTGTGTTTAAACTTAAAAAGTTTAAACACTTGACGTTTGGTTTGACACTTCGTATTGAATAAAATGTGTTAAAAATTCATTGAATAAGAAGTACAGGAAGCGGTGTTAGCTACATGTACAGTGTACGTGAGTGAAGCAACAAAAAAGTCTGATGATGTCCATTTTTAGGGTATGTGCTGTCAATTTTTGGGGTATGTGCTGTCAAACTTTGACTGTGTTGTCAGTCGAGTTCAGGGGTGTATTATTTCTGTTCGTGATGGTAAGGCTCTGCAATTCGTTGAGTTCCCGTAGTGTGCACGGTTGTTTTGAATAGTTCTTCCATCTTGTTTCGAAAAGTTTTTATTTGTCGGTTGTATTACAACAGGCGTAATAAACGTGATGAATTACGGATGAAAAATCAAGAAAATGTACTGGAAAATAAAAAAATGAATCATTAAAAACCGTGCAGTGTACCTCTAGTGTTAAAACACCATGCTTCCTAAAAAAGAATTGAGATTGAAAAAAAAGTTGAAGCAAACTCGATGAATCTTGATATAATCAAATTTCGCTTGGGGCCCCTGAGATTAACCATTCAACTGCAGACCAGCCCTGTTGTAATGCGTTTGTGTTTGTGAAACTCACACTACTTAGAAAAATGCTTCAATTCTTGTTCATAAGTCCCCTTACTGTACTTCTTATTCAATGTAAAAATTAAGGCCGTGTGCGAATTGGATGAATTGTGGTTAAAAATGGATGCATTTTTAACCACTACTGTCATATTTTAACCTGCTCCGCAGCTAGTCTAATTTTTAACACATTTTATTTAATGCGAAGTGTCAAAATTTAACCAAACGTCAAGTTTTAACCACTTTTTAACCCAATTCGCACACGGCCTAAGATTAAACCATTGAATAAGAAGTATAGGAAGGGGCCTTTTGAAAAAAATGAAGCATTTTTCTAAGTAGTGTGAGTTTCACAAACACAAACGCATTAGCAACAATTTATCCAATTCGCACACGGCCTAAATTATAAATTCATACATTTGTTTTATTCATTCATAATCGACCACACACTACCAAATTAAGATTTCGGAAAATGTTTGCAATCGATTTAGGCCAGGAAAATGGCCCATTGTGATATCACATGAATCTAGATACCACTGCCTATAATCTTTTTAATACCTAACTAGTATAAGTCTTATTCAAAAACAACATTTATTTGGTTATACATCTTTATTTTTTTACATAAAACAAAAACATTTTTAAAGCACATAAAATAGAATTACAATTACAATTGGTAATTATTTTAAATTTTAAAAATAATACAAAAAATCTCACACCACAATTTCCAATTACTCTAAAATACTATACAATATAAAGAGATTTAACCCCATGACACGGTAATCTGAAAAATTGAAGAAATATAAGGAATTAATTAGTAGACAAAGTGTAACCAATATGTTAATAAAAAAATTAAAAAAAAAGTTATTAAATTGTTTGAGCTTTATACTACCAAAAAAGATGAACTTAAATCTTTAAGGCCCTGTTGGCTCTGCCCTCGTCACAGAATTGAAAATTCTCAACTCGGACATTTTTGATCTCGCACATGAAAAGGTATTAGTTGAGTGAAAAATCGAACTCTACAAACTGAACTCATGTGCGCTTTAAATCATCAATAATATCCAAAATGACAAAATACTTACTTTATCAATTAATATAAAATTATGTATCCTCCCATGCAGCTTCGAACGTCCTTTAAAAAAAAAAGTGAACAAAGAATAATTACAAAGTTAGTGAGATTGTTGAAAAAAAAAATTTAAAAAATGTGTAGGGAATTCTAACTACCGACAGAGATAGGCTTGGATCTTAGACGCCATTTCAGGTCTCCAATCGTTCTAGAGGTTACAGACTACTTCCAAATTATACATTTAAACATTTCCAAGCAAAGTAAACAAAATATTTAACGATTTAAATTACCCTTACCATCGGTTTCAATTTAAAAAAAAATTGCTCTTTTCAACGAACCAAGATCCGAACGACTTCCGGATATGATCCCCGCGAAAGTTTCTTGTTGCTTAAATTTAAATTTGCCAAATAAATATTGAATCAATCAATATCCACATATACATAAATATATTATTTTTTTTTAAGATCAAGCAATGTTAAAAGAAGGAAAAAAAATAATACAAACAGAAAATAACAAACACTTTGTGTAAAAATAAGAAACTTCGATTTAAGGTTATTGATTTGTTCTCAGAGCTAATTCATTCAACAATGAGTTCATATTGACTGATTTCTTTGCACATTTCATTGAATTCATTCACGAATTTTTTCAAATCAGGCTGAAAATAACAAAAGGGAAACATTTAACATTTGAATTTATGAAATCAGTATGCAATTTTACATTGTTCTTTTCACGTTTCTTCGATTTCGGCTTGTAGGTTTTAACGGTTTTTTGATGTTCTTCTTCTTCTTCGTCACCGGAGACGTCGCTCTCCAAGAACATTGCGTATTGAGAATACATTTTACGCTTTTTCTTATGCGGCCTCTTGTACGTTCGTCTTGGTAGCTGTTGCAAAAGAATAAAAACAAAAACAAAACTCATTTAAATTCTTGTTTACACAGGATTTTTTTTTTTTTTTATAATTTTCAACCACTCAAGGGGTATTTTGCACCCTTATTATGTTAGAATCACAGTTAGTGCTTTAGGAATGATGGAAGGGGTTGGAAAGGAGGTGTCGGCGTACATTGGTCTTCAATTCAAGAACATTACAATACATAATTGTGAATGACAGTGTGGAAAAGGGTTCCACATTCACTTAGTGTAGCTAAAGAACGCTTCTCTACATTTGAGAGTACGTAAGAAGTTAAGGTCGAGGGTAAACTGATGGGCAATCCTGGAAGCGCGAGTGTTACGGATGAAATATTTAAGGGGAAGAATGCAACTTCTGGAAGTAACGATAGAACAGAGAGACACAAAACGTTATGACGGTGGTCTAACGAGGTCAATGATTATGTTTCTATCACCAACGATTCTAAGAGCTCTTTTTTGTATACCGTCCAAGAGTATGTAGCTGGAGCACCAGCTCAAAGATGAGAATTTTACCCAAGCTTTGGACAGATATAAGTCTTCAAGATAGTAGCCAGATCAGACGGCGAGAAACATTTCTTGCACCGCCTTAAGAAACCCAAACATCTTGCGGCGTTTTTGGCGACATTGCATATGCCCTCGTTCCACAAGAGGTAGTCAGTGATGCACATACCGAGAATATCGAGATGTTCCGTCTCATTGATGCAAGTGCCGCTCATGGATAGTGGCAAGGGGGGGTAGGTAGGTAGGAAGGTTAGAATGCCTCTACCAATACTCCTGTTACCTGAAAATAAATAAATTATAAAAGTATACACAGTAGTGCGCATAATAAAGAATTGGAGTGTTTAATACGAATTGGTTTTGTTAAGATAAAGAATCAAGTTCTGAATCTTAATTTGAGAGTTCGCTAAGCTCGCGAAGGAAAGGAGCATCCATCATTATTCTAGCATTAAGAAGTGCAGGGCACTCGCACAAAAAGGAGTGTTTCCCTTTGCTTGGTATCTCTTCAGCTTCGACAATCGTTGGAATACCAAGTTTCATGACATGTTGTCCGACTGGCCAGTGGCCTGTGCAAATGGCAACTATCCTGCCGTTGTCTGACATAGTTTTATTAAGAAGTTCCTTGGTTCGTTTCTGGTCGTAAGTGTTTCAGAGTCAGAGTTTAATGAAATTTTTTAATACTTTGCCGTTACAGCTCCACATCCAAAGAGGAGGGAATATGGAAAGCTAAGGGTACTATCGTCAGGGAATAAATTTATTGGATTAGAAGTAACAGACAAGAGATCATTAATGAAAATGAGAAGAGGGAGCCTTGGGGAACACCAGCATTTATTTTGTGGGTTTCAAATTTGAATCCGTCCAATACATCTTGTATTGAACGGTTCGGAAGAAAGTTTCTAATCCAATAATGAAGGGATTCATAAGTACCGAAAGCACGCATTTTTAATAAAAGAGCAAGATGCCAGACTTTATCGAATGTCTTTGAAATAACAAGTGCAACAATCTTACTTTCTCTAAAACGATGTAAAGATTAACCATCAGATCACCAGTGGACTTGTTGCTGCTAAAGCCGTAATGCCGGTCATTGAGCTGATAGTTTATCAGCTTTTTTTGGAGGGGGAAGAAGATTCGCCTTGTTTTGGGAACGAGCCGAGAAGAATAAGATAGATGGAAAAGCTTACGCAAGGGTTTTGCTAGCGTGGAAGAACACCTATTCAGAATAATAGCGGGGATACCAGTGGATTTATGTATGTTGACTCCCACCACAGCACGATTGCGAAAGAAGATTTGTCCACTGAAATCATTGACCCGCACAAGAACTGTGGGAGATATGACATTCTCTGGCAGCGAATAGTTGGGGGCGAACTGTCAAGCGTAGGGACCGAGGAGGAGGAAGAATTCTTCATATATTTTTAACAAATGACAAAAAATTCGTACTGCCTTTGGGACGTGTCAGTATTTTTTAACGAAATGTTTGGCCATGCAAACATTTGGTCCGTAGAATATGGACTTTGCAGGCCTTCTTGGCTTGTTTAAACTTATTTCGGTTTTCCTCAGTAGGGTTGGCTTTGTAACAACGGAAACTTACATCTATAACTCTGATAACCTCTTTGCAGCTCACATCAAACCATTTATTTTCTTTGGATCTGATGCTTTTAACCCTAACGTTCCAATTCCCAGAAGAATTAAGCTTGTGATCATATCGCTAATGGAATCTAATAGAATCTATTCACTATCGATGAGACAGTGACCAGACCAGTTAAAGATCCGGAAGAAGTTATCGAAACCTTCCCAGTAGGCTTTATCCTTTTGCTTCTCTTCGGAACTGGATGAGTTTGACACGACAAATTAGGAAATATGTTCTGATCTGCCTAGAGTTAGAGTGTATTTATAAGGGTCAGACATAAGGAACAAGAGTGTTTTCCACTTGGCCATTAATGTCCGATATTGGAATGGGCTCAACGACAAGCCTGAATAAGCAAAAAAAAAAAAACTATTGATTTCAACTCACCGAATCATCAAATGTCGTCTCCGGATCAGGATCTTTGAATAAATTCGACAAATCTTGGCTTTCATCCAAACAACGATTGTTCATGTCCGGATTGTCATTACCGATCATTGTTGAGCATAGCATCTGTTTGATACTTCGTTGTTGAACAGGTTGAACCTGGTCAAAAACTGGCTTAATACGATTAAGTGTTAATTTATTCGATGACGAGGGAGGAATCGCTGGTTTGTTCGGACGCAGTTTCTTGAGACGTTGTAGTCTTTCTTTCAAAGCATCTTTATTTGGCAGAATTGTTTTATCGACGATAAAGTTTGGTGAATCATTGTCATCACCGATGAAATCCTCGAAACCAAACAAATTGGTAACACTGTTGTTGTTATTATTCGTTGAAGCATTACTTCCGGATCTTCTTGAATACGTCCTTAAGGAAACATCACTTCCAAAATGTCTCTTGTTTGTTGTACTTTGGGAGACATCGCTTCCAGAATGTCTCTTGTTTGTGGTACTTAGGGAAATGCGACTTCCGGAATGTCTTTTGTTTGTTGTGGTAAGGGAATTGTCGCTTCCAAAACTTCTCATCTTTATTGTATTTTGCCCAACAGTGTTCTGCAGTTGGTTTTCGATGTTTTCATTGGAATCCCCACTTTTGGAATTATTCGAGCTGTGATTTGAGAAATTATCAAATAAATTCCTAGCACTTTTTTGCGGTGAGCTTCGAACAGAAACCTCCTTTGAGTTATTATTCATTTCTTGTCCTTTGTCTTTTGATTCGTTTCCATACGAATGCATCGCCAGTGGGGGCAGAGTAACCACATCGACAATGTTAATTGCCTTTAAGGGACTCCTATAAGTGAGATTCTTCCGTGCATTCGCCAGCGATTTGTAATTCGCCTGATTCGTTATCGTATTAGCACCACTTGGAGCTTTATTCTCACCATTGGAATCATTCGACGAGAACGAAGACATGGATTTTGATTTGTTTTTGACTGGCGTCATTGGAATGTGATCTGAAGAGAATGATGGCAAATTCTGAGTATTTCGACCGAGATAGAAAGCTGTTGGTAATTTATCGTCATCCACCCGCCAGGGGGATTTGGCTCCAATCGGAGTTGGCGAGAAATTGGGTGATTTCATGGGCTGGTGCTGGGGTGTCGTCACTCCAACCGATTGACTTACGAATTTCATAGCCATTTCGAGGAGTTTCTTCTTATCCTTGATAGGTTTACGTTTTTGAATTCTGCCTGATTGCGCTTGTTTGACCATTGTCGATCTTGCAAGATTACTGAAACCACGTTGATCACGTACTTGATCGTCGTCGTGATCGTCGTGCTCTTCGTGTGGGGTTTCGAAGTTATTATCGTTATTGTTGAAATGAAAATCGTCATGATCGAATTCAGGAGCAGCATCATCGTTTTCGGGAATCTTCTCTTGAAGTGGCGGCTTCGCAATTATTGGAGGTTGTGTAGTTTTGGCAGGAATTTGATCAGTCTTGGTTTTTTTCTTTCGATTCCTGTCGGGTCTGGTGTGGGGGAGGACATTTTTGCCGGTTCCTTTCTTGTGCTTAGCCACGACAACTTTTCCACTTTTAATCATTTTCATAATAACATCGTCGACTGGATGATTTGAATCGGATGAAGATTGTGAGAGGAATTCGTAAACACTGTCTTTTTTGTTTCGTTTGCTAGATCGGTTGCGAGGTTTCGAGATTTTGGTTTGAGGTTGTTTTGGAGGGCAGTGAGTTCTTTCCAAGCGAGAATGAAAGAATTTAACTGGATGTGTTAGGTCGATGGAAATGTTTTTTTCTGTGTTATGATGTTGGAGAGGTGATGTTGATTTTTCTGTGGAATTTGACTTTCGTTGTTGAGTCTGTTGTTCGGAAGCTAGGAAGAGAAAAATTGCAAATTATTTTAATTTAATAAAAGAAAAAATTTAGCTGTTTGTATTCTTGAAAACTTAAGAAACTATGAATCTGTTTAACTAGTAAGCGCGAATGCCGAACCCGATAACAATTGCTTGTAGGTTAGAGCAACCAGCTAATGGTCATTCCTCAATATGAAAGAGACGCGCAAACCAGTTACCCAGAAGAATTTGCGTAGAAAAAAAGATCGTACGCCGCTTTCTAGCTTTAGGATCCTGTAGAGCCACGATCCTTCAATAACACCTGCCAAAGGTTCAATATCGGTTGCCTTAGCACTCCGAAGAATGGGAGAGACTACAGTGAGCGCCTGAGTAAAAGACTCTCCGCCGTCCTCTCAAATATGAAAGATGTTAACATCTTGTCGAACCAATATCGCGAAATAATTGAAAATCTAGCCGAGACCGCCTAGGTTACCAGCCACCCTCAACAAAAACTCGTGTATGAGTGATGATGTTGATGAATGCGCGATACTGAAAGGAGAGACGGAAAATGAATGTTTCCAGATGCTGTAACGGAAAATAAGGGCAGCAAGAGAGGAATACCGAACAAAATGAAGAAGATCTAGAAGAGTCTCGGGCCAGGAACACCCGGCGATTCTTTAAAAGATCAAAATAATTAGTTTCTGGTTCAAGAATCGGGACACAGACTCTTAAAAAAAGTGAAGGAAACCTAGAAGCACAAGGTATTGTAGATGTATTCAAGCAGCACTTTCAGCTGCTGCTAAATGCGCATTAAGTCGAGCGAGACCAATCTCGCTGTGATCCAGCACTGATCCAGCTGTGTCGCATGACGCTTAACAGTACGAAGTGAAAATGGGTATTAGCTCATCTGAGTTGCTTCAAACATGCGCAGGGTTAAGACAAGGAGATGCGCTGTCATGTTATTCAAGAAATCCACCCAGCTCATGGGCTATGCGGACGACATAGACATCATCGGTATCTCCCAGAGCTTTGCTTGAGGGCTTCACAACGATTAAAGAACAGATTAAGCTCGTTGGACATGAAGTAAATGAGGGGCTAACAGAGTACATGCTATCAACAAACAAAACATCTGTCCACCGCCTAGGACAAAATGTCACTGTTGGTAGCAGCAGTTTCGAGGTAGTTAAGGAGAGACACCTTAGTGGAGATCCAACAAAGAGTTACCCTAGCGAACTACTGCTACTTCGGTTTCACCAAACAACTGGGTTCAAAAATCTTCACTCGAAAGGAAAACTGCCTACTATACAAGCTTTTGGTTTTACCAATCCTTCTCTAGGGCGCCGAGTGCTGGACGATAAATAAAAAAGGGGAAATGACACTGGGTACTTTGAAAGAAAAAAATCGACCGCGAAATGTACGAGCTGTACCAATATATGGATGAAGTCCAGAAAGCCAAGAAAAGACGAATACATTGGCTCGGGCACATCGAGCGAAAGGACGACAACGCTCCAGCCAAGAGTCTTCTCTTCGCAGCCCACAGGTCCGAGAATAGGAAAACCGAAGCTGCGGTACAAAGACCAAGTAACTGCGGATGAAAGAGCGCTTGGTTTCGACCACTGGGAAACGCATGCTGAGTCTCCCGCTGAGATCCTTTTTGTGTCTAAAATAAGATTTAATTATTTGGCTTGGTTGGCAAAACTAATGGGTGTTCCATTGTGTGTGGGCTAATTTCTTGATTCCCTTCCTTCCCCTAAGAAGTACTATTTCCGTCTTATATGGATTGACGTCAAAGCCGCAGAACATTGCCCAATTCGTGAGCCTGTTTAACGCATTTTGCAGGAGTTGTGAAAGAACTTGTGGGTTTTTCCCAGTTACAGAAATAGCAACGTCATTGACAAAGGCAATCAGCTTGAAAGCCTCTGCTAGTCACGTTAGTACGAGAAGTTTTAAAGAAGCACCACTTCCAGGAAATTTTGTATGTACGCAGAGCCAGAAGAATAAATGAGAGTTTCTATGAAAACTTAGTAATAGCAACTAGTAGGGAAGACTTTGAAAGAACGATTCAAAGCTAAAAATAGGGTCGAGAGAGCCTACCTGCAATCTTCTAAAAATTGGACTTAAACATGTGTTTTTTGCATAAAAAACATTCAAATACATTCAAATTTCGGAAAAATATTAGGAACAACATACCATTGACATCCAATCCCGAAATCTCCATTCGTTCTTGATGTACTTCCTCAGCTGACGAATTCTTCGAGACCTCACATTCCACCACACTATCCCTTTTCTTATCTTCACTCTTTCTTGCGATCTTATTTTTGTTATCAACGGGATTAAACTTATTGCTGTCATTTGAACGATTCTTGGCATGATTACTGCTCTTCTGAGTAGTCCTCTGAACCGTTTTTTGGTCTGGACTTG
Organism: Sphaerophoria rueppellii; assembly: GCA_920937365.1. NCBI lineage: Eukaryota > Metazoa > Arthropoda > Insecta > Diptera > Syrphidae > Sphaerophoria > Sphaerophoria rueppellii. The sequence goes on along the minus strand of CAKKXW010000003.1, from coordinate 44,646,703 downwards.
CATCAATTTCAATGCCATCCTTCGTACTATTTCGCCTCGACCTTCTCGGCTTGTTTTCTTGTACCGTCTTTAGTTTTTTCGCCTGATTTACGTCATTGACTTCTTCTAGATTCCTTTGTTTACTGGTAGCCTTGGGAGTTCGCTTTCGTTTCCCCTTCGGTGGTTCGGGAACTTCTTCCAAGCATTGCTCAAGAGAAATATCAACGTTCTTTACACTTAGCCTCCTAGATCTCCTCAAGGTTGTTTCTTGTTGAACTTTTTTCACTTCAACGTCTTCATTCAATTTTCCATTTTTCTTTAGTTTCTCTTCTTCTTCCACCAAATTGTTTTTCTTTTTCGATTTTTCGCTTTCTTGTTGTTCAGGACTTAGAGGTGATTCTATGTGATGCATCCTCTTCAATTGAATCCTTAGAGTCCTGCTGCGTTGGCAGACGGATTCCGTCGAAGACTTTTCATTTGTTTTATCTAACAAATCCCCCCAAGATGGAGCTCGCTTCGATAGACTCATGTTGTGCATTGTCTTTAATTGAGTTTTGGGAGACCTTTTACGTTTGCCGAGCGATTCATTCAGAGTATTTTCATTTTTTTTATTCAACAACTCACCCCAAGTTGGAGCCCTCTTCGATCGACTAAGAGAATTCATCTCATCATCACTCTGGAACTCGGCTGAACTTGAATATTCATCTTCTTCAATTAGATCTTCAATTTTCTTCTTTTTATTCATGGATTCCACCCGCTGAGAGCCTCTTGCAATGACTTTTTCTTCCGTAATCGATTCATAGAGAGGTTGAAGAATACGTTTGGCATTGTTCTGGCTGACCAGTTTGTTGCGATTCGAATCCGGAGTTGAATCTATTGTTAAGTTTGTCCAGTCGCCTCTAAGCTTATTGATCAAAGTGTTATCTTTAGGGGATCTCTGATTCCGCCTAGCTTCCGAAGTTGTAGCATCGATTGTGCTGCGCCTTGAGCGAACACGCAACTCACTGCACTTGTTTTGTCTATATAGCTGGCTGCCATCACTACCCGAGTCGAAATCTCTAGTGCTCCTTGTGCGAACTCGTGTGTTATTAGGTTTAGTAGCAACTGTTGGTGATTCGCCAAGCATGCTCGACCAATCGGATTGTAGACGTTTCAGTAAGTAAATGGAGTTTCGACCTGACTTCTTTTGCGACGCCCTGTTTACAGATTTATCACTGAGCATGGAACTAGACGAAAGTGTGCTTCGATCGATTTTGCTCATTTCTCTCGAGGAGTCCAATTCTGAAGAAATTGTAATTGAGGGTGTTCCGAGTCTTGGTAATCGAACTCGTGGTTGTTTCCTTTCATCATTTGACGTAAGAGGCAACTTCTTCCGAGTTCCTACACGAAATTTGAAATCAACAGTTTCGTTTGTGGCTTCCAGATCCAAAGAGGTTCTTTTTGGAAGATTTTCCTTGTCAACTACGACATTGTTTTTGGCGCTTTCACGATGATTGTTCGTAGTCACTCGGTTAATGTTCGATGTATTGCTTAAAATAGGACTCAATGGGAATCGATTCACATTGGTTGGGTTTTTATTGTCAAAATGAAAGGGTGTTGATGTGGTCAGGGGTTTTTTAGCGAATGGCGTGGCCGGGCCTTTCTTTTGGGCCGAGGATGTGGGAAGTTTCACTTGCAGTTTCTTCATTTGAAATGCATCGGTAGATTTTTTAACTTTATCTATCTTACCAAGTTTATTTTTTCCCTTTTTTGAGGACAATGGCTCTTTTAATTTTGCCATCTTTTTTCTTTTTTGTTACACATCAAAGTTTTACCGCGCAATTTTTGCACACTTGAATGTTTTGAGGTTTTTCTTTTCGATTGCTCTCCAAAAAGGAAGGCTTGTAGAAATTTCGATGCAATTACGTTTTAAATTTTTAATTGTATTATTTTCACTGGTAAAATTGGTTGAAATTGCGCTTTAATATTATTTTTGTTTGATATTTGTTTCATCTCAAAATTCCTGTTCTTGTTGTTTGAAAATACAATTTAAAAATGGCGGTGATCATTAGTGCGTTGGCATGCGATGTTCAACTTTTTATTTTTGGACTGTTTGGGTTTTTGTTCTTTCGTTAAATTAAGGTGGGTGTGCACTAGTTGTATAATTTTTTCTTATGCGGAAGTTACGTTTGTAGAACTACGAACAAAAGGATGCAATAACGAACTAAGGCCGTGTGCGAATTGGGTTAAAACTCGACGTTTGATTAAATTTTGACAATTCGCATCGAATAAAATGTGTTAAAAATTAGACTAGCTGCGGAGCAGATTGAGGCCGTGTCCGAATTGGGTTAAAAAGTGGTTAAAACTTGACGTTTGGTTAAATTTTGACATTTCGCATTGAATGAAATGTGTTAAAAATTAGACTAGCTGGGGAGCAGGTTAAAATATGACAGTAGTGGTTAAAAATTCATCCATTTTTAACCACAATTCATCGAATTCGGACACGGCCTAAATATGACAGGGGTGGTTAAAAATTCATCCATTTTTAACCACAGTTCATCCAATTCGCAGACGGCCATAGGCCACGGGGGTGGTTGGTAACCTATGGTGGTCCCGTCTACATTTTTAAGGCCGTGTCCGAATTCGATGAATTGTGGTTAAAAATGGATGAATTTTTAACCACTACTGTCATATTTTAACCTGCTCCACAGCTAGTCTAATTTTTAACACATTTTATTCAATGCGAAATGTCAAAATTAAACCAAACGTCAAATTTTAACCACTTTTTAACCCAATTCGGACACGGCCTAATTATTTCGCGATACTGGTTCCACAGGGTTTTGACAGGCGCCAACTGTAGTCTCTAGCATTACCCGGGGTATTAAGGCAACCGCTGTTGAACTTCTTTCTTTGGGCAGCACGTGTTTTCTTATCGTTTGATATTCGAGCTTTAAACTTTTCTTCTGCCAGAAAGTGGCCAGAGTCGACATTTGCTCCTCGGAAAGAGGAGCTGGACCGGAGACTAACAAGTTGCTGTGTAGGTCTTCCATATTGGAAACTAGATGCTTCTTATCACCGTATTACGAGCTGCAGCAAAGACGATTAGTCGGTAGCTTGTATCTGTTGTAACTTCGTGCAGACTGTGCTAATCCACCAGACATTTTCCAAATTTTTACATTGAAGTCTCTGAGTACGAATTTGACGTTGTACTCTGGACAGGCTCCGTAGGCTCTACCCAGTAGGTTGTACAAATCCTCCATGCTTGACTCCCCGGCATCATCCGTACGGGCATATTAAACTGATATTTTGTAGTGTGGCCTTAATGCGGATTACAGCCAGGCGATCACTAATTGGCTTGAAATCCATGACTTTGAACCTTAACCGATTTCATTTGATGACTGCTGTAATCAATGTCGCATTTTTTTCTTTTCATTGTCCTAGATCCTGTTATGTCTGCCTTATACTGCATGAGGACAGATTCAAGTTTTTGAGTAGTAACTAAAGTGTGGAGTTTTCTTACATTCCAGGTGCAAACTCTCAATTCGTAGTCTATTGTCGATCCGGGTCTGGTTGCCATTAGAGGGGGTCTCTCTCATAACGTCGTGTTTCACTCTGACAGGGGTTGTTGGCCCGTCGCACTAACCTCAGAATTTGTAGGGCCGGTGCTTAAGTGCTGTTTTTTTTCTCCGGGTGCACTCGCACTTACAACTTTTGCAAGTTATATCTTAGAGTTATAAACCAGTGTCCGATGGTTACCGCGTTGCGGTGAAGTAAGCACTTGGTGCATAGGAAAAGATACAGCTTTTGCCCCCAGATTCTACAACACCCAAACAGGACCTTAATCGTAGTCCTAAATGAACAGATTAAGTGAAAGTAAAACTTATGGACTAAAAATCGTTCTTATTACTAGACTAAAGTAGCACGAAACACAAAAGTTTTCTTTAAAAATTTCATCAACATCATATTTCCAAAGATAACTTTTCTTGCATGTCTAATACGTAAAATAAATTTTGAAATAAATTTGTGTAATTTTCTAAACGATTTCCATTTCCCGCTCAATGCCGACAAACTTCAATTGCTCGGTTGGACCGTATCTGTAATCGAAAAACAGTTCTTCGCCTGGTTGAATGGCCCGTTTAGCGAAAATTCCAATTCTATGGTCACCAGTAACCATCATAACTTTGGCATAACAATTTGGATTAATCGAGTGATTAGCAAAACGAATTTTGTTGCCCTTCCTCGTTGCGTCCACAACAAAGTCATTATTCAAATTGAACAGAAAACTGCACATGTATTTGTCATAGACTTTGCCCCGACGATCAGCTTCGTCTTGCGAAATTATCTCGCCACAGTACTCTGATATGAATTCATTCTTTTGGGCACCTTCTTTGAGGAAGATACCCCAACCGGCAACATCAGATGGCGCCATAAGCAAGTGTTTATCTGAAATTAAAATGTTTTTTTTGAAAAACAGAACGTGAGGGTTGTGTTGTTGATGAACTTACGCAATTGCCTTTGAACGCTAACATTTTTGCAGGTAATTCTGGTCAAATTAAACTGATCCGCACCGCAAGTCTGACACAAGTCTGGATCACATTCGCGTACAGCCAAATAGCATGGACATTGTTTGGTGTTGCATTGGGCCTTGCATCGGCATCCGGGAAAGCGATTCTGGCAATCGTTGCTGCAATTGCAGAATTTTTCGCAGAAGTTTTGTGTCTGGATGCAGGAACAGCCGGCATCGCAGGGGCCAGCATGATCGCAAGGCGTATAATTGTATACATGATTTGAAGACGAGTCTTTTTTTAGTTGAATCTTTCGGCAGTGCAGGGACCAGAGACGTTGCTTCTTTTTCTTCTTGCGGGGTGGAGTGAAGTCTTGACGGGCTTCTTCTACAGTCAAGTCGGCAGCTTCTTTCTGTGCAAATTCATAGACCTTCAAAAATCGGGAATAAGCAAAACGGTAGGATTTGATCTATCATAAAATGTCATTACCTGTTGGCATGTTTTCGTTAGCATCGCTTGTGCAATGGCACAGTAGTTCTTCAGGAAAACTTTATGCAGAACTCGAAATAGGGATTGATCAGCACCGGTCCAATCGCATTTGGTGTTGGATTTGTTCATCATGTCAGCTGAAAGAGAAGATTTGTATTGTTATATCAAATTTAACATCCAAGACAACACTCTAAAAAGGACCGAGCTATTAGCATTGACAGAACTGAGTTAAAAGTTCGTTGTGTAATAATTGAAACAAAGGTCCACTTAGCACCCCGGAGAATGCCAAACCCTACAGTGAGCGCTTGAGTGAGGGACTCCCCACGAATGCGCGACACTGAAAAGTGTTAAATACTTTGTATGAGAAAATACTTGAATAATTTAATGAAACTTAGCTGTATATGAGTCAGGAAATAATTATGTTTTGAAAAATCAAAATTATATTTTTCAGTTGTTTGTAAAGCTTTCAATCAATAAGTTCTTTAATAAATTGAAAATACAGAAACTTATTTATTCTGAGGTTATGGGCCCAGGATACAGCTATTAAGGAGAAGGCTAATTTCAAGAATTTTTGATGACTTGGAATATTTTCAAGAATTGTCAAGGACTTGAAATATTTTTTTCACTGCTGGGTATTTTTCAATTTGAAGAGGATTAAAAGATATAAGATGGATAATTCTTGCACATTCAAAATTCCACTTTTTGATGGCACGAATTTCAATAATTGGAAATTTCGTGTGGGTATTTTATTGGATGAAAGACTCCTACGTAAATACATCGAGCAAGATTTGGAATTTATTCTTAGAGACGTAACCGATGACGCTGTTCGCAGGAAGATAGTTTCTGAAGAAAAGAAATGCATCTCAATCTTAGTCCAAACCATTCATGATGAGCAGTTAGAAATTATTAAAGATAAAACAACTGCAAAGGAGATGTTTAATGCATTGACAAGCATTTTTGAAAGAAAAAGCATTGCAAACCAATTGCTGTTAAGAAAGCAAATTCTTTTAATGAAGTATGATGAGTGTGAGGATATAATCGATCACTTTCTTCGTTTCGATACGAAAGTTCGACAACTTAAGTCAACTGGAGCATAGATGGAAGAACTAGATGTCATAGTTCATTTATTGATCACCCTACCTGCAAGCTATGAAAACTCCGCTGGAAACGATGAAACAAGACGATCCTACTCTGGAATTCGTAAAAACTCGTTTGATGGATGAATTTAATAAAAGAAAAAGTGGAGCATCTTCAAGTTGTACTGAACCTGGTGCAATGGCTGTTAAAAGCAAAAAGAAGCCACTTATTTGCTATAACTGTGGTAAGCCTGGACACATAAGAAGCAAATGTTTATCCAAACGAAAAAAGGATGAAACCAGAATTTTTTCAAAGAAGAGCTCGTCAATGTGTGCTATGGAAGATGAAGAGCATAAACATGAAGCACAGGTATTTAAATCCTTGGACAATCTAGTTAAGTTTGTCTTGGATTCGGGAGCTACTCAACATATGGTGAACAATAAGGAATACTTTGACTATTTGAAGAATATTGAGAGTATTCAAATATCAGTCGCGAAGAAGAATGAAACCATAACTGCAAATCAAATTGGCGATATATCCCTTAAAACTACTGATGATGGTTCTCCGAAAAAGATGTCGAATGTTTTATTTGTCGAAGACTTGAAGTGCAACCTGATGTCGATTCGGAGTTTAACAAGGAAAGGATACAGCATTCGTTTTGAGGGAGATCATGCGTATGCATCGCTCAATGGTGAACTTGTATTTGAAGCACATGCAAGAGGAAAATTGTACGAAGTAGTTTTAATTCTTGCTAAACATTTTGCTGGTATCTCAGGTAAGCAAAATTCATCGCAACTTTTATGGCACTATAAGTTGGCGCATTTGAACGAGTCTGACCTAAAGAAGTTAGTGTGTCGTCAAATGGGAAAGGGCTTAGAACAGGTAAATTTTAATCTTGAAACCAAATTCTGTGAGTCGTGTGTGGTTGGAAAACAAACACGAGGTTCATTTCCAAAGAACAAAAACATAAGGTCCACCCGAATACTGGAGTTGATTCATAGTGATGTATGTGGTCCTATGACAGTTCCTGTCTATGATGGGTCTCGATATTTTGTTTCCTTCACCGATGACTACTCAAGAGCATCAATGATTTATTGTATTGAACGGAAATGTGAAGTGAGTTTGTAGCTATGTCCGAAGCATTACATTCTCTCAAAGTTGTCAAGTTGAAAACTGACAATGGTGGAGAGTTTAAGAAATTCTGCCAATCTAAAGGTATTCAGTTAATGTACACTGTTCCATATAATCCAGAAATGAACTCTGTTGCTGAACGACTAAACCGTACACTTCAAGAAAAAGCTAGAACAATGCTTTTGGCAAGTGGGTTAGATCAACTATACGAAGAAACGTTCACCTACAAGTGCTTTTGGAAAACAGTTTGAAAGTCATACTCCGGCTGAGATATGGTTTGGAAGAAAACCAGAGTTGTCTCACCTACGGATATTTGGTTCAGAATGTTATAATTTTGTACCAAAGGAAAAACGGTCTAAGTTCGATGTAAAATCAAGAAAATGCTTAATGCTTGGGTACACCTTTTCAGTTGGTTCTTATCGTCTTTGGGACATGGAGGAAGCCAAATTTGTTATTGGAAGAAATGTTACTTTCAACGAAGATTCTGTCCTTAAAAGAACAAGATTAGCAGAAATAACAAATTCAAAGGCGGAGAAAAAAGAGACCAGTCAATGAAGATTCAGTCCAGCTCCCAGCACAATCGAAGTAGAACGAGCCATCCAAAAGCTAAAAAATATCAAGTTCGTCGGTTCGGATGGCATACCTGAGGAACTCTTTAAATATGGAGGGGGTGTTTCGATAAGCCGCATGCGCACCAGGTCATCAACAAATTCTGCGAGGTAGAATGCATGCCCACTGACTGGTCGATAAGCTCCATATGCCCCATCTACAAAAAGGCGATCCTATGTCATACAAAAACTACCGTAGCATATCCCTGCTTAATTTTGCATGCAAAATCCTATTCAACGTACTGTGTGAATTTCTTAAATCTTTCTGCAACACTATAATCGCCAAGTACCAGGTGGCTATGGACCTGGTAGAACAACTAAAGACCGAATATTCACACTGAGGCAAATCCTGGGAAAAACCAACGAATTTCAAGTCGAAACCGATCTTTTCATCGACTTCAAATCGACGTTTAACCATGTATACTTACTTATCATTGAATTTATCTCAGCCGATGAAGCAGTAATGCTTGGATTGCCGTTGTCTTTATTCTCAGCATTGAACTCCTTGTTGCTATACTGGCTATTACTGTCATTACTATCTTCTGAACTTATTTCATTGCCTGAATCTGCAGCCTGAGACTTACTGTCAGCTGCCAACTTTTCTTTCATGCCTTCCTGAAAGTACACAAAAATCAAGCAAATGTTTTCCTCATTCAAAGAAGTTCACAGTCATACCAGAAGCATGTAACAAGTATTGCCACACGGATCTGTGAATGGCTTGAGTTCGGGAAACCGACGCTTCTGCAAATTCGGACCCGCATGGCTTGACTGAAGACCTACCAAAATGATGTTCGAATTTCTTATCTCTTGAAATTGGATATTAAATAACTTACGATGAAGGAAGCAGTCGTACTTGAAGCAGCGCCGGCAGAACAGTGTATGGAACGAATGAAGTGTCTTTTCGCGTGAAACACTCTCGGCTTTCTCTCCATCGACATTCGGGGTGCATTCTTGTGGTCGTTCTGGATCCTGACGTTCAGTTAGCTCAATATATCTGGGGATCGATTTAGTTTAGGTATAGACAATTTTATAGGATAAGGAACCTTACTTTTCTTTTAATTCCTGAGGAGTTCCTTTGTCTGCAAAGTTAGCGCTAATCGCATGGAATATAATCGGACGTGGAAAAGCCAGCTTCTCGACTTTTACAATTTTTTCGCCAGGCGGAGAAGAACTTGCTTCTTCCGGTTTCTCTTCTCCATTTTTAATAGGCGGATCTTCATCTTTCTTACCAGCATCCTGCTTCGATGGAGATGGCGATTCTTGTGCCTCTTCGCTATCCTCATTATAGTTTTTCATCAAAGCATGAACTAACTCGATGAAAATCGTGTCGTCCATAAACGATGGGTCCTTATCGCCATGAACCTTACCATCGTAGTTCTTGATCAGCTCTTCGATAAACTTACCATCTTGATCGAGCACTTCGTCACCCATGTACGGAATATTGTGCAAAACTGTCTCATCTTCGACCATGAAATTCTGCTGGGTAGGTGCCCAGGTGTACATTGTTGGAATGGGGGTGACGGCATTTATAATGCATATGGGAACTTTTTGGGGAGCAGTTCCTGTTGGTTGTTAATTAGATAGAGGGGTTTATACTCTGGAAATCTACAACTTACCATCACTGGTTGTAATTTCAGCGTTCTTCATGCAATCAATATGCGGCGTATCGATTGGTTGGGGATCCCAAACTTTGGATTCGCACCATATTTCCTCTTCATCATAATTGTGCTCATCCCTGTCAAGGCAATTGTTAGTTAAGTGAGGCCATTACTCTCAGAACGCTATAGTTTACCAATTTTTTATCCACAACTCTTTAATTTCATCGGCACGCTTGTACCGTTTCTTTTGGCGAATTTTTAGATATTCAACTTTAACACGTCTTTTCCATTCTAGAGAAACTTTCATTTCGTTAGTTGCAATTTTATCAAGTTTCCCCTTAAAAGGATTTGTAAGACTTTTAAAATTAAAAATCTATGGATTTTTTCGCAGACAAAACACAAAACAAGTCCCGCCAAAAGAAAAGTGATGGAAAAAAAATAACAAAAAAAAAAGTTGTGAAGTCAAACATTTTAGGAGATGCCACTTGTTTCGTTAAAAAAAAGGGCAATTCACAATCAGAGTTAAGCCTAAGCTCACACTGTTCTTCTTATGGCGTTTTTAATTAGCAATCTGGAAGTTAAAACAAGAATTCTGAATGCGTTCAATTGGGCAAAAGTGACAGTTCTGATTCTGAAAAGAAGGGAATTTCCTTCTGATTGTAAAACCAGAATGCTTTTTTCAGATTCCAGAATGAAAACTAAAAACGCCATTAGAGACTATTTGAGGGAAACCCGTCATTATATTTTATTTTTTCAAAATTTGGATTAAGTAGCCATGTTTATTAGTGTCATAACTTTTGAATGGGCTCTGAACACGCAGAAACCATCTACCGATCTAAAAAGGAATAAAAACACTAAACCAGTTCCACCTAACAACATCTCACTGAGATCTCAGAGATTTTTTAAGTGGAACAAAAAATCTCAGCTGATAATTGAGATCTTTGAGATGAAAATATTTTGGATTCGAAGCGATTTGACGTTACTGACACATGAAAAACAACAATTCAGTTAACCGTAGCTATCTCAATGAGGGCTGAGAATTATGTTCCACCAAATTATTTTGACTCAGTCAAAGTGACATTGAGATCTCAGTGAGATGTTGTAAGGTAGAACTGGCCTAAATATAGCGAAACCTGGAACGTACTTCACTTGCCGAAACTTGACCAACCACAAAGAAAGTGTGAAAGAAAAGGCCGGCAAGGGCAACTAGTTTTAGTTTAAAATAAATATTAAAGTATTTTACTTTTTTTTTAATTTATAACTTTTTTTTATAGTTTATAATTTTTGATATTTGATAATGCCGATTCTGATAAAATCGTAAGTATTTATAATTTTTGTTGTTAATAAAATTAAATGGAAATGGAATACATTTTTCGATAAGATTTTGACACTTCCCTTCAAATGTTTCCTTTCGCATTTCGCAATCGTGTTTTGTACCGTTCGTCGAACGGTGAAGCACGGTCGTCTTTTTGTCTGTTTAAAAGTGTTTTTCATTAAAAATATAAAAACAATTCAAAGTTTAAGTGAGTTTTAAAGTGAAATGGGTCCACCAAAGAAGTCGAAAAAAGATAAAAGTGGCGATAAATTTGGTAAGTGAGTGTGTTGTTGGAAAGCTCCCATTTCTTACTCTCTTGACCGCATTACCATCGTAAAGGAAAGAAACGTCGACAAGAAGACGAAGCCTACACCCAACTAGTCGAAGATAACGATGTGGCTGAAGTGGGAAATGAATCCGATGGCATTCCAGGTGCAGCATCAAAAAATGCCGAAAAAATCGACGAAGAAATCCTCGAGGACGAATACGGTGCCAAAGATTATCGCTCTCAAATGGAATTGAAAGCGGATCACCACAATCGTCCACTTTGGGTTGCTCCCAATGGACATATCTTCTTAGAGTCATTCTCGCCAGTCTACAAACATGCCCACGACTTTCTCATAGCTATTTCGGAACCCGTTTGCCGTCCGGAACATATCCACGAATACAAATTGACTGCGTACAGTTTGTATGCTGCAGTTTCCGTCGGTCTGCAGACACACGATATAATCGAGTATTTGCGGCGTCTAAGTAAGACCAGTATTCCTGAGGGTATTGTCGAATTCATTCGGTTGTGTACTCTTTCTTATGGAAAGGTTAAACTTGTCCTTAAACACAACAAGTAAGTGTCACCAATGAAATGAATGGTTCTCAAATAAATTGATTTCTTTGTTCAAAGATATTTCATCGAAAGTCCCCATCCGGAGATTCTACAAAAGCTTCTCAAAGACCCAGTCATCCAAACATGTCGCTTGAAGCGCAAAGAGGAGGAAGGCGATGGCTTCATTCAGGGCCAAACCGACTTAAAAGCAATCACTGCTTTCGGTGCGAAACCGAGTGCAGGAACTAGTGTTGCTGGTGCAACAACCACCACAGAAGCTGATGGTACTGTTCCCGGCGCTACAGCCGTTCCAGATGACATCACAAACTTTTATGAAAAAATCGACAATGAAGAAGACGAGGACGAGGTCAATCTCAATACGGTGTCATTCGAAGTGAATCAGGAAAAGATCGAAGTAATTCAGAAGCGTTGCATTGAGATCGAACATCCACTGTTGGCCGAATACGATTTTCGCAACGACACTCACAATCCGGACATAAATATTGATCTCAAACCGGCTGCTGTGTTGCGTCCGTATCAAGAAAAGAGTTTGCGCAAGATGTTTGGTAATGGAAGAGCGCGTTCGGGAGTTATTGTTCTGCCGTGCGGTGCTGGTAAGTAAATTTCTCTCGAGTCCAAAAAGAAAACATTACTGTGAACGTATTTTTAGGTAAGTCCCTGGTTGGTGTGACTGCCTGCTGCACAGTACGCAAAAGGGCTCTGGTTCTTTGCAACAGTGGTGTCTCTGTGGAGCAATGGAAACAACAGTTCAAGATGTGGTCCACGGCCGATGACAGTATGATTTGTCGTTTCACTTCCGAAGCCAAGGACAAGCCCATGGGCTGTGGAATCTTAGTCACAACGTACTCTATGATAACCCACACACAGAAGCGTTCATGGGAAGCCGATCAAACGATGCGGTGGCTACAGGAACAAGAATGGGGAATAATGGTTCTCGATGAAGTGCACACAATTCCGGCAAAGATGTTCCGTCGTGTGTTGACCCTGGTCCAGAGCCATTGCAAGCTCGGCCTGACTGCCACTCTTCTGCGTGAGGATGACAAAATTGCCGATTTGAATTTCCTTATCGGTCCGAAGTTGTACGAAGCTAATTGGTTGGAGTTACAGAAGCGTGGATACATTGCTCGAGTCCAGTGTGCCGAGGTCTGGTGCCCCATGTCACCTGAATTCTACCGCGAGTACCTGACAACTAAGACGTCGAAGAAAATGCTTCTCTACGTCATGAATCCATCGAAATTCCGCAGTTGTCAGTTTCTGATCAAATACCACGAGAAGCGTGGCGATAAGACAATCGTCTTCAGTGACAATGTTTTTGCTCTGAAGCACTATGCCATCAAAATGAACAAGCCCTTTATCTATGGCCCAACCTCGCAGAATGAACGAATTCAGATTTTGCAAAACTTCAAATTCAATCCGAAGGTGAATACGATTTTCGTGTCGAAAGTCGCTGATACGAGTTTCGATTTGCCCGAGGCAAACGTTCTAATTCAAATTTCCTCACACGGTGGTTCACGTCGTCAGGAGGCCCAACGTTTGGGTCGTATTTTGCGTGCCAAGAAGGGAGCCATTGCCGAGGAGTACAATGCTTTCTTCTATACGCTCGTCTCGCAGGATACCATGGAGATGAGTTATTCGCGCAAGCGTCAGCGGTTCTTGGTTAATCAGGGTTACAGTTACAAGGTTATTACACATCTGAGTGGCATGGACACCGAACCGGATTTGATGTACAACACACGCGAAGAACAGGCACAGCTGCTGCAGCAAGTGCTGTCCGCTTCGGACTTGGATTGTGAAGATGAGAAGGTACCCGGCGAGCCGGGCTATCGTCCGTCTGGATTTAAGCGGGCCGGTGGATTGGGATCAATGTCGGGTGGTGATGACGCTGTTTACTATGAGTATAAACGGAAGAATACTGGAAATGTTCATCCGCTGTTCAAAAAATTCCGTGGATAGAATTAAGATTTTGTTCTTTTCGTTTCGTTTTGCCAATTAAAAAATTTACTTTTGAGAATAACATTCCTCTTGTTGTTATTTAAAATTGTCTCTTCCCTCCTGAGAGGTCTGGGTCCAGATTGATTGCCAGTTTGTTATGAATCCAGAGGAAGTAAACAAGGAATTTTTGTTTTTTAGACCCAGTCCAGAGACAGGCATTCCTGAGTGGGCAATGATTGAAATGCAAGGTGATCTCGAAGCCCGTGACGATGAAGACATGTCTAACCTTTTTGTCGGCGATGTGTATTTCAACAAATTTGGCCAACCAGTGAGTTTGAATCTAATAATTCTCATTCAAGTCCTTAATAAAATTTCTTTTTGTTCAGTTAATGATCCTTGGCCATCATTTAATCCAAGGGAAAGAACAAAAACTTGATAAACCTTACGCTGTCTTGGAAAAGATCAAAACCAGCGAAGGTGTTCGATTAAACGATACGGCAGTCGATGGAGGCGATGTGACCATGCTGGATGGAACGGTAGACGATCAAACACTGCTCGATACGACAGCGGCTATTGAGAATAAAACAATACAGAGAACGGAGTACAGAGTCAAAGCAATTGTAACAAAGAGATTGATGTTCAAATCACGTCCGAAGCCAATTATTGCTAATGTTCCAGATACGATTCAAAAATATTGAAAAGAGGTAAATGTGATAAATTGGGTTTTGTTGAGAAAAAAATATAGAAATTCTGTTAAGCTAAATTGTAAAGCATTTTTAAAAGAAACAAACATAACCATTTAAATGTTCCCCTTAGCCCTTCCAAAAAGGAACGATCGCTAAACATGGGAGACGATCCATTAAGGTAAGCTACAGTCCATTGTGGACTTGGGCCTTAACCAGCCAACTCGGTCCCTATTTAGCTGTCTCCAGTCTTGCACTCCAAGTTGATTGAGGTCCACTTCCACTTGAGTTCGCAACCTGAGTTGTAGTAGCACGCTGTTGAATCTGCTTCTCCATTCTCGATCAATACACACGGATCCACAGACCAAATTATATAATCCGAAGAACTTTGATCTCGGAACAGCCTTAGGCACATTCATCCGATTTTGTCAGTGTCCATGCATCTGAGGGTGTTGTATAGTTTTACCTTATTTTATCGAGAGAGGGCTTTGCCACTCAATTGCTTTCTTAACCCAAAGAAACAGCGATTAGAAGGAGTTATTCTTCGTCTGCTCTCGACGCTGGTGTCATTGGCTTATTGCCCGTGTTAATAGCGGAGCCTAGGTAGATAAACTCCTCTATTACCTCGGCGTTCTGTCCGAGCCGTCGGTGTTTGGTGTCCTTTCTCGAAGACAGCATATATTTCGTTTTGCCATTTTTTACTGCTAAACCCATTTTTGCCACTTCTGGAAGATAGTTCCTCTGGTGTTGACGGTGGAGTTCTTCTCTAGAATGATGTTAAGGAAATCGCATGACAGTGCATCGCCTTGTCTGAATCCTCTTTTGACATCGAATGATTCCGTTAACTCGTTGCCAGCCTTTATATCGCAGCTTGAATTCTCCATCGTAATTTTGCACAAGCGCACGATCTTCAAAACTAGACATAGCTTTATACAGTTCGTCTCTGTAGATGCCGTCATACGCGGCCTTAAAATCGAGAAAATGGTGGGTGTCGATTTGGAGTTCATAGGTATTTTCCAGGTTTTGCCACAAAGTGAAAATTTGGTCGATGGTTAACTTTCCTGGTCTGAAGCCACATTGATAAGGAGTTAAGAACGAATCAGATTGTTGACAAAAAGCTTCAGACGTTTACATATTACGGTAGAGAGGATCATGTAAGCGATGTTAAATATATTGCCGTTTTCACTTCGTCTAGATCATGTTCATGTAATTTTTGGCTATCATCGTGTCGCCGTTATGCAGTCTACAGAACTGGTCTTTCCGAATCCCCACCATCGGTGCGATTCTACTAAGATGTTCCCTTGCTTATCTCTGCAGTTATCGGTTCTTGTTCGATGACCTTGAACCAGCTGTTTTATCTTCCGATAAACACTCCAAACTTCTTTCATGCTGTTGGCTCTTTCAACATCCACGATCTGACGCTTCTCATGTTCCATCTTCTATGCAGCGCCGCTTTGTATGTCTCATTTTTAGCGGCATGCGTCTATCTACATTCACCGTCAAACTAGAGGTTTCGTTTTGGTTCGAACATCTAGAATGCTGGACAATTGCCTTCGCCGTCTATCGCAATGTGATCAATCTTGTTGACAGTTGATTGATCAGGAGATCTCTATGTTCCTTTATGGATGTTGAAATGTGGAAACCACGTGCTTGCTACCACAAGATTTCGCCCAGCATCATAATCGATCAGACTTAATTCATTATCGGAAGTGGTATCGTGAAGGTTGTACTCTCCGACTGTTCCGCCAAAGACTAGCGTCACTAGACAGTAGTTTAAGACAGCTGAAAGACATACCTAATCCGGAAATTATGGCCCGAAGTTCTATAAGAATCATTATTCACTATCTACAGATTACATAAGTTGATTTCAGATCCGGTTCCCAACTTATCTGCAACTCAGCATGCTGGCTGCAAGAGAAAGTTTAAATATACAATAAACATAGACTTTAATATATTTCAAGAATGTTATGGTTACTAATACTATTCTTTCAGCATCTTATTCATTTTCCATCAACGAAAATCTTGGGATTAGTTACTCTAAACACATGCGGCACCATTCCTGCCAGCGTAATAAACAGTTCCTCCGAAATATCATGCGGCAACAATAGTTGCAGAGTACTGCAATGTAAAAATGATTAATTAACACCCTTCTATTACTCAATCCAAAAAAGCCTTACCTAAGTTCCGCTCCACCCCAAGAAGCTGACTCAATCATGAATCCCTTAGCACACTTGAATACAAGCTCAGCTCTTCTCATGCACCACTGAACAGTCATGTCCTACGTCATTAAACGTGAAAAAAAGAAAACATTTAAATTCCAAAGAAATTCCAACCTCAGACATTTCATGTCTTAGCAAAGCTGGGATAGTCAATGTAGTCACGTCGTGACGGCTTGCAGTCTTGAGGATATTCCTTAATCCTAAGATTACTGGATGTCTAGAATTGATCTCACTCGGACTGTTAAACGGTTCATCGGAGATCAAATGAAATATCACATGAGATTGTGAGAGATTCGAGTGTTTGGTGATAAAGAAGTCTCCTGTCTTTAGCTTCATACTAGACTTCGTCGGACTGCTGGAATTGGATCCATTCAGTTCCTTGGTGTCGGTTTCAATTTGTTCGAGTTGCTTGTCGATTTGATCGAAATGGAACTCTGTCGACATATTTGAGTTCTTTATAATGTTTTTGTTTGCCTGGGCCTGAACCGAGGGTGTCAGCACAACAACGCCACACAATGAACTCGAATACAGCCCGAGAGCCATGTTCAAGCCATTCAAACTGAAACGAAAATTAAAATCAAAGCTTAAGAGCAAATTAATGTTTCTTACTTTTCGTCTGAATGAAGAGGACTACAGAGATCGGTAACATCAGCGCTGAGTATACGAATATTATGCATGTGCTTTAGCTGTGACCCCAAATGAATTGTGAAACTCTCTTCCATTGATGGCATTTGGGAAATGTACATCGAGGACAGATTTCCCAGCTGTGATGATGGCTGTTGTGAGGGCAGAAATATCTTGCTTACTTGGCTTGTTATCCATTCGCGATATTCATTCTTTTGGTGGCCTCGCTTCGCTTCCAATTCGGACTCGTAACGTTTGCGAATATAATTTTGGGTCCCATACTGCTGGGCCAGCAGATTGTTGACATCTTCTGACGTTGTCGAGATGTCGAGTTGATTAATAATGGATTCCATTTCTTCCTGTTGGCGAACATTCAAATCGTCAATTTCCTTGTCCATCTGATTGACCATATCCGCAATTGCTTTGGCGTGCTGTTTTTCTTTGGCTAAGATTACATCGAGAGAAGACGAGTCCAATCGGAAAAGCCTGTGAAAACTCTGAGCGAAGATTTCCTCATCAGAAGGACCAACACGGTCGGCAAATTGAATGAGTTCTTCTTTGTACAGCTTCTCGGTGTCCTTGACGATCGTTTCGATGTCGATTTCATTACTACAAACTTTTTGAAGGAGTAACTCATCACGTTCGTCATAGAAATTTTGGTTTTCAATTGCAAGAAACTTGGCTAGTTGTTCTTTGAGAGCTTTATTATCAGACGGTATAAGGGGAGTTAATTTGGGCATTTAAGTATTTGGATTGAGTAAACTTACGAATGTCAGCATCTAAATAACGCATCATTGGATCCATTTGGTTCATGACCATAGAAACTATTTCTTCTTGACAGGATTGAAAGGGAATGGTAATAGGTTGAGAGATTTCTGCATTCGTTTCATCGTAATTTTTGTATTTATAAATAAAATTTACTATTTTTGTTTCGGCCCCTTGCATTTTTTATTTGTTGATAATTTTATTTCTGCAACAGCAGCAATCAGATCTGTGAGCAACAGAAAGAAAGTGCAATCGAATGTCAAAAGAACAGGTGATTTTTTCGTTAAATTACAGTATGTGCAGTGTTGATAGCCTGGGAGCTGGCGAACACAACAATGTTCACAAATAAAATAATCGGCCCAATCGTCGGAGCGGAATTTTCTCCGATTTCCTCCGAAACGTAGTCATTTTGCCTGTCGGAGAACTACCTCGAAGCAAAATTCGGAAGAAATCGGAGAAAATTCCGCTCCGACGGTTACCTCGATAGGACCGAATGTGGCTTTTCTTACAGCCCAAAAATTGATCCGTGACGTAAAAGTGGCAATTTTTTCTCTTAAATGCATTTCTTTCACAAATGAATTGAATTTATTTCTCGAAAAATTTACTTGAAAAAAACATGATTGTTATCATAACCTAATGAGAACGCAAGGACAAACAAGAAAAGCACATAATGGCATTGCGTAGATGTTCTTCACTTCTTAAACTTTGTTTATTTGCAATGTGTATTCTTAGCAACGTGATAGGTGTCTAATCATATGTTCTGCGCTATCCTCACAAACGGGGTCAAGTCTTCTCCGAAAGACTTCTTCTCGGACGCGTCTTTTAAGAGTTCAGAGTGTCCCTTTGGCCTAAGCACAGAAAGTCGGTGGGATTCCGTACTGGAGTATTGGTGAAACTTGCCGCAGTAAATTGAAGTAATGTTAAAGATTGATGTTTCATACTCACGGAAAGCTTTCCTCCAGCCGACAGGTGTCATGGGAGGGAGAGGGCCGCTAGTTTGCATTGAAATGTCGAGGGGTGTTAGATAGGACTTCGTGATACTGTAACTTTGGCTTGAATTTTTGGGCCATGGTCATTCGTGCATTGTCTTATGGGATTGTTACAGTTTCTATACCACCCCGACTCGTATAAAAGTCGAATGTTTTTTTGGGTTCATATGTAATTTGTTAGACTAGCCAAAAAGTAGCGCGCAATCTCTTTTTTGAATGTGTGGGTGAAAGGTATCAAAACAGATTATGATTGAATATTTCTTCATTTTGAGAAAATGTTTATAAATTGACATTTAAGACACAATTCGTAAATTTATATTCGGCAAAAATGAATTTTTTTTTATACAAATTGTTGCGAGACAAACGCTCCATCGTTTTGTATATTAAAACAAGTTAGTCTCGTTGTACGTGTTAAAATACGTGTGAGAATATGTGTAGAATCTGTCTCCAAGAAGAGATTGTAGAAGGAGAATCAATCTTCAAGTAAACTATTTCAATACTTTTTCATATGTAATTCATTTTAGGGGAAGAGAAAAATTCCCACAGATCCCGTGAAGAATCCAATTTCTTGGTCCCAATGAAAAAGAAGCCATTAATTATTGTTTGTAGGGTTTGTCGAGTTTTCTCTCGCATGGTTTTGTACAATTCTATGAATAGATGGTATGTTTTGATGTTGAACTCTAGGCATTTTTCCATCGCCTGCTTTAAGGTATAAAGGTTGAAAAATTTCACCGTCATAAGACCTCCCATATAAAAAACAGTAGTCTGCGCTATATATCTGCATTCTTGTATTAGTTTTTGCTCTACGCACATTTTGAGGATCTTTCATAATTTTTTCTCGCGGGTATAAAAAACTGGCACATGTTGAACCACCATTGTAGGACATATAAAAAAGTATAGTCTTGCCCTTAGCCAACTGATGGCAATGCTCCAACTAAAAACCCACAAACTCCATTCCAAATTCCAGTTGTCAAACACATGACACTTGGAATAAACTGCAAACATGGCGGTGTGCAATTAAAAAATTTGTTATAGTGTGCAAAGAAGATTTTTTTTGTTTGTTTCCGTTAAAAAAGCAGTGCAATAAAAAGTTAAATAAAATAAATTGTTAATCGCGAAAAATATATACATAAAGCTATCGTTTTCTTCGTTTAAGTATAACTCCTAATTCAAGTTCAAAACAGAATAATTTTTCTTGCTCTATGTCCAATATGACATGTCACAGTAGAACTTGAACAAAAAAAAAACATTCCAATTTAATTAAAATGAGTGTTTTCTGCTTAATTAGCGTGTTAATTAAAATATTAGTTGTTCACAATAATCATTCGACATCCAAATGATAAAAAAGAAGAAAAACTCCAACATCCGTACATAGAAATAAGAACAAAATGAGCTCGTCCCGTGGTGCATTGTTTCGAGAAATTCATAAAAACAGTTGGCTTAAACGTCTAACAACTGATGGTAAAAAAATTACAATTGGTCCGAAGGTAAGAAGGAATAAGAACAAACAAAGAAACAATAACCCCAGAGCTTTTTCTAACATAAATGCTTGTTGTTTTTTTTAGAAGTCTGATAGAAGTTGGGTAGTGTTTTGTGTGCACGATGATACAGAGGCTCTATTGGAAGGTTATGCCGAACCAAGGCTCGCACCATCACATAATCCCGAGTGGGTGGTCTCAATGCAAGATACACAGCACATATCACACGCGCTCATACCAAATTCGCATGAATTCGAATTCGTTGTCACTCTGAGCAATGAAGTGGTGCGTTTCCACGCAATGTCATGGTAAGTTAGCAATGAGTAACAAACAACACCTTCTTTAACCACAAAATAAAAAATACAGTAATTGACTTTGGGCTGATATGTATAGGTGATGGAATGCTTTGTCTCCGTTTTTGGTCTCCCATTTGGCACTTGCCGTTTGGTTTGTTTCTTTTTGGGTAGAATGAAATCCGAAAACAGAGAACGACTTGGGCATAGTTTGGTATTCTATTGTTGTTCTGTGATGAAATTTTCAAGTCAAGGTTGGTTGAGTTGGTGGATTATTATGTACCTATTATTTATTTTACACTGAACATTGAAGATCTTTGAGTTTGGTGTCAATAGACAGACAATTACAATGATTTGAATTGTTAAGTGATCCAGTCAGGAAGTTGCGAAGGGCGATGTATGTTTAATGGTCAGTCAAAATGTGTTCACTTCATTAGTAATTACAGCAAAAGTAATTTTCGTTAAACTTGAATTAACTGGCAATCAGATTGCTTGGTTATTTAAGTTTTCTTCACGCGTTCAATGTTTAATTGACAAGTGCGTTTCGGTTTATAGGAAATTGGATTGAAGTCAAATCAGGTCGGCCGAAAGGCTGTTACAAAGGTTTAATGGTTAATTATTAAAGATGCTATGCTCTAAGGGGCCTTAGCACGTCAAGTTAGTTAACCTACTCGGGCTTCGACCTAAAGACTGTAATCTTCTTTGTAAGCTTGTTTTGGTCGTTAAGGAGTAATCTGTATTAAGTCAATTTTATTATACTTTCTACTATGCCAAGTCTGGCATTTACATAAATTGCTCAAAGATCTTTTCGAAGAACTGGTAAGCCTTTCCTTGTTGTCTTATGTTAAGGCAGATTTTCGTGAAGTGAAAGAGAAGAAAAAGAAATTCAACATCGGTTGTCTTAGCAACTCAGAGTATACCAAAGACTACAGTGAGCGCCTCAGTGAGAGACTCTCCTCCCAAATGCCATACTCCAAATTTGTAGAACCAGTATCGCGAAATAATTAAAAATGTAGACGAGATCCCAACAGATTACCAACCACCCTCGAAAAAAAACCCATGGTATGGTGATGAATAAATGATAAGAGAGACGGAAAATGTACGTTTGCAGATGCTGAAACGGGAAACAAAAGCAGAGTACCGAACAAAGAGGAAAAATGAGAAAAATACTCTTCTAAGGAAGAAAAAAGCATTCGCAGCTTCTCAGCTCAAAGATCTCGAAAAAGTTGCATGCCAAAAACAACACCCGACGTGTGTTTAAAAGGTCTAAGCAATAAGCTTCTGGTGCCATAACCGGAACACAGGCTATTCGAAACAGCGAAAGAAAGACTAGTCACCGAAGCACAGGGAATTGTGGATGCATTCAGGCAGCACTTTCAAAGCTGCTGAATGCGCATAATGCCGAGCGAGCCAATAACAAAAAAAGAGCGAGACCAATCAATGAAGATCGAGCCAAGCCCCCAGCACAGAAGAGGTAGAAAGAGCCATACAAACGCTAAAAAAAAGAACAAGTTTTCCGGTTCGGACGGTGTTTTGATGAGCCGCATGCACCATGTCATCAAAAAAATGTAGGAGGACGAAAACATCCCCAGCGAAGCATATCTTTACTTAATGTTGCTTACAAATCCTATCCAACTTACTGTGTGGGCGTCTTAAACCGTTCTGCAACACAATAATCGGCACGTACCAGGCAGAACAACGATGGACCAAATATTCACACTGAGCCAAATCCTGGAAAAAACCAATGAATTTCAAGTTGAAATCCTCCATCTTTTCATCGACTTCAGAGCTGCTTATAGCATCCACCGCCAAGAGCTTGTGATGGTGATGTCCGATTTCGGATTCCCGAACAAACTGAGCAATGCAGCGTGCAGTGTGCAAAAAGGTAACAGCGCATCCGAATTTTTTCAAACATGCGCAGGGTAATTAGAAAAGGGAAATGACACTTGGCACTTCAACGATTTATCGGTCGGAGACGAAGGTTCAACCGTCAACTATAAGAGCTGTACCAAGATGTGGATTTAGCCCAGAAATCCAAGCGAATCCAAGCGGACGACACCGCTCTAGCCAAGAAAGTCTTCTCTTCGCAGCACCCGGTTCGAGACTACCAAAAAGACCGAACCTGTGGTACAAAGATCAAGTAAATGCGGATGCCAGAGCGCTTGGTTTCGACGACTGGAAAACGTATGCGAAGAGGAAAAACTGCAGTGTCTAAAACCTCAAACTGAGATCCTACATGGTCTTAGAGCCGTCTAAGTAAGTAAGTAGGCAAACTGTCGTGAGACGCTCATTCGTAGAGTTGAAACTCAAGACTTTCGTCTTTAGTCAAATCGAAATAACAAATCCACATCGATATAGACGTTGACTTTGCTCCGGTTGCAGTCGTCGCCATTACAAATTTCTTATTGAACTTCTGGTATTGCGGTTATGTGTTCCTGGGAGCAGGGGTTCCGTAAGTTTGTCGGGTGCACGTAGGTAATCAACAGATCTTTTGTTTTACTTGCACATCCGTTGTCCTCTTATCGTTTGTGTGAATCGTCAGTTCACCCTTCTCATCCTCTCTCTTCTGTTCCCAACAAATTTTCACTGTTTTCACCATGTTGGGGTGTATAGAAACAGTTGTTAGACAGAAGGTGCTATTAAGCGCTTAAGTTCGCACGAAGAACTTTTTAATGACATTAATTTACCTGTCCAGAAGATTAACTTACTTATCATCGGTGAAATTTAGCAAACTTATAAAAACCCCTTTTTTGCTTCTTACAGGGAAGTTATGCAGGAATGGGTTGAAACACTGCGTTCAAAACTTCGTGAAATGAAAATAATTTCACCACGTGAGAATCTATACACAAAACTACCTGAAGTCCGGGCACCCCTTCTACCAACCAGAGATCCAACATCCCCACTACCCGCCACACCACCAGTACCAGCAGCAATAGTCCCCGGTGTTGAGCGTGTAGTGCCATCGATATCATCATCATCAGCGACTTCGGCAACATCCACATCAACAACCACAGTAACCAACACAATCACCAATCCGTCATCTTCAGCATCATCATCAAATGTAGTCGCATCAACATCAACAACATCATCCCTCCAAGATATTCCGAAAACGTCCATCTCAACATCCACAACATCCGTCAGCGTCGTCCCAGCGACGTCAGTATGCCTCACATCAATGTCGAACACCTTAACCCAGAATTTGTTGAACATGCTTTCGGACCCAATAAGCAATTATAGCGAGCAGCTTAGCACTAGCAACTGCAGTGGCAACACGAGCATCGTCGACGATGACGACGATGACGAAGACTTTTCCGACTTAAGTGAAGAATTTGTGATGTGCCTTGCAAGGCCTAAGCTAATCCCGCATACAAAATTAACTCATGCAGCTCTATCGCCCAGGAACAGCTTGAATGACTCATCGAATCGCAACAGTTCGAATGAGTTGCAAAACACAATCGCCGATGCCCTCAGCGTTCGTCTAGACATCAATTCATCGGGCAACAAAGAAAAAGGTTTGATTCATACATTTACAAAAAAATGAAATATATTCTATTAAATAAAACTCTCATTTACAGATCGAAAATCACAGTCACCAGGCCGCCAGATCGCAAGGTAAGCCTTCGGTGAATTTAAGAATAATGTTTTTGTACTTTGTCTCTAAGCCATCCAATAATTCCATGAAATGTGCTTGGCTCTGTTCTCGGCTCTTGATAAAAATCCGACTCAAGATCGAGCAGAATTGCAATTTGGCCACTTTGGTTTTGATTTTGTGCTGCCATTTTTGGGTTTTCAACTCTTCTTCATAGTTTTTCAAACGCTTCTCTCTAGATTTGATGATTTTTGTCAGTTGCTTTTGGGTAACCATCAAACGGGCCTCTAGTATTTCCTGTAGAATGGCTTGGAACTCTTTATCCAACTCGATTAGCTTTTCATTCAAATCCAGATTGTCCTTCTCGGCAAAGAGTTTACTGAATAGAAAAAGCTGCTCCAAGTTCTTGTCTCTCTTGAAGCTTGCTAGAACCTGTGATATTTGCTTATATACGTCATGTTCCATTGAACATTGATTGCAATTTTCAATTACTTTATTAAGTTCTTCTATTTGTGCTTTCTTGTCGCGCATTTCATTTCGTATTTCCAACAACTCTTGTTTGAGTTGGATTATTTCGTTTTCCTGTAATTGAAAATTCTCTTCAGGAGGCTCGTGCTGCCATCCTGTTAATTCTCTTGTAGTTGTTATAAACGTTGTCGTAGACGAATGAGTTTTGTCCAAAGTTCCCAGAACTTGAGTCAAATTGCGGTTGCAATTCGACAATTCCGTAAATGGTAGCGAAAGAGTACCATCGGTTTTCAATTGCTGACACAACAGTACACACAAACAGTTTCTTGAAACTTTCTCCTCGTCTGCGGATTTGTTAAAAACATGCAGCCATTTGCGACAGAGGTTTATGTCTTGGGTGTCATCTAGTTTGAGGGTAAGGTCTTTGAGTTGTTGCAATTGATTTTTGTAGAGGCTGTCCAATATTTCCGGATCGAATTCGAAACTGCTGTCCATTTTCTTGCTAAATCGTCGTTTGTAGAAAATATAATTATTGATTGTTCTCTAGGTTTGTCATAGAATGACAAGTGCGAGTAAATAAACTCCTGGAGAGTGTGGTGAGTGCTGTTGGGGGAGTGTTATAAAGCGCGACCGAAACCCCAAACTTACTTACTTACAACGGACTTACAAGGCCTCAACGAACAGCCTACACGAGCCGGCTCGGTCCATAGCTAGCAGTGTTGCACTCCAAGTTGATTGACGTCCTCTTGCTCTCGAGTGCGCCATCTTAGTCGCGGTCGTACCCTACTTCTTCGTCCCTCGGGAATGGTGTCGAAGGCCTTCCGGGACGCTGTATAGTGTAGACCATCTAGACCACTTGCTCCAGCGGCTTGTTGGATTTCAGCCGTGATATTGCCAATTTCTCTCGTCTAGGTCGGGGTCACGGAAGTGTTGGCTATCGTCGTGTCCAATGAATGGCTCATGCCGGACTGCGAGATTCTGTTCGCCGTCGCCGTTATACAGTCTACAAAGATGGTCTTCCCTTGTGATGTTCCCTTGCTCATCTCTGCAGGCATCGGTTCTTGCTGAATGACCTTGAGCCAGCTGTTTTACTCTCCAATAAAACCTCCGAACTTCATGCCTGCTATTGGCTCTCTCAACATCCTCAATCTGACGCTTCTCGTCCACCCTCTCTCTTTGCCGGTGTTTCTCTCTCCTCCTTTGCTCGAAGACTTCACGAGCTGCTCTTGTCCTCCTATGCAGCGCCGCCGCTTTGTATGCATCCTGCTTTGCTGGAAAATTAGAGGCGACATATCCAACTGCCTTCTGGTAATTTTGCTACTGGTCCTCATACCTGATGTTGGCGGCCGGCGTAGGGCTTACTAATAAATTACTTGATACTCGATCAGAAAAGAATCTGGCGATCTCTAGAGATTTAAGCCGTCTTTGTTTTGGCCGTTGTCGGGATATTCGTAGCACTACCTTGGCTACGACGAGGTAGAGGTCCGAGTCGATGTTGGCTCCTCGGAAAGTTCGAACATCTAGAATGCTGGACAAGTGCTTTCCGTTGAGCCTGACTCCGTTCTCGGAAATAGTGTGCAAACTATGCTTTCCAACTGTTCCACCAAAGATGTCATAGCTAGGACACTGCTCATACGTTTTGTCAAGGAGCTTGTAGAACTCGTCTTTGGTGTCATGTGCGCTTATGTTGGCGAAGTAAGCGAATCATCGTAATGCGTTCGCTTACACATTTGAAACTCAAGACTTTCTGCCTGAGTCTGCTTCCCACGTACGAATCCGCCTCCAGAAAGCCACTTTTGTTGCTCTCGGAAGTTTTCATCCTCCTTTTGCCCGGTCCAACCCATCGCATTTCCTGATAGCGGTAATGTCTGCTTTGTAGCAGTTGAGGGTCTCCGCTTAATGTTCGGCAGCACGCGGTCTATTAAGAGACCTAACATTCCACGTGCATATCCGAAATTCGTTGTCCTTCTTACATCTGCTTGTGTCGTCATCAGTATATCCGTCCGTTTCCTTGGCTTGTTGTTGCTTCGCAACTAAGGTGTAGCTTGAACTGAGGACACCACCGTTGTTGGTTCTAAAAAAAAAAATAATTCTTCCGCTACAGTCATTTGTTGGAAGTGTCTTGGTGGGAACACTTCTTCGTTGGGGGGTAATTAGTAACACCAACCTACTCCGCTTCGACCTGTAGAAAATGGAGGCCCTTTTGCCAAAACAAGTTTCGCTATCGCATAGCTTTAAGCTTCATACCAGTAGTCACCCTAAGCTCCTCAAGGCTTGCTCCATGGCGGTAGTCTCTCTTGTAAATGTTGCAGAGCCACGAATTGCATTCTCCTACTCTAGGCGAAAAGGATTCAGGCCAAGACAGCAAATTTATATTTCTGCATATTTTTTGGCTGTTAAATTTTTCAACTTTCAATTTTTAACAATTATTAAATTTAATTTCAGACCCCAAACATCACGTTCGCTCTCCATATCCGAACCAACCCAAGAAATGACCACCATGAACAACAACATCACCGAATTCGATGTTGAAAAAGACCTGGACGATCATCCCCCATCCGATAAGCAGCTATCTTCAGAGTCTTCCTCCACAAACATAACAATCATTCAAGTATCAAATCCGTTGCCATCTTCCAACAAAGGACCTGAAATTTTCAAATTTCCCGATCCACTAAACAATCATCATCCTCACGACGAGGAATACAAAAGCAATGTGCAAATAATTCCGTCCAATCTAAGTACAATTCCCATTCATGCTAAGACCGCCGTCGCTAATCAATATTCGTCGCCGGCCAGAGCGATTCCTGCTTCGATTGTCTCCTCGCCAGCTGTTTCTGTTAAGAAAATAATTCCCGCACCATGTTCACATTTGGAAAACCATAAAATAACAACCGTTCGAGTGACTGCAGGAAGCAGTAGCGGCGGCGGCAACAGTGCAGACAATGCGTATGGTGCAGTATGTGCCAGCTCATCCTTCTCCACCCGCTCCTCAACTACCAACGCAACTGAAACTCCCAAACTGTCAAAGAAAATTATTCTAACCACAAATACGTCCGGCGTGACAAACATTGCAGTCAATAACGATGTCCAAAAGAAGACCGCTCACTATGAAAAGGTTTTTCTCACCTCCTCTGTGCCGATTTCGACTTCGGTGTTGTGTGAGAATTTTAATGTCAGCCAGACGGCTACTTCGGTAATTAGTTCACCCCAGATGTCACGAGTTAAGCATACGGCTAGTCAATCGAGTATTCCGCAACCCGCATCAACAACATCGTCGCCCACAAATTCAGCTGGCCTGAAGAAGAAATCAGCCGCCGCAGTCGAATCAACTCGAATGAGTATCGCAACACAGACGACGTCCGCCCCAGTGAGTGGAGTCAACAGCAACGGAACACAGGCTTCCACCTCATCTAACACTGCCTCACCAGTTCATGTAATGCGAAATCCCAAATCGAGTCCAGCGCTGCATCGAAAACGCTTGCTACACGATGGACGAGAGAATTGCCCGCCATCCGGTCTGATGGCGGCTGCGAATCGACCGTTCCTCACTCGAGGACTAACCGAAGCTGTGATAACTACACGACCTAGTCGTAAAGACATGAATAGTAGACCTTCACACCTCAAAGGCAATCTGTCAAACAATAATGGCGAATTGCATTTGGCCATCGATCGCACTCGTTCGGAGTCATTGGAACAGCGTCGACGTAGTTCTTCAACTTCGGACGCACCATCGTCACGTCCGCGAACGAACAACAATGAGCCGCGTACTTCGACACGTATGCAACAGCCACCACAGCCGTTCCGCTTGGCACATGAAAACGCTCTCAATGCTCAGTCATCGAAACGCATGACCCTCCGTGAGCAACAGGTCCTGCAGCTGCGACGCGAGATCATGCATCCAGGTGGGGTAAGACTCCAGCTGAGACGTAAGGATTGCATCGGCTCTATAGCATGGGTCGATGCTTTTGGGGCTGTTTGGTAAATCTTGTTTCTTCTTTAATCGTAGAACTTATGACTGATCGATGCTTGATTGATATAATTCTAGGGTCGCTGGTTGGAAACAAAAAGAGCATCCGGTGCTATACAATGCTCTTCATATCGGCGATCAACTCATCTCTATCGCCGGAATAACAATCAGTTCGGCAAGCGAAGCCAATAAAGTTATTCGCAACACAAATACTCTTTTTGTAAGTCGCATGTCAATTTCTAATTCAAAGCAGTTTGATGACATTTTCTTTTTTTTTTTAAGTTGGAAGTCTTAATTCGGCGTGTGCCATTTGGGCGTGGATATGCAATACGCCGAGAGCGCGACGGCCAATGTCTGGGCTTGATTCGTGATGGGAATACCTCGACAATTGTTGATGTTGTGCCCAACAGCTTAGCTGCTCGTCATGGTCTTCCTCCAAAAGTATAATCAACGAGAACCTACACCTTTTCTCATTCAAAATCACTACGGTCTTTGTCTTTCTTTTCAGACTCAATCATGTGATGGTTCGACCCTTACATTTTGGGTGCTAACCGAAATCAACAGCCGGCCACTGAATTTGTTCTTCAAGGAAAACGAAATTCGCGACCGGCTCAATTGTGTTGGACGAGATATTTCAATTCTTGTCCAGCCCTCCGATCTGATCACGAAACTTAAGAAGCAGCTTAAATCTCTACGTAGCCATAAGGATTACATAGTGCAGTAAAAAGACACAACAAGAAGACAACATTCCTCAACATTCCACAAAAATTACTTAATTTTATAAAATTTCATTCTAAACACGACTTAGTATGCATTTTACATACCATTCTACATACTACATAATTATATATTTTTATATAACAAAAAATCAATAACAATTCTACTACTCTAGCGGCAACTATAAATTGTATAATTAGGAAATTGTATTATTTTTTTATAAAAACTAGTAAATATATACAAAAAAAAATTAAGAAAAATCATATACATAATCGAATGGAATTTATATTTTGCTACAAGGAATTGTATGAAACATTTTTATATCAAGAAAAGAATAAAGTTGAGCTCATTTCATTCATAAACATCACCATCATCATCATCATCATCATCATCATCATTCATCGCGAATGGGACAAAGGTCTTCAAAATTGTGTTTCTCTCGAGCTCTGTTAAACTTTTAGTTTTGTTAAATATTTTTACGATTTGGTAAGCAAGTTCTGTGTTTTATTTTTCTATATAACAAAATGTAAACTCAACTTTTTAAACTGTAACTATCACTATATAAATTTGAAGCAATACTTAACACTTAATTTTCTCTTATAATACAAAATATACACAAAAACTACTTAACGTTTTGGCTCTTTTGAGTGATAAAGAAGATATTTTTAAAACTTTTGTATGCACTTAAAAAACTAGTTAATATGTATTTGGTTTTAAACAAAATTAATTTTGGCCTTAGGAAAAAGTTTTGAATCCAAACGGTTTTCACAAAAACAAAAAAAACAAAAAAAAATCCCTCATTTCAGACGTTTTTATATCTTAATTACTAAACTCACTATTACATAACAAAAATACTTAAATACACAAAGCAAAAACTAACACCTAAAAAGTCATATTCTTTTATAAAAAAGATAAGATTGTTTTTATGTTTTTACCAGTTTATTTTAGTATTTGGAATCAACCTCTACATGTGTATATTTCTAGGAATAAAATCATGATCGTCACTTTTTTATAGTAAGTGTGACTGCAATATATTAAAAACAATTTAAAAAAATAATAAAAACAAAATTGAAAAGAAAATGCAGGGTTTCATTTCTCTTTTTGCTTTTTTTTAAGTGCAAAAAACAGACATGAAAAAAAATGTGAATTATTGTTACCGAGAGCATCAACAGTAACTTTTTTGATGCGGATTCGTCGTTGGAAGCAGACTCAGGAAAAAAGTCTTGACCTTCAAATGTGTAATCGAACGTATAACGACGATCAGAATCAAATTCACCAATATTAGCCTAATATGCGTACATGCCCCCACAGAAGAGCAAAAAGACGATACCAAACACGAGTTCTATGACCTTTTTAACAAAACGTATGGCAAATTTTTAGCTAAGACATTAGAATTATTGTTCTCGGCGATTTTAATGCAAAGCAGGGAAAAGAGGACATCTTTGGTGGAACAGTCGGAGAGCAGAGCTTCACGACACCACTTCCGACAACGGATTCAGGCTGGCCAATTTTGCTGCGGATGCTAGATGTTCGAACTTACCGAGGAACCAACATCGACTCGAACCACTGCCTCGTCGTAGAAAAGGTAGTGCTACGAATATACAGACAATGACCAAAGCAAGCAAACGCTGCAAGAAAATTCGACGTCGGACGGCTACAATCTCAAGTGATCGTTAGATCTTTCTTTGATCGAACATTGCCAGAAAGCAGTTAGAGACGCCGCCTCTAATGTGCTAGGTTTCACACAGCCACCAAAGCGAAACCCCTTTTTTGACGAAGAATGTAGGCAGGTGCATGCATGTAGAGAGTGGGTGGACACCAATGCTCCGGCCCGGAAAGTAGAAAAAGACCGCGGATCAGGTGGCGCACCCAAGTGGAAGAGTACCTCAATCAACTTGGAGTGCATAACTGGAGACAGCTGGCTAGGCTAAGCTGGCGAAGACTTTTGTTTGAGATTCAAGTCCACAACAAATTTTAGTGCCACCTTAAGTTATGTAAAAACAGATATATGCAGGCATATCGAGGTAATCGTCGTTGGAGCGAACATTCTCTGCAACGCATCCTTTTGAGATTCAATTTCGGTTCGAAGTAGCTGTCACCGGAAGATTTTTTTTTTTTTTTGAAAAGTGACGGAGATTGGAATATCTCAAAATGTTATGACTTATGACCATTTTTTCGAAAAATAAAAAAAAACTATGGAAGGAATATGAAGTAACGAAAAAAGTAATTGATGGACAGGCGTCTCTTGCCTGTTACATCCTCGAATAACAGCCACGTCTGGAGCATTACCGCCGTTAAATGAATGACCTATTCTGTTGGTCGATTTAAATGGCATTGAAAAAAACGTTTTACAGTAATTACAGTAATTTTCGACAAAAATGTTCAAGAAAAACTTAATGGAAAGAACGTATCCTATTGACTGGCAATGTATGCTTTTTATTTGAGTGCCAATTCACGGTGACTCATGAGTCATGAGTCGTGACCGTCTTCGAACAATGTTGGTGTACCTAAAAGGGATACAACATGCGAAAAGATCAAAACAAAAATAATTTACTATGATGTGTTGTATTGACCCTCAATAAAAAAATAATTTACGCGAGATGAGAAACTGACTACGTTGTACGCCCTAATTCACCCCTCCATTTTATATTTTTTCTTTCTTGTACATCAACAAAAAATGTGAGCTACTGAAAGTACTGAAATGACGAACAACAGGCATACACTCTCACCGTTCGTCAATTTGCGCTTTTAGGCAATTATTTTTGATAGCTTATGTGGCTTTTCTTACAACCACGAAGAATTGCTACTAAAATTCAATGTTTTTTGGCGTGTAAGAAATGTGCAAAAACGAATCAATCCCTTTTTTGAATGTCTGTGTTGTCTGTCTGGTCAGCTGTAAAATCGTTTTGTGCATGATAATCACAACAACAGAAAACTCAGCTGTAGTATATGTGTAAAATCCGTGTACAAGTATGTGTAAATCCGTCTCCACAAAGAGATTCAAGAGAAATCAATCCTTCGAGAAATAAATTCAATTTCTTTGTGTAAGAAATGCGTTTAAGGGAAAAAAAATTGCCACTTTTACGTCACGGATCAATTCTTGGGTTGTAAGAAAAGCCACATTAGTTTCCTAACTCTTTTTATCTCTGGTCGTGACTTAAGAGTCATGCGTCATGGATGGTGTAATAGTTTTCGACTCAAAAGAAAAAGACAAAAGAGTCATCAGTCGTGACTCATGAGCCACCGTGTATAGCTGCAGTCATATTTTCTTATTCTGTGTTATTTACCTTTATTTGAAAAACAAAAGTCTTTTGTCATTCTGTGCAAATTATTTTGAAATGAGTTTTAAAAACAAGAGGTAATTTTTTGAATGGAAAACGAAATTTTCTTCAAAATAATATACAAAACTAAATAATCTTAGAATTAACATAGCGATGTCGCAAGAATTTTATTGGACGAGAGATTTAATTTTGGCGCTTTTAACAGCGTACGAATCTCATCCTAATTTGTATGTGACAACACATCCAAATTACACTAACAGGATAATTAAAGATGATTCGTTGAACTCCATTAAAGAAGATTTGCAATTTTTTGCTCCAGCAATAACCATAGAAGCGATTAAGCGCAAAATACATACTTTGCGAAACCAATTTATTCGGGAGCTCCGCGAAATACAAAAGTCTAAAATAAGTGGAGCTTGTGTTGATGACATACGAGAGCCAACATTGTGGTGTTATAACGAAATGCTTTTTTTAAAAGACCATTGTAAAGTTCGGGACTCAACATCATACTTGGAAAAAGAGGTAAGCGGAGATTTATAATTATTTGTTGTGGCTGCTTGCTGGGGAATATTAAAAATTAAAGGGATATTTTCGCGTAGGGTTGCAACTTGCAAGATTGAAGAAAAAAACAACTCATGTTCACGTTCAATGTTTGAGTAGGCTATCTGTGTAATCTCGACGTATCCTTGGTCGCACACCAAAACAGCACAACTGACTCCTAAAGAGCTGAACAGAATGCATCGCCAGTCGCCCGGCGACTAATCTGACAGCTGTCAAAAATGAGAAATTTGTATGGCAGTCGAGTCGCCCATTAGAAACAAAATGCGTTGTTCGTCGCCGAACTAGTCGCCCAAAAGTTGAACTTTTTTCAACTTAGTCGCGCGACGAGTTTGACGTTTATTTTTTTATATCGTGTTGTTGTTTCCTTGTATTCTTAAAGCAATTTATTTGTCAGCTCTTAAGTCCTCACGTTGAAGAGCGCAAATCATTTATTGAAGAAAAAAAAAATATAATTCTTCGCCATAGGAAGTCAAAATCAGTTGCGTTAGTATGGTTAATTGTTTTAATACAATAACGCCTAATTTTTTGACAAAGTTCTAGCCCTTAGAACTCGGTTTAGTAAAATTTTAGAACTCATTTGAATTGTAAGTCGTTTCTTTACCAAGTTCTAGCGCGTTAGAACTTCGATTTATAAACTTTGTTATAGTTAGAACTTCGATAAAATTAGATCCTCGAATTCGGGGGTCTAGTGCCGTAGAACTTGATTTTATTACAATTTCGTTTTTTCAACGAACGAATTGAATTGAATTTATTATAATTTTTGGAAAATAAAAAAGAGTATACATCATTATAGCTATATATAATTCTCCTGTGCGTTTGTTTGTGACGTGTGACCCTTCTCCTCCCAAAGTACTGGATAGATTTTTCTGAAATTTGGTGGGTGTGATAAGGTCCATCCGAGACAGGTTTTGTTTCATAATTGGACCCGGTTGGTAGCGCTGTTCTCAAGTTTTAGACAAATTTCATGTCTGGTGCCCCAAATTGCACATATTCTAATAACGGGATAGCGTGAAGAGGGTAGTGGGGTAGCGGGTAGTAAGAAGCGATTACCGGTTAAGCGGGTAGCGTGTGTAAGTATTGGGGAGTGAGTAGCGGGTAAAATGGTAACTGGGTATAATGGGATAGTGGGTAGACGGTTGTGTAGAGGTATTGAAGCGGGCTTTTTTATATTGATTGAGGCAGTACGAAGTCTGTCGGGTCGCTAGTACATACATATAATTTGTAAAAATAAATTAAAGTGGGTCTTATTTTTTATGTTTTTCTTATATTTATGGACGATGACTTTTAGTACCTACGACGTTGCGAACGTTTTCCTGGAAAACCGGCCTATTTACCGAATGCCAATACGTGCCACAATAAATAACTAAACGGGACGTTACGATTTTTTTGTCTCTTTCGTCCAGACTATATCTAATAATGAGTAGAGAAACTCTTTTGCTACTAACAAAGCTTATGTTCTTGGCAGTGCTTCAACTTCAACAGAAGATCTTTAACATCCACAACAACCGTACAAATTGATATGAAGATACAATAACCGCACCGCGCCGGGTAGAGAAAGAATAATGCCAATAATCAACGGGCGTATATGATTTCGTCGGAAAATCGTGACGATCATGAGCGTTTTTGAAGGATTATTATTTTAGCTGAGTATATTTCGTAGCTGGTGGCGACAGCAAAAAGAATGCCAAAGCTGAAGTGCTAGCCACTCATCATCAACAATTCTCTGAGTGCGTGTGAAGAATTGAGGGGACCTAGGTTAGGTTAGGTTAAAGTGGCTGTGAATACAGAATCCACACACTTAGGCCAAAAGAAAGGCCCATTGTGATACCACATGAATCTAGAGAATTACTTCTTACTAGTCGAACCATTTTGAGCTTTTTATAAAGCGAAGAAGACATTTGATATCCTTATTAGCTAGTTCACTGGGATTATCGTAAAAGTACTCTCCCAGATGAAGTTTGCGTTTTAGTGAAAGAGCAGGGCAAGTGCAGAGAAGGTGAGAGATTGTTTCCTCTTCTTCCTCGTCCATACAGCTCCTGCAGAAGTCATTTGAGGCTGCACCAAGTCGTGTTGCGTGTCTGCCTATAAGACAGTGTCCCGTAAGGACACCTATTAGGGAGCTAATATGGAGTCTGCTTTGAGATAGCAAGTCTTTTGAGCGCTTTAGGTCCAGTGAAGGCCAAATGCGTTTTGTGGCTGCGCACGTTGGTAGATTGTGCCACCTAGAATTTGTTATCTTTAAGGCTGTTTCTCTTAGCAGAAGTTTACATGTAGCTATCGGTATACCTATCTTTTCCCTTTCAGGTGAAATAGGTATGACGGTTCCATTTTTAGCGAGTTCATCGGCTCTACAATTTCCTGAGATGTCTCTGTGGCCCGGCACCCAGCACCCAGGGGACCTACTATAGGCGTTTTTCTTTTTTAGCACCGAGCGGGGCAAAGAGCGGGGCTCGAGCGAATCGAGCGAGAGTCGAGTCGAGCGCGACCTGAGCGCTCAGAACTATTTGAGAAACACAATTGAGCACTGAACTGTCATAATAAATTTTTGGTTAAAAATAAAATAAAAATGGACCGCGCCAGCCGTCGCTGTCCAGCCGATGTTTGTTTGTATTTAGTAGGTCTACCAAACATGTGGTCATGTCATTTGTCCACTTGATTCCTACAGTAAAACCAGAAAAAAAGTAAATAAAATAATAATATTTTTCTAAATTCAAAATGTTACTTACCACTGGAAGAGCAACCAGCTTCGCCCGCCATTTATTTTGTTTTGTTTGTTTGTTTTTTTTTTTCGTCCCTCAAAAACTCAACGCTCTTTATTTGCTCTATCTGCTCGATCATTTTTGACCGAGCAAATCGAGTCAGCCCCGAGCGTACTCGGTTCTAAAAAAGTAACACAGATCGAGCGCTCCGAGCGCCCCGAGCTAAAAAAAAAATGCCGATCTTTTTTTGACAGTTCGATTCCCGCTCCGTGCTAAAAAAGAAAAACGCCTTATATAACGCCAATTCCGAACGGCTGAGTCGAGAAACACTTTTTCTTTTCTTTTCTTGATAGGTTATAGGCACGAATAAGATTCGAACCCTACGTTCGGCTTAACAACCAACGAACGCCACGTCACGGGCATCACAAAAATTAACATACGCATAGATATATTCCAGACTCTAGACTCTAGACTCTAGAGTATATCTAATAATAAGGGTATTCACGTAACAAGATAATTTTCTACTTTGCGGAAAAATAGAAAATTCCGCAAAAGATTTAAATGAACACCCTAGCAGAAAATAGTTGCGTAAACAAGGGAAACAAACAGCTGTTTGTTAAACGCTAAAGTGAATTTATTCAATTTTTTATTTTAATTACATTTTAATTTTTGCTCTTCAAGATGCCAAGAAGTAGTTTTAAAACAAAATTCATTCATTCATTCATTTGTTTGTTGATTCTGATTATTTTTTTTGTTGATTTAATTTGACGAGAACTTCCCGCTTATGTCAGTTCAGGTCAAAGATTAAATAAGTTACATATTTAATCTTTGGTTCAGGTCATTGAATAAGAAGTACAGAAAGCGGTGTTAGCTACATGTACGGTGTACGTGAGTGAAGCAACAAAAATGTCTGATGATGTCGGTACAAAAATATCGTTACTAGTTACTTTCGTTACTTTCATTGAAAGTGGTATTTTCGTTAATAATGTATGTAGGTACATATTTCAGATACACAAGAGCACAAGCCTAATGATACATTCTTGTTGAAATTGTACATAAACACAAAGATAGTTTGAGTATGTGTAAATTTGAATGCGGCTCATATCATGATATTAGTTTTCTCAGTGCACTGAGCGGAAAATATGAAGTAAATATTGAGAGAAATTTAAGTAAAAGATATCAAATGTGTTGTATTGGAAAATATATGTTTACGTTTTTTTCATTTCATCTTTTTGACATCTTTTCTTTTAATGAGGAAAAAACTATACTTCCAAAACATTTATAACAAAAAAATAATTGAGTCAAATTCATAATACTCTAACAAAATTAATATTCATTACTCGAGTTCCCACGAATCACCTAAGACATAGTGCGCAGTCACTGCTAGAAAGGAAGTCGTTGTCCAAGAAGTCCATGCATCAGTTGGTTGAACAAGTCCTTAAATCCGGAGTCTTCGACAGTTAAAAAATGCTGTTTTAATTTCCTTGTTAAAAGTATCGGGAAAATTAAAACAGTTATGAAATTTTTTGGTATGCAACATTATTTAGACATTGCATATAAACGTGTTGACGAAATTTCCAAAAAATTGGTTGAGCCGTTTTTGAGAAATCTAGAAAAGAGTGTAATAAACCCAAAAGGTACTACAAAAATGGACTTCTTTTCCAATTTTTTTGTTGTTCAAGAGTATATTTTCAATAATATCTTGGAATGCAATATCACTAAAGGTAATGTTAAGTATAATTGTACAAAATTTTAACAAAATCGGCAAAGCCGAAATGGAGATATATGGGAATAATCAAAAAAACTGCCGCAAAGTCCCTAGTATTTTCACTTCACTTCGCTACAGGGCCAGTAAGGGGTATAGATAAAAATCTGAAAAAATTAAAGAATTTTTTTATTTATTTTGAGACGATTGATCGAATGTCTTCAATAATTTTATCTTAAGGACCACCCTAATGTATATGTATAGCCAATATGACACACACAGTTCATAGAAAAACGAAACACATCCAATATACGGATAACGCATTACATACCATTATAGAAACAACAATGAAAACACACACTCACTCCTTATTCACATATTACTCAACTACTCATACTCAACTATGACACAGTTCACAAAAAACGAAACACACCACATTATCACAGTATACGGTACGACGGTATGACACATTACATACCAGCATAGAATGTGGTATTAGTATGAAAAAACTACCTGAACAAAAGTAACTAGATCATACCAGTAACGACATTTATTTGGAGTACCGAAACGTTACTCCGTATAAACTAAAATACCCGTTACTATGTAACGAATACATACGGTTTGCTACAGCTCTGTCGAACAGCTCAAGCTCAGTGCATAATCAGCGCGCAACAGAGCGACCCAGAGCGCACATCGAACAAATCTATAGATAATTACGAGTTAACTTTGTAGAATATAATTTTTCAATTTTTTTTTTTTTACTGTTCAAGTAGAAAATTTTTATTACAACGGAAATTCAATAAAATGTAGTGTAGGAGTTGAGTGTTATCTACTGTTTCTAATTATGTTCAAGCCTCGCAAACAGTATCTTCCACTGCATCTTGAACTTTTTGCTTCCAAACCCTAAAGTTGACAACATTTGGATCCAATTGAGAATAGATGAAAATTGGCATCGAATTGGTCATCACCCAAATTGTTCCATCTTTGTCAATCTGTCAAATGAAAAAAAAAACGTTCTTGTTTCTTTTATTCATTAGCCATATATTAACTTACCGTTAAGTCACTTGGATAGATCATTCGTTCCGGGTCCATAGCAACTTGTCCATGGCTTCTGGTAGAGAATTGACTCGTTTCTGTATTCCAACAACCAACACCATTTTTCATTATTTCAGCGTAGAAGATAATGCCAGTCTTAGGATCGAAATCATGCATTGTCGATTGCTTTTGGGGCCCTCTCGTTCCAAGAAGCTTTGATAAGAAATTAATAAGAATGTGTCATGGTGTATGCTTTTAACGAAGCAATATTGTCTTACTTCGAAATCTTGGCCATGGCTCGAACGAGCTGCGTTACTTTGATTCTGCAAAACTCTCGTTGATACCGTAAATTCGTTCGTGCTGAATGTTTGAATATCGAAAGAATTACTTTTTGTTCCGAATGTGTTGTTCATGATCTTACCTTGCCATTGGATGGAAATATGCCGTCCTAAAGCCGTCAGGATTTCTATTGCCCAATGTAATGGAAAATATTCCATCGTTCCATGCGAAATTCTGGCCACCAATACTTAGGTCGCCTTGAATTGGATCGAAATGAAAGAAATTGTGACTGAACGACCAAATCCTGTTTTCTTCCAAACTTTAAAAATAGATAAAGTCTTATAAGTAAATTTATCGATTGGGTTTCAGGGACAACCAAACCTGTAGACATAAAGAGCGTTATTGTTCAAATCTGGGATGTAACCATAAGCCTTGTCGCAAGCTGAACTGTCAACATCAACAGTTATACTCGCCAAACCTGGACCAGTTGAAACAATCGATTCTGGAATCTCAAATCGATGAGCCTTCCTGTTTTTCTTCAGGTCAATTATCCAAATCGATGGACGTTGAACTTGAATGCGATTGTCTTAAAAGTAAAATTAACTATTGATAAAGGTTACTTTAATGGAGTTAACTGAAAAATCACCTGGAAGTTCCAGCATTCCAGTGTCGACGAACCATAATCGGTTGCAGGCATCAACTCTTGTTCTGTAAACAGATATGATTCGATTTGGGTTAGCAGTGTCCTAGAAGCAATGAAATATGATTATCCAAGCAATTTGGTTGAATTGATTGTTAACTACCGTAAATTCATTAGTTTCCATATCGGGATAAGCTCTTAGTTTTGGACTTGGGTTAGAACCAACAGTTTTCAAATCAATATAGTTAAGCGTCGATGGAATTCCAAGGCGTCTTCTGGGCATTGTTATGAAGAGTTTGCCGTAGAAATGAGTCACACCCATTGGGACATTGTTATATGGAATGTATGAGTCCGGTTGAAGAGGAACAGGTTGACTTGTGAAATTGACAATGGGATCGGTTGGAAAGACAAAGTCGCCTTTGGGATCGGAATCGAAAAGTAAAAGAAAAATGTATTTTAATTGTTAATTCAAATCTAGCATTTTTATTTAAAACCATTCAAAATATCGCAATACAAAATCAAGACAGATTTGTCTTGCAATACAAAAATGTCCTTCAGATGAAATCATATCATGAGTCATAACTTAAGTCATAATCATAATCATAACCTAAGTTCTTTTTATTTTTTGGATAGTATTTATCCATCCTCTCTCTCCTTCTACCTTATTCTTCTGTACAAATAAAAATCAATTACTGTTCGTTTGTCTCGCTAAAACTCGGGAACGGATGGACTGATTTTTCTAATTAAATATACTGAAAATTATGATAATTTCTGCAATAATTTCAACAATAT
Organism: Sphaerophoria rueppellii; assembly: GCA_920937365.1. Taxonomy (NCBI): domain Eukaryota; kingdom Metazoa; phylum Arthropoda; class Insecta; order Diptera; family Syrphidae; genus Sphaerophoria; species Sphaerophoria rueppellii. Next base: position 44,606,465 of record CAKKXW010000003.1, on the reverse strand, counting down.
CTAATGCAAACAATCTTATAGTATATGTGAAAAAAAAAACAATATTCAGAAGTATCATAGACTATATTTGATTACTAGCTGACCCACGGATTCCATAAAACTGATGATTTGAGGACATACAATAAGTTCATTAAATAACAGCGGCGCCATTTGTCAAAAAGTTGGCCGTACCAAGTCGTGGACTCATGCACAACTACTTTGCACAGTAAAATACAGCCTATATTACTCCTGAATATTGTAGTTTTCTATTAGTGAAAGCATTTCTCTAATCGGATTAGTATTTCTGAACATAAACAATTAGGTATATGGCAAAACAGCGTTTGGTTGGTCAGCTAGTAACAAAATATAGTCTTTGATACTCCTGAATATTTTTTCAATAAAACCATTGAGTTTTAACCGATTTAAATTCATATCATAAGTATTCTATTCCTGCACTCATATGGACTCTTTTTTCTTATAACCACGAAATTAAATCCACTTAAACTAATTTTAAATTGTTTACAGCAAATTATTGACAACTAATATATTTTATTATATTGAAAAAAATAAGACTTTTTGCACTATTGTTGAAATTATTGCAGATATTATTACAATTTTTATTATTTTAAGGTTGTCTTAGATTTTTGATTGCCATTAAAATACCGCTAAGCGGATTGCGTTCCAAACCAAAAAAAATCTAACTTTCCGAATCCAGATAGTTGATATGACAATGTTGATCATTGTTGCACTTTAATACCTCGAGGTTCTAACCCAAAAGAGATATGACTTGGCCAATCAAATGTTTGTAACTCAATAAATTAGAAAAATCAGTCCATCCGTTCCCGAGTTTTAGCGAGACTAACGAACAGTAATTGATTTTTATTTGTACAGAAGAAGAAGGTAGAGGGAGAGAGAGAGGATGTTTTTAATTTTTAAACACCAGGAGAGGAAATAACGTTACTTTATTTTCTTCTCAATTCGCTCGATCAGTCATTGATGGTTTTCTTTTAAATGCATTTCTTCGGGTGCGGTTATACTTATGCAAGGCACTGTATGTTTATGTCGTATTGAGTGAACACAAAAGTAATCCATAGTTATTTGGTATACCAATGAAACATCTGAACCATCAATTTCATTTGGTAATAATCAAAGCAATTGAAAGTGTCCAACTATTGAAACAATTTTTTGATCAGGTTTGATTATTTTGTTTATCCATTATCCACTGTACTTCACACTTATTTAAATATTTTAAGGTTAAACACAATGCTAAATTTTTCCGTCGGCACACAATTAAGCAACATTATTAAGGCCATTTAATACTAAATCTTTTAGAGACTTGCTGGATTGGCCACTTACGTGCGTCTAAATCATTCTTTGCAACTATGGACATATCATGGAGACTTTGGCTCAAATCACTGGTACAGCAGAATTCGACGGTGATGACGTTGCATTAGGTGCAGGAATTGTTCCATGTTATGTCTTCAATAGAATTTCTATTTACTTACTTACTTAAGGTGGCGCTACAGTCCGTTGTGGACTTGGGCCTCAATCAACAGGCTTCGCCAGCTAGCTCGATCCTTAGCTAGTCGTCTCCAGTTTTGCACTCCGAGTTGATTGAGGTCCTCTTCCACTTGAGTGCGCCACCTGAGTCGCGGTCTTCCTCTCCTCCTACGTCCCTCGGGAATAGTGTCGAAGGCTTTCCGGGCCGGAGCATTGGTGTCCATTCGCTCTAAATGACCGAGCCATCTGAGTCTCTGGACCTTGACCCTTCTGGCTAGGTCCATGTCGTTGTACAACCCGTAAAGTTCGCTGTTGTATCTTCTTCGCCATTCCCCTTCAATGCACACGGGGCCAAAGATAACCCGAAGAACTTTCCTCTCGAAACAGCCTAAGGCGCTTTCATCCGATTTTGTCAGGGTCCATGCTTCTGCACCATACAGCAGGACTGGGATGATGAGTGTGTTGTACAGTTTTACCTTAGTTGCTCGAGAGAGGGCTTTTCCACTCAATTGCTTTCTAAGCCCAAAGAAACAGCGATTAGCAAGAGTTATTCTTCGTCTGATCTCGGCGCTGGTGTTATTGCCCGTGTTTATAGCGGAGCCTAGGTAGACAAACTCCTCTACTACCTCGAAGTTATACGCGTCTATTGTGACGTTTTGCCCGAGCCGTCGGTCTTGGGTGTCCTTCCTCGAAGACAGCATATACTTCGTTTTTCCCTCATTTACCGCTAAACCCATTTTTGCCGCTTCTGTCTCAATTCTCACAAAGACGCCATTGACATCACGCTGTGTTCTTCCCATTATATCAATATCATCGGTGTACGCGAGAAGTTGAACAGATTTTTGGAAGATAGTGCCTCTGGTGTTGACGGTGGAGTTCTGCACTATCTTCTCAAGAACGATGTTAAAGAAATCGCATTTGAGATAAAAAAACCTTTTAAAAAAATACGTTCTGAAGACGTTGGAAAATGCTCAACGCTTCGAGTGTGTACACCAAAAGTCAACCTTAAATCAACGTATATTGAAACAATCGACATAGTTATAAGTTATAACAGAAATATCAAACCGTTTCTTTGGAGATGATAATATTTTCATGGCCATCGAAACAGGAGACGAAATGGATCTTGAAAAATTGCATCTATTGACTGAGTTAGGCATCACAATGACAAGTAAAATCAATTTCGAGATTGGTTAGGAATATGTATATAAATAAAATTCGGGCCGACCAGGAAAAGCTAAATAGTTTAAGAGCAAAACAGGGAAAAGAACATACAAAATTAAAACCGACATTTTAGCAGAATTTAAAAAAAGACGACAAGGCATGGAAAACTTTGGCAATGTTATCGCAGCCAAAGAAACGTTTCCATCTGGAACAGCTGTATGTGAATCGTCGTTTTCAATATTAACGCAAGTCATGCGGCCCCAGCGCATCAATATATCTAGGTACTGACAGACTAAACAATTTATCTTTTCTCGCTTTCGAGGAAAAAAGCTCGATGAACTTAACCTAGATACGGTCCTTTTGCGGTTTAATACGCAGAAAAATCGCAAAGTCCAATTATTTTTAAAATAAAAAAAATTCAAAAAGGGAACGGGTCGTTATTCTGTATTCCAAAATTCTGTATGAACAAAATTCTGTATCTGAAGAAAAAATTCTGTATGAACATAATTCTGTATTCCATTATTCTGCTTTTCTATTATTCTGTATTTCAAAATTCTGTAAATCCAAAATTCTGTTTTTTCAAAATTCTGCAAATCCATTATTCTTCTTTTAGAAACTCTGTAAATCTCTACATTAAAACTCACAGTTATGAACAGGTTTTTTATTGCCTGTAGAACAATTTAATAAAATGAGGTGTTTCAGATACAGATTTTTGGATAACCTGGCTTGAATTAAAAGCACTATTTTGAACTGAGGACTTGACTGAATTGTTTGCGGCTACAGTATCACACTCGTTTGCACATGGCTCATGCGAATATTTACCCGATTGTTTAGTTATAGTGTGCACATTATCAATCAATTTTGTTACAACACGAGCTTAACATTTATTTTTTATTCGCTTAGCGCACGCCCAATTAAATGTTTTTTTTTTCGTTGTTCTTTCGTTGTAGAACATAAAACCATCGACACGCAATTTATCCTTTCCTTTATTATATTTTAATAATTTAATATTTGCCATTTTTTCTGAATTCAATTTATCACGACTAACTTATAACACTTAACTTAAGCTGTCGAACGAAAAATGTGTTATCAAGGTATGTGATTCATGTAAACCATATGCAATTTAGTTGGAGAGAGATCCGTTACGTTAGAATTATAAACTATGCTTCAAGGTTCTGCATAGAAAACATCAAAAATCTGTACTCCTAAATTCTGTAAATGATAAAAGAAAAATTGTTTTGATAATGAAAAAAAGTGCGCACTTTTTTTCATTATCAAAACAATTTTTCTTTTCTCATTTACAGAATTTAGGAGTACAGAATTTTGGAATACAGAATTTTGAAATCCAGAATTTTGTATTTACAGAATTTTAGAATACAGAATTTTGAATTTACAGAATTTTAAAATACAGAATTTTGGAATACAGAATTTTGGAATCCGAATTTTGGCCCATACAGAATTTCGACCCCAACCCATTCAAAAATTATATTTATTATACTGATTGTTTTATTTTCTGTATTGATCTTATATGCAATAAAATGGAGCCCTTGGGTTGCTACGGGGCTGCTTTCAGTTAAAGTGATTGATTGTTTTTAAGAGTGATTATTATACATTTGTTTAAAGAGAGCATCAAAAGAAAATAAATTTTAATTCATTTCTCAAAGTGCAAAATCCTTCGCCATCTTTATACAACAAATCTCAAAGCAAATTCCATGTTTACGGAAGTTAACTTAATATTCATAAACTCCATAAAAAATTCAATAATCTGATTGGAACTTAAATCTTTTTAAAACAACCGCAACCGGCTTATGCAAATGATTTCTCATCAACAATTTATTAATAGAACACAATAAAAACAGCAGTTAAAAATATGATTGCCGGATCACTATCGTCCAACGAAAAAATAATTATTACTTTCAAACGATTTTAAATCTATATTAAACATCCATTGGCATCCATTCGTTTCATGACGAACTCAAGCAACAAACAAACAAGGTGATAATTTCTTAAACATATTCGTTACTTTGTTAGTACAATCTCTTAAACGTTGATTCTAAACGGAACGTGCATTATACAACAAACAAACAGGTTTATACTCAAAACGATAAAAAAATTATAATTTGTAAACAAAACAAAATGTTTTCATTTTTCAATAAGATTATCAACACATACATACATACGAGTATAAATGTATAGACTGTTCTTTTTTGTCTTCTTTCAATCTTAAGCCGATAGAGTATTTTATTTAGTTACCTCGACAGCAAGTCAAGGTCAATCTCTGATCGCAAACAAACCCAACTTATTCCCTCATTGAGTCTTAAGTGTAATTTTACTTTTAATAATGTTGAGTTTATTTCTTTGTGTCATTTGGTACATATCTAGATCTTGGCTATTTCCATCTGTACCTGTTTTTATGGCATACAGTTACATACAGATAATTGCACTCGGCATGTGGATTTTCATTAGGTTTGTTCGATGTAACCAGGCCCAGGGCGCTCCGGTGGTTGCCATACTGTGAACGGAGCTGTCAAAAAACTGAAACATTTCTCTGGGTTTGGTTTCACTTCGAACGCGTTAGTAGTGCTTTGTTTTTTTTTCTCTTTGTTGTATAGGAACAGCTGATCCGAGCAGCTCCGAAATTCTCGCCCTGAAAAAAACTTGAGGCGATTCAGGGCGCTCCCGCTGCAAGGACTGAATACACATCGAACACGGTGGAAATGCACCGGGGCGAAAAAAGAGCGACATCGAACAGCTCAGTGCGAAATCAGAGCGCTACAGAGCGACCCAGAGCGCACATCGAACAAACCTATTGATTAGAACACGAATTTTATGAATATTTAAAACAGCGTTGTCGTTTGTCTTATCTCTCTACAACACTGTATCGCTAACCTTCTATGTCGGAATTGCCTCGATTTTCATAGTCCATTTGCTTCCATCCAAATACTTCAGTTAAACCAACACAATGGACAACATCTGGTTTAGGAAAGACAATGGCGAGGATAATGATAAATCCTAGTTTAAACATTGTCCCTTTGCCAAAATAAATAATTATTTAACAGACGAAACCGAACTACTGATATAGTGATATAGCTTGACCAAACGCACCGAAACCGAACCGAACACTTCAATAGCCGCTGCAAGACTAGAAACTAGAGATTGTGTATGAATAATTTTTAAGTTTCAACAGCAGCTGAGATAGTCAACTATCTACAACGGACATAATTCTACAGCATCAATTGTACTGTTGGATTGGATTTGGAACTATTCCGCTGTCAGAAGATTTAAAATCGATCGAAAGCCGGCTGGGGTTTTGAGATAAGTCGTGATTGAAGATTTTTTTCAAATCCTCCGTCAATTTGGGGGTTTACTTTTTTCCAACAAAGCGAAAGTGTTTTTTATTATCAGCTTGTTTTAAATTATAGCCTTAGTTAACATTCTTGGCTACGTTATGTCCGTCGTGTTAGAATTATTTGCAAGAAATATTTAGAGGATGTTGGATTTCCTAGGAAGGGAAATTCTAACAGTTGTGGTCTTCCCCTAAACGTTTCCTAAGTATTAATTTATTTAAAAAAAAAATGTATTTGATTTGGCAAACAGAGTGCAGATTCAACAAAATGACCACTATGAACTGTCAAACTTCGGAAGTCTATTGGGAGTTTTATGAATGAAAAATAGCCAGTTAAGAACCTGGAGATATTCTGCATCTTGCGCTGTGAGATTCAATGGAGCATCAACAATCTAAAAATATTCACTCATGTCTTCACATTCCTTCAGTTAGAAGTTATTGCCAATAAGTGGTGGGAATGGAAGGCCATAAATTGTTGAACATTCAAAGCTTGAAATCTACTCTAGTCGGTTTCAGTCTTGGTGAAGACATTCTGACTATAATCCTTCTGTTGATGTAAAAAAAACTTCTCTACTGCCTTAAACCTGAAGTGATTATTTCTCGAATAATCAAGTACGTACTCTTTTCGCTACGTATATGCTTTTAACATTCATAACGGTACTTCAAACGGTGCTTCTTCTTATGGTTGACTCTAGCTCTAACCTAAATTCAACCTGCAGAACTTCTAACAATAATACAATATAGTCCATTGGATCAGTCCAATTTCTGATTAAAGCGACAATGGTGGTAAATGGTAGTACCTTTGTATATGGAATTTATAGTATTTTCACCCTCGAGAATTTTTGGTTGGAGAGTCGTCCCGTCTTGGCGCTGTCAGTTTTTCTATATACAAGATTTTAGTTCTGTATCGCGTTCCAGACGTCGCTGTCGTCGATTCACGAGGCTGCAACTACTATAAATTCCATATACAAAGGTAGTACGAACACGTTTATTTACCGCACGAATTAATTTCACACGAGCCCATTATTTTTTCAAATTGTGTAAAGGTTGGAGGATTCATGATGAATTGCCAAATCTTACAGAACAGAAATATCAACACATCTTGACTATCTCAAATGTGAAACCATAGAAAAAAAATTTTGAAACTTCGCATGCACCTAAAATAAACAAAACATCCTTCATTTGTAAGGCTGGAGCTGCAGATAGATCCAGCGATATATGTTTGATTTTTCTAGTTTTCCCAATATTCCGTATGGTTTTTCCAATTTTACCATGAAAACTTCATAAATATCAGTTGGGCGTTTTAGGAATCCGGACATAGGGGAAAGTTCGATGTCATTTCATTAATCAGATCCTTAAAGAAAAGGTCCCTTGAATTAGCTGTTTCAGCAATACATATTTCTAAATAGAATTCCAAAAAAGACCATCTTATCCACAGGGGTGAATAAAATAATATAGCAAATTTGGGAAAGATGACATACGTTACCTTAAACTCAACATTAGTTTCAGTTAAATCAGCATTTACACATCAGTTTAACTGAAAGCTATACTGATAGTTAAACTGAAACTGAAATGATCATCATAACGGGCTTAAATTAATATAAACAATCGAGTTCACAATGAGCCTATTTTGCATCCTTGGTACTGGATCCATATATCCTGTTGCTTAGAAACAAACCAGAGTTCATTGCAATATAGGCATGGAGCATCAACCTCATTTTCTTCCTTTGCAAAGGGATCCCTAGGATGGCATAGTTTGCCGTTCTGCCCGTCGTCATGGTATGCCATCTTGCATCTTAACAAATAAGGACATGTTCATATTTTTGGAGTCCATAAACTGGAACCGGAGTAAAAGGCAGTGTGTCGTCTGCGGTTCTATGCCATCTTAGGCCACTTTCCCCTACAAACAAACAAACAAACATCATCCGGAGAATGAATAAAAAAAAAAAAAAAAAAATTGCTTAACCTAGTGCAACGCAGTGTAAATTTCAAAAACACTCAAAAGAATACACTACATCTTTGATCTATGAGAATTCATGTAACAATTATTTACAAGCAAATCATAAATCATAAACAAAACCGTCATGCTTGCCACCTTACTTATTTATATGGCTTTTGCATATAGATATAACCCATACAACTCGATTACAGTGGAAAACAATATTATATGTATGAAATGTTTGGTAGCCGGCAAAGAATGCCAGTTTGAAACTTCATAATTAAAATGTCCGCTGTAAAAATTCCGATATTTCGATATTTTTTTCTACCTTCTGTCTCCAAATTCTTCTTTTTCCTCTTTTTGAGTTTGCTACTGCAAAAACCTCTGTAAATTCCCACTAAAGAAGTGAAAAATACAAGGAAGTTTTACTTGAGGTCGTAAGTCAGTATTTCATAGAAGTATTTCATATAGTATTTCATAGAAATTTTCATTCGCCATAAAATGTAAGTAGGTACAAAACAAAATTTAGGGTGGCAACCGTAACCATATCTAATGTTTTCTTTTCTACCTAAGCGGCAAGCGCCCTAGCTGTTGCCCATGGGGCCATGGAGCAAAAAATAGACGGAATACATTTTCATCCCCGTTTACCAGATTTCCACATGCATGTGATAGTTTTACTTTATTAAAAACCATGATAGTGATAACTGATTGGCAACGGTATACCTCCACTGTGGGCAACGGCAAGAGAAGAAGACGACGACGACGAGTCGTACGCAAAAGAGCTCTCTGCTAATAGAGACAGGGAAGGACCTACCATATACGTCAATGTACCGGGCGCATTGGATAATGTGTTGCGATTATTAGGTATGAATCAATTCCCTTATTTGTTTCCACCGGACGAAAATCAATCTTAAATCCAAAATGTTAAATTCGACATTAGGTTTGCATTTTTGCAACGTTGCGTTGGCATAACAATCACCAATCACGATACAAAAAAACTCGCCATATGGAAAACCCTACTTTCAAACGTCAAACTTAAATATTTTTAAAAGAATTCGATTCGTTTAATTTAAAATCACCAAGTGTTCACATGGTGCTTAAGATAGAGGAGGTATTACCTACTTGCAACTCATTCTCTTTTTTTTTAAATCACCGTCCAAAAAATTTTGCAATTTACTTTTTTTTCTTGTGTCCGTGAATCTGTGTAACTCCATATCAATGCTAATTGGTTCACCCCATTTGAAATGCATTGATAAACCTACACATTCGCATTGTTGTGGATATCTTATCAAATTTAATTTTTTGGGTCCAAAGAGAGCAAAATACCTTAAGTTGCGACTCTAGCTAGGTACACCTCGTCTGTGGTGCTTAATATGAGTTACAGATGTGTTCAAATTTAAATTGGGGTCGTTTTCTATAAACCTTTGAGTGCGCTGTTTTGGCTTGGGCCAGGGCAAGCCCTGAACAAGACGCATATACTACACCGCTGTCCGCTCATGTCTACATGCGCAATACAATAGTTGTGCATGAAGTATATTGAGTGAATGTTTTCGATTGAGTGGGTTGTGCATGTACATGTGCCTGCTGCCTGCGACATGACCACATGTACATATTGTACATGTCTTATTCAACTCAAATGTATATTTTCATGTTTGTGCATGCATCGTTATATTTATTTTGCTCAGTCGTCAGTCAAACCATAAAGTTCAATTGAAGAGCACCTCTGTTTTCAATGTTTTTATCACAATGGCACCGAATAAAAAGTTTTGGACTGAATTTCTCGAGCTCTACCGCAACCTTCCGGCTTTGTGGCGCATTAAAAGTGACGAATACAGTAACAGAGTGTTAAAAACTAAAGCGTATGAAATAATGATTAATAAATTAAAAGAAGTAGAACCTGATGCCGACCGGGAAAAGGTGAAAAGAAAAATAAATTCGTTTCGCAGCAACTACCGCCGAGATTTAAAAAGAACTAAACAGAGTATAAATTCAGGAGACGAAGAAGTTTTTCAGTCATCCTTGTGGTATTATGATCTCTTGTCATTCCTCGAAGGTCAAGATGATTGCCCGGAAGGAACAAACGTTCTCGCAAATTATATGCTAAAAGCAGAAATGGTAAGTCTTTCAAAATGGAGAGCATAATTTATATTTAGCATATTTTTAAAGCTGCCTTAAGACGTTCAATAAAACTGTACAATAATATTGAACGTTATATTGTAGTACTGAATTCTGACTTGACGAGCGACTAGAATGTATATGAATATGACAAATATGAGCATACACGCTCACCGTTCGTTAAATTTGAGCTTTCCTTGTAGATGTAGTACACGCAACGCACACACCTCTTTTTTATAGCCCGGCGGCAGATGAAAGAGTTGCCATTTGTTTGGATGCACATGGATTGATTTGTTTATTAAAAATATAATTTATCCACTGAAGATTCTTTCAGTAACGTCCCTCGTTACTTAAGTTTAAGCACTCGGCCGCCTTTTTGCTTCACTTCGGCAAATTTGATAGTTTTTCTTGATTTTTTTTCGTTTAAATGAAAAAAAGAGTAACTGAATACTGACTTTTGACTTGAACACTTGAACTATACAATTTACAGGAACTTCTCTCCCTCTTAATTCTGGTATCTGGTCTCTGGTGTGAGAAAAATAAATAAGAGAGAATGCTTTTGTTAAGGAAAGGTAACATTTTACACACACAACTGCAAGCTTAACATGAAGCAAGTACATTGTACCATGTATGATATATGAACAATCTTTTTGTACTAGCACTAGCAAGCTGTAGGGTGTAGTGTCTGTATCTGTACTGTAGGGAATTTTAACACAAGCATAGATTCTGTATGAATTTAAATTTATTCATTGTGTTGGTAGCTTGGGCAAACCATGCTTGTGCAAGCGAAACGGAACGTGTACCACATTTATTCGGCTTGTACAAGCAATTAGTCAGTCCGTGACAGTGAATGAGCTCTACAACGTGTGGCAATAGCCTTTATCATGTCTAGTGATTGGAAGAGGAGCGAACGAGAACTATTGGAAGATTTTATTCGTGCCTATGAAAATCAGCCGTGTCTTTGGCGTATTAAATCACCAGAATATCATGACAGGGTGAAGAAGAATGCAGCTTACAATATATTACTTGATAAGTATAGATTGATTGACAGCCAAGCCGATAAGGATGCCGTTCTTAAAAAGATAAATGTATTAAGGACTAACTATAGGAGAGAAAAGAGAAAAGTTGACTCATCTCATTGCTTCGGTAGTGGCACGGATGAATTATATGTACCTGCGCTGTGGTACTACCACTTGTTTGACTTTTTGGCAGATCAGGAGACTCCGAGAACTTCTACATCATATTTGTTGAATGATACAGATACAGAGGTTTGTTTTACTTTCAACATTTTAAAAATATAAACACAGAGTTACACAGTTGCATTTTCAAACTTGTTCAAGCATGTATGTATGTGCTTTTCGATTGGCGGCGAAGGAAAATCATGCAAGTTTGTACAAAATGATTGTTCTTGCATGCTTGTCAAGCTTGCAATTCTTTCTTTAGCTCTAGTGAATAATTACTTCACATTTTTCTGGTGAGGTTTGAATATCATTTTAATTTATGTGCTCTAGCTCTCCGACAAACAACAAGCTAATGAAATAAAATTAAATTCAAGTGTTTCGGTAAGAGAAAGTAACTTGTATATTTATGTTAAAATGCTTGAACTGAAGGGTCTGCTGCTTGGGTTTCTGAAGTTCGCGAGAAACGAGTGGGGATGTGGGATTCTTCATTATAAAGGAACATTTCCACTAAAACTTCTGTTATACATAAATTTTGAATTCAAAGCGTTCTCCTACTTCTGAGCTCTGAGATTTGCATTGAAATTAATTAATAACAATTTTCTTTTCAGAATGAAGAAACTCAAAGCAATCCAGTTCCAGATCCACCCAAAAAGCGGAAAACTCTACCTCCACCGAAAGACGAACACTTATTTGAAATGGCTTGTGATATTTCCAAAGAAACACATGATGACTCGGAAATACAAGCTAAAGCATGGAGTTTGCAATATAATCAGCTTTCACACCAGCAAAAAGTATTCGCGAGAAAAATTATATCCGATGTATTTTATAACGGCTGCTTAGGACGCCTGGACGAAAGCAATGTACGTGAAATACAATCGGTTCTAGATGGAAGCAATAATTTGTCATCTCCTTAATGGAGGGGTGTTAGTAGTTTCCTACTACAGGTATTTGCCAACGTCAACTCCAAAATGTTCCGGCAGTTTCTGTTCTCCAAAATGAAGAAGAAAATGTACAGAATCTTAAGATATATTTAATTTCAATCTCATGAATTATAGAATAAGACTAGGTTAACAAAAATAAAATGTATTTAATTGCCTGTTCTGTAATGTAAAGCCACCTTTTCCTGAACTCGAAGCGGAAGCATAGCTTTGTTCGGCTAGAAAAAAGTCAACACAGTACAGAAAAGCACAGCACAATACAGAATAGCTTCATGAGAAATGACAGAACAGTACCTATGGTCTATGGAACAAATTTTAATACTCAGTTTTTTGGTAGATGACATTATTTTTGTCTCACTTGACCTATTCCGTTCTACCTAAAATGTTGGAGACTGTCTACCCGTCTCCTACTTTTTGTTTTTAAGACGGGCTTCCCAGGAGGACACTGACTGCGAATGCGAACTATTGATGACACTGATCAGTTCATTTTCTGAGAGTTCGAGATTTAAGATGATTTTTGCAGTCTGGAAGATTCCCCGTTTCGTTAATGTTTTGAAGATCTCGTCTGCTTTGAAATGAGAAATTGGTCCTCTGGCTCTGGGAAATGTTGACTTGGCAGAAGTGATATTACTTAAAGATGGGACTGCGTTGTGGAGACATTGACATTGACATTGATTTCACAGTACTTCGCACATAAATGTAACGAACTACAGACACATAGCAGCACTGGTGACTGAGACCATCGGCTGGGACAGACCAAGACATTTATACAACAGAGCGAGACAGATAGATACATAGAAGGGAAGAACACATAACATAAACCTACGTGGCACAGAGGAGGAGACACAGATTTTAACTGTCTCATATCGATATCATCGCACAGGTGGCCTCAGATAAGCTGGCGATTTTTGTAGAAAAAGAATGCTGCCGAAGCTGGGGCTTGAACCCGTAGCCACCTGCGAAGTGGAGACATGTATCAAGACTTCTAACGTTCGTTGTCGCCTTATTTGGACTTTAAGCTTTAAGGTCTCGACCTATTTGACAGCGCCTCAATTTTCTTCGGAAATGAGAGATAAAGTTGGAGAATTTAAGTAATTTTTAAACTAAATTTAAGAAAATATGTTTTTTTATGCACATATGTACTATATGTAGTGTCCGTAGCTCATGGTGTTTTTAATTGGCAATCTGGAAGCACAGACAAGTAATTATAATAATATAATAATAATATAATAATTTGTTTTTGTGTTATTTAACACTTCAAAACACATAATAATATAATAATTATAATTAATAATAATATAAGTAATTATAATTATTATATTATTATAACTATAATTACTTGTCTGTGCTGGAAGTAAAAAAGAGCATTCTGAATGCGTTCAATTGGGCAAAAGTGACAGTTCTGATTCCGAAAAGAAGAGAATTCCCTTCTGATTTTAAAACCAGAATGCTTTTTTTCAGAGTCCAGATTGTCAATTAAAAACGGCATTAGTGGTTAGGTGCGTTGGAACGAGCAGTGGTTAGGTGCGAGCAGAACGTCGTGGGTTCGAGTCCTACTCATGCTCATAGTTTTTATTTTTTCATCTTTCACAGGCACTACCTCTCGCGAAGAACTGACAAAACTTCCACGAGTATTATTTGTTATGAAAAAGTGCTTCTCAATTTTTCTCTTCGGAAACGGCGTTAAATTGTAGGTCCACTCAATTCTCCACATGCACCTAGAGCTTGTTGATGAGAGTAAGCCACTTAGGCCTTGGCTCTTCAAGAGCTGTCGCACCACTCTATTTTTTGTATGTACTATATGGGAGAATGAACTCCTCTGTTCAGAAGTTTGCCGAAGAGTTCCCAACTAAAATTAACTCGATAAGGAAATAGACGTTGCCAAGCTTCCGTTGAAGAAAACGTACCGTATATTTCGATTATTCTGAATCATTTCGTTTCGTTCCACTCTTATCATCCAGCGCTTTCTGTAAAAAGGACAAAAACAAAACGAAACATAGCTGAACTCGCTCATTATTCTGCACTCTTTCCTCTTGAAGATGAATTCTGAATTCTGTAAAAAAAAAAACAGTTTCTTCCAAATTCTCAAACTCAGTGGTGTATACATCTAGGCGCACTTTGTCTTCGTTTTCACCTTTTATTTTTATTACACAAAATCATGCAACTCGTCAAATTCTCATAAAAAAGAAAAACAATTTGTGTATTTGAATTCTTCTGAGCATTTTAAATGCAGTGTGTCCAAAACATCTCCCCTAAGTGTTTTCACATCAATAATATCCCGACATAAACAGATAATCAAACTCCCCCTCAACTTCCCTCCCAACAAAAAAGAAAAAGTATCAAGAAACAGGTTCATCGTAAATGTCAGAATTGAATGCAATTTTTTTTGAAAAAAAAAAAAAAAAAATATACACAACGAAATGCTTCCAACTTCACATCAGTTCATCGGGCCATCCATAATTTTATTTGCTGAATGTGTCCGAATTGTTTGGATTGCGAAACGACGTTCACACATAAATTAAAGAGAAATAAAAAAATAATTCTACAAAAAAAAAACTATAATTACAAGTGAAAGTGCTAAACTACATTCTTAAAAACTATATTAACTTTTCAATTGAATATCAATAAAATCGGAAAACGGTCAAAGTGGATTGCAAGAGAACGCTCGCTGTTCCTCCACGACGACGTAGTGAAAAGGAAAAACCACCAACCACACTTCATCGTGTGTCCGTGTCCAAGAAAAGAATATTTTTGCTCGCAAAATGGACGAAGAAGCAAAGGCCGACACAAATTGCATGAGCTCGTCCTCAACAACAGCACCAGACGAATTATCCGAATCGACAGCTTCGGCTGCAGCAATTATTGAAGACGATACAGCTCCAATTTCTCGATCTTCTTCGGCGTCCTTGTCCCCATCACATAGCGCATCCTCTTCATCTTCTTCATCATCATCATCAGCATCATCTACATCGTCTTCATCATCAACGAGCATTGCAGAGGCCGAAGTCGATGGCAGTCCAACGAAGAAGCCCAAATTCGGAAAGCGAATTCAGCTTCCGATTCCAATTAAACAAATCGTTTCACTTGATGAATTGAGGCAGCGTTTCGCCGATTCGGCCGCGCCACCCAAAGAAATCGAAGTGATCGTCAATAGTCCCGACTCGAAAAGGGTACGTTGTGTGTTTTTGTGTGTTTCTATTTTGTTTTTGTCTCTCGTTTGTTTGTGACCTCAATTTTTCAATTCAATCCGATTTTTTTTTTCTGATTTATGATAGAAAACTGTGAAAAAACTTAAACACAGCCCAAATGAGTTCTATACATTTTGCACATGCCCCCAATGTTTGGAATATCGAGAGGTGATTTTGCATTTGATGGATGACCAGATGAAGACGCGCAGTACGTGGGAAATACTACAAGCTACTCTGAAGAAGGCTTATCAGCCGATTCTAAAGTGGGCAATACATTGATTTTCCCTTAAATAAAGATTTAATCATATTTTTTTTTTATTATTATTTTTTTTTTTATAGAAATACCTTGTCCCAAAAGAAGTATGAAGAATTTCTTGAGAGGGATAAATCGCCGTGGCGAACGGCAGGCGACATGAATCACGCCAAGGCTCAGCACTTGAAATTCATTTGTGATCTGTCGTTGACAGAGAATATGGTTTCGGTTCTTCTGAGTGCACTGTGAGTATTATTTTTTAAGATTTGTTTTGGTCTCTTATTGGAAGGTATTAGTCATTGTTAAAGGGACGCGGGCTCTGCATTTTGTTTGTTTATTTCTAAGTCGGAAAAAGAAATCTTAATATTTTTATAGCAAAAAGTACTTGTTTTGTTTTATGGTGGGATCAAGTTTCTTGCTTGATACTTTGACATGAGTGATTTGTCAGATCATTTTACGCATCTGGATTTGAACTTGCCGAGACACCAGCAATAAATGAAAACACAGATTTTAAATGACTTTAAATAATTTAACATCTGTTTTTGGGGATAAGCTTTTTCAATAGCATAGTAAGGTAGGCTAGACATGTACCAACATTTATGCATATTTTCTTCTTTTTTTTTATTTCTTTTATGTTGTTTGAAATCTTAATATTCCGGTAGGGGGACGGATCGGTTAGGTTAGGTTAGGTTAAAGTGGTTGCGAATACAGGGTCCACACACTTAGGCCATACCACATGAATCTAGGGATTACTTTCTACTAATCGAACCATTTTGAGCTTTCTATAAAGCTCTCTTTGTTAGCTAGTTAGGCAGAGTTCGTGTCTAAGGGAAAGAGCAGGGCATGTACAGAGAAGGTGAGATTGTTTCCCCTCTTCTTCATCCATACAGCTTCTGCAGAAGTCATTTAAGGCTACACGAAGTCGTATTGCGTGTCTGTCTATAAGAAAGTAGGACGCCTATTAGGGAGCTAAAATGAGATCTGCTTTGAGTTAACAAATTTTTGGAGTGCGTTAAGTCAAGTGACGGCCTTATACGTATGAGATATGGTATGAGGGTTCCAATTTTTGCGAGTTCATCAGCTCTACATTTTCCTGTGATGTCTCTGTGGCCCGGTACCCATCAGAGGTGAATGCAAAACTGCTGCACCATCTCCATACAGAGATGATCGACAATGGAAGGCCGTTTGCGAGTTTGTCCAGACACCGTCCGTCGAGAGATTTTACTGTCAGAGAAGATGCGGATATGAGCAGTTGATATCACGTTTTCTCTTAGCCGGGATAGAACTTCTTTGATCGCTAAAACTTCCGATGAAATGAGCGGCTCAAATTAAGCTTTACAGAGTACACACCAATACAAGAACCATCATTTCTTTTGGACACCTCTGTATAAAAATGGTAAAAATGAATAATTCGGTTTTCCATTATTTTTTTGTCTTCACATTCGGCTCTGGGTGGAAGATATCAAGGGGTGTCAGATGAAAACGAGTGTATATCGCCGCTAAGGTGCTGGTTCTCAATTTCCCGCTTATGCAAAGACAGAGTTGGGGGGCATTCCGGTACAAGATATTGTTGGAACTGTCTCGCATAAATTCTAGCGAAGGGTACTTCAAAAATGACATTAAAAATAGGAAAAATCCTCGATTTCATGTACTGTACAACTTCTGACTGCGTCCCACTATTGACCTGCATCAGCTTAGGCAGGAATAAACTTGGTTTTTCCCCGAGTCTTATGGGATTTTACATTCAACCACCACGAATCGCTACTAAAATTCAATGTTTTTTGGGTTCAATGTAATTTGTTAAGCCAAAAGTAGCAATCTCTTTTTTGAATGTGTGGGTGAAAGATATCAAAACAGATTTATGATTGAATATTCTTCAATTTAAAATGTTTAATAAATTGAATTTAAACAAAATTCGTAAATTTATATTCGGCAAAATAATTTTTTATACAAATCTTGCAACAAACTCCATTCGTTTTGAATATTAAAAAATATCTCGTAGTATGTGTTAAAATACGTGTGAGAATATGTGTAAATCTGTCTCCAAAAAGAGATTTTAGAGAAATCAATTCTTCAAGTAAAAAATTCAATACTTTTTCCATGTAATTCATTTAAGGGGAAAAAATTGCCACAGATCCGTGAAGAATCAATTTCTTGGCCCAATGTAAAATCCCATTAGTATTCTCAAAATAGTCGAAAGTCCAACATGCAGATTCTGAATAGACAAAGGGACTTAGTACCAACGTAGATGCTGCTGTGAAAAAAGACGAGAACGAGCACAAAGCTCACTGCATCTGTCACTGTTACACTTAGTAACATAGGGAAAAGGTTCCGAGGCAAGTACCTTAACTCGAAGAACGGGAAAATCTTTTTCAAGAAGGTACAATGCTTCAGGCCATCACAATGGATCTTCATTAATCTTAGTGTAAGTGTACTAAACCGTAATTCTTACTTTTTAATGTATTCATGTTGTTAATTACTTATTTAACTGGATCTTAGCCGGAGACACAGCAATTTTCTATCGGGAACGGTCTCTCGAATGCATTCTCCAGTCATCAAGACCAAGCGCTCTGGCATCCACAGTTACTTGGTCTTTGTACCGGAGGTTCGGTATTCCTGGTCGTTTCGAACCTGAGAGCTGCGTGGCTGGAGCGTTGTCGTCCATTCGCTCGATGTGGCCGAGCCAATGTAGTCGTCTTTTCTTGGCTATCTGGACTGCATCCATACAGCTCGTACAGTTCGCAGTTGAACATTTTTCTCCATTCGCCATCGTCGCACCGAAAATTCATCGATGACATTTTCTTTTCAAAGTCCCATCGTTTCCCCTTTTTTACTTATCGTCTAGCATTCGGTGCAGTAGAGTAGGACTGGTAAAATCAGTCTTGTATAGTCTCTTTCGAGTTAGGAGTTTTGAACTCAATTGTTTGGCCAAACCGAATAGCGGTTCGCTAGGTTAAATCTTTGTCGGATCTCAAAATGGTGTCGTTTGTGGAATTGATGTTTGTTCCAAGGTTGGTGAACTATTTATCTACCTCGAAGTTGCTGCTACCAACAGTGACGTCCTAGGCGGTGGATAGATGTCCTTTGTTTGTAGATATCATGTACTTTGTCTTGTCATCATTCACTTCAAGACAAACGCGCTTCCACTGTTCTTCAACAAGTGTGAAAGCCTCAAGCACAGCTCTTTGGAAGCGGCCGATGATATCTATTTCTTATCCTTCACAAAGTGTGTACTAATCTAACCGTCTTCTTATTTTCTCAATTCGTTTCAGCCTTCTCGTCGATGATCCTCATCAATTATTTGAACTAATGAATTTTCAAATCGAATGTGTGGTCAAAGCGTATTGGGAAGGTTTTGCCGAAATTGCTAAAATCCAAGACAAAAAGATTCCAGCCGAGGATATGCTATCCTGTAAGTAATATGAAATTCCTTTAAATACCTATAAAATCTTACCATTCGATTTTGAAAACCAGATGTCCTGGATGGTTATGAAGAACTGTGTGCGGTTTCCGAAAGCATATCAAGGTTTCTCTTTGCATTCGAAAATCATCATCTCAACAAATTCTGTTTGACATGGACAATGTTAAACAAACGCATGTACCAGCAGTACGTTTACCTAAACGTCACTGATACAATGCTTGCATGTATTATTACAGTAAGTTGTCTAAACTATCTTTTTGGTTGTCACACACATAATATTTCATTGGACCTGCTTACAGCTTAAGGAAGATGAACTAACAAAAAAGCGCTCATTTCTCATTAAGAAGTACATTCAATTCGACGACGAAATGATTCAAATCGATCGAACTTGGAAGGACACTTGGGTGGCATTGAATTTGTACAATCTATCCGAGGAAGAACGGAATCGTCGAATGCGTTTAAAGGCGATTCATAATTTATTTGATGTCATCCGTAAAGATGTCACCGGAACCTGCACTCATTGCATCGATATTGCCGAATGGGCAACTCACGAAAATCGCCAATTAGTTTGGCAGAGTTTGTTGGCATTTGTTGCTAAATCTAGCGTGGAGTCTTTCAGTGGTCATATCAATACTCTGGTGTGTGATGACAAATGCAAAGAATGTAACGAAATGCTAGAATATCATATTGGGTAAGACTAAGTCACACACGTTATGAAGAGATGTTTAAAGTCTGTTTGTTTTTAAAGATCTTGCAAGTGTGTTACATGTGCAATTGCTGGAGGACCTCTGCCACCAAAGCGATCGCCGAATTCAACATGCGTCAAGTGTCTGACCCTTTCGCGTGCCGAGAAGGACGGCACACTGTACGAGTCGAAAATTCTGAATGTCTGTGCCAGCGACGATTTGTTCGCATACAAGACTAAAGACAAACGACGAACGAACAGCATAGAAGACTTGAGTGATGCCTCATCGCTCAAAGACGAAGTTTTCAACGAGCCCGAGGAATTGTACGAGTACCACTTGTCTTGGGCGGTTTTTAAGCATCTAAGAGGTACTTTCTTCTCATTTTATTTTTCAATTATTTGCATTAATACATTTTTCTTTTCTGTTTTGTAGATCGAAAACCGTTTCATTATTCAAAGATTGAGGAGAAGTACTTTTGTGTCAATTGCAAATTACCCTCGTGTCTGCTGGCCAGAAAAATACTTAACAATGAACTTGCCCTTGCATTGTCATGGCATCTAATCGATCATTATCAGCCGCTTCTAATGACCCATGAAGATTTAAACATTATGCTTAAGAACATCATGGTTTACAATCAAAAAGTGGTCACATCGAAAGTCGGTTTGGGTCCGAAACTCGACGATGAAGTATTCAAAATCTATTGGTCGTTTGCTGTTTCGGTTATTGCGTGCTATTTTATTGATTACGATGATGATAGTTATTTAAATTTAGAATATTTTGAGTTGGCAAATAATGATATACAATTGCTAACGTCGCGAATCAAAGGTGCCGAACAGGATGGAAAGTTCTTTCAGTTTCTTGACAAAATTTCTGTGTAAGTTTTGAAATTCCAATGAGTTTTGATTTCAAATTTAATTGTTTTCTTTGTTGCTTTTAGATTGGCTTTGGCTGAAATGGATTTGAAGAGCAAAAATAGCAGAATTTTTGAGTAAGTATGATTTCCATTTCGGGGCTACTTTTCTGTTTGACTGTAATCAGAGGTTTTAAATATAAATGGGTGTCTTTATTTCTATAGTTCGTCATCGGAAGCATCGAGTGTGACTGACAGTCCAGATAGGTGAGCTCTATTTTCAGAATTTTCAGAACTCATTATTGTCAGGGAAACTCATTTTCATTTCATTTTTTGTCCTTTCAATGCTCTGTTTCGTGGATGAACGGCTTAAAGAAAATCATCCAGTTACCAGATCATATCAAAGGCAAGCCAAAAACCTTAAATCGAACAGCGTTGTGTTCTCTTTTGAAATGACTGCCCAACTTAACTCCACCTCTTAATTTTAAAAATGACACCTGTTCTGCCACACTTAGAAAATATTTTAGAAAGCTATTAAACCTTGCAAAAAAGTCTGAATATCCCCAAGATTGAATCCAACATAAATTATAAAAAAGAATTGAGAAAAACCAAGATATCCTCATGGTGATCCTTTAATAGCTCAATAGACAAATTTTCGGAGGCATCAATATTAAAAAAGATTCTTTTGATAAACCCATCCATGCTAACTCTTGCAAAGAAGCGCTAAACCTGCCACTGAAAGCGAACTTTCCAGATAGCTCCAAATCCGTTAACGAAACAAACCTTTCCAAGTCTGTTAATAACTAAACTTTTCCCCAGGATCTTTAAAAAAATTAATAAATAGAGTGGCGTGACAGCTCTTGAAGAGCCAAAGTCTAAGAGGCCTACTCTCACCAACAATTCTCTGAGTGCGTATGTAGAATTGAAGGGACGTACAATTGAACGATAATTCCGAACGGCAAAGTTGAGAAGCGCTTTTTCATGACAGATTGATACTCCTGGAAGTTTTGTCGGTTCTTGGCAAGGTGTAGTACCCGTAAAAGATGAAATAAAAACTATGGGCACGAGTAGGACTCGAACCCACAACGTTCTGCTTAGCAGCCAACGCACCTAACCACTAAGCCACGGACACTACTATCATAGTTCGTTCTTAAAACTCTTCACAGATTGAGAGATAGCCATTTACGTAATAGCATTGATAAGAGACTATCTATGTCTCAGCATGCTTACTGCTTACTTTGGTTGCCTTGCTGAACATTGAGGGCGCTTTTAACAACGTTGAAACATCTGCTATCACTTCTGCTATGACCACCCTGAATGTCGAATACTCACTCTGTGAGTTGATTAATTAAATTAAGAAAGAGTAAGGAAAGCTACAGTAGCTCTTTTCTCCTGCAAAAAAAGCTATAGGAAGCAAATGGGGTTTTCAACCATAATCATAAACTATTGGCTATATACATCGGTCATCGGACTAATACTCATTTATGGGGTTGCAGTATGGTGGACTGCATTGGAAAAGTCACTTACTGTGACAAACTCAGCAGAGTCCAACGCACTGCATGTCTGCATAAACGGGGAATTGAGACCAACACCTTCAGCGGCGCTAGACACTCCTCGATCTGACACCCCTCTTCAGAGTGGCAGCCAGTACACCTATAAGACTCAACGCCTCCTCTCAATGGACCAACAGGAAGACAAAAAATTCCCGGAAGACCAGAGTTTTCATTTTTAAAAAGATAGGTCCAAAACAAACGATGGTGTTGGTAGTGATGTGTACTCTGAAAATCATACTCATTGTAGCGTCTACCAAGCGGAAATCGTGGCTAAGAGAAAACGTGATATCAAATTCTGACAACCGCATCATCAAAATTTCGACGGTGTCTCGACTAACTCTCAAACGGCCATTGCTTGTCGATCATCTCTTATAGAGATGGTGCAGCAATCTAACGTTTAACCGTGTTGGTGCAGCAATTTAACAGGAAAATTTAAAGCTGATGAACTCCGTAAACATGGAAACGTAATACCTATCTCACATGAAAGGGATTGCTACATGTAAACTCATGCTAAAAGAAACTGCTTTAACAACAGTAAGCTCTAGATGATGTAATTTACTAACATGCGCAGCTACAAAAGTCATATGGCCATCACTTGACATAAAGCGCTGCAAAAATTTGTTATCCCAGAAACTTCATCTGGGAGAATATCATTATGATTATCCCAGTGAACTGGATAACTTTATAAAAAACTCAAAATGGTTCGACTTGTAAGAAGTAATTCCCTTGATTCATGTTATATCACAATGGGCCTTTTCTTCTGGCCTAAGTGTGTGGATCCTGTATCCTCAACCACTTTAACCTCACCTTCCTTAGCTTAGCTTTGTTTTAACCAAATACAAACTGACAAGTTTCGCTGAGTTTTTAAGATTGGACACTGCTCCATACATCGATGAAGAGGTGGCAGGTTTTAATTTCAAGTTCGTCAGAAAACACACTGATAAGCACCTACAAGGTTGATGACCTACGGCTTCAGACGTCCACGTGGAAGTTTGCATGAAATTGTAGCCGAAGTAAAGGATGCTTTTATCTGTTAGTTTGTTTTGTTCTTACAATGCTGTTGCATTATGCCAAAATGTCAAATCATCTGTCACTGCGTTGTACAATTCGGGCAGCTTCGGTATATCTTTCTTGAAATCGGTTCGTCAGAATTGTTAGTCTGCGAAGGCTAAGCTTGGTAGTGTAATTTCCATATCATCATCATCAACGTCGGCCTGGCCAATAAAGTTTCTCCCATCTGCGTCACAACCGATTCCGGCCGAGACTCCCTCAGGAAGTTCTTCCATGTACCCCGATCGTTGGCCAACGCCAGCCATTTCCGCACCTCAAGACTTTGGGCGTTCTGATCTACGCCATCCTTCCAGTTTAAATTGGTCTGCCATGCTGTCTCCTAGCATGCATTTTACCGCAAAGAATTTTCTGGGCCGGTTCCTCCTCGCTCCGGAGTCTTCCAAGGTTAACTCTTGGCATCAAGTTTGCTACGCGATAGATTTGATATATGTAGTTCGTCTCCGGAATCGTCCTTCTCCACACACACGGGTCCCACTATTCTCCGTAAAACTTTTTTTCTCAATCAAGCACCCAGGTCTCGGGTCCGAAGGTGAGTTTCGAGGTAATGGTAATATTTTTGAATATAAAGAGCCTTGAAAGACGAAAGTAGATTCTGTTGACTTTGAACACGCCCGCGTATTTCTTCTTCCATATTATTATCGGCAGCTACTAATAACCCAAGGTAATTGGAGGATCGCACCCCAGGTTTTTTGCCAATGCCTTGGGTAGACTTGGCGACGATAATCCCTTTGATAGATGTTCCAGAGTCACGGATAGCTTTCTCCAGCGCCAGGTTGAAGAGGAGCAGACCAGTGAATAGCCTTGCCGGAGACCATTGAAAAGGTTGACGGGTCTGGATAGCAATCCGAATACTTTAATTTGGCTTAAAACCGTTATTTCCATATCCTCAGTATTAATTTATGTGTTTGTATTTTATGTTTAGGTCTAATTTGATTGTTTCACCTTTTCGTAATCTTTTCAAGCCTTATTCCTGTTGTATCATCTCTCTGGCATTAGATTTTCTTTCCCTTTTTGTATTTCTGACCCGGAACTTGAAATGTATTTATATAATCGGAAAGTCAACCCGAAGAACTGACATCAGAACAGAACGGTATGAAGAACCGAAGAGTAGAAAACTGCCTTTCATCTCCTAATATCTTGTAACGAACTCCCCAGAAAACGCAAACAACCCTTTGTTAGAGTTTTTTCTTATCGTGGCAACCCTTTTCCTGACAGCCACCTTCAACTAATCCAACAAATCATTAATTCCTTGCATCATTTTCATAAGTTCATCCTTTTTTGGGTTCCATTTCAAACCTTTCATCACAAATTTATCATAAAATTATGAGTTCCCCAATTCAGTTCTCATTTAACGAAGCTTCAATCTAATAACATACTTCTTCATTTCAGAATAAAACAAAACGTAGCACAATACTTAAGAAGAGACACTAGCAAGTAAGTACTTAACCTATAAAATTGATTGAACTATAAACTAATTATAAAACCATAAACTTTCAGATTAACCCACAACACCGAAGAAGTTCGAACACCCGAATCCGAACCACCAGAACCTGTAACACCAACCGAATCGCTACCACCCAAAAAATGCGGCAAAGACAAAACGAAAAAATGTAAATCAATAATTGAATCGATTTGTTCAAATACAGAATACAGAATTAAAAGAGAGCTCTCTCATTTTATAGGCTGCTTCGATCATGCCGATATGTCTGACCATTGCAAAGAGAATCATTCGAGTAAAAAACGCATTAAAAAGGTTTATTCCACTTTTCTCATTCAACACTTCAAATTAACTATAATTTTGGTATTTTCATAGGAATGCAATCATGCCCGAATGAATGAAACTCGCGATAGATTGCGCAAGAAACTCTCCCAACTTGTGAACGCACGGAAGAATGTTAAAGCGCCAATACTAAGGCCACCCCATCAACAGCCGCATTGCTCAAAAACCATAACCCCACCTGAACTGGACGAACCCAGTTTAGGTGGCGATTCGAAAATGGACGAGGATGACGATAGCTTGGAGTGTCTGAGTACTCTGTGCAAGCGAATTACACACCAACCGCATAAGCAAGTAACACAAAATGTCCCAACGGCCGCAACTACCAAAAAGGTACCCCTAACACCCCAGCAACAACAACTACAATCACAATTAGCACAAGCTCAACACCACAGCGCTGCAATTGACACGAAGGCTGCGGCGGCGGCGGCTCCACCACCACCGCCTCCACCAGCCACCGCACAAGTTGCTGCCAAAAAGCGATCAAACTCAAATCAAGGCATGAGTCCATCGAATGCGACCTTTAGCACGTCGTCGTCGAGTTCGGGCAGACAACGTGCCAATGAATTCTTCGCACTGCTCGAAAATCTTCCCGAAGTAAGTGTCAAGAAATGGATCAACGAGACTCTGAATTTCATCGAAGGCTCCAATGAAACAAAAGGTCCAGTCAACGAAAAGAAAGCCGCCAAAAAGGCCAAACAAAAACAACGTCGCGAAGAAATGAAACGCATCGCCGAACTGCAAGACCTTCGGGCTCAATTCCATAACATCTATCTGCGAGAATTCACATCCAAGAACGAATTGCGCTTCATGAAAGCCTGCAAAAAGAAAGACAAAAAGAAGATCTCCGAATACGAAGCGAACGTCAAGAAATTAAATCGCGCCAAAGCCAATGTCGAAACTAATATTCTTGAACTCATAGCCACTGTCAAGCAAACAAATGCGGATTTCAAGTTTTCCTATCTGCCAACCAAAGAGCAACAAATCGAGAAACTTCAGATGATCGCCAAGGAAATTATAACTGCCAATAATAATTCGCCGAGCCAATCGACGAAGGCTCAACCGACGACAACAACAGCAACATCTTCAGCATCGAGCAGCAGTTCGCCAGCCAACACAGCAGCGGTGCCGCCACATCTCTCGCAGCAGGAGAATAATCTAAATGGCGGGGCATTCTACAGCATCCCTTATGCGAATGCCAATAATTTTCCGCCCTTCGTCATGCCGAATCTAGTTGCCTCGCAAAATGTGCAAATGTGCTATGCCCCGAATCAGCCAACGGACATGTCGGATCCGTCCAAACGGATCGTTACTATCCGACGCGTAAATTTGCCTAACGTACCCGAACCTCAAGTGACGGTGACCGCTAAAGGTTCCTCTCCGGATAAGGACAAGCTGTTGTATACGTTTGTCAATGGGCAAATTGTCCAAACAAGCCAGACACAGCAGCAGCAGCAACCAATTCCCCGAAAAGCTCCATCGCCACCGCAAGCTGGACACTCGAATGTTGTCGAAAAAACAAAGACCCAACTCAAGAAGGAGCGCAAGCGGGCGAAAAAACAAGCCGAATTAGAACAAGAACAAGCCCGTCTGGCTCACGAGGAGGAATTAAGACGCGCCGAGGAATTGAAGCGAGAGGAAGAGCTCAAGCGACAAGAAGAAGAACTCAAGCGTCTCGAAGAGGAAATCAAAAAGTCCACTGAATCATCAAAGACAAACTCGAAGAAAGCCAACAAAAAGAAACAAGCAAAAGCAGCTGCTACTACAGCCAACATAAATGCCCATGCCAATAGCAAGCCAAAGAAGACAACACCAGCTCCATCTGTTACGACAAGCAGTAGCCAAGCCACAACACGTGAGAATTCGGTTTGCAGTCAGAAACTCAAACCCAAGCCGATTGTTCAGCTGCGAGAAAAACCACCGGAAGCCGTTTCCGAAGTTAATTCTTCATTGGAGCGCAAACAAGACAAGGAGAAACGTCAAAAATTCATTGACAATGGCCAATTCGATAACAATCAATTCAAAATGTTGCATCTCGATGATTTTGTGTCGTCCGACTCGGCTGAGTCCGATGCTGAAGTCGACGAGGAAGAAATTAGCCATGAACCCGAAAGAAAGATCTCTGTCCCACCGCAAGCAGCGCCAAAAGCTAAAGCCAGCGTCGAACCTGCGGCTAGTACCACTGCCAATGCCAATGCCCCAAACATTCCAACTAAAAAATCCACCACCACAGAATCAAAGGCGAAGTCTGCCAAACAGCCACAACCTCAAGCTCCAGCGGTTCAGCAACCCCAACAGCAACAGCAAAAGCAGCGGCAGCGAAATGCATCCGTGGACAAGACTTTCAGAGAAACCCAACAGCAACACAAGCAAACAACCTCGTCATCCAATGCGGCAAACTCACGGCGAGGTGAGAACAGGGACAGAAACAATCGAATGGCGAAGTCAATTCAAGTAGCTTCTTCTTCATCGGCACAAGAACGCACCGCCCAAAACGACAGAAACCGCAATACAAAGCCACCGAACAACAGTGCTCCAGGATCAAATAATCGAAGACTGTCTCAAACTCACTTACAACAATATCCACAACAGCAACATCAGAAGCCACCGTCACAACAAATTGATTCAGCGACAGGTGATAAGCCGCTCCTGGAAAAGCCCAAACGATCTCGAAAATCAAAGAATAAGTCTCAATCCTTGAGCAACAATGGCAGCAGCAAGTATGCTTCATCTGCTGCCACTGCTAGTGGCCCCAATTCGTCCTCGGTCGCTGCACACAACCAACAGCTTGGCGGCAACAAATCAAGACGCAATCAATCTGTGATACATTCAAATAATGGTGGCGCCAATTCGCTCAATCAGGCAATGCAGAATCTTCGTTTAACCTCGAATAACTATCCACAATTGGCACCGCAGGAACAGCTCAATCATCACCAGCATCATCAGCAGGAACGTAATCATCATCATTTGTATTCGCAGCAACTTGCTTCGAATGTCAGCATCATGGATCAATTGAATCGTGGTGTTCAAGTTGAGAATTTGTCCCTGCCGCCAGGCATAACCTTGACCAAGGTGGATCCAAGCAAGAGTGAGCAATTGCGTGCCAAATCCGAGTCGATTAAGAGACTTTCCAAGCCGCTGTCATCGCAGGCGCCCATGCATGGATCACAGCCAACGATTCTAACGCCAGGATTTTTCCCTCACATGTCGACTTTTGGTGGCTCCGATCAGAGTGGAGTGATTATGGTCGAGGCAATGGGAGCTTCTTCCAAGCAACAGCAACAGCAACCATCTTTCAATGATGGACCGAAGGTATCCAAAAATCGAAAGCGACGCAACAAAAAGAAGTCCTCATCGGACAACTTCAAAGCCGCGTCTGCCGGAGCTGCAGCAGCATCTGGATTGTCGATGGGACAAAATCGTATTGATGCGGGGGCGTCGTCCTCTGGCGGTCCTCCCAAAATGGTTACACTACGCAATCCCATGTTCGGCAACATGATGTCACAGAATAGTCCTCCACTAGCGCCAATTACCGGCCGAGCAATTCCCACATTGCCGATGGATCAGCCGGCTTCCATAATCAAGAACGAGAATGGCATGTTCACTATTCGAAATCCGGCTTTGCAAGCGGCCGTGGCCAATGGCATGCCAGTTGCAAATTATCGCCAATTTGCCGGAAACTATTATACACCACCGCAAGAGAATGTTGCACAGAGCAGTAGCGGTTTGGGTAATCCGAATTTGGGGAGTTCGGCATTTTCGTATTTCTCAAATAATAATGGCGGCAGTAGCTCGGGTGCTAGTGGCAGTGATCGTTCGAGTAGTCAGCCTCTTGCTAATGATCCATTTGCCATCAATAGCAACGGGTATGGATGTGATCTGAGCAATGAGCTAAGAGGCAATGCAGGTGGTGTGGGCAAGTGT
The DNA here is from genome assembly GCA_920937365.1 of Sphaerophoria rueppellii. NCBI lineage: Eukaryota > Metazoa > Arthropoda > Insecta > Diptera > Syrphidae > Sphaerophoria > Sphaerophoria rueppellii. Next base: position 44,577,583 of record CAKKXW010000003.1, on the reverse strand, counting down.
ATCTCGGCAATAGGAAGTGAAATTAAAACAGCACAACAATTGAAACAGCGATCGAAGGATTCACAGTGGCAGAATTATGCCGCCACAGCTCCAGACAGTGGAACATCTGTTGGAAGTCAGGATAATGGTGAGTACTTTTCATAAGATTCCTCCTAGTTCTGACAAGTCAATAGCAATATTTGATTATATTGTTTCCAATTTCCACAGCATGTGGCTACTCTGCCCTGCAATCCAATTATTACAACGGCGGCTACGATGTCTTCTCGTCCAGTTCAAATGGCAGTCAACAGCTCTCTAGCAGTGGCAGTTTGTTTGAAAACAGCGACTGCCCATTGCATCACAATTGCGAAGACTCTCCGCCGCCAACGATAACTGGTTTCAATCACTACTTGGATGGAATTCCCAATACCGGAATCATCCGATACGACGATGCTTCCTTCCTCAAGACCTTAATGCCGGGACAGAATCTTAACAATGAAGTAAGTAGTATCCATCATCATATTTTATTCAATAAACTGAACTCCAATCTTGATTGAATAGGTTTCAATCCACAATGTGAATGATTCAAACTTCGCACGAAACGCAACATCACCGGTAGCCCATCGTGTTGAGATAACTCCAGTCTATGGAGCTGCAGCTGGAAGCCGTTCATCGGCAAATCTTTTCAACAGCAGCTGCACCAATGCCAGTCAATACTCACCGACAAAGGGGTTTGCACCGCCGCCGCCGCAACCAACATCCCATCTTGGACCTGCTGAATTTACAGGTATGTTTCCCAACTGAGGTGAGACCAAGTGATCTAAAAAAAAAAAAAAAAACAAATGGATCTCTTTTCTCTCTCCAAAACCTCAACATTTCTATAGAAACTCTTTTCACACCAAACACCTTGCTTAATCTAAACGACTTGGATTCAGGTGACCGTGATGTGGAGTCCTTCAAGCGCTTCAGTTATGACTTCGAGCCACCGAAAGAGAAACAAAAGGTCAACATCAATATCAACGATCTGTTCATGAAGGCCGCCAGTCGCAGTGGCAATAGCTCACGTTCGTCGCCATACTTAGATGATCCCACCCTTGCGTTGGACGGTTTCGTGCAGAATCTGGCTGCTCTCAAACTAACAACCGATGAACAGTGTCCATCTGTAAATGGCAGTTTGAATGCCGGAACCAGCCCCAATGGTTGGTGGTAATTTTGTTTTGGTGTTTGATTTCTATTTCTCGGGTTTCTATCTCTCTCTGCTACTTGACAACATACACATCCCTCCCAAAATTGGATTACTCATATATTATGTACTATTATGATTGGATGCGACTAGACTTGCAACGGCAAAACTATTATTCTAGATTATTTCCGAATTCTACATCGATCTTTATGAAATTTTTGAAAGATAAAAATTAATTATTGATGGACAATGGAGGAGGAGGAAGGACGAACGATGATATTTTTTCTCGAACTTGGAGTATCTTGAAGCAGTTTACTTCGTTTGAAAGTATTTATGAAAAAAAAGGAAGATTTGATTCTTTTTTTTCTATACATATATATATAAAAAAAAAAAAAACAAACCAACAACAAACATTAACAAAATATTATACAAAAAAAAAGCGAAAAAACAAAAATGTTTCTTTTTGCAAATATTAATAAATGTGATGTAAAGTTTTAAGAGCAATTTTTGAGAATCGTTTTTTTTTTTTATAATTTTATTTATACAAATTCTTAAATTAGTTGAATGAAAGTGGTGCAGTGAGCAATGACAGCAACAGCAAACTGACAAAGTAGCGGTTGCAGACTTTCATGTTAATTTTTGTGTATGAAGAAGCTATCACATAAAATTAATAATTACTTGGCCATTGGAAAGTAAAAACAATTAAAGGATAATTTGCAGTCAGAAGATAAGAACATCTACAAAATTGATCGTAACCGTCCTTGAGTCTATCCATAAGGCATGGAATACGAATAACTCCAAGTCGATCCAGCTTCCTGATTAATATTGGGTCAAAAAACAAAAACGTAAAAGGTATGTAGAATTTATTTTCAAAAATGTACATATTAAAATTAGATTGTTTATTGGACTGAGCAAGCAAATGTTACCGAACTTGGTAAAAGCCTCTTTTATATTTCCAAAGAAATGGTATGTCATAGAAAAATCTACAGCAAATTTCAGTTACATCTAGGATCTAGCACATCATTCAGTATTAAGCGGAAAACACAAAGCTGCTTTGTTCTTAGCGTTCAAGCATAGGAATTGCTAAAAACTTATCACGAAGTACCTTTGTTGCTCCACCTTTAATTTGACATACTGTGAGAACCCCGTAACATAAACGTAACGTAGCAAAAGCTGTAGCAAAAGTAGAAATGTTTTCTACTTTTTGATATGTATTTGCTCACCGACACGTTTTCTTGTTTGTATGTATGAGAATGTAGTGTCCGTAGTTTAGTGGTTAGGTGCGTTGGCTGCTAAGCAGAACGTCGTGGGTTCGAATCCTACTCGGGCCCAAAGTTTTTATTTCATCTTTCACGGACACTGCCTCTTGCGAAGAACTGACAAAACTTCCAAGAGTATCATCTGCCATGAAAAAGTGCTTCTCAACTTTGCCGTTTGGAATCGGTGTAAAATTGTAGGTCCCCTCAATTCTTCACACGCACCTAGATAATTGTTGATGAGAGTAAACCACTTAGGCCTAGGCTCTTCAAGAGCTGTCGCGCCAATCTATTTATTTTTTATTTTTTATGTATGAGAATTTTATTACAATTTTACTTCTTTTTCGCTTCCACTATCGGTTTTGTTTTCAAAAAACAAAAATAAATAATTTTTTGAGAGAAAATATTTGAAGAAAATAAAATAAATTTGGTAAAATGACAGATATCAGTCAAAGTTCAATCCATAGTATTGAAAAGCAGATTTGTGTTTTCCGCTTTACTCCTCGCGAATTCGATGATCTATCTGACTCCATCCAAAGAATTGTTTCCCTGTATCCACACACTCATCGTTATTATGGTCAGAAAACGCCCTTCAGATGTGCTGAAAGACTTCAGCTGAGTTAAATCACCTTACCCAGCTTTTCACCGAATCCACTCGAATATCGGATATTAATTACCAAGCGGAAAATACTCAAATGGTGGAGTTACTTCTTTTAAAGTTTCTGTCCCCGAACCAAAGCTGTAAAAGAATGCAATCTTTTGGTATTGCATCGTCAAAAGTCCCATTCATTTAACTAAATTTTGGGAATGCATTTACATTCCTTATTGCAATACTCTAACTTCGCCGTTAATTTTGAAGTCTTTTGTATAAAAATCATTTAGAACAGTTAAAAGACTTGAAGTCAAAACAATGCATTACTTTTTTTACTGCTTGCATTCTTTGAAATCTTTTAAAAGTCTTTTACATTCCTTGCAGTCATTAAGTCTGATTGCATTCAATGTAATGCAGTCAATTGGCTGCTTTTGCAGCCTTTAAACTGCTTGAAGTCTTAGTTTTAACTGCTCAGATATTTCTAACTGCAGGCCGATTGCCAAATTATCTTGCATTCCAAAATTATTCGAAAGTATTATCTTCGAAACTATGTACTCTCACTGTAAATCTTTATTTTCGGCCAAAAAAAATGGGTTCCTAAAAGGGAAATCAACGACCACAAATTTAACTGAACTTGTTTTTTATGCATTAAACTCAATAGAAAGTAAAAAAGAAGTTGATGTTATTGCTACGGACTTCAGCAAGGCGTTTGATAAAATCTCCCACAATATTATATCTTTCATTCTATCCAGCTAAAGGCTCTTGGGTTCCCTTCTGGTTTCATTAAATGGATGAAATCATACCTATTCGACTTTAAATATCGCGTCTTATTTAGATCTTCAGTATCAGAACCATTTACTGCGAAATTGGGGTTTCCTCAGGGTAGTTATCTAGGCCCTATTATTTTCATTCTGACTATTAATGATGTAGAATGTGTGATTGAAAATTCCCATGTTTCAATGTACGCAGACGACATGAAAATCTTTAGAATGATTTCATCACTCGATGATGCTTTACCCTTGCAAACCGATTTAAATAATTTCTATGTTTGGTGTCTAAAAAAACAATTTAGAACTTAATGTTTCCAAATTCCAAACAATCACATATTCCCGTAAACGTTTTCGTCCGCCAGGATGACACAGGGCTGTTATATCAACGAATGTATTGTTTACATAGTAACAACTATCCGAGACTTAGGTGCTATTTGCGATAGTGAGCTTAACTTTAGGTATCACCTTTTGACCGTTTCAGGTCTGTGCTTGGCCATATTTGGTTGCTAGGCAGGTGGTACCCTGACCATCTAGCATTTGCTGATTCTAGAGCATATTTTTAGAGAAGATATTTGCATGTAGCAAAGTTGGTGTAAAGAATGTTCGGATCCTTTCGTTACGAAATCTCTTTATACCACGTTTGTAAGGCCTCTACTGGAACACGCCAGCCAAGTATGGTCCCCTTATCACCAAGTCCATACAAAGAGAATTGAAGCAATACAACGTAGATTCCTCCGTTTTGCCTTGAGAGGACTTTCTTGGGTGGACAATTTCAACTCCGGTTGCGGCTTATAAACTTAAAGTCACTAGAATGTTGCCGATATTATTTTCGTATACCAAATTTTATCTGGTGCTACAGAATCTTCCACCCTCCTTGACGCAATGGGTATTAACGTTAACTCGCATTCTCTAAGATCAGTTCCCCAATTTCATCAAGCAGAACTGATTATGGCAGTAATGAACCAATAACGAGAATGTTACTCTTATATTTTTGATTTCAACAATAGCAAGATAACCCAAAGGAAGCTTTTACACTGTACTTCCTTAGACAGCTAAAAAATTAAATAATTACGTATGTATATGTAGTATAATAGAGAAAAACTGGCTGACTCTTCCTTTCTTTCTTTTTTAATGACAAATAATTTCTAATTAATTGCTGATACTACTAGTCGTACGCGCGTGGAAATAATAGTTAATTAACTTGTTTCTTACTCCTAACCCTTATTAATACGCTATCAATGAATGTAATAACGCCTCAAAGCAGATCAAACCATAGTGTCATATCTGCTTTTTTGTAATGATAGGTCACTATGCTTCTTCGAAGCGCAAATATGATTTTTCTGGAAATAAAAAATTGTATCTACTTTTTTAATATTAAAGGGTATCCAGCTGGAATTTTTCAACTTTGAATTGCGATTATTGAAATGCAAGTAGGTTGAAGTAAGTAAGTGCGGTGCTTTGTTTATAAATTTAACAGGTATAATCGAAATGGAATTCGACTGAAGCGACAACTGGTTACAAGCAGAGATAACCATTTTTTCTTACATAAGTTTGTATTGTGTATTCTCTGCCTGGTTTGACAGAAGACCAATCTTGATAATACCCCCCAATATATACACAAAGGTGCGGTGAATCATTGATACGTGCGCGTTTTGCTTTTTAATATTCGACGGTTTAGTGACAGGCCGAGCACACAACTTATCTGGTCGTGGGTGCAACGATTCCGGCAAGAAGGCACATTGATCAATAGAAATATTCCGGGACGATCAACGTCAGCAACAACGCCAGAACATGTGTCCCAAGCTCGAAATGAAATTATTCGAAATCCGGGTAAATCGATAAAGAAGAAATTAAAATAGAAGAAATTTAGAATTTACAAAATGCAAGTTGTTCAGTATAGCGAGAAACAATGCTACGAAACATTTTATTCAGTGACGAAGCACGTTTTTATATTGATGGATATGTTAAACAAAATATGTGATACTGGTGCCCCAACAACCCGAGACAACGCCATCAAAAACGATAACGTTGTTTAAAAACGACAGTTTTGTGTGGCATTGCAGGGAGCGGTGTAACGGCCGTATGATTGATGAGTTTCCGTTACCGCAATTGCAGCTGTATTTAGGGTACAACAACCGAACCGAATCTCAACAGGACGGTGCCATTCCGCACGCAGCTAGGTGTCGAAGGTTTAAGACAGTTTTTCCGAATAAACTGATTAGTACTGAGACATTCCATGGTCACCTCGGCGACTAGACCTTACACCTTGCGATTTCAGGACCCATGCAAATACAATAATATTACCGCCATGAAATCCAAAGCATTACTCCAGCGTTTTGCCGTAACGTAATCGCAAATATAAGGGTTCGACTGCAAGAGTGCATTGAAAAAAAGCCATCATTTGGATGATATCGTTTAAAAAAATAAAATTCGCATTGCTAATCTGCATTTAATTGAAAAAAAGTAAATAATTCGTAGGTGCTCGTAGGTGCGTTGCCTGCGAAGCAGAACGTCGTGGGTTCGAGTCCTACTCGTGCCCATAAAGTTTTTATCTTTGTACATATATCTATTTGGGGAGTAGTCTGAAGATGGAAAAAGATGGTGGTGGCATCTTGAGAATTTTTCAAAGAAGCAGTTTTTTTTAAATAAGTTTGTATTGTGTGTTCTCTGCTTGGTTTGTTGATTGTTGATGAGAATAAGCCAATTAGGCCCTGGATCTTCAGGGCTGTCGATCCACTCTATTTTATTTAAAAATAAATAAAAGTTAAGGAGTTTTTTTATATTGAATTTTAAAGTTGATAATTTTCCGCTGGACACCCTGTAGATATTGAATTCTTAGAAAAACTATGTTTTGATTCTAGTTGTTAAGAGTTTGAAGAAGTCAGGAAGGCTTACAATCCCCATATTCAACGGACCAAGTTTTTGAATGACCAAAATTAATGAAAATAAACTGCAATGCCCCAAAGGAAGTAAGAATTGTTGGTCATTTGTAAAGACTACGGAGCTCCTCGCGAAGCTACCTTTTTGCTTGGGAATTCGCCTCCAACTGGCCGGAGAGGGTCATGACTCCCGCAGTGCCCCAGTACTTGAGCGCATCAATGATTCCATGGGATAAATCATCTTTCGCACTCGGGGTGTGGCGTGAGTCCTAAAAGATCCCAACATACATAAGGTATGAATTCACTGATCCGGATGGTATCCCCGCTATTATTCTTGAACAGGTGTTCTACCAATTTGGAAAACTTACGCAAGGGTTTCGTTAGTTTTCCATCTATCCTTTTCTCCTTTGATAAAGTCTGAAATCTTTCTCTTTTATCGACAAATGTTTGCTTTCGGTATCGACGAATACCCCCTTCGTAAACTTCTTACGAACCGTTCTATACAAGTTGAATTGGACTCAAGTCTGAAAACCACATCGTAAATGCTGGTGTGCCCCAAGGCTCAGTTTTATCTCCCGCTCTATTTCACATTTTCTTAAATGATCTCTTGCCTTGCTTGTCTATAACTTCTAATCCAATAAATAATTGTTCCGCTGACGGAAGTACCCTTAGCTTTTCATATTCGTTCCCAGACTCGTATCCCTCATCTTCGGATGTAGTGTTTGTGTAACATGAAATACAGAGGTCATATAACATTCCATTAATTTTCAAGTGTGTGCATGTATGCGTGATTCCGATTTCAAGTCCGTTACATTGCATAAAAATTTAATATTTATTATCAAGAAATGTTGCCATCTAGTTAGAAGCAGAAATAGACATTTCTGGGTATTGAGAAAAAATGGGCGACTTATGTAAGAAAAAATGGCTTTCTCTGCTTCTAACTAGATGTCGACACTTCCTGATAATACCTGTCAAATATATAGATATGCAAAGATCCGATATCGATTTTCTCTTCTTTTCAAAAACTGTCATCTTGTACCAAGTGAACGCACTCAGAACCGTCCGGAATGGTTGCGAACGATTCCGGACAAAAAAAATAATACTAATTTCCAGGTATTTTTTTTTTTTTCAAAACTAATCTAAAGTTTTTTACGAAATTAGGGTTTTTTTTTTTTTGCTTTATTCTACAATGCTATTAAAGTTTCCAGTCATCAAGTGCTCGTCATAAAATTTTGCATATTTGAGACCAGGCCTAGGCTCTCGAGGAAAAGTGTCCTGTCAATGAAATATATATAAAATACAATGAGAGGTTAAATTAATTTAAATAAACACAAACCAATATATCAAATCCAGGAAGGTCAGTTCCCAATATGCTCCTCTTCCTTCGTTTGTAGAATATAACGGCTCCAATCACGATCATTATAATTAAAAGTCCAATTAAGGGTATGATGTAGCTCAACATGGAAGCTGGGGAAGAGAAAATACAAAATTAGTTTGGGTTTTTTAAAGAGTCTACGAGTGCAAGGATGTAATAATTTACCTGTCTCTGTTCGTTCTTCTGATTCTTTATCCTTTGCATTCAAAGTGGGCAGGGGTGCTGCAGCCTGGGTTGCAAACGGCCTTGGTGTTATTGGCCGATCTGTTGTCGGAAACCCAACATCATTTGGTGTAGGTACGTTTATTATGTTATCGTTTGGTGGCAGAGATGTAACGCTTGTTGGAGGTTTCGCTGGTACTGAATTAACTGTCACTATATTTTCCGATTGGTACTTTTTACTATTGCCAGTTCTGAAAGACGAAAAGGACATTTTTTTTATTTTGTCTTTTAAAAATTATGACCCGATATTAATACTTCACATAGCCAAAGTTTCGACATTCGCACAAAACATGTATATCAGTTAATTGCTTCGAGGAACAGAGTTCTGGTGACCATTGGTCCATTTTTCTCATAACACACTGTACAAGAAACAAAAAACAACGGTAATTACCGGAAGTGAAATAAGAGTATAAAATACTCACAAGATCATTTTTGTCGTCCGTTCGAGACATCTTGAATCTAACCACAAAGCTATTACTCGGATTATCGATTTCCTTTATCGGTAGCGAGGTTGTTAAATCGATAACCTGAATTTTATAATTCACTTGCTTGTCCCCCTCGAAATAGTCTTCGGGGAACTGAATGAAAACTGCACAATAGTACTTAACTCGAGACTTCAACGAAGGAATCTGTATTTGAAAGCTGCCCGATTCCTTGGCGAAGTAATTGGTAATCGTGAAACTCTTTTCGATTAAATAATTTCCAGTCATTTTTTCAACATCGATAGAAGCAACCGATGAATCTGTCAAAAAAAAAACTTGAAAACAATGGAAATAGTCCAGGGTTCTTACTTCACTTACAAATGCTCTCTTTAGTTATCAGCTCACTATTGCACATTTTCGAAGCAAGGACTGGAATTTTCTGAGCAATTTTCGATTTTTCTTTCTGCATATTTTCATTCTTGTATGATTGCATGATTTTTTCGATTAGATTCAAATTCATTCGTACGTAGTCAGCATCAATTATTGATCGACCTTCAAGTGGCAACATTTCTACATCGGTGTCAAGACCTCGTTTTCTTCTTCTTCTTCTCCTTCGTCGTCGTCGAAAACTTTCGATATTTGAATATGTACCTTCATTTTTTTCCTCGGCTGCCAAATCGAGGAGATCGAGAAGCTTTTCCAAGAGGCCAGGGTCTTTTATATCGAGGATTTCAAAATTGATTTTGGTGAGACTGATGAAGTTGACAATGTCTTCTTTGGAGATGTAGTATTTCTCTGTGGGGCTCTCGTATTGCTTGTCGATTTCTTTTTGTAACAAATTGGTTGCAAATGTTTTAAAATTTTCAAATTGCTCAAATGAATTTGGGGAGTTCTGAAAAACGATCAAAACATTTTATTACTAAGCACGATTTAAGGAAAACGAATTTCAGCTTTGCACTTGAAACTTTAGGTCCCTTAATACAATACGTCCAGCCAAGCAACTAGACTGCTGTAAAGCAGAAATAAAAGCCACCAAGAAATGCGCAATGCGGGCCTTCGAAAAATGAAGAACTGCGATATTTACTACGGCGACTGCTACCAGGAACAAAATCAGCGTCTATTTGAATGTGGATTTGTAGTTGGGAATCGACTCAGGAGGAAGGTCTTGAGTATTGAGACTGTGAATGAGTGCATCATGACAACCCGTATCAAGCCTAAATTCACCAACATAAGCCTCAAGAAGGAAAAGGATGAAGGCACCAAAGACAGGTTCTTCGGAGCTCTTCGACAAGACCTATGAGCAATACCCTAGCTATGACATTAACATTTTCCTTGGAAATTTCAATGCCAAGCAGAGAAGCCTTGAAGCCACCACATCCAGATTCGAGCTAATCGACTTCGCAGTGGAGTGAGACGTTATGGAAGCAAGTAGACGATTCCCATACCTCAATTCCAACATTGACTCGGTTCACTGCATTGTTGTAGCCAAAGTTCGAATGCGGACGTCCCGATCGAGTTCAATACACAGAAATGCTAAGAGGAAATTCGACTTCAAATGGGTACAATCGAAAGAGATTGCTAGATCCTTATTCCGATCGAGTCTCTGATAACCTCCTTAAACGTCCTTTGCTGCCAGGACAAAATGCAGAGAACTAATGAACCGCCGCTGAAGTTTTAGGGTATACACGGCCATCACAACAAAACCCCTGATGATAAGTGCCGCCGAGTACATGCAGCTTAACAAGAGACATAATAAGCGGCGCTAGCAGTAAAGAAAGGCTGCGAGCTCTTCAAGCAGAAAAGGGATCAGAAAGAAAAAAGGGATCGAGGAATGTCACCACATGAACGAGGTTCGAAAGTTTTACAAAAAAGTAAAACACACCACGAGGGGTCTTACAACCGCGATGAAGGGCAAAATACCGTCAGTTATGCAGAACCATTCAATTTGATGGAGCAGATCACCAATTTCACCCTAACGACATTGACGAAAATAGTGTTATCTAAACGTAAGCCGCTGGAGCAGAAGACCTAGCTGCCGTACTGTACAAAGCAGCTGGAGATGATTTGGTTAGGAGTATGCACCAGTTCATCTGTAAGATTTTGTCAGAGAAAAGCATACCCGACGAATGGAACCTCAGCATATGCCCGATCCTCAAGAAAGGAGATCCCCTGAACTGCACCAAATATAGAGGTATAAGTCTCCTAAACATCGCCTACAAGATCTTGTCAGTTGTGCTGTGTGAACGTTTGAAGCCTTTCGTTAACAACTTCAACAAACTGATAGGCCCTTATCAGTGTGGCTTCAGACCCAGAAAGTCCACCACCGATCAAATATTTATTGTACGGCAGATCGTCGAGAAGACCAAGGAGCTTCAAATCGATACCCAATGTGGTGGGTATCGATTTTAGGGCCGCGTATAACTGCGTCTAACGAGACGTACTATAGAACAATGTCTAGTTTTGGCATACCAGAAAAACTCGTCCGTCTGTGTAAGATGACAATGGAAAACTCACGACAGAAAAAACTTCACGGATGCAAAAAAGGTGTTAGAGTAGGCAATGCGCATCATCCCAGTCCTACTGTATGGTGCAGAAGCATGTCCCCTGACAAAATCGAATAAGAGTGCCTTACGCTGTTTCGAGAGGAAAGTTCTTCGGGTAATCTATGTGCCCGTGTACATTGATGGAGAAAAAGATTCAACAGCGACAACACGGACCTAGCCCAAAGAGTCAAGGTGAAGTATAACTCAGATGGCTTGGCCATATAAAGTGGATGGACACCAATGCTCCAGCCTGTAAAGCTTTTACACCATCCCCGAGGGACTTAGAAGTAGAGGAAGACCGCGACTCTGGTGGCGCACCTAAGTGGAAGAAGACTTGGATCAACTTGGAGTGCAAAACTGGAGAAAGCTAGCGGTTGAGCCCCAAGTTTACAACGGACCTTAAGAAGATAGCATGCGATTTCTTCAACATCGTGTTTGAGAAGGTAATGCAAGACTCCAACGTCAACACCAGCGGTATAATTTTTCAAAAGTCCATCCAGCTACAAGGGTACGCAGACGACATTGACATAATGCGGGGAACACAGCGTGATGTCAGTGGAGCGTTCGTGACCCTTGAAACGGAGGCCAGGATGATGGGTCTAGCGGTTAACGAGAGCAAAACCAAGTTAAAGCTGTCCACAAGGAAAGACACCCTACACCGAGCCAAGGTCAGTGTAGATAGATTTCACTTCGAGGTAGTGAAGGACTTTGCCTACCTAGGATCCGCTATGAACTCAGACAACAATATCAGTGCTGAAATTAAAAAAAAGAATCACTCTTGCCAATCGTAATAGCCAAAGGCAATTGAGTAGTTTAGTCATCTCTCGAAGAACTAAAGTTTCAGTGTACAAAACCCTCATCATCTCGGTCCTAATGTATGGTGGAGAGACATGGACCCTGACACATCGGATGAAAACACTTTGGGCTGCTTCGAGAGGAAAATTCTTCGAGTGATTTTTGGTCACATCTGCATGAATGGAGAATGGAGACGAATATTCAGCTGTTCAGCGACACTGACCAAGCCTGAAAAGTTAAGGTCCGTAGAATCTTTGAATCCCATCTAGAAGGACGTTGCAGAAGAGGAGGATCGCGACCTTAACCAACTTGGCGTGCGAAACTGGAGACAGCTAGCAAGGGATCGAGCTGGATGGAGAAGCTTGTTAGATTAGGCCCTGGTTCAACCTCGAATCTAGCGCCATCTTTAGTAAGTTACTAACTAAGTACATGGTTTCTTAGAAAATATATACAAGCTTCATAACGATTAAAAGGTTTACTTCAAACAATATTGATTACCTTGTAAGTAAGACCAGACATAATCATCAAATTTTGTCCCTCGATAAAATCGATCCTTTTAAATGCTTCCTTAATTCTGTTCTCCAATTGTTCAGTTTCTGCAGAAGTATATTCGACAGGATCAACCTTAACATTGGGTCCCAAATTCATCTTGCAAGCTCCTCGAATATCACAAATGCGACTTATAATTTGAACCGATGGATCTGCAGTGAAAAATTGAACATATGATCGCTTAAATCAAATCAAACAAACCTGAGTATGGCAATTGACTCTCCAACGATTTGAACTCAAAAAACTTGCCCAAACTTATGTTGTATTGCCCGACTTGGAGTAGGAACTCATAACTCAAAGGTGAATCTAGCAGCAAGTCCTTAGCACTGTCAGATGAAATCTCGAAAACCGTTTGCATAGCTGTTCCGGATAATGGTGTGACCTTTGAGTATTTTCAAAATCATCAAACAGTTCAGTCAGCTTGGAAGTTCGGGAGTTCTTACCCTCAATTCCCCACCCGTTGGCGGTGAGTTTGTATAAACAACAAACTCAAAAGAACTCACAATTTGCTTCTTTGTACTATCCAAGTCGCTGGGGTCGTATGGTCCCGGACAAACGGTATCAAGTCGAAATTTATAATTCGAATCGCCTTTCAGACCTTGCCACCTGCCCAAGGCCTCGGGAATGTTCAAAACAATTTCTTTGTTGGTAGTTGAGTTACTGAAGTCCGCAATTTCTGATAGATATTGTCGTTCTAAATCCTTGATTTCGACTGTTCCAAAGCCACTTCCCTTAAAAAAAGAAGAATAATCGATTGATGTGCGTATGTGAAGCACGTTTCTTACAATCTCTTCAGGGGGAATGAACACAAAACCTTCTTCTTGTGCAGTTGACCAACCTGCCTTACAATTAGGAATCAAATCTACCATTAAGACACTGAATTGAAGTGCTTGACCAGCAGCTGGGATTAAACTTGGAATGTTCGAAAATTCAAAGCTTAGATACACCCTTGGGTCCACTGTTACTTCAGCTTTGATCAATCTGGTTAGATCACCAAGTCTCAGGGTTGCCGAAATGTCATAACTGAGAGGTTTTAATTTTTTTTTTTCAAGAAATGGTACAACATTTTAACTGTAAATATTAACACACCTTCCTTGAGTTGGGAAGATGAATTCAAATTTTGTTGAATTGAGGTTTTCAGTCGACGGACACTTTCCTCCATCATTTGGTAGACATTCCCAAATTACCTACAAAGTAATAAATTGTGTGAAAATTAATAATCTTTAATTTCATGCAGAAGCAACCTTACATCAAATGATTCGCAATTGTTGTCAAAGTCCTGAATAAAAATTTCAAAAATAGCCGGCTTGTTGAGGCCTATTTTTACAGATGTTGGGATTATGTAAGCTTGGAATCCTTTCTTCATGACGGTAACAGATATGAATTCCTGAAAGGGAAAATATGAGTGAGTCGATAATGGATGTTACATTTAAAGTTGAAAGGTTTCGAAGTTTTAGGAAGAAAGCAGAAAGACTGTACACGAATCAGTTACCGCGTTGAACTTTTGTAACCAGCACAGTGTTCGTTGTTCGGAAGACTTTCTCATCTCCCTGCATCAAGAAAACATCTACCAAGCATGTTTTTTAATCTTACGAAGGTAGACCGATAAACTCTTCGGTAACAAAAGTTTTTCAAGCAATAATCTGTATCTTACCCTCCAAGGGCTAAGCCTTGACGTGGAGAAGGGGCTTACGGTAACTTGTCGTGAAACTTGTTTTCGCAAAAGGGCTTTCCATGCTCGAAGGGTTGAAGTGGAGTAGGCTGTTGCTACTACCGACCCCTAACGAAGGAGTGTTCCCTCCAAGGCACTTCCAACAAACAACGGTAGCAGAAGAACTAATTTTTAGAATCAACGGTAGCGTCCCCAGTTCCAGTTAGGCCGAACTACTTGGTGAACACCTCTCTACAGGCTACTTCGATATATTTAAAGTCTATGCCGTAAGAAGCAGCGGTTTTTTTTCGGCTCTCGCACTTGTAGTCACATCAAGTGCCCGGTACTCCGGTTGGAAGTTGTACGTCGGGGTGACTGCTCGGCTACTTAGGAAAACATTGAGTTGCGAAGCAACAACAGGCCTCCGAAACGGAAGGATATACTGATGTCGACCCAAGCAAATGTAAATAGACCGCGTGCTGCCGAACAACTAGCGGAGACCCTCAACCATTACAAGGCAGACATTACCGCTATCCAGGAAATGCGATGGGATGGACCAGGCAAAAGGAAGATGAAAAACTGCGACATTTACTATGGTAATTGTTACCGAGAGCAACAACAGCGGCTTATTGCATTTGGATTCGTCGTGGGAAGCAGAAGAGAAAAAAGTCTTGAGCTTCAAATGTGTAAGCGAACGCATTACGACGATCCAAATGAAGGCTTAATTCGCCAATATTAGCCTAATATGGGCGCATGCCCCCATAGAAGAGAAGGACGACACCGGCGATGAGTTCTACGAGCTCCTCGACAAAACATATTAGCAATGTCCTAGCTATGACATTAAAATTGTCCTCGCAACGCAAAGCTGGGAAAAGACGACATCTTTGGTGGAACAGTTGGAAAGAACACCCTGCACGACAGCGGATTCAGTCTGATCGTATTTGCTGCGGGGCGAAATGTAGTTGTAGCAAGCACGTGGTCTCAAGATCCAGACCATAACCTCGTTGTAGCCAAGAATATCCCGGAAACGACAACAAAAAAAAAAAACAAGGAAATGAGCAGAATCCCGCTGTCATACAGGAGCTATTCATTGGACACGACGATAGCCCATAATTCCTTGACCCCGACCTAGACGAAATGAAATCGGCAATATGACGGCTGAATATCAACCCGCTGGAGCAGAAACACCATCGATGCCGAGCTGTTCAAAGCAGCAGGCGGCGATCTTGATAGGAGCATGCACCAAATCATCTGTAAGATATACGGCCCAATCGAGGTAACCATCGGAGCGGAATTTTCTCCGATTTCCTCCGAATCGGAGACATTTTGCCTGTCGGAGAACTACCTCGAAGCAAAATTCGGAGGAAATTGTAGAATGAAACATCAGCATTGTTTTCCCGATCCTGAAGAAAGGACACTCTCTTAACTGCGGAATCAGCCTCCTTAACAACGCTAATAAGATTCTCTCTGCCGTGTTACGTGAACGCCTGAAGCCTTTTGTCAATAGTCTGATTGCTCCTTATCAATGTGGCTTGAGAACAGGAAAGTCAAACCTTACTTACTTACTTATGGTGGCGCTACAGTCCAGGTCAGACCACTGCCTCATCCAACAAGCTCCTTCCTGGTTGAATTCGAAGACTCTTCCAGCCTGAGCATTATTTTCCATTCGCACTACATGACCCAGCCATCATCGTTGGACTTTTACTTTTCTGGCTAGGTGAGTGTCTCCATTCTCCATTTATGCTGACTGGACCAAAAATCACTCGAAGAAATTTTCTCTCGAAGCAGCGCAAAGCGTTTTCATCCGATGTTATCATGTTCCATGTCTGCACCATACCTTAGTACCGGGACGATGAGCGTTGTGTACAGTGATACTTTAGTTGCTCGAGGGAGGACTTTAGTTACTCTATTGCCTTCGTGATTCTTTATTTGATTTCAGCGCGCCTGTGTTGTTGTCTGAGTTTATAGCGGATCCTAGGTAAACAAACTTCAAACTACCTCGAAGTTAAATCTGCCTATACTGACGTTGGTTCAAGACGTCGATGTTGGGTGTCCTTTCTTGTTGGCAGCATTAACTTGGTCTTGGCTAGTCATCTGCGTATCCGAGTGGCTGGACAGACTTTTGAAAGAATGTGCCCCTGGTGTTGACGTTGGAGTTTTGCACAATCCTTTCAAGAATGATGTTGAAGAAATCGCATGACAACGCATCACCATACGGGTTGTGCACAGACACGGACCTAGCCAGGAGGGTCAATGTCCAGCGATTCAGATGGCTCTGTCATATAGAGCGGATGGACACCAATGCTCCGGCCGGGGAAGCCTTCGACACATTTCCGAGGGACGAAAAAGACCTCGACTTAAGTGGCTTACTAAAGTGGAAGAGAACCTTAATTAACTAGGAGTGCAAACAGCTAGTGGGGCACCGAGCTGGCTGGCGGAGACTGTTGGTTGAGGCCCAAGTCCACAACGGACTGTAGCGTCCCATTAAGTAAGTAAGTAAGTCAGTTTCAAATTTAAGTTTTTTTTTTAAAAACCAACTTTCAAAAATATGAATGGCGCTGAACTCACAATAAAACTGTATAACCTGAAAAAAAAAACTGTCTACCTGTAGCCATTACCAATACATAACAAGCACACGTAAAATACACAACACAGACATCCTATATCATGCAACTAAGGTTAATGTCAATATTTAATTTCCCAAACAGACAACGAAAATCGATGAGCAGTAGCAATTATTTTTCTCTTCATGAATAATGCCCGCCATTCAGGAAATGCTTCTTCCACTACTTTGGTTTGAAAAGCAACTACATTCTACTATCATACCTGGGCGAGTTCGATTGAGTTGTCCGACTGTATGACTGCCGCTTGAATTTCATACTCTTTTCCAGCAACCAATGAATTTGGCGGAATCCTCAAAGTCGTTCCCGTAGTATGAAGAACATCTTGGAATTCTTCATCCAATCCGAGCATTTTCCAGTGAATCTATAACAAAGTAACGCTCTTACCAAAAGTGATTTGAAATATTTCAAGCTCACATAGTAGTCGTAACGTGGTTTGCAGAAGGACACACGAGCCGTAATGGTATACGGAACACTAGCCACAGTATTCTCAGCTCCAATCAACAGGAAATTCACTCCAGAAGAGGTCTAAGGAAAAACAAAACAATAGTTTAGAGTTGGTTTGAGAGTCCAATAATTGAAACATTCAGTCGTTAACTTCATTTCGTTCGAACACGCCATCACTGTATTTCATGGTAAATAATTGCTGTTTGCTAGCCTCCCCTGAGTCTGTGATCCCAACAATGTGGAACATGTAAATCACCCCGGGTTCAACCTGCAAAAGTCCAATGACTCTTTTCATTGATTTTCTCCTTCTTTTGGTCGTCCGTACTCACTTCACTTTTTTTTATCGAAAACATATTCTGTTTGGATATTTGTGTGCGTTCCTTGACATTGATTCGGTTCTCAAGACTGCGAATGGCCTTCCAAACCAGCAAAGTGTTCCTCTGGGACCTAACCCGGCTCGGGTTCGATTTGAAGAATATCCGAACTTTGTATGACAGCTTCATGCCATCTCGCGGTTGAAGACTTGACAATATTTCAATAAGTCAAAGATTGATATGGTCTCCAAGGTTATTTCCATTTCAAAACTCACCCAACTACAACCGCTTGTGGGTCACTCGTTAGACTTCCATTGTTCTCGTGCCGACAAATCGTTTGAGGAGCCACTATCCTGAATGAAGGTTCTGTCTGTTTGAAAGAATTCAAGTTATCAAGTAGAAACCAATTAGAGTTTTGGTTTTATTTTACCAAACACAAAGGCCACAAGGATACCAGAAAAACCACCACAATTACTATTTTCAAGTGCAAGGACATGACAACTCGCGGTTTAACATGTTATGATACTTGGGATGACGAACTTATACCACAACTTCATCGCTCGAAGTCGGTTTGCTTACTAAGGACATTGAGTTTGTTGCGAGTCCCTTTGGGGTTAGAATAAATAGTTATTTGGATTGTTTTGCATTTGGACTTGCTGAATGAACTTCATGACAACGGCCGGCCGCGCGGCGCAGTTTATAAACTCATTTATTTGTCTGTTGCGGTCGAGTGGATATTTATTTTCATGGAGGTCATTATCAATGGTATGAAATGAAGGTGACGTGCATAAGAGCTTACTAGAAATACGATTTATCTATTTTTTATTTTTTTAGGGCAAAACTGCTTCGTTTCCTTAAATTGTCTTTAAATGGAGCTACATATTATATTTTATTATTTTAATTATAATGTTGGTTGGGGGCTTGAAATTATCAACCAATTGATTAGCTGACTTTCTCTACAGCATCTACTACTAACTAACGATGTAAACTGTTGGACCTTGATTCTTTTAGTTGGATTGGTTCCGATGTGCGACTCATACAGTTCCTAGTAAGATATTCACACTATAAATGACCGGAGGGATGAGTGTCTTATTAAATGAAACTTTGGTTCTCGAAGGGTGGTTGGGTGTTGTGGGGTCTGGGAGCATAATGTTGTATCTTTTTCAACACACCAAGTGTAGACATTACTGCAATCCAGGAAATAAGATGGATAGGATCAGGGATAATGAAAAGAAAAAATTGCGACATTTATTACAGCTGTCATCAAAAAATGCACATATTTGGATGCGGATTCGTCGTGGCTTAGATCGAAAGTCATGGATTTTAAGCCAATTAGTGATCGCCTGGCTGTAATCCGCATCAAGGTCACACTACAAAACATCAGTATAATATGTGCACACGCCCCTACCAATGATGCTGAGGAGTCTAGCAAGGAAGATTTTTATGATCGCCTGGATAGTGCCTACGGAGCCTGTCCAGAGTGCGACGTCAAAATCGTTCTCGTAGATTTCAATGCAAAAATCGGTAAGAAAGACATCTTTGTGCGGATTAGTGGGAAAACACAGCCTCCACGAACTAACAACAGATAACGGCTTCCGACTAATCGACTTTGCTGCAGCTCGTAATACAATGATGAGTAGCACTAGGTTTCCAAGACGAAAGATCTACACACCAACCTGACGATCTCCGGATGGTCGAACCACCAACCAAATCGACCATGTGCTAATCGGCGCAAGGCTCGCATCCAACATCTTAAACATGCGCACTTTCCGAGGAGCAAATGTCGACTCTGACCACTTTCTGGTAGTGGCTAAGTTTAGAGCTCGACTATCAAACGACAAAAAAAAAATATGTGGGGCCTAAATAAAGAAGTTCAACATCGGTTGCCTTAGCACTACGGATAATGCCAGAGACTACAGTGAGCGCCTGAGTGAGCGACTCTCCACCGTCCTCCAAAATAACACAGATGTCAATACCTTATGGAACCATTATCGCAAAATAATAAAAAAAATGTAGCCCAGACCACCGAGCCACCCCCGAAAAAGAACCCGTGGTATGATGATGAATTCGGGATACCGAAATGGGACAAGGAAAATGCACGATTGTAGATGCTGCAACGGAAAACAAGAGAAGCAAGAGAAGAGTATCGAATAAAAAGGAAACATGACAAAAAGACTCTGCGAAGGAAGAAAAGAACATCCGTAGCTTGTCAGCTCAAAGATCTCGCAAAGTAACGTGCCAAGAACAACAGCCGACTTTTCTTTTGCTAAGGCTCTTCGAAACAGCGAAGGAAACGTAGTCACCGAAGCACAAGGAATTTTAGATGTATTCAAGCAGCACATCCAGTAGCTGCTGAATGCGCATAATGTCTAGCGATCCAATGACGAAAGAGAAGCAAGACCAGTCAATGAAGAACCAGTACCAGCCCACAACGCAGAAGTAGAAAGAGCCATCCAAAAGCTAAAAAATAACAATTCCGCCGGATCGGACGGCATACCTGCGGAACTCTTTAAATATGGAGGAGGTGTTTTGATGAACCGCATGCACCAGGTCATCAACAAAGTGTGGGAGGAAGAATGCATGCCCACTGACTGGTCTTTATAAGCTCCATATTCCAAAATCCTATCCAACATACTCTGTGAGCGTCTGAAACCGTTCTGCAACACAATAATCGGAACATTCCAGTGTGGCTTTAGGCCAGGCAGAACAACGATAGACCAAATATTTGCACTGAGGCAGATCCTGGAACAGACTAACGAATTTTAAGTTGAAACTTGAAACCCACAATCTTTTCATCGACTTCAAAGCTGCTTATGATAGCATCCACCGTCAAGTGCTTAATTATGATGGCGATGTCTGAGTTCGGCATCTCGAACAAACTGATCCAGCTGTGCCGCATGAAGCTAAACAATACGCAGTGCAGTCTGCAAATGGGTAACAGCTCATCCGAGTTGTTTCAAACATGCGCAGGGTTTAGACAAGGAGATGCGCTGTCATATGACTTCTTCAACATAGTCCTGGAGCAGATACTGCGCTGCGCATGGCAGGCGTGAACACGGAAAACATTATCTTCATCCACCCAGCTCCTAGGTTATGCGCACGAAATTGATTTCATCTGTCGATCAAAGAGAGCTATGCTTGAGGCCAGAACAGGCGAAACTCGTTGGTCTTGAAGTGAATGAGGACAAAACAAAGTAGGTACATGCTATTATCAAACAAAAGAACGTCTGTCCACCGCATAGGACAAAACGTCACTGTTGGTAGCAGCAATTTTGAGGTAGTTAAGGAGTTCACCTACCTTGGAACAGTGGAGATCCGAAGAAGAATTACCCTAGCGAACCGCTGCTTCTTCGGTTTGGCAAAACAACCGGGTTCAAAACTCCTCACTCGAAAGACAAAGTGTCTGCTATACAAAAACATTGATTTTACCGGTCCTATACTCTACGGCCGCGCGGTGCCGAGTGCTGGACGTTAAGTAAAAGAAGGGAATTGATACAGGGCACTTTCGAAAGAAAAATTCTTCGACGAATGTTCAGTCCCGTATGCGACGATGGCGAATGGAGTAAGAAGGTTCAACCGAGAACTGTACGAGCTGTACCAAGATGTGGATGTAGTCCAGAAGGCGACTACATTGGCTCGGCCAATTCGAGCGAATGTACGACAACACTCCAACCAAGAAAGCCTTCTCATCCCAGGTTCGAGACGGCAAGGAAGACCGAACCTACGATACAAGGACCAAGTGACTGCGGATGCCAGAGCGCTTGGTTTCGGCGAGTGGAGGGTGCATGCGAGTGACCGTTTACGATGAAAAGCTGCAATATCTCAAGGTGAGATCCTTCATGGATTGATAGCCAGATAATTAAGAAAAGTAGTTGGTTCCCAAAAACCCGAATTTGTCGATTCCTCGTCGTTCGCAAGAATTAGGACTGTCTTATGTCACATCGTAGATACGTCGAATGGGTGCTTGAACAAGAGGCGGTGGACGGCGATTTTTCGAAAAAAAATTCTTATGCGGCGAAGCACCTTTCTCTCTCGTTGGATATGTTAATAAACAAAATTGTCGTATTTGGGGTTCTGAGAAACCTCAAGTAATTTAAGATAGGCCATTACAACCACAAAAAATCACTGTTTGGTGCGCTCTTTGGTCCGGAGGTGTGATTGGACCATACTTCTTGGAAAACGACGATGGGAAGACTGCTAACGTTATGGTCATATCATAACCGACGTTTTTTTTGCATGCTATTGAAGAATACGACTTGAAGACTATGTGTTTTCAACAACACGGTGCCACATGCCACACAACTCGGGCGAATATGGTTTTATTGCTAGAGACATTTCCTGGGCCGTGCAATTTCTCGTGTTTGGCGATAACAACTGGCAAACAAGATCATACGATTTGAAACTGCTAGACTTTTTTTTTGGAGCTATACCCGAAAGACCGTGTTTATGCAGAAAAACCTTTAACTCTTGAGCTCTTAAAAACCAAAATTCGTCAAGTTATGGCTTAGAGTCATAGTGTTCGAAAATTGCCTCTAAAGAACCGAGGCTTGCAGCAATTCGAGTGTTTCACACATGATGTAGTAATCCACACGTAATTTCAACGTGCAAACTTTATAATAAAAAAGAAATATTATGAAAACAAATATTTTATGTGTTTTTTTACGTTTACTTTGAGACCGCAAAATGAATAACCCTGTATCTGCCGTCTATTGTAAAGGGTTTTCCAATAAGAGGTGTTATTTTGATATTCAAAGAAAAATGGCATTTTTTGAGATAAATGATCGGATGTTTATTTCATTATAAAGACGAAGGTATGGAACACAACATCAATGGCCGCCACGACCACGCTTACAGGACCATATCCTTTTCATGAAATTTTCCATAACCAAATCGCAAAGTGGCTGCCCTCATCGAGAAAAAACATGGTCCGGAAACTTTTCCCGTCAAATATCGATGGTTTCATTGCTTGTGTGGCAAGTAGCGCCGTCTTGTTGAAAGTAAACGTTGTCCAGATCAATATCATCCAATTACGGCCATAAAAAATCATTCATCATCTCTCGATAGTGCAATTAATTGTCCGTTACTTTTGCTCCAGCCTCATTTTCGAAAAAGTAAGGTCCAATGACCCCGCGCTGTTGAAGCGTGTAGGTATCGTTCCATTTTTATTAATGTCGTAGTTTCTACTTGTCAAATGTCAAAAAATGACAGCTTCAAAAGTGACAGCTACAGAAATAGCGGGCTATTTAAAATAACACCTCTTATTGGAAAACCCTTTAAAACGAAGTGGACAAACCGCCTTTTGGTCTCTCCTTGCTACTAACAACAACTTCCCATGGGGTTTTAGAGTAAGACTTTATTTTTAAATAAGATACTGGGCACCGCGATGTTCGACATCGTGAATTTGAAAACAGGAATTGTTATAGAGTTTACTTGGAGACGCTCTGGAATTTATGTCGATTACAATTAGTTGAAATTGAAACTGGGTCAGTCGTATGTATGCTTTAATTGAGAACACCATAAGTTCCTACACACGCTACAGTGGGTTTAATCTAAAAACAATTTGCTAGCGAACTTTTAAAAAACAAACTTTATTAACTATTCAACTAACTTTTTGCAATTCTTCATAATGGTTTTATAATTGTCAATTTCAAGGTCTATATAAAGGATTCCACTTCGTTCCGAATTTTCAGTTGATGTTATTCTGTCAAAAATGATTCGAATCGAAGACGAAGAATTCGAAGAAGTTCTCAGTTTTTCCTTATTGCGCAACGATCTTCAAACTTTACACAAAGTTGGAAAACCAGACGCAAACAAACTCTTTACTTTAAATGACGCTGCTCGCAAAAGAGAACAAAAGCGATCCGAACGAGCTAAGCTCAAATCGGCAAATGGAGATCACGTTGAGATTCATGACCAAGTGCGAACAAAAGTGTATTCCTTCAGTAATCCGTACTCAAATTAGTGTTTAATAGTTTTATAGGGATCATAAGCTGCTATTGACTCTTTTTCGGGTCCTAGCTGTTATGCCTGTTCTCAGATCCGAACCGGGAAGGATATCGTTTTCGTGGAAGTCCGGAGCTACAATCTATGCTATTGTGTTTTGGTGTCTCATGACTATTGTGGTTCTATTTATTGGCCATGAACGGGTTCAAATATTGATCACGACCAAAGACTTCGATGAGTACATCTATGCCATTTTGTTTGTAATTTATTTGATTCCACATTTTTGGATTCCATTTGTTGGCTGGGGAGTTGCGTCTCAGGTTGCCAAGTACAAAACTTCATGGGGTACTTTTCAGGTAAGTGAAATCTGTAGTCTAAAGTGGTTTTATGTGGATTCACGTGCTTTGTAGCTCCGATTTTACAAAATAACTGGGACATCGTTGGAGTTTCCAAAGTTGAAAATAACAATTTATATAATATCGGTTGCATGTTTGCTGTGTGCCATGTTGTTTTTGTGGCTCTTGAGTATATTTTTGGATGGTAAATGAAGATTTTCTATTTTTCTTTTGCTGGTTTCGAAAGGATATGATGTTTATTTTCGGACAGGATATCCTCTTTGGCACACACTGGCTTACTATCACATAATCACGATGTTGAATATGAACTGCGCGTTGTGGTACATCAATTCCAGGGCTATTAAGACTGCATCAAGAGCTTTGGCAAGGTGTTTTAAGGCGGTATGTAGCTCATGTTGTGATAAGTTCGTTTTATGTGCAATATAGAATTCGGAATATTGGAAAAAGCAGATATTTTATTTTGCGTTTCCTTTTTAAGTGTTGCAAGTTTTTTTTCTGATACCTTTTTTTACGTCAACACAAATGCGAACCTTGAGGAACTCGTACATAAATCACTTCTTAGACCCTTACATTTTCTATGTGGAATTTTTATAGAACTTAATATGTTTAGAATAAATTAACCGTCAATAATTTTATGTTATTGAAATTTCAATACCCATTTGAATAAATTTGTGTTCCTAAAGAAGGAAGAACTTATAGAACGCATTAACGACTTAAACTCAACACCGAAGACATACTGGCTGCTCTCCGTGCACGAAAGAAGAAAGAGCATGGAAATCGACTCAAAACCTCTGTGAAGAGTTGGAGAAGATCGTCGTGGAACGAGGAAACAATCCTGTAAACATAAAAAAACGATTTCTACAATCCCGTACTAAATGCACCGATGAATCCGAAAAATACTCTATCGGCGGAAGCTCAAGCCGCCATAACAGAGTAGAAAAAGGTTACCCAGCTACCATACAACAGGCTTTTCTTTTACGCTGGAAATGAGAAGGAAAAACCGAAAACGCTGCTAACACAGTTGGATGGATTGAATGGCTATTGGCTTCGAGGCTGAGATAATAAACATCGTAAGAAAATGGCGACTCAAATTCGATAGCGCAGCGAATGCTCTCGAATTGATGACACGTCTCAAACAACTCATCAAATGTTGCAATATACCAGCCGATGATATGATCCGAACTTTCCCAGGGATCATTAGGGGACCCCTCTAGAGAGCTATCGGATAAACAGAGACCGATTCAGAGAATGAAACGATTTCCACAGGGCATTCTTAGAACATTCTCTCCCGGTCCGATTCAGGAATAAATTAGAAGACGAGATTAATAGAAAGAGACAAGGTTCTTAGGAAATGACAAAAAACTTTATACGAACAATGTAAAAGCTTATGCACTAGCACCCCAGAATGCAAATCACCGAAAGCATCGACTGGACGATAGATTACTTCCGGAAAATCACTGAAATTCTTCAAAACTTTGAAAGTGGACTGAGAACCGGAACACAATGCACACTTCTGGAAAGCTTAAACCGAGGAGTCAGCTGACATTCCAAGCAGAGCAGTACGGAAGGAAACCTGCATAAACTACCCACCAATCTTCTTTATTGACCTCCCTATCAGATGAAGAAGCTAAGGTAGAGGAGACTCTTTCACCAACCAAAAGGCCCCCAAGCAGGATGTCCATATGTCTATCGAAAGAACGCACACAGATGGGGTAACAACAAATCCTTATATTAAAACCCAAAAACTATCAGATAAGCAACTGAAGACGCCCGGGGAAAAACAGGAAACTATCCCCAAAAATATATGACAGACCTGCGTAGTTTCATAAAGACTAGTTTATGCGGTTACCCTGTGATTGAACTCCTTGACACCGGAGCAATGAAATCGTTGATAAACGAAGACGTGCGGCATTTATTTAAGAGACTTAAGACCCTTGTAAAATATCAACGTTACACGAAATACTTAGTAGAGAGCACTATTACATAACTCTAAGTGTTGGTGATCAAATGATCCAAGGAAAAATGACCTATCTACAACATTTAACCGAAAAAGGGATTATCGGCATTGAATTGCTCAAAAGGTTGGAATTTTCTCTGTCAGTAGGAGGTAACAATATTGTAAAACGACACAAAAGGTTACAACTGGATCCGCAGATCAGTTATGCCTTCTAATAGGCGAGCCGTTATCTCAGGAAAAGCAAGCGCTCCTAAGGGAGTTACTGGACCAAGAACTTTCAAAGTTCGACAATGATACTATCCAAGACACCCATCCATGCGGAAGGTTGCTGTAGACGGACAAGATAAGACCCTCTAACAGCCCTATAGTTCACCCATCATAGTGCTCAACTTGATACACTTGATCCAGCGATGCTCCAATTTCTTTAACCAGTCTAAAAAATTCGTTTTCTCAAATCTTGCAAAAAAGGCCTCTTCGGCATGGATGACCTCGCAATGAGGGACAATGTTCGCCTTCTTCGGAACAAGTTCGCCGGCTAAAGTACAATGTTTTGACTGTTTCTTGGTCCTTGGTATGTACCAGTGGTTTCATGTTCCATGGACAGTTACGAGAGGACACAAATTCAAACACACTGCTCTGTAGTTGTCCCGCAAACAAGGATCCTATTGCGCCTACAGCTTTCTTATGCCAAAAATTTCAAGCAAAATCTTTTGAAACTATTATTTTCTCAGCTATCTCGCGAAACCTTCAATCGTCGACGGTATGCCGTTTTCGGATCAAAAACCGACCTGCGACCACGTTTAAAATTGTTGACGGTCGCCATCAAAGCATTCAACCACTGCATTACTTTCTTTCCAAAATCAAAAATCGAATCATACACCGATATTGTTCTTTCTCCATTTTTCCACAATCTGGAGACACTCCCACTTCCACTCGCGGTAAGAAAAATCTTGTGCAATTTTGAAACAGGAGCTAACGCAAATTCTTATTTCAAGATTTGAAGCTAACCGACATTAAGCTTTGATGCGAAATAGTGTATTGGTCACTTACAAAAATAGGATGGCACGAAAGCCTAGTAGAGTCAAGGTTTAAATTAGCTTATAAAGTGTTTTCCAAGAAGAGGTGTTATTTTGAATAGCCCGCTATTTCGGTAGCTGTCACTTTTGAAGCAGTCATTTTTTGACATTTGACAAGAAGAAACTACGCCATTAATAAAAATGGAACGATACACGCTTCAACAACGCATTGAAGTTATTAAAATTCACTATAAAAATGGTGAAAATTTGGCAAAGACGGTTCGTAAAACTAAAACATTTATGGGTCGTCGTGAAGCACCTTGTCGGACCGCAATACAGAAATAGGTGGACAAATTCGAGCTGTTGAGACAAGTAAGTGATGTGAAGAATAAAACCAGTGCACGTCGCTCAAGAACAACAGGGAATATTGCTATTGTAGCCCAAAGTGTTGAAGAAAACTCAGGTTTGTCCATTCCTCGTCGTTCTTTGGATTTAGGCATTACACCGTTTTTTTTTTCATACAGACTGGGGTCTTAAGGCTTATAAAGTCCAGTTAACACAAGAACTCAAGCCGACTGATCATCAACAACGCCGTGTCTTAGCTGATTGGGTCCTTGAAATGCATGAAAATGATCCGGAATTTCATCGAAAAATCGTCTTGACTGATGTGGCCCATTTCCACCTCGGAGGCTGCGTCAACAAGCAAAACTGTCGCATCTGGGGCTCGGAAAACCCAAGAATTATTGTTGAAAAGCCTCTCCATCCTCAACGCGTGACTGTTTGGTGCGGTTTATGGTCTGGCGGGGTCACTGGACCTTACTTTTTCGAAAATGAGTTTGGAGCAACAGTTACGGTCAATGGATTGCGCTATCGAGAGATGATTAATGATTTTTTATTGCCGAAATTGGATGGTATTGATCTGGACAACATTAACTTTCAACAAGACAGCGCTATGTGCCACACAAGCAATGAAACCATCGATCTTTTACGGGAAAATTTTCCGTACCGTGTTTTCTCTCGAAGAGGTGATCATGTGAGATCTTGTGATTTAACACCTTGCGACTTCTTCCTTTGGGGCCACATGAAAGATAAGGTCTTCGCCAACAGCCCAGCATCCATTCAAGACCTCAAAGGTGGAATTCGTGAGGCTATCGAGGACATAGGCCAGCCACTTTGCGATTTGGTTATGGAAAATTTCATGAAAAGGATATGGTCCTGTAAGCGTAGTCGTGGCGGCCATTTGGCTGATGTTGCGTTCCATTATTAATGGCATACCTTCCTCTTTATAATGAAATAATCATCCGATAATTTATCTCAAGAAATGCCATTTTTCTTTGAATATCAAAATAACACCTCTTATTGGAAAATCCTTGACTAGTCAACAAATCTGGTAGTGCGTGATATCAATAGTGGCGATACCATTGTGTCTTCTCTGCACTTCTAAGATTTGAATCGAATGATAATTTGATAATCTTTGGAACTTTTGCTGATTACTCGGATGAGCCAGAACCTAAGGAGTTTTACGGTTAACGAGTGTATGTTAACACATGTCACTACGGCGTATACGTGTTTTTTTTTTCAAACAGATTTTGCTGATTATTATAAAATTAGATAGTTCTTTTTTGTCACTTTGCAAATGAATTTACGTAAGTAATTATTCGATCTTTTAAAACAGGATGTTACGAGAGAATGTCATGCTTCAATCATATCGCAATATCGTTTTCTCTGGTTAAATCTCAGCGAACTGTTGCAGTCCTTGGGAAATGCATACGCCAGAACCTATTCCACATACTGTATATTTCTGTAAGGTTTCTTATTTCAAATGTATTCAAAATGAAGCTTAAACAGATGTTAATTTATTCAATAGTTTTGTTAACATCGCCATAGCAGTTTATGCAGCATTTGCAGAAATTATCGATAAAACCAACATTTTCAGCATCTCATACAAAGAAATGGGATTCATTGTAGACGCAGTTTACTGTTCCGGATTGCTCTTCATATTCTGCGATTGTTCCCACAATGCGACTCTGGTCGTGTCCAAAGGCGTCCAGGAGACCCTATTGTCAGTCGATTTAAGGAACGTCGATGCTCAAGCGCAAAAAGAAATCGATTTATTCATAATTGCTATCGAAATGAATCCGGCTATTGTTAGCCTAAAAGGTTATGTCAACGTTAACAGGGAACTATTGACATCGGTGTGTTTAATTTATTTTTGACAATACAAATACTATCAATCTGTTTTTTTTTACAGTCGATTTCAACGATAACCATCTATCTGTTGGTGTTGATTCAGTTTCGTTTCACATTGGACCGGGGTGAAGAGGAGGATAACTAAGGCGTTGCTTTTTATTAATTTTAAATGAAGCCTAATATTTTATTGTAAATATCGATGCACGCAATAAAATAAAGTATATATTCATCAGCACTTTGAATAAGTCTTAGTTTAGTTGGAATCTTTGCGGGTGAAATCAATTGGATCGTGAGACAAAATGTACCGAATTACAGAAAATGAATTTAGTAAAGCAATGGACAATTGTATGATTGGCTCGGATATGAAACAAATAATCAATTCGACAAAGCAGGAAACTTTCGACAAGGTCTTGTCTAATGAAATGTTTCAAAAGAAGCAGGAGAAGAAAATACGGGACGAATTGAAGTCAAGAGATGGTGAAACCGGAGAGATTCATGACCAGGTAAGTATTTGGTGAAGAATTATCTGGGAGGCATGAATGCAAGTGGAAAAGTTAATCTACTTACTTTTTTGACAAATGAAAATGGTCCCAGTTCTATATGGGAATACTAAAATCAGTTTAACGAAATTCTGTCAAGTGTGCAACGATATGCTGTAAACGTCTGTAGACGCAATGTTACCCCGTTTTTAAAACTATCTTTGTCTTGCTATAGTTTTTATTTTTCTTTACGTTCAACGATTGTGGTCAAATAAGCCTATACAAAAGGGAAACAAAAATTTTGGAAAAGTGGCGAATTATTTTTCAACATTGCTTCCTTTATAAGAGAAAAGAAACGATATGAAAATCACGAAATTTGTGCTGATGACTAAGGTATTGCTTTTAAGATGGATTCAATTTAATCATTATCAACAGTGAAAAGCTAATCTTCGACTTTTTTCAGAATTGAACTTAATCGAAGGGTATTTCTGTCAAAAATAGGTAGTTTGTTGAAAAAAAAACTTTCTTCTGTTTTCACGAGAAATGATTCGTATTACGTATTTTTATGCGGTCAAAAGAGGCCTTTAAGGGGTCCACCAAATAACTTCTTTTTTCTGCTACAAGTACCATCCTTCCGGTTATAATTTCATTCAAATGGCTGCCCCGGCTGGTCAAGCAGTAGCCTGCACGATCGGTTCAATTTTTAAGCACATTATCGATTGTGTGCAGCTGTATTTCACCAATGGCTTCACGAATATTGTCCTTCAAATTGTCTCTGGCTTGTTGGCGTAACACTTATCTTTTTCGGCACCCCACAAATAATAGTCCAACTCTGTCAAATCGCAGCTCCGAGGTGGCCAAACGACATCAGCTCTGCGGCTGATAATGTGATCTTCAAAAACAGGCCGCAAAACATCGAGTGTAGCTTCGGTTTTGTGGCACGTAGCGTCGTGCAGTAGAAACTGTTGCCAATGTCCTCCTCTTCAACATGGCCCGATAACGATCGCCATTGACTGTAACGGTCACTCCTTGCTCATTTTCGAAGATAAATGGCCCATTTATGCCTCTGGACCACAATCTGCACCGCAACGGTGACTCATTTTGGGTGTATCGGCTTTTCAATGTATGCGTGAGGGTTTTTTGTGCTCCTAATGCAACAATTTTGCTTGTTTACATACCCGCCAGTGTCCGTATATTAGTGGTTAGGTGCGTTGGCTGCTAAGCAGAACGTCGTGGGTTCGAGTCCTACTCGTGCCCATCCATCTTTCACGAGCAAAGAACTGACAAAACTTATAAGAGTATCAACTTTGCCGTTCGGAATCGGCGTTAATTTGTAAGTCACCTCAATTCTTCACACGCACCTAGAGAATTGTTGATGAGAGTAAGCCTCGTCTCAATGATATCTCGAAAATGTTCAACTGTTCAACATTTATTGAAACGAAAAGTATGCCCAGTTCTATGAAATTTCCTTTAATATTGAGTAGCATCGCCCTTTTGTTTTACGATGGCCTAAATTCGTTTTGGAAGCGTTTCCACGAGATAATTGCACAACACAGGGGTTATTCCAACCCAAACTTCTTGGATTTTCGTTCTCAAGCCATTAAGATCCTTAACTGGATTTGCCCTCAAATCTTTTTTCATTTTCCCCAAAAAGTCTCTTTGGGAGAAAGGTCCGGGCTGATTGCAGGTCAGGGTAGCCGTTCTAAGTGTCGTGTTTCGAAGCCAGCTCATGTTAATTCTTGCTGTTTGACACGATGCGCCTTTGTTGAAAATAAAATTACCATCTTCTGTTTGCAATACAGGTATTGAAGGTAAAAATTGATGTTCCAAGATGTCTTGATACGTACTGGCATTCACAGTACCGTTGATGTAGCAAAGGTTAGCCACTCCTCGTTCCTAGAGCTGACATACACCTCCAGACTTTTAGTGTAGCGGTAAATTTTGGTTTTCTCGACTCGCCGTCCATATGAAACTTCTCCAACCATTTAATGTCCAGTTTTGGTGATCACGAACCCACTTAAAAGCACTATTTACATGAGCACGGACATCGACCAACGAATGAACGAAAATTCGTCGATTTTGACATTGTGTTCATATGAGAGTTTCTAATTCGTCGCGAATGAAGAGCCAAAACATAAAACAAGAATGGTTTTTGAGGTTATTCGCGCGAGAACATTTTGTTCGTTGGGAGTGTGGATCATGTGGAACGCGAATAGAGTTTGGCAGTTTGTATCAACTAGAATTTTTTTCGTAGCGAATAAATTTGTTCCCTCTAAGATTATAAAGTTGATTTATGCATCATAAATCAATCATAAAATATATATACATATCGTTTTGTTGAGAATTTGGGAGGAAATACGGCTTCAAACGTATCTAAAATCATTTTTCCTCATATTCATTCGTCGTTCGTTGGTCGTGCTCATGTGCTTAAGTGCTTCTATTTTTTTGTAAAGATGTTAAAAGTGGGTGACAATACACCTCCCTTATATATGATTTTTTACTTGTCTCAATCCAACCTACGCACTCCACCTATCTAGCACACCACCGCGTTGATCACCATTTATATGCAACTAGCTGACACTGCAGACTTCGTACTGCCTCAATTGATTATCGATACCCCTGTACCACACTACGCACTGCCATTTAAACGCTACCCGCTTGTGTTACCCAGTACGTCTACCCATATCCGCTACCCCGTTACAACACCACAGAGTGTGGTATTCAGATTCATATTTTTGTTGTTAGGCTAATAAACATATCTCTGTACTTGACAGTACGACCGAATTTGGGTTTGTAAGCAGTCCTAAGGCCGCGAATTCTCTATCTTCCTTGCCTTGTTGTCTTGCTCTTCAGGAGTTTTCTATTTTACCATTTCAAAACTAATGCATTTCATTTGAAAGAGTGATTTTGAGATTTTTGTTTAGTCAATTTTTTTGCATTTCAAATTTTCCATCTTTCATATTTTTTTTCTTTTTCTTGCTTAGTTCCGTATCCCAAATTTTTCAGTTTCCCTTTGAAAACCAACGAGTTTTCCGAGGTTCTTTCGAAAACCCATTCGAGTTTCATTCGAAAACACATTTTGAAATTTTCCAGTTTTCTATTTAAAATTTTCCAGTTTTCCACTTGAAAATCAATGCATCCACAATTTCATGCAATTTTCCATTTGAAAACCAATGAGTTTTCCGAGTTTTTCATCATGAACTTTCTATTTTTCCATTCGAAAACCCATTTTGAACCAAAAAATTCAAAACAAAAAATATTTTTCCAACCTTTGTTGGTTTTCTTCGGTTTTCCCACTCTTCCATGAGGTTTTTCCAATTTCTTTTTTTACAGAAATCATCACTGAATACAACAATATCAACCATGAAAATTTCACAAATATCTGCTGGGCCATTTCGGAGTCTTTAAGAGACATATTTCGCCCAAATGAAATATTTCTGATTGTTAACGGTATAAAAAACATATATTTAAAAAAAAAATCATCCAAATCCGAGTTGTTTCTGATGACTCTCTGAAAAGGCCTTTTTTCAGCTTCATTGACTTCACTTGTCTTATAGTTTTTAAACTTAAAAGGGAATACTGTAAAATTCAGAATACTAGGCCAACTATTTTGAGTTAAAGTTGTAGTAGTTTGAATTGTGAATATTTTAAGTTAAGTGGGGCAAATGTATAAATTATTTAACTTCTTTGTCTTTCAGTTCTATCGAGACCACCAACTACTCCTTAAATTATTCCTCTACCTCGGCGTCATGCCAGTTGTCCGTTCAGCACCAGGAATAATATCATTCAAATGGAGGTCCCCGCAAATGGCATACGCACTGATTGTTTACTGTCTCACCTCAGTCTTGGTCTTGGCTGTCGGCTACGAGAGACTTCGCATATTCCAAACAACAAAAAAATTCGATGACTTCATCTACGCCATCATTTTCATATTATTCCTGATTCCACATTTTTGGATCCCATTTGTTGGATGGGGCGTTGCCAACCAGGTGGCCACTTACAAGACAATGTGGGCTCATTTCCAAGTGAGATTCTATAGAGTCGCTGGAGAATCTCTGATGTTCCCGAGGCTCCGAATTCTGATTATAATATTGTTTGTGGGTTGCGTGTCGTTGGCTGTTGTATTCTTGTGCAGTTTGAGTTTTCTTCTCGATGGTTAGTTGTTTGACTTGATCTGGAGGTTTATTCTTCTTACTTTTGGACTTTTTTTTTAATACAAAGGATTCCTTCTTTGGCACACGATAGCCTATTACCATATAATAACGATGATCAATATGAATGCAGCCTTGTTGTATATAAACGCACGAGCGGTCCAAGAAGCTTCCCACAGCTTGTCAGCATGTTTCAAAAAGGTAAAGATCTTCAAATTCACTGTAAGCATTAATGTTTTCTGGTTTTTAAATTCAAGGATACGAATTTCGACTGCAATCCGCGAGTTGTTTCCGAATATCGAATTCTGTGGCTTAATTTGAGTGAAATTCTGCAAGCCCTTGGCAATGCTTATGCTCGGACCTATACAACATTTTGCCTTTTCCTGTAAAGTTCTGGTTTTGTTGGAAGTTCATTTATTCCTGGACAATGATAAAATTGTTAAATTTTCAGATCGATAAACATAACAATCGCTGCATTTGGAGCACTGTCTGAAATTTTCGACACTGGATTTTCACCAAAAGTCATGGGAATGTTGATACTGACAATTTACTGCACAACATTGCTGTTCATAGTTTGCGACTGTGCTGAAGCTGCTACAAATGCGGTGGCTCAAGAAATTCAACTCACTTTGATGACGATGAATCTTTCGAAAGTAGAAATACAGACTCGGAGGGAGATAAATCATTTTATTTCAGCTATTGAACTCAATCCACCGGTTATTTGCATGCAGGGCTATGGGGAGCTGAATAGACAACTGCTTACTTCGGTAACACTTCGGTAGTACTTTATTTAATTAACTAATTGATGTATTTTCTGTTTTAGTTATTTTCAAAAATAGCTGTTTACTTGATAGTGCTGGTGCAGTTCAAACTTTCTATGGTTGAACAAAATAAATTTATATCAAACGTTTTGGCGAATCAATCACACAAGGCGGCTTAAGCTTGCACGTTTCCAGTCTTTTGAAGATCAAGATCTAAGTCTCATTACCTCTGTTCAGATGTAAATTTAAATATGTATTCATTTTGTTATTAAATTTCTACGCTGAGTGTGCAGAAATAGTTCATTTTTGAAACCATTTAAAAAACTCTAAGTCTGCCGCGGTATTCAGTCGCAAATTGAATTTTGTGCGTGATATTCGTCAGCCCAAGCTTAAAACAAAATTTTAATAAACATTTAAAGTGGTAAAACAGATAATTGCTTCCGACATATCGACTTAGCTGCAGTTCGTAATACGGTGATATGTAGCACTAGGGGTCCTAGACAGCAAGCTGGCGATCTCCGGATGGCTGAACGCCCAACCAAATGGACCAAGTGCTATCCGGTGCAAAACACGCATCCGACATTTTAAACGTGCGAGCTTTTCGAGGAGCATGTCAACCGTGACCACTTTCTTGCTATGGCAAAGGGCTCTGCGAAATTAGGCCCCAGGAAAAAATTGTTCCAAAGAAAAAAATGAAATTATGCCCCAAATTGGGGTGTATTTTCATAATGAAATTATGCCCCAATGAAATAAGGCCCCAACGAAATTGAAAAAGGTCCCAAAACTAATGAAATTAGGCCCCAAACTGTGAAATTTAGCCCCAGTTTGTCTTTTTCATAAAAAAAACCGTTTGTTAGATAATGAAATATCACCTCAAACTGTTCGAAAAATGCTCAAATGATGGCCCTTACAATTTTCCTGCAACAAGCCCCCAAAATAAATGAAATAAGGCTCCAATTTGTTTTACTTTTTATGGAAAAAATGCAATTAAACCCCAATTTGTCATATTCATAAAAATAACTTAGTAAGATAATGAGATACCACCCCAAACTGTTACACAAATGTTTGAAATGTGACCTTTACAACTTCCCTGCAACAAGGACTCTTAGAAGAATAGAAAACGGTGGGTCATAAGGGATTGCAAATCTTAAGATGTTTACAAGGCAACTGCAAAATATTTGTCCGAACGTAAAACTACAAAGATTTCATCTTCTTCTTCTTCCCGCTTTCCAAATTTCTTTTCTTGGAAGCATGTGCATGTGACGAACATTTTCTTAAAGTTTTAACGTAATCACGGTTTTTCTTTGAAACATATTTGCTGGCTCCACAATGAGCGCTACTTTACAAGCTTTGGGTCATCGCCCCAACACTTAATTTCAAAGTGAAATTATGCCCCAAAATAAAATGAAAAAAAGCCCCAAAAAAGAAAATGAAAGAAAACCCCAAAATTTGAGAAATTTCGTTGTTGTTGTTTTGTGTGCTTTTTTTTGGGGCCTTTTTTCGTGGGGCCTTATTTCATGCCCCCGAGGCAAAGATAAGAGCTAAACTAGCAAACGACAAGAAAACACGTAATACCCAAAGAAAGATGTAGAAGAAGATGCACCCCGGTGAATGCCAGAGATTACAGTGAGCACCTGATTGAGATACTCTCCGCGCTACTCCCAAAAGCCACAGACGTCAACACCCTGTGCAACAAGTATCGCGAAATAATTAAAAACGTAGCCGCGACCACAGTAGGTTTCCAGCCAGCCCCGAATAGAAACGATGGTGAATGCGCTATATTGGAAAGAGAGACGGAAAATTCACGTTCGCGGATGCTGTAACGGAAAACAAGAGCAGCAAGAGAAGAGTATCGAACAAAAAGAAGAAATGAGAAAAAGACTCAGTGAAGAAAGAAAAGATCATCAGCAGACGACTACATTGGCTCGGCCACATCGAGCGAATGGACGACAACGCTCCAGCCAAGAAAGTCTTCTCATCCCAGCCCCCAGGTTCGAGACGACCGAATGATCCGAACCTAAGGTACAAGGACCAAGTGACTGCGGATGCCAGAGCGCTTGGTTTCGGCGACTGAAGAGTGCATGCGAGGGACCGTTCATGATGGAAAGCTGCAGTATCTCAGGCTGAGATCCTTCATGGCTTGTAAGCCGGATAAGTAAGTAAGTGACTTGTGGAAGAAGCTAGCTATAGCATTGGTTTTCGTCATAAAATTTGGATTTAAGATTTAAGAACAATTTCGCAACTATTATTTGCATTGTTTGGCTTCATGAACGAATTGTTTAATCAACAAAAATAATATTACTTGGCTACAAATTTTTCTTTCAATTAAATTGCAATTCTCGAATGATTGAATAGCTTCACGAAATGGTAAGTGAATTTTTGAAAACAAAATCGAATTAAAAGAAAAGATTATTTTTTAACTAAATAGCTCCACATACGCCCGAGTGCACATACATTGTTTCTTAAATTTTCCAAGTAACTTGGCGTTCGTCACTTAGTTCTAAGAATAGAAATTATTTGCTGAAGGCATTCATCAACCAGCTGACTACTGACTTGGCTGTCAAAAAAGCTTCATCAAGTTAAAAAAAAGTCAAATATTTGTTATTGTACAAGAGCTTTATCAAATAGATCTGGTTCAAGATAGTAACAAGTGTTTTTTGATTTATTTAAACAAAAATATTCCAGATTACTTACGTGACCTTGTTACTATTAAAGAGCGAACTGCCAATCATTACCCTTTCAAGTGCAGTACTGTGAAGAATGTCATTCAAATTGTGTGCCAACCTGAATTTCCTCTTTTTGGAAGGCAATGCCAATATCTTGGACAGAATTGTGGCAGCGGGAAAAGCCGGTTTTCGAGGCATAGAAATTGGATATCCGAGTGAAGATTTGTTGGAAAAAGTTGTTCAAACTCGGAAACAAGCTGGTGTTGAGGTGGCACTTCTAAATATATCCACAAGTCAGTGATTTTGATAATTGCATTTGTTGAGTACTTACGGTTCGATGAGTTTAAGTTGATAATTATCTTTTTTCTAGATGGAGGTGAAAAGTACAGTGCCGGCCCGACAAGTATACCCGGTGGAGAGGAGCAGTTCAAATCAAATTTAAGAGAGTCCATAGATTTGGCGAAAAAGCTTGGATGCAAAAAGTAAAGACTATGATTCCTCTATTATTATCCTCTTGATAAATTAATTAAATTGTTAGAATTCATCTGATGGCTGGTAAACAAACGGAAAATTCAGTTTCGGAACACTGCAGAACATACGTCGAGAATTTGAAAATTGCAGCCAAAATGCTCCAAAAAGAAAACCTTGTTGGAGTCAT
The DNA here is from genome assembly GCA_920937365.1 of Sphaerophoria rueppellii. Taxonomy (NCBI): domain Eukaryota; kingdom Metazoa; phylum Arthropoda; class Insecta; order Diptera; family Syrphidae; genus Sphaerophoria; species Sphaerophoria rueppellii. The sequence goes on along the minus strand of CAKKXW010000003.1, from coordinate 44,539,808 downwards.
TGAACCGATCAACAAGTATGCAGTTCCAGGATACTTTTTGAACTGTTACAACACAGGTAAGATTCAAAACATAACTTTATATGCTTGGTACACAAAGATCTTTTTTTTCAGCTATTGATGTATTGAAAGAAGTCAACAGTCCCCATGTGAAGCTTATGGTCGATGTGTTTCATCTGCAACATATTTGCGGTAATGTCAGTAATACGTTTAAGGAATTACGCCCTTATATTGGACATGTACAAATCGCTCAGGTACCACATCGTCATGAGCCAGATGTACCCGGGGAGTTGGATTACGGATATGTTTTTGATGTTATCAAAAATTCAGGCTACGATGATTGGGTTGGGTGTGAATATAAGCCGAAAGGTGAAACTGTTGATGGTTTGGGATGGGTGTCCAAATACGGATTGAAATTGTAGTAGAAGCTACTTTTAAAATACAAACATTTTGTAAGGAAATATTTTTGTAATTCGTTATAACTGATGTACGACTAATGCCGGTCAAATTGTTTTGAATATAACACCGGCATCGGCCAGAAGCCATGATAAAAAAATAGTACGTATACGCCCGAGTGTTTTTTTTTATTTTTGTGAAATTCCAGTTTAACTAACGTCAACGCATTCCAATTCCAACCATTAGTGATGATAGATACACAATCAAGTCATGGTGAGGATCATGTGTTCGTCTTTGATCGAATCGAATGACTTCAATGCAGTTAACACTCCCACCACTCATGACGATTTTGGCTGGCTCTTTGTTCATGGCCTTTCGTTGGGAGTCGAAGGTATGGGCATGAAACCAGCTATTGGACACACTACTTACTTACTTACTTATTCAGCCTGAGACACAGCACCCTTCTATCCAGAACGGTCTCTCGCATGCACTTTCACGCGCTCTGGCATCCGCAGTCACTTGGTCCTTGAACCGGAGGTTCGGTCTTCCTTATCGTTTCGAACCGGGTGGGTGCGAAGAGAAGACTTCCTTCGCTGGAGCTTTGTCGTCGATTCGCTAGACGTGGCGTTGCTAATGTAGTCGTCTTTTCTTGGACTACATCCATATATTGGTACAGCTCGAACAGTTCAGGGTTGAAGCTTCTTCTCCATTCGAATTCAAGACCGAAAATCCGTCGGAGAATTTTTCCTTCGAAAGTGAAGCACTCGGCGCCGGCCGTAGATTAGAACTTGCCTTTGTCTTTCGAGTGAAGAGTTTTGAACCATGTTTTTTTTGGCCAAACCGAAGTAGCAGTGGTTACTTAGGGTAATTCTTCGTCGGATCTCCACTAAGGTGTAGTTTGTGGCATTGATGTTCATTCTAGAAAGATGAATTCCTTAACTACCTCGGAATTCGCAGCTACCAAAAGCGATATTTTCTCCTAGTTCTTTGGGATGATGTCTGTCTACGTCCGTCATTTGCATAAGCTAGGAGCTGGATGGATTTGGTGAAGATAGCATTTTTGTGCTCACACCTGCGTTGCGCACTATCTGGTCCAATACTATGTTAAAGAAGTCACATGACAGCGCATCTCCCTGCGCCTGTTTGTTACCCATTTGCACACTGCATTGCGTACTGTTTAGCGTCATGTGGCACAGTTGGATCAATTTGTTCGGGATCCTGAATTACGATATCGCCATCATAAGCAACTTTGAAGTCGATGAAAAGAAGGTGGGTTTCGACTTGAAAATCGTTTGACTTTTCAAGGGTTTGTGGTATACGACGCTCACACACTACATTCGATGGGACTTTCACCTCTTCTGTGCTGGGAGCTGGGACTGGGTCTTCATTGACTGGTCTCGCTTCTCTTTCGTCATCGGTCTGCTCGACATCTACAAGTCCCTGTGCTTCGGTGACTAGGTTTCCTTCACTTTTTTTCGAAGAGCCTGTGTGATTCTGAAACTAGAAGCTAATTGCTTCGACCTTATAAAGAAACATCGGGTGTTGACCTTGGTCTGAGACTCTTCTAGATCATTGAGCTGAGAAATTGTGGATGCTCTTTTATTCCTTAACAGGGTTCGGTACACTTCTCTTGATGCTCCTGTTTTCCGTTGCAGCATCTGCAAACGTGCATTTTCCTCTCTTTTCAATAACGCGCAACGCGCATTCATCATCATATCACGAGTTCTTCAGGGGTGGTCTCAGCTACAATTTTAATTATTTCGCGATGCATGCCGGTTCCAAAGTGTGTTGACGTCTTTGGCATTTGAAAGTACGGCGGAGTCTCTCACTCAGGCGCTGACTGTAATCTCTTACATTCTCCGTGGTGCTAAGGCAACCGATGTTAAACTTCTTTATTTGGAAAGCACGTGATTTCGTGATAGTCGAGCTCTAAATTTTGCCACTACCAGAGTGATCAGAGCCGATAATTGCTCTTCAGAAAGTGCATACGTTTATAATATAGGATGAGTGTCTTGCGACGCTTATCATATGGTAGATTTGGTTGGCGATTCGACCAACCGCAAATCGTTTGGTTGCTGTGTAGATCTTCCGTCTTGGAAACCCAGTGCTACTTCTAACCGTATTATAAGCAGCAGCAAAGTCGATTAGTCGTAAGCCGTCCTCTGTTGTAACTTCGTGGACGCTCTGCTTTCCAACTAATCCCCCAAAGATGTCTTCCTTCCCGAAATCTCAGAGTACGATTTTGATGTCGTACTCTGAACAGGCTCCGTAGGCTCTATCCAGGAGGTCGTAAAAATGCTTCTTGCTAGACTCATCAGCATCATCGGTAGGGTCGTGTGCACATATTATACTGATGTTTTGTAGTGTGGCCTTGATGCGGATTACAGCCAGGCGATCACTAATTGGCTTTAAATCCATGGCTTTCGATCTTAGCCGATTTCCCACGACGAATCCGCATCCAAATATGTGCATTCTTTGATGACAGCTGTAATAAATGACACAATTTTTCTCTTTTATTGTCCCTGATCCTATCCATCGATAGGATAGCAGTAATGTCTATCTTATACTGCATGAGGACAGATTCAATTTTTTGAGTAGCACCGAGTGTGGAGTGTTTTCACTCTCTATTCGTAGTCCGTTTGTCGTTCCGGGTCTAGCTGCCATTTGAAGAGGAAAATTATCCGAAGCTCCACCTATTTATCTCATAATTTTCAAGTTTTTTTTACTGTGGAAAGGTTGTAAGCCACTCGCATTAACCTCCAAATTTGTAGAGCTCTTCAAGTGCTGTGGTTTCTCCGTGTGCACTGGCGCTTACATGTTTTGCAAGTTATATCCATCAAGGACATACATGCAGGCTGACGGCCCAGAACACGGTATCCGAGTGGAGCTTGATGAAGACCAACCCGGAGCGACTGTTCTGGAGTAGCATTTCGATCGTTTCGAGTACGCCACTGCATCGCATCGCAGGGCAACAGAGGCAGTTTTAGTGCGCCATTCTTCAATCTAAACTTCGGGCAGCAAACAAATCCTGAAGCCTGAACCTAATTTCGCGCCGAAGGTGAACTACATCACTACGAGTACATATCAAGCCATCACTCACAATAACTTCCACAAATAAAACACAAATCACGTTGTACGAGTTACCTTGAAATAATTTCTTCTATATTATTATTATTATTACTTTTATCGATTTAAACAAAAATATTTTTTTAAATATACACTTAGAAATTTGTTGCAGTTTTTTTGAGAAAGAGATGTTCACGAGATACAAAAAGAAAAGAACATAAAATAGAAGGAGCTTATACAACACAATTAAACACAATAGTTAAATTTATCACTTTAAGTTTTGTATTCTCACTACAATTGAACAAAATTTTGTTTCTTTCCATTTCTTGTTTTGTTTAAAATTATGTATAATTTGTTTATATTTTTAATTATATTTATAAATGAATAAATCAATCTTACAGAATGTTTTCCTCTCGAATAAGTGAAAACAAAATAAATGTTTTTATAAAAAAATGTCTAAATTTAAATAATAATACAAAATACATTATTTAGAAAAATGTTTAAATGTTTTCTTTTTTATTTAATAATATTCTTTATATTTATGTACTTATTTGTTTGTTTTTAAAATGAGAAGATGATTGCTTGTTTGCTTAAATGCATACATTACCATTTATTTGTTTTTGTTTATTAATTTTTTTGTTGTTTTTTGTTTTTTTTTGTCATTATGCCTTTTGTTGCTCTTTTTTATATTTTATATTTTTTTGTAGATTCTTAAAAAGCTTATTAATTAAATTAGTTATATTTTTAACCTATAATTAACAAAATGAATTATATATTGTTTTATTTAATGTTTTCAAGGAGAATTATTATCATAAAAGTTGTTTTGTTTGTTTTGTTTTTGTTAACAACACACTTCGACGGTTGACAACACAGAGTGCGGTCCCCATGCCACGAGTGACAGAGTGGACAGAGAGATGAAAAAGGGATACGTTCAACAAGTGGTTTCCAACATCGAGTCGAGTTTAGTCTGAGTTACTTTTGGCGATGAATGATGGAGAGGCGGTGGCGGCGGCGGTTGTTGTTGTTGGGACTGTTGTAGCTGCTGTTGTTGTTGTTGTAATTGAGCAGCAGCGGCAGCTTTTTTAGCTTCGCTACAGCGAAATTGTCTTAAATAGTCACTGAAGTCAGCCCCAGAGGCAGTGGTGGTGGCGGTAATCATAGCAGCGCTGCCCGCCTGAGTTTTTCGCATTTGCTCGGACAACCGTCTAATGTTCAACTGCAATTCATCGTCACGCTGCGAAATTGACGAGAAACTATGACGCGCTTGCAACAGATTCGGATTGACAACATCGAGGAAACTGCGTTGCGTCTGCTGTTGATGAGATTGCTCCATGACGCATGGCTTATTGCGAGCCGGAGAGGTAACAGGCGGATTGTTGCAAATGTAATGCGGCGGAGCCGGCGGTGGTGGTATGGCAGTGAATAGTGGAGGCGGCGGTGGAGAGAACTGATTCTCGGGAGCTTTGAGGAAGGGCGAAGACGGAGCCGATGTTGGTGGTGGCGGAGGTGGTGGTAGTATATCGTCTTCGAGGAATAGTGGCGACTTGCAACGCTGCAATTTCGGACGGTGACTTTTGGTATGATCGCCACCTTCCAATTCGTATTTTGTGGCCGAGAATGATTTGGCCTGGCGGAAGACCTCTTTTTTGGGTGATTTCTTGGCATTCACAACGGTCCTTTGGCCACCATTAGCCGAGTCGATTGGTTTTCGCCAGATCCACGGGTCAGTAGCGGGTAGAGCTTCGATCTTGCCACGACTCAACGAACGTGTTCCCTTAGACATCTTTTGGAGATTGTGCCTTTTGTGCAGCGAATTAACTTTAAACTCTTCAAGATCGGACATCTTTAGCCAGGGATCTGATGGCACATAGACGAGGCATCCGGTACTTTTATTGTTGGTTTGATTGTACGAAAATTTTGTATCAAAATCGGCAATATTCGGCGAGGATTGCTCACTCTTTGATGGTTTGTGCTTTTTCCTAACTCCTCCTCCACCAGCGGCGCCACCACTACTTGGCGAAACGGCAGCGACGATAGCTGAAACGGCAGCCGTTGCAGGTGTTGCTTCACGCACAGTCATCTCGACCATTCGTGTCGCAATGCCTTGTTCCATTTCAAAGTCTTCATTGGGTGAAACCTTGACTGAGACGATGTCGTTTTCATCCGATACCATTATGGCGTGTTGATGTCGCACCGGTGGACGTGGCGACAAGCTTCGAGTGGTGCGCAATTGTTTGATCGGCTTCGATTCACCCAATGAATTCGATTTCTCAAGAGTGATTTTCTGGCCGCCGCTATTGGTGGCATTGGCATTGGGTGCAGTATTTGTAGTGGCGATTATCTCCTTTGGCTTTCGCTCGGTGAGGCCGAGCTTGCGCATGTCAAGATTTGGACTTGTGGCCGCGTTGCGTGTGGCGACAACTCGTCGTGGACTGGCAATTGCACGACCAGTGGCCAATTTAATCAACTCTTCGGATTTCTTTCGCAACTCGTTCAGATCTGTCATGTCGATGTCCCTGGAAAGAATTCGCCCTGGACTGGTTGTGGCATCGCAGCTGAGTTTCTTCACCATTGGCCCTGTGGATTTTCTTTCAAAGCCTCCACCACTGCTGATAAGACCATTGGGTGTGTTATTTAGCTTGAGCGATCTCAGCGAGCTGTAACGCGGCCCAATGCCACTACTGCCAACGCCTCCACCGCCACCGCTGCTGGAAGAATTATTGCATGTACATTTGGCAATGCAGTCCATTGGCCGTTGATGGTTGCTATTGTTGCAAGTATTGTTGTTCGTTGGCGAAGTAGTCATACTGCTACTACTAAATCGAGCCGGATGATAAATTTTACTACTACTACTAATATGATGCGGTGATAGGGATGCAGACTCATCGACTTGTTGATTGCTAGTGTTGCATATGGTTAGTTGTTCCGCTGATGTTCGCTGTTTGGGATTGATGCTTGTGGTGTTGGATGATTGCGATGAGAATTTAGTTTGTAATGAGGAAGACGCATATAATGATAAACGATGTCCTTGGCTCTCGGCCCTTTCCAATCGAGCAGCTATGAACGAAATGTAATAAAATTTAATTAATTGTCTTTGCTAGAATTTGAGATCTTACCATTTGAAGTGCTTTTAAGAGAAAGGTACGGTGCTGCGTTATTGGCACAAGAGCCGGACCCTTTATGCTAGAGGAATTTTTCAGCGAGAGCTTTTGTTGAAACGGAACTAGACGATGAAGCTGCTGCTTGAAAAAAGAGTGTAAACCAATAAAAATAAAATAATTAAGTTTTAGGTTTTATTTCTTCTGAAGAAAAATGTTTTTAATTTTGACTACTTAAAGTGAGCTTTTTTTTCTAGTGAATTTTGTGTATGTTTATGGTGAGTCTCAATTATAAGTTTTCAAGAATAAGCCCAAGTTCCTACGAGGAATAGGATCAAGGCACCAATGACAAGTTCTACCAGATTCTCTACAAGACCTTTGACCAATGTGCTAGTTATGGTCTACAAATTGTACTCGGAGAAACCACTTGGTTTAGCGTAGAGTGGAGGGAGGCATATGCAGAACGATCTAAGCAGCTCTACAAACAAACAAGGAGATATGAACACAAAAAGGAGAAAGAGGGAGCATGAGAAGTGTTCGATCTTTAAGACAGATCAAAGACAACTTTCAGGCAACGGCAAAAGTGATGAAATCAAACGAACAACCGCTCTTCCAAATTGCTGCTTCAATGAGTCGTGAAGAAGGAACTCATCAGCCCGGTTCTTGTGAAGGGTGCAGAAACTTTAAACTCGAAAGAAGAGGATAAGAATGCTTTAGGATGCTTCGAGAGTAATTGAACTACGAACAAAACAAGTGGTACAAATCATTTATATTTTAAGGAGCTAAATGTTTATTTAAGAATGTTAGTTGTTTTCTCGAAGTATGGGTTGCTTATGGATTAAACAAAGGTTCGAATGGATTTTGATGTTGAACTTTGACTTTCTTAGGCCCCGTTTTTTAGTTCGAGATCAAACCGGAATAGGAGTTTTTTCTTCGATTCAGTTTATCAATTTGGACTAAAAGTTGAAAAAAAAACCTTCGACAGATTGTTAAGTTTTTAATTTGTTCAACACATTTCAAAAGGACTTCGTTCGTTAACCAATAGCCAAAGAGTCAAATAAGGTTTAATTCAGAACTGAAGAACGGGGCGCTCAAAAAATCATTTTTAATCTACCATAAAAGTATACTAAAGACTTCCTTCTTCATTCTTTTGACTCAATACCCTTTCGTCTTCATTGGCAAGTAGCTCTTGAAAAGTAAAAATAAAATAAAACAATATCTTACAATCATGTTTGTTTAATAAACACAAATGAGTTCTGTTTACATTAGCATGAAACAAATAATAAACGTAAATCGTTGAGTGATAAAGAATTACAAGAAGTTATTAGGCAAGAGTTCATCCCGTCTTGACGAGCGTTCGATACATTTAAAGAAAAAACCGAAAATTGCGTTGAACAGTTGATTTTAAATAGTTGCAGTCAAAATGCAAGGAATCCGTCTGAATAAACTGATAGTCATAAGTGACTGACTGTAATATTTTGAACGTTTTTTAGTGACACCTAAAAAATGTCCGTCCATAGGTCCCATCGACACAATAGTCGATTCTGTGTCATGCAAAAACTATCGAGGCATATCCCTGCTTAATGTTGCATGTAAAATCCTATCCACCGTATTGTGTAAGCTTCTTTAACCTTTCTGCAAAACAATAATTGGCTCATACCAGTGTGGCTTTAGGTCAGGCAGAACAACGGTAGACCAAATATTCACACTGAGGCAAATCCTTGAACAACCAACGAATTCAAGTCGAAAACCACAATCTTTTCTTCGACTTCAAAGCTGCTTATGATAGCATCCACCGCCAAGGGCTTATGATGGCTATGTCTGGATTCGGGATCCCGAACAAACTGATTTAGCTGTGCTGCATAAAGCTTGACAATACGCAGAAGTAGTGTTGAAATTGGTAACAGCTCATCCGAGTTGTTTCAAACATGGGCAAGAATCAAGGAGATATACTGTCATGTGATTTCTTCAATATCATCAGTCGCCCCCAATCAGCTGTTCTTGAGGCATTCGCAGCGATCGAAGAACAGGCGAAGCTTGTTGGTTTTGAAGTGAACCAGGACAAAACAAAGTAACTGCTATCACCAAACAAGAACATATTTCCACCACCGCCTAGGAAGAAACGTCACTTTTGGTAGCAGCAATTTCGAGGTAGTTATGGAGTACATGTACCTTAGAACAAACATCAATCACACAAACGTCATCTTACTGGAGATCCGACGAAGAATTACCGTATTGAATCACTGCCACTTCGGTTTGGCCAAACAACTGGGTTCAAAAGTCCTCACTTAAGAGGCAAAGTGCCTATTATACAAGACAGTGATTTTACTCAGTCTTACTCTAGTGATAAGGGAAAACCTTACTGGCTACTTTCAAAACAAAAATTCTTCGACCGATTTTCGGTTCAATATGTGACGATGGCGAATTGAGAAGAAGGTTCAACCGTGAACGATCTATACCAACATGTGAATGTAGTCAGAAGGCCATAAAAAGACGACTACATTAGCTCGGCCACATCGAGTGAATGGACAACGTTCCAGCCAAAAAAGTGGTTCTCTTCGCAGCCGCTAGGTTCGAGACGACAAAGAAGACTGGGACTGAGATCCTACATGGATTGGGAGTGGATATCTGTAGCCTGTTTAAATTGATCAACCATAGGCCTCGTGGGTGTTATTTTTCTTTCAGGAAGTTACAAATATTTCAGGATGTTAAGTTATAACTTATTAGTGTTGCGGTAATAAGACCAACTGTCATTCCATTTAACCTAACCTCACCTTACAAAGGAAAAAGTTACCCTAGATCACGCGATTCACCTTACTGAAGCAACAGTTTTAACTAGTATAAACGCAGAGCATTGAGATCATTCTAATATCCATCGAGCCAGAACTGCAGAGAACAACTTCATTTCTTTCGTCGATCGATCTTATGTGTGAGTTCAAGGTCTGACTTTGACTGACTGCATATGATAGGTAAGTTAAATTATAGAGACTGTCTAGATGTTGTCGGATGTTGGCTCATTCAGAATAATACCTCGCTACATTGATTGGGAATTCTAAAGAATGAACTGAGATGCAGTTGTTCTGACTTTTGAGTACATACAACTTCCATCGCCATTGTCGGTCTTCGAACCCTCAGTATAGAAGAGTACGGGGTTTTCTTCCAGAAAATTATAACTGAATACTCCTTTAAGGGTGGTATAGTCTTAGCGGTCTGGGATGGATCTGAAATTGTCTTAAATAATAGAATAACCAGTGCTGTAACTGATCCATTAACGCATGAGTTGGCAGCCATTTTTAAGCAGAAGAAGTCGAGAGGTTTTAGGTTTAGAAGTACTTCTAAGCCTACAGTCGGTGTTTAGCTGACCGCTGGACTGTAATGAGCTTATTTAAATGATAGATATACAAATTTGCCATTAAAACTGAAAACACTTCTGTATAACGTCATTTGTTTAAAACTGCCTGAACATAAAAAAAAAAACATTTGAATATTTGTCAATTTCGAACTTACCATCATTTTCATCATTCTCTTCCGTTGTAACACCAGCGGCGGTGGAAGTGTTTGAGTTCTTTAATTGTCATTTAATTAATTCTACGGTTAGAAATTTTTTAAGTCTTTCAAAATATTGCGAATGTAGTTCTACGTCATTATGACCAGCGCCCTATTGGGGGGAAAGTACAAAATGATTAATAAAAAAATAAAGATTTTCAATTGCATTAAACTTACTTCAACCCATAAAGGTTCAACAGCTTTTGGACATCTTTCGTAGATTCCAATACCATGTGAAAAATCGATTACTTCATCATGTGTTCCATGAATAACAAGTACAGGAGATTTTACTTTAGATACCTTATCAATACTGCAAATAGAAAAAAAAAACAAAATAATTTTAAAATCAATTTAAAAACAAAATTAAGAAACTAGAAAAGTTGACCTGATGATGAAATGTCAAACAAAGAAGCTTACAAACAGTTCAGTTGGCGACCTTGAGGTAAGGTGCATTTCCATGACTCAACATTGGCAAAAAAGTATAACTCGAAAAAGGAAATTTGATAACCGTTTTATCACCTCTCCAGGCTTACTGTTCTAGTTATAAATCATTCAAACAAAAAAAACCAAAAACAAAAAATATATAAAACAACGGAACCCAAACAAAAACAATCAGTTGCAGTAAAAGGTCCACACACAGACACACACACATAGCAATATAACAACCGATTGTGAATGTTCACCTTTTATGAGGTCATTGAGTTTTATGAATACTCAAAATAATGAATTTGTAAAACTCTTCGGTACCTACATTTTTATCAACATAATCAGATTAAGATTGTTGTTTGGCTTCAAAGTCCGACCGTTTGTTTAATTTATTTTGATTTTTGTTTGAGCACGGTTCTATATAACATTCATATTTTGAATAATTTGCATTTTGCATTACCGTTAATTCGATATTAATGGAAAACATTTACACGTTCGAGATTCTGCGAACGGGATCGATCTAGAGGTTGTTCATTTTCAATGCCACAATAGATTCATATGAAAAAAAAATCATGTACCTATTTTATTTGATTTTTCCTAAAACATATTTTGCATTGTAGAATTTTTGAGAAGTCTGGAGTTTCGTTAATTGGTTCTTACAAATTGGTATTACGTGTTCTTGTTTATCAACTTGTTCTAATGATTATATTTTGTTTGAATTTTTAATTGAGTCATGCTATTCTAGACCCGGTAATGATGACTTTCCGAGTTAATACGAAAATTATAGTTTTAATAATAATTCAGTATTATAAGCTGGGCAAGTAAACAACATGCTATTAATATCATTAGCCCGAACTTTCTTTATAGTGGCGTAACTGAAAAGAAGAAGATTCTATTGAACATTGTAGCTCTTAACATCATTAGGTTAGGTTATGATAGGTTTAGCGGGCTGACAGATATTGTTATCTACGTTTTTCGTAAGAATAGCTTCGTGGCCTCTATGGCTAGTTTTCCAGATGTTGGTTTAACGAAGCCTAAGTGCGCTGTGTGCTGCCGATTCTTGGACAAATAGATTTATGGGGGGAGGAAGATTGAGGATCTTTTCTAAACCCATAGTTGGAGTAGTCCTCATCACACCACAAGTACTGATGCAAGCCATTCTTTGTACTTTGGTAAGGGTTTTTAAATTCGGGGATTTCTCCAGAGTTTTCCACCAAACCAATACTGTCATAGGTAAGAGTCGATCTGACAATGGCAGTGTACATCCACATGACTATTTTGGGATTTCTACCCAGAATCTTGTTCCACGATTAGAGTCCGATCATGGCTTTCTTATATCTTTCTTGGATATTTGGACTCCAGTTAAGCTTTTTGTCCAATATAACTCTGAGGTACCTCGCTCGGTCGGAAGCTTTTAGTGTGGTGTTGTCTATTTTTGGTATTTCAAACGAAGGTAATTCCCTTTTGTTTGTGAAAAGAACCAATTCTGTTTTAAGGGGGTTGACTTAAAGGCCGAATTTCTTGGTCCAGTTGCTGACCCATGATAATGCGCTTTCTAATTGCTCGCTAATAGTGGTAAGGTATTTACCCGTCGCCAAAAGCGCTAAGTCATCAGCGTAGGCTGATGTTTATAAGTTTTATCAGGATCTTGTTCATAACTTAGATCCAGAGTAGTGGTGAGAGAATTCCACCTTGCGGGGTACCTCTAGATGCGTACATCTTATTATGCTCGCTATGTATCTGTTTATTTTTCAGCATACACATGATCCATTGGATAACTACATCTTCTATATTTCATTCGGGGCTTTCTCTTTGTATTGTGGACGTTATTGAAGGCTCCTTCAATGTCCAGGAATGATGCAAGAGTATGTTCTCTAACGTCAAGTGACTTTTCTTTAGTTCTCACGTAGTGCCGATTCTACACTTCTACCCATTGTGTAGGCATGTTGAAAGGGTGATATGGTCTCCGATCTTAAGTTTCTGCGAATGTAGGTACATATCAATACGTCTTTCAAAAGATATTAGGCTAATAGGTCTAAAGTCTTTGGGTTCCGTATAGCTGGTTTGCCAGCTTTCGGTGTAAAGACAACTTTTACTTCACGCCATGTCTTGGGAACATATACCCATTTAATGCTACTACGGAAAATGTTTAGCAAGTGAGGAGTGATAACTTCGTTGCTCTTTTGCAGCATCAGAGAGAAAATGCCGTCTAGGCCCGGAGATTTATGAGGGGAGAAAGAGTTAATAGCTCAGTTTATATTTTCTTCCTTTATAAAATCCGTAGACATTTCGTACTCGAAGAATAAAGAGTTATCTGATTCGCGTTCAGGGCTAGGTTTGTTTCCTGGGAAGTGTGTTTCAACAAGGAGTTCTAGACTTTCGAGACCTGATTCAGTCCAGCCGTTGTCAGGTTTTCTTAGAGAACCTACAGAAGTGGTGGTTGTCGTAAGGATTTTCCTGAACCCAGCTGACTCGTTGGAGCAATCAATATTGCTACAGACATTTTTGCAAGAGCTCCTAACATCATTGGAAGCAGAGAGTTTCAGGTGATTGCTTAAGCTAATGGGGTTGCAATATATGTATTTGAGACACACCCAAAAGTGCTTTCTGTCTTCTTTTCTCCTCGTAGAGCTTCCGAGCAGCTTGAGTCTTTCTTTGCAGCGGTTTGTATTGGTCTTGTTTAGTTGTATGAGGTGTCGTTGTGGTGGCTGTGTAAGCGCTGCATCTCTGATAGCGGCTTGGCAGTATTGCCACTGGTTCTGAGGAGGTTATCGAAGACACGATTAGAAAAGGATCTAGCAATGTCTTGCGGTTGAAGCTGCTTGACGTCGAATTTCTTCTTAGTATTTTCATGTGTTGACCTTGATCGGGATATTCGCATTCGTACCGGAATGTCCGGACATCTTGCATGCTAGAGAAGTGTCGTGCGTCGATCGCAACGTGATCAATCTGTTTGACGGTTGACTGATCAGGAGATTTCTATGTCCCCTTGTGGATATCGAGATGTTGGAATCACGTACTTGCTACCTTAACGTCTCGCCATGAAGCGAAGTCTTAACCTGGAGTTGGTGTCTTGAAGGCTATGTAGTCTCCAAGGACAATTTTAATGTCATAGCTAGGGCATTGCTCATTGGTTTTGTCGAAGAACTCGTAGAACTTGTTTTTTGTGTCTTCATCCTATTTCTCAGTGGGACCTGAGCACAGATGAGGTTTTCCATGGTGAATTTAGCCTTGATGTGGATTGTCGTGATGCGCTCATTCATCACTGAGTCGAAACTCAAGACTTTCCTCCTGAGTCGAATCCCTACTACAAATCCACATCAAAATAGACGATGATTTTGTTCCCGGTAGCAGTCGCCAATAGATGTCGCTGTTCTTAATTTGTCGTAGGCAGGGATCATCCCATCGCATTTCTTGGATGGCGGTTAAATCTGCTTTATAGCAGCTTTACGGCTTTCGCTAATTGTTGGGCTGCACATAGTCTTTTAAGTGACCCAATGTTCCAAGTGCAAAACCGAAATAACGCTCCGCCATCGCCACGACGAAATTGGAATTCAAACTGCTGGCTGCTCCATTTACCGTATTCTCTAGAATGTCCTCTTATCATTTAACTATATGAAAGCCAAAGTTTGCAAAATTAAGAGCGCCTTAATGGGTGCTGTTACTTAAAACTTCCTCCAGGTATTGATTATGTTAGAAAAATAGTTTAGCAACATGTTCGAACTCGTATCAAGCGACTGTCTTCCAAAAACAAGTTTTAAATTAAGGCAATTTGTTTTCTCGAACATCAAACTGTTTAACTTCAATTTATTTCTTAGACAGATACATATCTTGAAAACTTACTTCTTTGGCAATAAAGGTGCTCTTCTTGACCTCGCTGAAATTGTATACCTGTACGTTTGGCATACACAACAATCCACTCAATAGGTAACGAACAAGTCTTGTCCTCACTGACAAAATTTATGTCAGTTCGCAGTCTACCTTTCAAACTCTGCTCTTTGGGTGTAGGTCAAGGAAACTTATCCAATCCAGAAAAAAAGCAAGAAATATTATTATTTTATTATTGTGTTTTACCCTTTTGTTCTCCTCTGTTCTGGTGTGTGCTCTACGTTCTACTGAATTTTTAACTATCATCATCATTCTTGTTGTCAGAGTAGCTTCATTCTCGAAATATAAAAACAAACATAAGCAGATGCAGAGAACTTGACTCGCACTCGTGCTTGTAATAAAAATAAACGAAGTACAAAAATTGGCTATTTGTTATTCTTTTTTTTTGTTTATTTAAATGTGATTGCCCTGCCCTGCAGTATCAGTCTCTCTTTCTCTTCTTTTCATACTCGTCCTGGTATCCCTGATGAAGCATAATTAACGAAGATCTCATTTAGTTTTAAAAGTTTAAGTTTTGTCACATTCAAAATCGATTTTCTGTCCTCTCTCCCCCCTTGAAGAGGTTAATAAAACTCCAGTATTTGTTTACTTTGCGATTGGCACTCACTTTTGCCTTATTGGAGAATGAAGACCTAAATATTTATCCAAGTATGTAATAAAAAGCCAGAGCACCCCTGCCAGGTTTCGGTTTGAAGGTGCCTAGGTGATTTCTATTAATTGTTTTTGTTGCTCTTTTTTAATAATCTTCAGAAATGGATTAGTATAACAAATCCCCAAGTCCGTCGTCGAATCGTTGTCGTTGAATGGATTGACGTTATTCCTTTTTTGCATTTTTTCGTTTGTACTCTTCTCTGTCTTCGTTTAATGTTGTTCAAAGGACAAAAAAAAGGAGCAGGAATAAATTGACTTTCGGAAACAAAAAGACGTCAGAAAGTTTGTTTTGTTGTGGAGCAGCTGAAATAGGGTGAATTGATGAGAGCTTATTTTGTTATTGATATTGTTGTGAAAGTTGACTGAACTATCTCATTTAATTCTCAATCACAGGCGACATCCCCTGAGCCCTGACGCTGTGAGATTGATTTTTTTTTACAAATAAACTGAGAAGCTTTGTCTGGTTGATTGGCCTAGAATAACATACAGCCGAGCCGGCGTTTGTAAAAGCAAGCAACACATCGATTGACTCTTATCAGACAAAAAATGCATCCGCCTGCATATTGTTTCTCGACTATCGGAGTGATACAAACTACAAACAAGAAAATATTGTTTTGACATCGTTTGATCTGGTGTCAGTGTCCAGGTCCTGCACAAAACACGATTCTTTTCTATTTCGTGCTGAATGTTGTATTTGTAAGCACATTTGGAACATGGTGTGATAGTGTGATAGGGAGGTTCTGTTGCATCAAAAGATTCAATCGAAAAAGGTGACATTTAACAAACACGTTTTTTCCATTTTGTTGAATGTTAACAGCTATCGGTGTTTAAATAATAGTCGTGTTTTTTCACTACTCAGTAGCCAGCACAGCAAAATTTCCCTTGGCAAACAAGAACAATCTGGATTGCAGTCGATAAAAAAAGGCCAGTAAAAAAATAACAGTTGTGCCGCGATAGAGCTTTTAATTATTGAAAGGAAGGCAGCGCTTATGGGGTTAAGAAGCATTATTTTGCTACGCGAATCTAATGATTTTCGTAATGAACTCTCTTAGGTTGAAGTATTTGCTATTTTTCTTTATCCGAGACGCAATACTCAGGTCCACTTTGCGACGATTTATGCTACAATTGCCATACATCTTGTATTTGACAGATAAAGTAAGTTCAATAGTTTTATTCGCACTTGATTACTGTGCTGGCTGCTGAGTAGTGAAAAAAAACGCGGTTAATATGAACGCATTTTGTGTTGGACTCACTGTGTTCTCATTGACTGATTTGTTTTGTGAAAGATAAAATGAGTTCAATTCGTTATCAAAGGGTCGTAAATATGTACTCAGATAATTTGATTGTAATTTGCAGAAAAACAGAAGTATGCACAGTAGATTGAATAGATAATTTTATTTGGTATCGCATTTGGAGTTTTTGAGATAAAATAATATTGCAGTTGCCTGACACTCAAACACACTTTTTTGATTGAATTCTTTTTGTTGGCAAATTTTAACATGAGACACACAGGGTAAGCCATTTAGTAGTTTCTTTTGAAAAATGCAGTATAACGAACAAAATTGGCAAAAATAGCGTAAATGTTAAGAGAAAATATTCCCATTAATTATGGACCATAACTTCGTTCAAGTGGTCGCTTTGACTTGCTTTGTAGTAGAGCATTCTGCAATTCCAATTTTCCAAAACCTTGTTGATGATTTCGAGCCGTAGCTCACGGATTTCTTGGTTAATATTGGCATTAAGAGCATGAATCCTTTCTGGATTGTAAGTCTTTTACGGTTCCCGATAAAAAAGTGCAAAGGGTTTAAATTGCAGCTCCATGAGGTGGCTAATTGACATTGCCAAGATGGCTTATAACACGATTTAGTAATCTGGTGCGTAAAAGATCGATTGTGGCATGGCGCACTATCCTGCATGAACCAGAGGTCGTTCAAATCTATGCTTTCAATTTTCTTAAAAAAAAGAAAGTCGGTTAACATGGCTTTGTAACGTTGACCGAAACTCTGTTCCCAGCTCTCCACATTCCAGCAGCCACATTCTCGTCTATGCACTCCGTAAAACGACGGAACGAAATTGTTGCTAAGGGGTCAATTAGAAGCAGGCGCCGTAGGTGCTCCACTGCGGCCAAAACTATTTGAGCTACACAGCACTCACTTCGGAAATTAGTTTTCAATGTTTCCCAACGTTGTTCAAGCGTAAGGCTCCGCTCCGCAGAGGTATGATACAGAGTACACTGAGACAGAGCAGCTGAGCTGTCAGTGTAAAAATATAATATGATTTTAAAAGAAACCACTAAATAGCCCACCCTTTACATTTCTGTTATAAAATGAGTCCGTGTTACCCTTAGAAAGTGGAAATGAGGTTGATATGATGTCTACTGACTACAGCAAAGCTTTTGACAACATATCTCAGTCTTTAATCTTACCTTTTTAATTCCTGAGCCTCGTTTCTTGCAATAGATTACGTCTAATCTAGAGAAATGGGTAGGTATATTGTGTCCATTTCAGATCCTCAATTTTTAATCCCATTCTAGTCATTTCATGTGTCCCAAAAGGTAGTTACTTAGGCCCCCTCTTCTCAAACATCGCCGACACTGATGACACCAAATTTTTCAAAATCATTTCTTCACCTGAGGACGCTTTTTTTCTGCAAACATTGGTATTGTAAACAACTGGTTAGAACTATGCAAATGTTAAACTATCACCTTTTCGGGAAAGCGTATGAAGTCATCATCTAGAATTTACTGTGTTCATTATCATTGGAGTATTAATACAGATGGATGATCTATCTTCTCAATCTGGTGATGACCTAGGTGTTTTAACCTTTGGTGGGCAACTGCTAGAATATAGTCTCTGTTTCATCTGCTACGTTGCAGAATTTACAAATGTTGGACTTTCGATTAGTTGAAAATGCTAAGGTACCTTTTAATTTACAATGACCCGATAGAAAACCAATATCTACATAATTTTACTAAGTTTATTCCTGCCTAGGCCGATGCAGGTCAAAAAACGCTTCTGGTTGTAGTCACCCCGAAGTATTTTCGCCTGTCTCTGTCTGGGCAGTTATGTCCAATTGTTTCTTCTCCTGGCTCCCTCTTCTGTCATTTTATTTCTGATACTATTTTTCTTATTCCCCAGTAGGGTTCCAGTCGTAATAGCGGAGTCATCGCACCTGTCTTTGACTCCTAAATTTTCTGAACCCCTACATGTCAGGTACCCAATAAAGAGTTACTTTGTTGTTCTTGCCCAGTTCCCATCCCATTGGGATGGAAAGTCCGGTTACGGGTCGTTAGGTAGTTAACTTCAACTCATTGGAAGAAAGTTGAGAAACTCTGGACGTTCTTTTCATCCATCGGCTCCTCTCAGGTTCAGTTAACTATTCTACTCTCTACAACTCGATTTCTTTCGATACCTATTCTCGTAATCTGAGAAACCCCGGCTTCTTGCTTGAATTAAGCTGAGAGCAGTCCGTGTGTGAATTGTGTTTTTGATGTTCATGAACATTTGAATAAAATATGTATGACTCTTATGGTTTACTTTACATATTCAAGTTTTGATTGCACTTGTATCTTTATCAAATGTTACACATAATTGTAGTATCTTGTTCTTCTAATAATTAATCATAATAATAAGACAACTTTTAGTGAGCTCCCACGAACTCTTCAACAATTCCTTGAGTGTATAAAGAATTGAGGGGAACTAAAATAGAATGCTGATTCCGAATGACAAAGTTGAGAAGCACTTTTCTATGGAAAATTATGCTCTATGATGCTTTTATCGTGAAAGATGAAAACAAAATATTATATTTCGAACCCACTCATAACGCCATAAACCCATCTTATTGGAATTTGTTTACAATTTAAAAATATTAATGTCAATTAGGTAGTTTAAAGAAAACTTTGCGTGATTTTCCGACCGGGCGTCAGCAAAACTGACTACGATTTAGAAAGAAGCATGCATCAAATATTCTTTTAGATATGCTCGGAAGAAAGCATGTTCGATTAATGGAACATCAACATTAGTCCTGTTCTTTTCACTACTCAGTAGCCAGCACAGAAATCACGTGCGAATAAAACGCTCCAACTCGCTTTATCTGTAAAATTCAATTTGTATGGCAATTGTAGCATAACCGAGTGCATAACTCAGAAAAGCTCAGATCATTAGATTTGCTTAGCAAACAATTCTTCTTAACGCCAATAGCGCTATCTTCATTTCAATAATTGAAAATTCTAACGCCGGCCTGTCTTACACTTAATCCTAAATACCTAGTCATATCATAAAGATCAATAGATTATTCAAATTTTTCAGCAACACCCGAATAGATCTTGTAGGTACTGCAAAGAATCTTGGAATATGTTTTAATCGTTCTTAGAGTACTGGAACACCCTTTACAACGCAGGTAGTAGGTAAGGCTAACGGCCGGCGGGCGCCCTTCGACTTCTTTGGCTAGCCAGGACTTTTACTCCTTTTGAGGTAAAGCTATACAAATAATTAAATACAAAATATATTGACATAATAAGCATCATGTCAATGTTGCCTTTGTGAGAATTGAGACAGAAATGAAAAAATGGATTCAACGGTAAATGTAGTAGGTATATGCGGTCTTAAAGGGAGGACATCCAATACCGACAATACGCGACGGCTTGGACAGAACGAGAGTAGTTGTCTACCTAGACTCCGGGTAATAACTCCGAGTAGTGTCCGCTTAGTAGTCAGGTGCGTTGGCTGCTAAGCAGAACTTCGTGTGTTCGAGCCCTACTCGTGTCCATAAAGTTTATCAGACCTATGATGGTAGCCGATCGGAAAAATATCCGATCGGAGAAATGTTCCGATCGGAAGATTTTTGAATTCACGGTACCCGAATTTGAGAAGGAAAATTGACGTCAAACAACGCACTCATTTGACATTTACTAGTTTGCAAAAATATACAGCCCTATGATGGTAGCCGATCGAAGAAAATTTTTTCCGATTTGTACGAATTGTTCAATTTTCCTATGATTTTAACCCCTCCGACAGTAAAATCGGACAGATCTACGAAACAAAATCTTAGTTGCGTTGGAAATTTAAAATACATGCGATGCTATGCAGTGAACTGTGTAAATATTTGCGACGCTTATGCTTTGCGATCGGAACATTTCTCCGATCGGATATTTTTCCGATCGGCTACCATCATAGGTCTGATATATTTTATATTTTTCGGACAATTTTTCACGTTTGATTTTCTATCGGAAAGAATCGGGAAGAAAAAAAAACGCAAAGCATAAGCGTCGCAAATATTTACACAGTTCACTGCATAGCATCGCATGTATTTTAAATTTCCAACGCAACTAAGATTTTGTTTCGTAGATCTGTCCGATTTTACTGTCGGAGGGGTTAAAATCATATGAAAATTGAACAATTCGTACAAATCGGATAAAATTTTCTTCCGATCGGCTACCATCTTAGTGTTGGCCACAGTTTTTATGGAATTCACAAGGTATTATCCGCGTTGACTACTTGGAAGAAGGACAAAACGAACATAGCTCACGTAACGATTGACCCGATACAACGCAAAATTGAAAAAAAAACGGGCCACTTGATGAAAACAAGTGCTCTCCCACCATGATAACGCAGCTGCTCACACTTTTTCCATCGTCTTCGTCACCGCCAAGTTGGTGGAATTAGACTATGAAGATTATCATCGTAATCAATAGATTCAGCCCGTATGTGTTAAACATTTCATTTATCCGAAATCCAGCAAAAAAAAAGTCTGTCTTTCTGTAACTGTTGTTACCAATGTTATTATGGCGGTTGAAATTACCGACCATTCAAATCCGTTTCCCATTTTAAAACAAAAAGTAACGATCGAAATTTGAAATACGGCCTCAAAGTATGCAACTAAATTACGAACTACTTGCAGGAATTTTCTATTGCAAAAGGAAAAGTTGTTAGATGTTGGGAAAAATCCTGTAAATTACGTGTAACAGAGACCAACGTATTTACATAAAATGTCAATGTCAACGTAACAGGGATTCATCGGTGCTGGATTGGGAGGTCTGAGAATAGGTTTTTGGGGATGGTTGTAGTGGTGCAACTAGAGAAATACCGCCGAGAGTAAAGCTCCTTTTCGTGGAATTCTCCACCGCTAGGGATTTCAAGAATTTTGGGTAGCTGACAAGGTATAGGAAATCGAAACTTTTAATATAAATCTGACCAGAACCAGAAGCAAGTGTTAAGTTGCGATCATTGGCAAAATTTATATTCTTTTGACCAGTTAAAACATTAAATTTTAACAAAAAGTGAAGTGTAGTATACCTATACAAGTTTTAAATTTATGAAAAATTAAGCGATTAATTATTATCAGACCCCAAAGGAAAAATTAAAATTAAGCTGAATAAACAAAAGTTCAAAGGAAATCAAGCCTATCGCCGATCTCCAATCTGGACGAAAAGAAGTCCACCTTCATTAAAATTCAAGCGTCGGACAGTGGCTCCACATAAAACCGTAAAATTCAACCACCAACTATATGTGTCCCGATAGCCTGATCGGTTCGGGCGCCGAAAAAAAAAAACGCAACGGATTTCACGCCACGGGATCGAATCCCGCTAGAACATAATTTTTTACAAAACATTTTTTTTTTAATTTGATATCATTTTGCTATTTATCAATTATATTGTTTTATTCAAACTTTATATAAATCTAATAATTAACTGCATTCTATCCATCGATTGAAACTAATAGAATTCATATTGGCAAGAATTTTAAGTACATTACAAACTCTAGTTTCGGATAGTATACTTCGCGAAACGTACATTTAAGTAGTATCGCAAAGTTACTGATATTAAGTTTATTCAATCATACCTAAATTTTGTTTGAGTTTGAATTATAACACATTTAATGAAAAGCGAAACTCCAGCATCCAGCAGCAGTGGCCACAGCAGCGGAAAGCCGATATGAAAAACGGTGAGTCATTTTATGATTCAATATTGCATTAAAATTTATGTATATGTATTGAGCAATACTTATGTTAATTGAGTGACATTGCGAATGAGTAAGTTTGGAGTTTTATTGAGTTTTAAAGAATATAACGATTAAAGATTAAGTGAAGAAAAAGCCAAAGGAGATAGTTTAATCCACCTTAACAATAAATCGAAGACGATTTTGTTAATCTTCAACGGAATCAAAGGCTGTCCGTAAAGCTTAAATGAGATTTGAAGAAATTTGTATGAAAGGATTTCCCAAATAATCATTTGGAAACCTGTGTTTTCACCTTCGGATCAAGGCATACCCTAGAGGTTTTATTGAAGAACAGCAAACAAACCATTTAATTGTATTTGAAGAACAAAATCTATAAGGCACCGAAATTGTTCTAAACTTGAAATTGAATTTTATATGAAATCATAAGGTTCTTTGTCAATGAAATTGAAATATACAACCAACCAATGAATAATACGAAAACCTAGTAAAGGTCATGAAATTGAATAACGAGAACAAACAGAAAACCTCAACTCTACTCAATATGCCTTGACACACACTCAAGTCTTCGTAGGTAACCGCTCAAAAAATCTATATTTTCTAGTCGTCACCACTTTGTTGAACTTGAAAGGTGTTGAAAATTTAATGAAATTCAAAATATTGAACCCGACTAATCGATTTATTAAAGGCAGAAGTGAAGAAGAGAAATACCAAAATACCGAACAAACCCTTAACTGCTTTGCTTGGTCTAGTGTTAAGCAAACACGCTTCTCACACCTCCAGCAGCGCGCCACGCAAGCAAAAAACAAATAATATTACAACACAAATGTTTGTTGTTCTTTTTTTTTTTAGGGGGGGGGCGGGTGAGGGGGTGGGTAGGAGAGTGCGAGACAAAATCTATTAGTCACGCTTTCAATTTTCGGTTCGGTTCGATTCGTTAAACTATGTTGTAAAAGGGCAAAAGTCAAATAACGTAATCCATAGATCCCAGAGGATGTTTCCAGCGCCCAAATACACACAAGCGACAATACAATTTCGACATACAACGACACATACATGAATAACTTTAATTTGTGGGAATAGATTTTGGCGAGAGATAGACGGCCACGGCAGTGGAATGAAGATTATAATTGATCACGAAAGAGATATGTGACAAAGTAGTGGAATGGCGGTGCTGTTCATTGAACTCATCTACCTTGAAGATTCAATTCGATTGAAGCGTGTAACTTGACATTTAACAATGCATCGAGAATGGAATTTGTGTCTCAGAAGCCTCTTTGATATTAATGAATTCCGTGAACCAACATTTGTGTGAAGATAATTTATGAGGTATGAATCATCCGTCACTGTTGTTTGTCTTGGAGATTCGTCGTCGTTTGTTCAAGAAATTATGCTTTGAAGGAATTTTTAATTATGCTCATCATAAGTTTGTGTGTGTTTCAAAGCGATTATGGTTGCACACACGTCTACATAATTTGTTGTTTCTTAATGTAATTAGATTTGTACGCTTTGGTGTCAGTCGGTAGGGATAGTGGTCGAAGGATAACACCTCGTAATAGATACATTTTGGTCGGCGATGGAGAATTGTCTAGAATTATTATCTTTAGGCTTTAAAGTCGGCTACCCACAAAGCCACTGGAGAAGTCGGCTTTCCAAATGAACTGATAAGACTATGAAGACGGAAAATGTCCATCTTTTCGAATCAAATTGAGGCTTCTCGTAAATATTTATAATGGACTCCGATAAGGGGATTGGCTGACCTGCCTCTTTTCAATCATCACTGACACTGGAACATAGACAAAGGACTAACGTTATCAAGTTCACTTAGTTAGTGTGTCATGCAGACGACATCGCCATCTATAAAGAGAACCTACAAGCTGTACAAACACCATTTATCCAGATTGAGCATATATAAATGAAAGAAAAACCGAGTACATGGTAGAAATTTTTGCAGAGAAATAGAGAAGCACGATATATTTACCGCAAAGCAGGAATAATGATAAAATAAAGCTTGATAAACTCCAGTTGGGTGAAGATCCTCTGCGGTACAATTGGTGGTAGGAGTCCACGCGGAAGAGAAAATTTGAAAAAGAAAATATTGAACAAAACTCCAACGTCAACACCAGAGGCAAAATTTTTCAAAAGTCCGTCCAGCTACTAGGATACGCTGACGACATTGACATAGTTGTAAGAACACAGCGTAATGTCAGTGGAGAATTCGAGTCTTAAGACGGACGCTAGGAAGATGGGTCTAGCGGTTAATGAGGGCAATACCAAATTAATGTTGTCCATGAGCAAGCGCACCCATCATCGACGTCTTTGAACCAACGTCAATATAGACAGATTTAACTTCGAAGTACTTAAGGACTTGGTCTACCACAAGCTCTGAAATCAACGAAGATTTCCAAACGCTGCTTCTTTGGACTTAGAGGGCAATTAAGTAGTAAAGTCTTCTTGCTTATCATCCTGGTCCTCTTTTATAATGCAATGACATGGACCCGGATGAAAACGTTTTGAGCTGCTTCGAGAGTCAAATTCTTTGATTGATTTTTGGTTCCGGCTGCATAAATGGTGAATGGAAACAAAAATTCAACCAATTAATCTAAGAGCTGCTCAGCGACACTTAAATGGCCAGACAAATTAAAGTCCAACGACTTAGATGGTTGGCTCATGTAGAGCGAATGGAAAATAATGCTCCGGCCTGCTCTCAAACGCCAATTTCCTTTTCCATCTTGGGCGAAAGGTATAGGAGACTTTTAGAATAAAAGTGTTACCCTTTTGTAGTGGAATGACCGTCTATAGTATGTTGCTACTATGAACGGGCATAACCTACAGTTATGCGAGCTTGATGAGGAAATTAATTTCCTCATGTTTGCCATTAGAAGCTGAGCTAAATCGTCTAGTTCTTCGAAATAACGAAGTCGATTTGATTGGAGGTTTGGACATTCACAGAACATAAATTTTTATCCTGTCGGCTCCTTCAGAAATCGGGTGCAAACGCACCCATTATATTGACCATTGTTCCAATGGCGCAGTTACCTTTTGGTGCACTTATCAAGATTTTATACTCAGCGATAAGATATAACGGGTTTGGAGGTGACAGAAACTCAGTATCATACCTCCGCGGAACGAAATGAATCGACTCACGCTTGAACAACATTTGGAAATATTGAAATTATATTTCCAAAGTGACTGCTGTGTAATCCAAACAGTGTGTTCTTTGGAAAGAAGTTTTGACCGCAATGAAGCACCTACCACGCCATTACGCAAGTTTAAAATGGTCGTGACACTGGCATGCTAGTGGACAACATCTCGGATTATTCGCTTACAAGGTCCAATTGCCTTGGACAAACCAATGCATCCACAGTTTGGTGCGGTTATAGAGCCATGCAATTGAGACGACCTCTGGCTCATGCTGGATGCGCACCATGCCACAATCGATTTTTTACGCACCAAATTACCAAAACGTGTTATCAGCCATCTTGGAGATGTTAATTGACAACCTCAGGGTTGCGATTTTTTTTTATAATTTGCACCCAGCAAGGGATTTTTTATACCCTTTTTATACCAGAGGCACGGTGAGTGTAATGAAAGGAAGAGATTAGAAAGGAGGTGTCGGTGTACATTGGTCTTGAATTCTTGAACATTGTAATGATTGGGAAAGACAGAGTACGGAAGAGAGTTCCACATTCGCCTAGTACGGATAAAGAACGATTCTCTATGCTTAAAGCAGAGTATGTCCGAAGTTGGGCTCGAGGGTAAACTGTCGGACGTTCCTAGAAACGCGAGTATTACGGGCGAAGTGCTCATGGAGATGCATGCACCTAGGGCACTTACCGTAGAAGTTGGATTAGAAGTAACAGACAAGAGATCATAGATGGAAATGAAAGAGAGTCGGAGACAAAACGGAGCCCTGGGGCACACGCACACCATCAATTATATTGTGAGTTTCAGACTTGAATACGGCCAATGCAACTTGTATTGAAAGGTTCGAAAGAATGTTTCTAATCCAACACAGAAGAGATTCACCGATACCGAAAACACGCATAAAAAGCCTTTGAGATATCAAATGCAACAATCTCACTTTTTCCAAAACGATGTAATTAGTTCCACTGTTCGGTGAGATAAACCATCAGATCACCAGTGGAACTGCCGCTGCGAAAGCCGTACTGCGGTGTTCGAGATATTTCTTGACCTGATATTTTATCAGCGTTTCGGTAACCTTATTGTCCTATGCAATCGGATGATAATTGGAGGGAGAAGAAGATTCGACTTTTTTTGCGATTGAAGTCTTCCAACTACTCGGAACGAGCCCAGAAGAAAAGGATAGATGGAAAAGCTTACGCAACGTTTTTGCCAGCGTGGAAGAACAATAGCTGGAATACCATCCGGACAAGCGGATTTATGTATGTTGAGATCTTTCAGAACTCTCACCACGCACGAGTGCGAGGAAGATTTCTTCAATGGAATCATTGACTTGCTCAAGAACTGGAGGAGTCATGACACGCTTCGGCCTCTTTGAAGCGAATTGTATAGCAAAAATGTTAGCTTTCGCGAGAAAGCTAACAACTGGAGTGTCAACGAGCGTAAGGACCGAGGATAAAGAATTCTTCATATTTAATGAACAAAAATTCCAACTTCCTTTGGATTAGGTTAGGTTAGGTTTAGCGGGCTGATAGTTGATGTTGTCACCATCACACTTAGATCAATGTAGATCCATTTTGGTACCCTGAAGTGTTGTAACTTCCTGAAAAGGGAATAACCTATGAATCATGTGGTTCGATTAACCATTTAGAGGTCTTGGCAAAGTTTAGTAAGCTTTTGCCTGGCAGTTCTGATAGTTCCTCTAGTTCATTGAAGAAGAAGTTGCCTAGAGTTTTCTTTCTGGTGAGACAGAGTGAAGGACAGTGGCAGAGAAAATGAGCAGTGTCTTCATGCTCTTTCTCATCGCCACAGCCTCTACAAAGGTCATCGGTACTGAGCCCCATCTTCTTCTTATGGTAGCCGAGTAGGTTGTGTCCTGTAATAATGCCGATAAGGGATCTTAGGGAGGGTTTGTTAAGAGTTAAAATCCAATCGATCTTTCTTATCGTATCTAGGCCATAGCTTCCTGGTGTTAACACAGGTTTCTAGGAGATTCCATCTGTTCCTTTGGGACATTGCAGTATTTTTTGCCTTAACTTTTGATCATTCAAAAGTTTGGTCCAACGAATATGGGCATTGCAGGCCTTCCTGGCTTGTTTAAACTTGTTCCCTGATAACCTCTTCACAGTTTGAATCAAACCATGGCTTTTCCTTCATTCCCAAAATATTCATATTAGTAATCATATCTGCGCTGGAGTCTACGTCACTATTGAGGAAGCATAGTGACCAGTTAAAGATCCGAAAGAAGTTATTGAGACCGTCCCATTTGCCTTCATCGTGTTGCCATACTGTTCGCTCCGGAGCTCTTCTTTAACTGTCAAACTGGACAAGAGAAATTTGCAGATGGTCTGATCCTGTTATTCCCATACAGGCTAATTTCTGCACCTTATTCAGGTTCTTGAGAAGCTTTGAACCACATACGTTTATAGCTCAACTGGTCACGGCTTCTAACCTTACTTTGCCTTAACTCACAGCTGCCTTCCACTACAATAAACATTCCTTATCAAAACAGAAACTCCCCAATTTTCGAAATCCATCATGAAACTGACAACAACAAAAAAAACAAACGAATTAGTTAAAAGGTATTAAATTGTTGGTTCCGTTTAATGCAATACAACTTGTTTCTTCTTGTTGCATCAATGCAAAAAAAAAAAATGAATAAATAAATAAACGTTTCACACTTGTAAAAATGTAACAAAACAACAGCAACAACAACATCCGCAACCGTTTGCTTGTCTCGTCGATTGCGAGCGCTCCCTTCAATTACTTCAGATTGGGACTTCTGCAGAAGACGAAATCCGAACGCAATATCAACAAAAGCATACAAAAAAAAAAAACGCAATAATTTTGATATGAATAATAAATTGTTGAACAAAGCGTAAAATACCCTCGTCGCGGCCACACCACGCCACACAAACAAAAGAAAAAGAGAAAAATAAAAAAACATGACTAATGAATGCCATTGGACGATTGCGGAAGCGAGTCAGCGTTCGTTTTATTAACGAAACATCAGCAAACTCTCACGAGATATAACAGAGAAACTAGAAAGAAAATCCTTACCTGGGAAATGCATCAAAGAACCACGTCCTTTTGGTGTTGCGGAAGACAACTCGCATGCCGGACATTAGCGGTGAATGAAGTATCACCGCTCCCACCTCATGACGTGTCGCCAAATCCACTGTCGGCACTGTTCCAATACTTTGACCATAAAGAATAATACTCTCCGGACTAATGTTGAATCTAAACAATGAGAATAATTCCCAATGAGTCATCCACAAATCAAGATAGACAACATTAAGACTCACCTATTCCGCATCGCCTGCCAAGCGGCTTCGATATCTGCATACAAATTTTTCTCCGAAGGCTTGCCCCCGCTCATTCCATAGCCCGAATAGTCATAGCCGAAGATGTTGCAATTGAGTCGCGATCCCAGCGATATATAGAAACTGCTCATCTGGCCCAGATCGACGGCGTTGCCGTGTGAAAAGAGCAGCGTGTACTTGGCATTTTTGCTGCACTTTACATAGATGCAGGTGATCAAATTGCCGCGTGACGTTCGTGTGAAGAAGGCCTCAACTTTGGACTTGTCGCGCTCCGAGTACTGCCATTCCGCCCGATCGAATAGGTGTAGATTGTATTTGATGTTTGTGTCGTCGGCAGCGGTTAGCTTGTATGTCGGCTCGGGCGGCTGGAAAGCCAACTTGGCTGCAATTGGCCCCGGACATGGGGGGCAGCAGAACATGCAGCATAATTCACTTAAACTGAACATTGTCTTTTTGATTGATTTTGTGAGTTCTTCTTAAAATATTTGTTTAGTGTTGTTTTGGGATCGACCAGGTACTGAAGGGGCTAGCTTGAAGGGGAACGTTGTTGACAAAAAAGACAGATTCAAAGCGAGGAGGGGACAACATGGAAGCGAAGGTGTTCTCTTTATTTTTTTACTTGGTTTTACTTTTGTACAAAAAATGGAAGAATAGACAGGATTTGGAGGATGGCCTGGTTCTTTTGTTAAACACTTTTTTCTTTTTGCTAGAATTATTGGATTTAAGTTAAGAAATTGGGCGAGTGATGTGCTTGATGGTGAAGCTGGGAGCGTGGAGCATTCGGTGTTGTGTTGGAAGTGTGCTTCTCACTTTTATTTTTTTCTTTGTGAAACTTTTTTTTCGTTTACCTTATACCATTCATTTTTTTTTGTCTTTTGTATTCCTCTTCGTTTGGTTTCTTTTTTCGACGAGTTCTTTTGTTGGTTTGGTGGTATGATGGAGATGGTTGGCGACGACAGCGAGACAGGAAAAATATAGAACCGTAGCGCGAGGGGCACAGATTGTGGAGATTTTTTTCTTTCGACGAAAAATCTCTTCCGAGTTTTATTTTACTTTTCTTTTGTTTAAACGATTAAACATCGACGTTATCTTTTTATTTATTTTTACTTTCTTTTTGAAAGAATTCTATCTAATTTTATTTATTTGAAAAACATTTTTTCTTTTTTTTTCAATTTTTATTAGCTACACATATTTTTCATTGATTTCATTTTGAATTCATATAAAAGAAGGAAGTTTTGAGATATCTAAAATTTCTTTAATGAATTTTAATTTTTTCTTTTCTTTTTGAGGAAAGAAAAAAAGGTTTTTCTTTCTTATTAATCACCCGTATCACAGATTTTTAACACAAGAGAAACAAGCCACAATGAAAAAATGAAATGGATGAATGTGCTGCTGCTGTATGTCCCGTTTAAATTTTTTTTTTGTTCGGATATTTTAAAGCTGTTCTGTCAGTTTTTCGGAATGGGCAGTGCCATGCGCAGTGGCAGGTATTATTGCAGTTTTCGTGTTCGAAATTCGAATCTCGTCAATTTTGTAGTAGTTTTGGTACAATCGCGTGGATTTATAAATTGTAGTAGATTTGTGAGGTTTGTTTGGTTTGGATATTCGGGAAAGGTGCGTTTGGTTGCTATTTTTGATTTATGATAAAATTGAAGTTGGTGGAATTGGTAAACCAATTTTTCCTCATCAAAATTTCATATAGATTGTGTGGTGATGCTGGTTGTTTTCCTTGAAGAAGAAGTTGCCTGTTTCTGAAGGAATCAACGCTCAAATTTACTTTATGAAAATGCTTACGTGAGCCTCTCATTGCTGTTTGTAAATCACTATTTCCATACTCTGAAAGTTCTTTCATTTGTATAGCCAATTGTTATGCTTATTTGAGATAAATTTGTTGGAAGGAGGCGTATGTAAAAGATTTGTGCAAGTCATCACATTTATGGCTTCGCCTGACATATACGAGTTCAGCCATACGAATTCAATGCATCCTACCACAATAAAGCTTTGCCTTTGACCACAGACAAGCAATTATACAGATGTCTCATCCCCATAGTAAAAAGTGGCTCATATTTTTTTTCATTGACGATCGACTATGAACAGGCAAAAAAGTTCTTTGCCTGTTCATAGAAAAGCTCCATGCCTGTTCTTACGAAAGCTTTTAAAGCTCTCTTGAATTATTGAATGTTTTCTCTGTTCCCTCTTTCGCTTGAAATCTTTTCGTTCCTTTTTCTTTTCTGAGGTCCGACCGATGAGAATAATAATAATATTATATTGAGTAAAGTAGATACAAATGTATCTGTTTGTTTTTTTTGTTTGTTTACTTTTGCATCTGTGTATAAGAGTAGTTCGTGGCTCTGAAGGTGAGAAGGTAAGAGCAGGTTGGTTAAAAGCAAAGTGTTTTTGTTGTTTTTTTTTTACGTTTTTTTCAATGTTATTTTACTGTATGATCAAACAATTGCCTTATTATTATTAAAATAAAAACTGGCTTATCAAAAATGTACATAAGTACATATTTCAAATATCAACAAAATGCTGTCCTCAAAGAAATTATCTTCAGACAAAAGTTATGTAAAATTTTTAAAATGATTCGTTTTAAAATGCTTTCAGTGCTCATTTTAAAGTTTTTGTTTGAACGATCACTAGAATTCGGATTAACTCTTTTAATGCGTCTTAGGTGCAGTATTGGCGTTCTTGATATTGACATGAAATTGGTCTCATTTGACGCACAATAACTTTCTTAAGAACTGATTAAGATCTAAGCGAAATTTGTTTACTGACTTTTAAGAGGAAGGAAAGAAAAAATTGACAGTTCTTCGCAAAAGGCGGTGCCCGTGAGAGATGAAATAAAAACTATGGACTCTAACCCACGGCATTCTGCTTAGCAGCCAACGGACACTACGGTGTGTTTCGACTATTTCACAAAAATCAGAATTCCATACAGCTTACGATTGTATCTTTATTTGCTGAATTTTCCGTTTGACTGTCCCAAAAATTAGTCTTAACTCAGGCTATATCTAGAGTGAAAACATTATAAAATACATTGAGCATTGAGCGGATAAAGAGTCCCTTCCGGACATAATATAAATATTAAAAAAAATTCCATTTTTCCATTGAAAAACAATGCACCTAAAATAACGACTTTTCTTTTGAAACCCAATGATTTTTCCGAGTTTTTCATCAAGAACTTCTATTTTCCGTTCGAAAATCCATTTTCATCAAGAACTTTGATTTTTTTATTTGAAAACCCATTTAGAACAAAAAATTTCAAGCATTTTTCCCGACCTTTGTTCAGGGGCGGATCCAGAGACTCTTGTTAGGGGGGGGGGGCGACCCTGAAAATGTTGCTTTAATAGGCAAAGAGAAATAGGACTTTGAAAGAACAATTAATCGTTCAGGATTTTGAAGAAGAGTGAAGATATAAGCCACTTAAGCCTTGGCTCTTCAAGAGCTGTCACGCCTTTCTATTTTTATTAATATCTCTAGAACATTTTTGGAGACAGGAAACCAAGCTGGTAAACAATGACAATGCTTCCTGCGTTAATTCAGTAGGCCAGTTCTGAGATCGCATTTTGACATTGGTGGAACATAATTCTCAGTTCTCACTGAGATAAAGTGGTTACAAATTGTTGTTCTGCATATGACAGTCACGTCAAAATAGCTGAGCAAGAAATCTAAATCTAAAATGATTTCATCTCAGAGATCGCAGAAAAATAACTCAGTTCTCAGCTGAGATTTTTAGTTCCACTTATAAAATCTCTGAGACCTCTGAGATTTCAGTGATTAAGTGTTCGGTGCAACTGGCTTTTTTTTTTCTCCGTAGTCCGTAGCCGTAGTCAGTTCTGTGATGAGCCTGATGGAATTGGGGAACCGATCTTAGAGAATGAAAGCTAACGTTGATACTAATTGCATCAAGAAGGGTTGAGGATTCTGTAGCACCAGATAAAATTTGGTGTACGAAAATAATGTCGGCAACTTCACGACGTTTTTCTAGAGATTGCAGGTTTATAAGCAACAACCGTTCTTCATACGGAGGTAAGTTGAAATTGTCAACCCACGAAAGTCCTCTTAGAGCAAATGAAATGAAGTTGATTTTATTAAAGGAATTATGTAAGGAAAATGTTGGTATTTTTAATTTCCCAGAGGAAGTTATTGTAAACGGTCCGATTTTGTGAATCTACAATTTTTGAATCAATCCATTTTATCATCATGTCAGCGTGTGTATATGCGTATTGGCGTTACGTTTTTTTCCACGATTCTCTCGAGAACAACTCACAGTATTGACATGAAATTGGACTCATTCGATGCGGGGTGGCGTTATTAAGTTTTGATTAAGTTGTCAGCGGTAGTTAAGCAATTTTTTAACTGGCATACAAAGAAAGTAGTAAAAATTCGTCATCTATGCATGAAAATTATGATAATCTCGCGAACCGCTCATAGTGCTGATATCAAATTGGTCTCGTTTGGCCCAAAGCGCTTGATTGAGAACTAAATAAGTTCTCAGCGAAATCGGTTTAGCGGTTTTTTGTAAGGATTGGAAAAAAAACCGAAAAAATCTAACAAAATCTGAAAGTATTCATCATTTTTTCATGAAAATTATGACGATTTCAGCATAAAATGTTAGAAAATATATTATTTTACAATATTTTGTTATAAACAATTGAAAATGTGTTTAAGCGGATATATTTTTTTGGTTTCTACTTCCTACAGTTTGATTTCATATAATCAACAATTGAATATTGTTTTTTTTTATTTTTTTCCTCTGGGAAGTAAGTCGTGTGGACCACAGGAGGTGCACTCAAATTTAATAATTCTATTTTCATCCGGATATAATGTTACCACGTACCACGGTCGTGATGATGATGATATATGTTTAACATTATTTTAAAACTATATTCTGCTTGTCAAATCACCAGATTTTAGGCGGCTTAGGGGGGCCATCAGCCCTATCGCCCCCCTCTGAATCCGCCCTTGCCTTTGTTTGATTTTCCTAGTTTTCCCACTCTTCCATGAGATTTTCCAATTTTTGTTTCACCAACCGTGAACATTTTTTCAAAAATTGCTATGCGGCATTGCAGTTTATTAAAACAATAATAGAAGTTATAAAAAAAAACTGCACTATTATGCAAAGAAAATAAAAAAAAAAAAAAACAATTTTTTGTACAAATTTTAAATAGAAATCAGCTTTTTTGTTGTCAAAGAATTATTCGGTTTTAATTCTTTTTTAAGATTGCAATAAAGCCGAAATACTTGTTTTGAAAATTTGGTCTTATTTCCAAATTTTTTTTTGGCGCAATTTCTAATAGATCTATAAGAATTAAGGCCAAATTGGGGCAGTTTCCTTTTTGAAAAGGAAATAAGACCGAATTTCAAATTCGGTTCTATTTCGTTGGGTTGAGCGTTATCTTACGTCACCCAAACATGATATTGTCAGGCGGAATTTACGTGCGAAAAAAATGTTTTGTAGTTTGATTGATCGAAACAGAGAAACGGTTAATTGTATTCATGCGAAATGTTTACTAAAGTCAAGGAAATTTTATGGGCTTTGATAATTAAGCCTCAGATTAGTTCAGTCACTAAATTCCATAAGATAACGGCAGCTTTTATGAAAAAATTGAAAATGCATACATAGTTTGGACCTTTTCTTAAATTGATAGAAAAGATTGAAAAAAAACAATATTTTTTTTTTTTTCAAAAATTTTTCTATAGGAAATTTAAATTTTCAAATCTGTCTTTTTTCTTTCTTGTAAGTCAATTTTTAGCAGAGATATAAGTCAAATTTGTGTTTTTGCATGTAAACCCATTTTTTGATTAGAAAAAAACTTGTAGCGATCTTAAACAAACAGGAAATTAATGCCGACAAAATTCTCAA
>CAKKXW010000003.1:44416462-44458936 GCA_920937365.1 Sphaerophoria rueppellii | reverse complement strand
ATCTTGTGAAAGCTTCATCTACCAAATAGGCTGTCTTCTATTAAGAAAGTTCCTTGAAAGATGGTAACGGTAATCTTGTGAAAGCTTCATCTACCAGATTGGCTGTCTTCTATTAAGAAAGTTCCACCGAACAACAACTCTTCAACAGATTTAAGCATACTTAATCTCCCTCTGACTGGGACAAACTCACTGACTGACAAACAAGCTCTAAAGCAATATAAGAAAGAATTAAGGAAGAGCAAGAGGAGAAACTTCTGTGGAAAAATAGAAAATACTTCAGAAGCCTCATAACTCAGACAAATTCTTTCAAAAAGTCCAACACCACCCAGTGCTTTAAAGACAGGAGCGGGCACGTGGACTACCACAGATGAAGAATCTCTTAATCTGTTACTAGACACTCACTTTTTAGGTAGCTCTGACATACTTAACGACTTAAAATCAGAGTCTCAAGCTTCTACAAGCTATTTAGTTGATCTAATAACGCGGGAAAAACTGTAAAGTTGTCTTCATTCCTAAAGCAGGGAAACCCTCTCACGTTAAGCCTAAAGATCTACAAGCAATCAGCCTATCACCCTTCCTTCTTAAGACATTGGAAATATTGATTGTAGTTCACATCAGACATAACTTGAAAGCATGTCTCATTTCCACAGCTCAACATGCGTACTCTTAGAGAAAATCAGTAGAAACAGCACTTCATTCGCTGGTACGTAGGTACCTAATAGCTTTCAACAACGTAAGCTACCAAGCAATCACAACAGCAATGGACAAGCTGTAATTAGATAAATCACTCATAGACCTAATAAGTCTCTTGCTTAAAAGCAGGACAATAACTTCCAGCATGAGTAGTTTAACTACCAGCAGAGTAGTGAATTGAGGTACCCCCCCCCCCCCCAAGGGGGTCCTTTCACCTCTTTTATGGAACATGGTAGTAAACGACCTGCTAACTTCAATGGAAGCATAGGGTTTCAAGGTGATTGCCTATGCTGACGTATTTGGGAAAAACCCTCAAGTTCTCTCGGAACTCCTACAAAATGCCTTAAACAGGCTGACAAATTGGCCTAAACAGTGTGGCTTGGACGTCAATCCACATAAAACAGAACTAGTACTCTTTACAAGGAGGTACAAAATTCCTCAGATTAACCCACTCACGATTAAAAGAATATCCTTTTCCGAATAAGCCAAATATCTAGGCCTCATTTTAGACAAAAAACTAAATTGGTGGGCAAATATTGATGAAAGAGTAAAAAAGGCAAAAAGGCCATAGGATCAAAATGGGGCTTCTCCCCAAAAATAACCCACTGGCTATACACTTTGGTAATCAGACCGATACTCATTTATGGAGTTGTCGTATGGTGGACCGCACTGGACAAGATGGTAAATCTAAATAAGCTCATCAAAGTCCAGCGGTCAGCACGTATGTGCATCACAGGAGCACTTCGCTCAACACCAACCGCAGCCCTGGAAGTGCTTTTAAACCTAACACCTCTTGACATCTTCTCCAAAATGGTGGCAGATAATTCATGCGTATAAGACTAAGAGCCACCTCCCAATGGATCAGTAACAACACTGGTCATACTATTATCCTAGACAACTTCAGATCTATTCCAGATCGCTTAGACCATACCACCCCAAAAATGGTATTCGATAATAGCTTCCAGGTTTCAATCCCTTCAACATCTTCTTGG
Source organism: Sphaerophoria rueppellii (assembly GCA_920937365.1). Classification (NCBI taxonomy): domain Eukaryota; kingdom Metazoa; phylum Arthropoda; class Insecta; order Diptera; family Syrphidae; genus Sphaerophoria; species Sphaerophoria rueppellii. Next base: position 44,457,251 of record CAKKXW010000003.1, on the reverse strand, counting down.
GAAGAAGAGAGACCCCTGTCTCCACAAACTCTCAAATAGTCCACGATTGTCGATCATCTCTGAATGAGATGACGGAACAGTTTAATATTCACCTCATTTGGGTGCCGGGCCACAGAGACATCCCGGGAAATTGCAAAGCCGATGATCTCGCCAAAAACGGAACACTTCTGCCTACTGTTAGACAAAGACAAAACATAGGAACACCACTTGCTACATGCAAATATCTTCTCAAGCAACATGCTCTAGAATCAACAAATGCTAGATGGTCGGTACCACCTGCCTAGCAACCAAACAAATATGGCCAAGCATAGACCTGAAACGGTCAAAAGGTCTGATTTCCCTGAGCAGACAAAATATAAGCTCTACAACTGGAGTCATAACAGGACACTGCCTCATAGGTAGACATGCTTTGAGGCTAGGGGTCTACGCAAACGACTTCTGTAGAAGCTGCATGGACGAGGAGATGCAGGAAACAATCCAACACCTTCTGAGTACATGTCCGACGCTCTCCAATAGAAGGAATAATTATCTCGGTAATCCCTTCTTCGATAATACCAGTGAGCTGGCAACGATCGCTACCATTAAAACTCTCTTTGAGTAAAAAGATGAACTTATCATTATGGGAAAATAAAAAGCCTTCTTCAGCTCAACTTTGCAGAACGTTGCAGCTCTCTTACGTGAAAGAGATTACGGAAGTCTTTCGAAATGGAAGAGAAAAGTTGAGAGTGAAATATCGAGGCTTACAGAAACTGATGTTGTTTTAAGTAGTCAAGCATTTAAAGTGATGTACAATCTTTACTACTCCATAATCTACGGAAAAACGACTCAGTGTGTGACCGAAACACCAGTTGCATGTTCTTGTTTCATTTGTGGGGCAACAATCTCGAAAATGGGTAAAATTGAGATCTTAAAAACCAGGCCTGTACCTAAACAAAGAAACTCTTATTTTCGGAAAGTCACGTATGCATTCTCGAATTAAGTTAATGGAGTGTCTTCTGTTCATAGCTTACAAGATGGACTTTAAACAAGGACGGGTCGACTAAGGTACTCGTCCAAAGAAGAAAGGAATCAACTGATTACTCGAAATCTTAACGAACAAATCGGAATACATGCTGAAAATACATTGATTGATTTGAAACATTTTTTTTTTTTTTTGAATTTGGAAATGGATATTGATTTTTTCCTCATCCAACAAGCGTCTCCAGCCAGCTCTGTTCCTAACTAGCTGTCTCCAGTTCGCACTCCAAGTTTGTTCAAGTTCTCTACCACCTGTGTGCTACACCCACAGTACACAGAATACAAGGTATTATATTCCCGATTTTCTTCCCCCAAAGTTCGCGCATATGTCACATTTCAGAGACCTAAATGTCAGAACAAAACAAAAATTGTTGTTGTCTTATCGGCATTTCTTTTTGTGCCTTTCCTCACTTCTGTCATCTTGGTCTCTGACAGATGCGCAATATAATACCTTATATTCTGTGTACTGTGTGCTACACCTGAGTCGCAGTCCGAAAACAAAAATAAACCTTCATCATTTTAAAGGGTTGATGACTGGGCAATAGTATACGTTATGCATACGTCCGTCTGATAACAGTCAATGTATAAGGTCGAAAAGCAACGAGCAAAACGTAGCTCATGGATGGCCTTCAGCAACGAAATAGAAAGTACAAATGAATCGGCAAGACCCAGGAAAATTCTGACCAAAGATTCAGTCGCTCTAGGATCTCTCAAAAAACCTACAGGCAGCTGGATTGAATCCTGAAGCGAAACGCTTGAGCTCCTTGTGAATACTCATTTTCCTGGCTGCGTAGGTGATATCCGTAGTCCAGAAACAGAGTTTCATACGGAAGCCCTAGTACCATCGGATATTATAACGGATGAAAGGATAAAATTGACCATTCACTCCTTTTCCCCGTACAAATTCCCTGGTCTAGACGGAATCTTCCCTATGATGCTTCAGAAGACCTTAAACATTATCATCCCACACCTAGCTAGCATTTTCAATAATAGCCTTAAATGGGGGTATGTTCCGTTATCGTGGCGTGAGGTAAAGGTAAACCTATCCATACGGAGGCCAAAGACTATAGACCCATTAGTCTAACATCGTTTATTTTGAAATCTTTTGAAAGGCTGGTTGATATGCACATCCGAAACCGGACTGGCTGCCCATCCGAAGCAAAGAGGAATGGATAGATAATATACCATACTCCAGTATGATGGCACAATTTACTGCAACTGAGGTAAAATCAAAGCTTAATTGTTTCATGCTGCCGCGAAGAGCTTAAGGTGCTTGGCGCACATCACAACATTAGACTCTGCTGGGTTCCAGGCCACAGCGATATACTAGGCAACGAGAAAGCCGATGAATTAGCAAGATAAGGGTCAATGCTTGACGTAAGCCAAGCTCAGCTAGCACCTCTAGCTGTTATAGGAAATATCAAAAAGAATAACTATCAAGGCCGATGAAAGGTGGAACCTTCTTGACACCTGCGGCACTACAAGAAAGATCTGGCCCTGTTTTAACAAACAAAGAACGGAAAGAATTATGCAACTAAACAAGGGATCACTTCGATTTCTTGTAAGCATAATCATCGGACATAATCTGTTAATAGGTTATCATATGAAAAGAAAAGAATGAGAATCAGTTCAAATGATCTATGCAGGGGATGCGGTGACGAGGAGGTGCATGAAGACACTTCGCACTTTCTGTGTCACTGTCCCGCACTCTCCCACCAAAGGAAGAAATTGCTCGGCAACTATTTCTTCGGGCATTTAGAAGAACTCTCTATATAGTAAACCAGGTACTAACATTCTGAACTTCGTCAAAGCCTCTAAGTGGCTTGACTAACTGAACATAGGTCTTTCTTGCCTGAGTAGCAATACTCACAGGTCTCACAATGGATCTGTATTGATCTAAGTGTGACGGTAACGACATCAACTGTCAGCCCCTTAACCTAACCTAACCTAACCTAACCTTAACAGACTTTTTGACAACCATGTTCCTCTGAGGATAAAGACTGATAAACAGAAAGACAAACACTGGTTTATAGACGAAATTCGTTGTTGAGTATCAATCAACGAAAACGCGTATATCAAAGTTGTGAACGTTTCAAAATGCTGAGGAGGAGGACCATCAATTATACCACCAATTGCAAAACAAATATGTATGCAAACTAAAACCAAGTGGTTCTCCAATCATCTAAATCTTTCTCAAAATGGCCGCAAAGTTTGGAAGAACCTATGCGAAGTTGGAATAGGGAAGCAAAAATCCGCTAACCTTGATGTTGATTGCAATGAATTGGCCAACTTATTTGTCTCCTTCGTTCCACAACCTTCATCTATGAGTCAACATCAAGATTTACATATATTTTTTCTTCCAATCATCTTAATCTTAGCAACCGTACGACTGTGCCTGCCGAAGAAGTTGTGGAGAATTTTATTTCTGTCACACAGATAACTCTGTAGAATGGGATTTGATGGCTTACATCCTTCATTCGTTGAAGCAGTCATGCCTTTTATCCAATTATCCTCCCGTACATAACATTTACCATCAACACAGTGCTGACTGAAAGTGAGTTCTCATCGAAATGGACATTTTCCATAATCTGAAGAATAGAATTGGGACTGAATATCGTCCCATATCTATCCTTCCTTTTTTGTTGATGGAGAGATCGATGCATAGGCATGTTAATCACCACTTTGACAATAACCAGCTCTTATCCCCTAAGCAGTCTGGATTTCGGCCTCATCACAATAGTACCATTACACTTCTAGATGTGCTTGAGCAATGAAAGCGGAAAAGGAAGGCCAAGGATGATGATAAAGTCACGTTCTTGGTTCTTTTTGACTACTCGAAAGCATTTGATACGATTGACCATAACATATTATGTAAGAAATTACCCACAGATTTTGGGTTTGCTCCGGAAGCTGACTGAAAGTCAAGCCCTTACAAGGCAGCTAACTGATTCATTCAACAGAGAGGAAGCAAGCAGTTGTTTCTAGAATAAAGGTTTCTGACGCATGGTGTTCCCCAAGGTTCTATCATTGGTCCGCTTTTGTTCTCGGCATACGTAAATGACATTTCCAGAACACTTAACTATGGGATTGTGCAAATGTTTGCTGATGATGCTACAGAGTTCTGCTTTGGGTCTCATTGAAAACTGTGTAAGCAACACCAAGGAAGAATGGTCAAACGAATGTGGCCTAGTTCTTAATCAGCTTAATGCCTAGTAGTCTCAACGAGTATGGTAGACCCTTCATATATTTCCACAGTGCTCTTAAATAATGTTCTAGTGGAATGCGTAAACAAGCCAGGGGGCCTGCAATAACCATATTCTAAGGACTAAGTTTTGCATGACCAGAAATTAGGAGAACAAATACTGCAATGTCCCAAAGGCAGTAAGAATTTTTGGTCATTTGTAAGAAACATGAGGAATTCTTCTTCCTCGGTCCCTACGCTCGTTGACAATGACACTCCAGTTGTTAGCTCTCTCGCGAAAGCTAACCTTTTTCCTAGGCAGAGTGTTATGACTCCCCCTGTTCTTGAGCGCGTTAATGATTCCATCGGACAAATCTCCTTCCGCACACGTGCTGTGGCGAGAGTCCTAAAGGATCTCAACATAGATAAATCTGCTGGTCCGGATGGTATCCCCACTATTGTTCAGAAGAGGTATTCTTCCACGCTGGCAAAACCCTTACGTAAGCTTTTCCATCAATCATATTCTTCTGGGCTCGTTCCGAGCAGTTGGAAAACAGCATTTGTCCGGCCCATTCCAAAAAAAGGCGAATCGTCCCCTATCTCCAATTATCGTCCGATTGCACTTATGCTCCTTCTTTCTATGTTCATGGAAACGCTGATAAACTATCAGTTCAAGAAATATCACGAAGACCGAAAGCTTCTTAATGACCGGCAGTACGCCTTTCGCAGCAACAGGTCTACTGGTGATCTGATGGTTTATCTCACCGAACAGTGGAACAAATCTTTACATCGTTTTGGAGAAAGTTAGATTGTTGCACCTGATATTCGTTCCCAGACTCACATCCCTCCTCTTCGGATGTGAGCCTGCAACGGCAAAATATGACAAGCTCAATTAACTCTCAACTGCATTGTACAATGGGGAATAAAAAACTGCGTGGAGTTTAATGCTTCAAAAACTCAATGGTGTCTTGTATTGTTGAAGCGAGATGTACCCCCTTCGTCACTGTCCATGAGTGGCATTTGCATCAGAGAAACCGAACATATCGAGATTCTCCTCTTATGAAACGATCACATACGCGTTGTCGCCAAAAATGCCGCAAGATGTTAAGGTTTTTTAAGACGATGCAAGAAATTTGTTTCTCCTTCTGACGTGGCTTACATCTAAAAAACATGTATACATACGTGTAAAGCTTGGGTACAACTCCCATATTTGGGCTGGTGTTCCAGCGACGTACTTAAGTCTTTTGGACAGTATTTCAAAAAAAAGCTTTCAAGATGATTGGTGAACATACCATCGTTGAGACATTTACGTCACTTGAACATCGGACATAATAGCTGCGTTTTATTATCCTCACTAACCCATATGGGTTAATATTTTGCACACAAAGCAACAACAACCTGTAACCCCGATACCTATCGGGGTTTATTTTTTAACTCTAAAATGTGTTCTAACTATGGCGGATATATGGCGAGTGCGAGACAAAAAAGAAGTTATTGTAGAAAGATTTATTAATATCAGCCATATTAATAAAAAATAACACGTATTCCACCCTTAGATACAGTTTTATGAAGCCAGTCAATTGAATTAGAATTAATAAAAACAAGTTGTTTGTGGAAAAGCAAAATAAAATTTATCAGGGTTGCGTCTCGGAAAAAACATAGTTTGAACTTCAACCTTCATAACCCAGATCGTTTTATTATCACGAGGTAACGCATATGGGTTAGTGAGGACAATAAAACGCGGCTAATGTCTCATGCCTCACCCTCTTTTACCGTTACTTCAACGGTTTATGCTCTAGTGAAATAGCCAGCTGCATTCCTCGCCTTAAGATATTCAACAGTAATACCCGCGCCTCCGGGAATGCCCATCAGTTCACCCTCAAGCTCAACTTTGGACGTATACAGTCATGTTCAGGGAATCATTCTTTAGCCGTACTACGTGAATGTCGAACTCTCTTCCACACTCTGTGTTCCCCAGTCATTCTAATGTTCAAGAATTCAAGATCAATGTTTACCGACACCTCATTTTCTTCACACTCCATCTTTGATAGTTTTCCTTACGCCCGCACATTGCTTTGGAAAAAAAAGGGAATATAAAACCCCTTGAGTGCTAGGTATCTGCGCGTCCAAGAAAGATGAATGTTGTGTTCAACAATGCAATGATTGGGGAACGAATAATAATTCGTTGTCTTTGGGTTACGTCGGTCGTTACGACCATATCTCTAACTACTCTTAAGAACTGTACGGTATAAGTTTTATGAACATAGTAAACCAAAAGACTCTTGGACAATGTTATTTAAATCATCCAGACTTAACAGCCATCTGACTTGTTCAATCATATTTAGTTTCTAACGTTTAACAGAACTCAAATTACCTATTTCAATTCCAAGATTTACCCGTCTCACATCTGAGCGACAGTTTTTCATTGGTCGAATTCATCTCTGGAATGTGCTATCCCATCTCCCATGAATAAATTAAAAAGAATATATCAACTACAAACCAAGAAAATGAAGTTTCGAGCTCTGAAAATTTGAACATCCTATGATTCATAAGGGTCCGTAGCTTAGTGGTTAGGTGCTTTGGCTGTTAAACAGAACTTCGTGGGTTCGAATCCTACTCAGGCCCAAAGTTTTTATTTCATCTTTCACGGACACTGTCTCTTGCGAAGAGCTGACAAGACTTCCAAGAGTATTTTCTATCATGAAAAAGTGCTTCTCAACTTTGCCGTTCGGAATCGGCGTAAAATTGTAGGTCCCCTCAATTCTTCACACGTACCTAGAAAATTGTTGAATGAGAGTAAGCCACTTAGGCCTTGGCTCTTCAAGAGCTGTCGCGCCACTCTATTTTTTATGATTCATAAAGCGAAGTGGCAAAGCGAAATTCCAATAAATTAAAACGAAAGATTTTAATTAAAATTTTAAATTTCTTTATATTTAATTGCTTGTTATTTTTTTAACTTCTTAATTGATCTAAATTATTCTAATATCTAATTTGTACATAATTCAATAATCATTTATTTACATTTATTTAATTTTTACTCTTCGAACACAATTATTTTAATTTTAAAACAAATATTATTTTTTGGCTCGAAATAAATAACGTGATTTTCTAAATATCGTATTTACACGCTGATTAAAAAACTCAGCATTTACATTGGCAAGATGGAGTTATAAAAAAAATGAAATTGAAAAAGTAACAGGAACTGTTAAAAAAGTTAACAAAAAGACACAAAAAAGAACTGGTATAAAAATGACATCGAATATAGATGGGCTCGGTTTGGGTTTATGTAACATATCACAAAAAATAATATCCTATTCGGGACCCCGCATGGAGGCCTTCACTCTACTTGGAAGTTAGAAGACCGGAAGAGGCGGCAGGTATCCTCGATACACAGCCTGTGGATCAGAAGTAAAAAGTGCCGCCGCAGCGGCTGCAGCCGCTGCCTGTTGTTGCTGCTGCTGTTGCTGATGATGATGAAGCTGCTGTTGGTGGTGCTGCTGGATTTGATATTGATGATGGGGATGTAGGAGCGAATGATGCATTTGATGCTGCGCCACCGCTGGTACAAACATGGACGACGAGCCCAATTGACTGGGATGCATCACAAAATTGGCAGAATAGATGGGGAACGATTGCTGATGATGACCGATTTCCATTGATGGTGGTGTAGGAGCCGTCGGCAATGCAGGCGATATCCGCAAATCCGTCGGTTCGGAGTTGCAGAGTCGACTTTCACCGATAGGACTGCTTGATGGACCTGCGTGATCGGGAGCAATGAGGCTCTCGATGTCAAACGAACGCTTTGGGCGTGTTGTTGATGGTGATGCCAAAGCGGAAGACATCATTTGTGAGGGTTGTGGTTCGGGCGACGGTGTTACAAGATCCAATTCGGGCGATGGCGATGTTGGTGGCATGTGACACATTGGAGGACTGTGCATTTGATGGTACATAGCTGGATGGTGTTGATGTCCATGTCCGGCCAAGTGTGAATAGTCCCAGGTTTGATGTGGTTGTCGTTGTTGTTGTTGTTGCTGAGCAATAAAGAACCGATTGAAGCTAGCAAGGGCAGCTAATTCACCATTGAGCATGTCCTTCTCAAGTTTCTGTACACGGAAACGTTTTCTGCGACGAAGTAAACTTCCGTTCTCGAACATATCGAACGCCTTTGGATGCAGAGTCCAGTAGGAACCTTTGCCGGCCTTGTTGGTGCTCCTGGGGATTTTGATGAAACAATCGTTGAAGCTCAAATTGTGACGAAGTGAATTTTGCCATTTTTGTGTGTTCTTGCGGTAGTATGGGAATTTATCCATGATAAATTTGTAGATGTCGCTTAGGGGCAACATCTTTTGTGGGGAACTCCAGATGGCCATTGCCGTCAGGGATATATAGGAGAATGGTGGCTTTTGATCGCCATATGTTTCTTTAAGTGGTCGGGGCATGGTTTCTGGTCTTTTTTGTTTCACACTTCACGTCACTTATCACACTCACTTTTGGTTTTCAATTTTATTTTTCTTCTGATTCACAGTTTCTTTGATATTTCACAAATTTTGTATTTTTTTTTGGGTTTATTTTTTCTTCTCTTTTTTCAAATCTCAAAATTTCGTTGAGAAAGACTTGTTTTCACGACGAGATCAAGTTGCTGACTGATGTTATACTCGTTGGGAAGGTGTAGGTATATAGGCGACGACGGATGGTGGTGGCAAGGAGGTAGAATATGGCGGCCTAACACGCACACATTTACCTGTTTCCCTATAACTGTATACCTATAGTGGTATTGCATGTTTCTTGTGCGCAGGTAGAGGAGTTTCCGATTCTGTAATTTGATCGAAATGAATGCTGGAAGGGTGGAGTTATGTTCGTTAAGGTTTTCCCATTCTTGTATGGGATTGGTTAATGGTGTGCGCGTGTGCGTTAAATTATTTTTTTTTTAAAGGGAAATCAAATTTATACACAAAAAAATATTAATCAGGAAGCTGATTAAGGAAAAAAAGAAACTGACTTGAATTAAATTGATCCTTGTTAGTGCAAAGAAATGACCGACCAAAATGCTACCACAATAGCTTCACAATAAAAAAAAATGTCTTGCAGATAATGCAATATTTGTGTTAAATAAATAATATTAATCTTAAATTCAGCTTATTGGACTGGGAATTGAAAATTATGGGACATAAAGGCAATTTAATCGATTTTCAACATTTTAATTTAAGGGTTAAGTTAATGTTCCCTTAAAATAATAGTTGTTTAAAATTAAGATATTGCTACTGTTATTGTACTAATTCATTTTTTATAATTTCTTATCAACATATTTGTCGGAGACGGATACCATGGGAAAAATGTTTGGCTGTTCATTTTTGCAAATTCATTTTTTAGTTTTCAATAATTACTGTTAAACGATGGACAATGTATTCAAGAAAAGTGTACTTAACTAGATCTTATAGTTAACATAACGGTTCCAACCGGCGGGTGCTCCATATTATTGACCAGGACTATTGAGAGATATCTTTTATGATATTTTACAAGCGCTATGGTTTTGTTTCCTTAAAAAAAATCCTTTGGTCCAAAAATAGGACATAACAGTAATTAAATGAAATGGTTGCTATACTTATTTATCAATTCTACCACGAAGCAGAGATAATGACTAAAATAATGCTTATTGGTAGACCCCGGGGCCGGGGTTGTGGACAGTTAGTTCGCATGAGCTAGGAGGAAGCGGTCCAGAAAGTCCTTTGGGTTATTACAATAGTACAATTCATGATTGTGGAGAAAGCGTGCATACTTTATTTGCAGTATGATACCCTAGACAAGACGAAAAGGAGTAGGACCAGGCTTAGATGAAGGAAGAAGCATTGTCGGCTAGGCTAACGTCCGTATATTGTATTGCTGTACGTTTTTCTTATCCAGAACAAGTTTATTTTTGTTATTATTTTTTAACTACAAAATTCATGAATTTACTTTATTCCCGCTTTTAATTGATTCAGAAAATTTTTTAGCAATAAGCTAACTTATAAATAAGGCTATGGTTTATAATATTTCCGGAGGTTTACGTTTAAAACGGTATTAGCCATTTCTGTGTCTGTGCAAGATGACAATGGAAAACTCACGCTGTTCCATCATGGTCGGTTTTAGACAAGGCGATAAGCTGTCATGCGATTTTCTTCTTGTAAAGATTGTGCAAAACTCCAACGTCAACACCAGAGGCACAATCTTTCAAAAGTACGTCCAGCTACTAGGATAAGACGTTGACATAATTGGAAGAACACAGCGTGATTTCAGTGGAGTGGAGGTGGGTCTAGCGGTTAACGAGAACAAGACCAAGTTAATGCTGTCAACAAAAAGGGGCAACCAACATCGACGCTAGGCGCAAACGTCATCATAGACAGATTAAGGATTCTACCTAGGAACCGCTATAAGCTAAGGCAACAACACCAGCGCTGAAATCAAACGAAGAATCACTCTTGCCAACCGCTGCTTCTATGGACATAGAACGCAATTGAGTAGTAAAGTCCTCTCCTAAAGTCCTAATGTAATGGTGCAGAGACATGGACCATGACAACATCCGATGAAAACGATTTGGGCTGCTTTGAGAGAAAAAAAATTCTTCGAGTGACTTTTGGTTCAGCCTGCATAAATGGAGAATGGGTATGAGTTGTTCAGCGACACTGACCTAGCCAGAAAAGTTAAGGTCCAACGACTAAGATGGTTGGGACATGTAGAGCGAAAAGATAATAATGCTCCGGATCGTAGAGTCTTCGAATCCAACCCGGAAGGACGTCGCAGAAGAGGAAGACCGTGACTGAGGTGGAGCACACAGGTGGTAGAGGACTTGAACCAACTTGGCGTGCGAAACTGGCGACAGCTAGCTAGGGACCGAGCTGGCTGGAGACGTTTGTTGGATGAGGCCCTGGTCCGACGTGGACGGTAGCGCCACCATAAGCAAGTACGCGAGCATATAGAATATATGGAAAGCATTGAATCCGTGGAAAAATTAATATTTTGATCAAATATGACATTACGATGATGGGGGAGTCGAAAAAAGTTGTTCCGGCGATTCCGCCCGTTTGTCTGTCTGTCTGTAAACGCACCTACAGCCTTAACCACTGAGCGAATTCGCGTGGATTTTTTTTTGATCTTAAAGATCAAAATTTAGGGTAGCCACCACCCAATTTTTTCGGCCAAAAAACAAAAGTTTAAATTTTCTTAAACGACTCATACGATTTGTTTTTTAAACACCGTTAACCCGAGAAAGGTAACCATGTTTTACAGTACGTTGCAGGCAACCATTCGTCGAATCGACGAAGCGTTATTTAACAGCGCTTATGAGACAAAGTAACTAACTTATTTCTTTGAAGTTGAATAGTTTATGTTTATTAGCTATTTTTCTTTTTAGTACAAACAAAAACAAGTTTTTTTTAATATTCTAGTTTTATTTAAGAAAAAGTTCGTCGGTCGATTCGACGAAGGTTACCCTTCTAGGGTTAAACATTTTCTTTTCAAGTCGAAGTTCGTACGACCCAGTTTTGCACATTGTTTATGCCGCAGAAAAAACATTCTTCTCTAAAACTGTCCTAGAGTCAGTAGAGTAAATCATTGGTTATGCCTTGACGTTATCTTCGACTCCGAGATATTTGCTTCAGGTTGGAAATAAAGTAAGAAATGTTGTAAATGATAAGGGTACCAGTGTCTTTTCAATTCTTCTGCCCAAAGACGTAAATATTTTAAAATTTTCACGGACATTTTTTGATGCATCTCTTGTCCATGCGCAAAATATTTTACTCCAGGAACGTGAACGTTTGCATGCACCAATGAATCGTGTAAGATTTTTGACGGTGAAATATGTTTGAAGAAATTGCCAACTCTGAGTTGACGTTGCATAAAAATTGCGTGACTCTTAAAATAGAGAAAAGCAGTGATTTTTTTTGGCGTGATTTGCAGCCCTTAATATCTTGCCACCTAAGTCGTGGGCCTTCTGGGAATTTCGGCAAAAAAGCATTTGATGGAGTTAAAATCATCCTCTGGTGATTACTATTTGTCATTGATATCTATTGATGGATCCCTGATTCATTACAAAAGAAATTTCCTATTTGCGTTCTATTCAAGATAGTGCTCCGTATAATCTCCGATACTCTTTCTCATTTTTAATAATGATCGCCTGTTTAATCTACTAATAAATAAGACGAAGCAAGCAACTTCTTCCTCTTATGTTGCTATCATCTATGAAACGCACATATATACGTCTAAGGCTTGAATTCAACTCTCAGCCCTGGGCTCGATCTTCCGATACACATACTTTGCTCTTGCATTTTGGACAGTTACCCCTAAATGTTGGAGACAAGTGGTGACTTTACAATCTTTGAGTGATAAGTGTCGCTGTCGCTTCAATATCGATTTCATCCTTTAATCACTTTTACCGGTACTTCAACGAATAGTTAGTTTATTAATCCAACCTTAGTAATTCAACCGTTAAACCTGCTTCTCTAGGAGTTCAAATGGACCAAAATACATTTTTAACTCGCCCTACACGAATGTGGAACTGCTTACAACTAACGCTCTATCTTCAAAACTCTAACTTACCTTGACATAAATGCGGAATTAATAAATTAAAAACACACTTGGGCGCGTGTTCACTAATTTTTCATTAGTTTTTGTGATACATATCACTTTCAAGGAATAGTAAAGTTTCAAAGTTAATTTCATGAACCTTCATTTATAAATATCTATTTAACTTTCGATTCTGGATTCGAACATTAGTCTGAGAGCACATTATTCAAAGGCGCTAATGTCGTCTGGCCCAGACGAAAGAAAGTTAACCCTCTTGTCGGGGTATATGTATAGATACCTACTTACAAATATGTGAAAAAAATTAGTTAAACATGCGAATCTTGATCCAGATTTGTATTGATCTGAATCAGCAATTATTTCTATTGTTCAGTACTGTTAGCATCTCAGTATCAAAGAGAAAGAACAAAAGAAATGATCCTTGACCATTTCTCACACAATAGAAGTGCTACTCAAAAATTCACACGCAGCAATTTGCGAATCCTTTTGTCAAATCTAAATTAATGACCTCAAACGTCCTAAATGACCACCCATTGGGAGCAAAACAACACAAAATCTGCCACTGAACCAATTAAATGCCATTATCCTTTGTCTCGCACCATCAAAAAATTTCTCAAGTGTCCAGAAATGGACCACAAAACAAAAGACCACAGCTCTATACGTCATACAAAATTCTCTCTACACACACAGCGACAAACTCATGATTCTTCCATGTCATTAGCATGCCGGCCGATTGCTGACCCTCATTATCCTTCTACCTGTGACAATTAAAAATTCTATACCTTTGTCTCTGTATACACAGAAAGAAGGTCCTTTAATATCAGCTTTTATGATTGATGTAAGCAGAACGCCTACTTTCCAAATATTCGAAAATGTTTCTTCAGGTAAATGTTTAGGCTGAAAAAAACTTCACAAGAATGGAAATGTTTATTGTTTTATGACATTCGTTCGTTCGTTTTGTTGCATTATGGATATTTGGCTAATGTTATGGATTATCCTGAGAAATTTGCAAAACGTTACGCCTTATGTTTATTTTGAGTTTTATTGCATAATTTCATAAATTCTCTTACGTAGTCGGGTCGCGTCGCGTCGCGTCGGGTATAGGTTTAACCGAAATTTCGTTTCGTTCGTTTTTAAGGATTCGCATTGTTTGAAATTTCGCGCCATTTCCAGGTATTCGGTGTTTCCTCCAAATCTTCATAAATTTGGCGACAATAAAAAATATTCTCACCAGTAATATCCTTGAAAGCATGAATCAGTGCGATCAGATGGTTATGATTCCCCACCATCCGAACAGAACACCCGCAAACACTGTTCGATCCTGTGAGCCAAACACAGAACCTGTTAAGATCCTTTTGTCAATCGGTGGAGTGTGAAAATCAAAACACACTTTGATTTTCCGCCTGATCAAAGGCCGAGCCGCCTTCGCATTGTGCAAATATCGGTCGGCTATACGATGGGAGCTATGAAAATCCATCAGGATCGATGTGTATAGTGCGCCTGGATAGTCGGTGCTGGTTATATAGCCACAAAGGCACCGATATGAAAGCCCTCTTTCTTTTCAATATGCGATGATCACAATTTTCCCTTTATAGCCTATTTTCTGTGCCATTGTTGTGAACTCTACTGGACGTGTACAAAGTGAATAGATGAGGGACTCTATCGCCATTCATTGTTGATGCTGTTGTTGGTTGTGGTGTTTGTGATGGCAAACAAGGCGAACAATGAGTTACCTGACCACAATCTAAAAATAAATCATTGGCACATCTATGGGCCAACCATCGCACAACTTACCACATCAAAAAGGATTCCCGATTTCCTTAGACATCACATTGAAGATCGAACAAACAAAACAACACACAAAGTACCAAACGTCATTGTCAGAAAATTAGCTGTCCCTTCTTAAGTTGGATTTTCTTGTTTTCTTTTTGTAACTACTGTGGCACGATGATGGCAGCAGTGGCGGCGGCAGTGTTGTGTGGGGATGATCTAAGATGGATAATCAAAATTGAGGTGATCATGTGTAAGGTGTGTCATTCAGTTCGACGTAACACAGGGTCGGACTAGATGACTTGGGAGGTATGAATTTTCATGTCAAGAACTCGCTGATTTCCAGATTTTTAAGATGACAGATTGGATCGATCCCCATTCAGCAAAAAAACAGTTTAAATTCACATCCTTTAAACCAATACCACTTTTAGTCAGTTTTGAAAATTTTTAACTCAACGCAATCCATAGAGAAGAGCGGGCCCAAAAGGTCCTTACAAATTTTATAAATTTCGACCCTGAATTTGTTACACAATACTCGTCAACTCACTGAACATGATCACTTTTTGTCTAACAAAACGAGAAAACAATAACAAACAGGTCTCTCTCACAATACAAATTGAATGGACGAATTAAGACCAGAGCACACGAGGATAATGCCATCGATCGCATTTTTTTTCAATTCATTTTATTTTTTGACTCATGTTTTCACATATTCGGATCAAGTAGACAATAAGAAGTGATGTATTTAAAAAAATGTGTAACAGGAGAAAAAACAACAAGCTGGAAAATCGGAAAATTAGATGAAAGATAAATAACATTTTCGGGTTATTGTTGTGGCAAATGCCGACAAAAGTGATATTATTCCCAGCTAAGCATATGAGATTAGATGCTTGTTGATCGGTGGATCTTTGTAGTTTTTGTTTTTTTTTTTTGTGTGGAAAATGTTGCCATTAGAGCTATTAGATAATCGTTATGGAAGTTGGAGGAGTATGATCTAAAAAGGAGGTCTGAGGAATATGTCAGGCGGTAGAGAATCAATTAGGTCTGATTTTGATTGCACTCAGAGCAAACATGCACTGTTTTTCTTGCGACTTGCCATACATATGGCAAATATTGAATTCGTAAAAAAAACACTTGAGATTTTGATCAAATATGACATTACAATGATAGCGAATTCGAAAAAAAGTGAGTCTAGCGGTTCCGTCCGTTTGTCTATCTGTCTGCAAACGCTCTTGCAGCCTTAACCACTGGTCCGATTGGCTTCAAACTTGAAAATTAGAGGTTTGAGCGATTTCAAAGTAAAGATTGGAGTAACCACAATACAAAATTTTCAGGCAAAAACCAAAAGTTTGAATTTTCTCCAAAACGTTTTCTACGATTTTTTTTTAAAACATCCTTGTAACATTTTTTACGGAACACTGATAATATTTAACTGTCCTCACGCAGTATAAAGCAGACAATACTGCGATCCAGGAAATACAATGGATTTAGGATCAGGGACAATAAGAAGAGAAAATTGTGACATTTATTACAGCTGTCGTCAAAGAATACACATATTTGGATGCGGATTCGTAGTGGGAAATCGGCTAAGATCGATTGTCATGAATTTCAATCCAATTAATAATCGCCTGTGGCTGTAATTCGCATCAAAGCCACACTACAAAACATCAGTATAATATTGGCGCCCCTACCGATGATGCTGAGGAGTCTAGCAAGGAGGATTTTTACGATCTCCTGTATAGAGCCTACGGAGCCTATCCATAGTACGACGTCAAAATTGTACTCTGAGACTTCAATGCAAAAATCGGGAAGGAATACATCTTTGGCGGATCAGTTGGAAAGCACAGCCCCCATGAAGTTACAACAGACGACGGCTTCCGACTAATCGATAATAGTGATATGTAGCACTAGGTTTCCAAGACGAAAGATCTACATAGCAACCTGGGGTCCTCCGGATGGTCGAACCACCAATCAAATCGACCAACATCTTCAACGTGCGCACTTTCCGAGGAGCAAATGTTGACTCTGACCACATTCTGGTAGTAGCGAAGTTAAGAACTCAACTATTAAACGACAGAAAACATGTGCGGCCCAAAGACAGAACTTCAACATCGTTTGCCTTAGCACCCCGAAGAATGCCAGAGACTACAGTGAGATCCTGAGTGAGATGCTCTCCGTCGTACTCCCAAATGCCACAGCCATCAACGCTCTGTGGAACCGGCACTGCGAAACAATTTAAATTGTTGCCGAGCCCACCAAAGGTTACCAGCCTACCCCGGAAAAGAACCCGTGGTATGATGATGAGTGCGCGTTATTGAAAAGAGAGGCGGAAAATGCACGTTTGCAGATGCTGCACCGCACCACAAGAGCAGCAAGAGAAGGGTACCTAACAAAAAGGAAAAATGAGAAAAAGACCCTGCGAATGAAGAAAGGAAGAAAGAGCATCCGCATTTTCTCAGCCAAACATCAAGAAGAGTCTCGGGAACAACACCCGACGCTTTTTTTAAAAGTCGAAATAATAAGCTTATCGTTTTCAGAACCCGGACATAGGCTCTTCGAAATAGTGAAGGAAACTTATTCACCGAAGCACAGGGAATTGCAGATGTTTTCAAGCAGCACTTCCAACAGCTGCTGAATGCGCAAAATGTCGACCGAGCCAAAGACGAAAGAGATGCATAACCAGTCACTGGAAGATTCAGTTCCAGCCCCCAGCTCAAAAGAGATTGAAAGAGCCCCCCAAAAGCTAAAAAAAATAACAAGTCCGCCGGGTTGGATAGCATATCTGCTCTTAAATATGAAGGTGTTATGATGAACCGCGTCCACCAGGTCATCACGAAAGTGTTGGAGGAAGAATTCATGCCTAATGACTGGTCTATATATGTTCACAGCGATTGAAAAACAGGTGAAGCTCGTTGGTTTTGAAGTGAATGACGACAAAACAAAGTATAGATATTTACTTACTTACTTTACTTTCTTACTTTAGGTGGCGCTACAGTCCGTTGTGAACTTGGGCCTCAATCCCTAGCTAGCTGTCTTCAGTTTTGCACTCCAAGTTAATTGAGATCCTCTTCCACTTAAGTGCGCCACCTGAGTCGCGGTGTTCCTCTCCTCCTACGTCCCTCGGGAATAGTCTCGAAAGCTTTCCGGGCCGGAGCATTGGTGTCCGCTCTAAATGACCGAGCTATCTGAGTCTCTGGACCTTGACCCTTCTGGCTAGGCCCATGTCGTTGTACACCCCTAGAGTTCGCTGTTATATCTTCTTCGCCATTCCCCTTCAATCCACACGGGGCCAAAGATGACCCGAATAAATTTCCTCTGGAAACAGCCTAAGGTACTTTCATCCGATTTTGTCAAGGTCCATGCCTCTGCGCCATACAGCAGGACTGGGATGATGAGGGTGTTGTACAAATTTACCTTAGTTGCTCGAGAGATGGCTTTTCCACTCAATTGCTTTCTTAAATCAAAGAAACAGCGATTAGCAAGAGTTATTCTTCGTCTGATCTCGGCGCTGGTGTAGACAAAGTAGATACTTTCAACAAATACCTGAATATCTGTCCTGAATATGATTCTAGAAATTACGATGAAGCTCTTGGATTTTCTTGAGGAATATCATGTTAACATCTAACAATCTTAAAATGAAAGCCTGGTCAGATGTCATCAATTTAAAAAACATCAGAAAAGTTTTAACAACTTGAACGAAGTTATTATACCTAATAATATAATTTCCACATCCCAAATTGATTCTCTTTTGAGCAAATTTTTTTCCGCTCCTTCGTTCGCTAGCAATGGTACAAAATTTCGCGCGAAATTTTTAATTTTTCACTATCTCTCTCCAAAAAAAATTGCAGTATCGTTTAGGTATAGTTACCTACCCAGATAGTAGTTGATTTAGCAGAGCACTATCTGGACAGAGGCAGAAATAAAGCGTAAGCGACTGACCTTTAACAGACCATTGCTCGCTGCAATAGAAGTTTCAATGGAGTCGGTAAAATTCATTGAATGCAACAAGACAATATAAAAAGATAGGCGGAAGTTCTGATGTAGACAATTAATAATAATGGTGTCCCCCAGACTCTGTGAACTGTGAAAGTTCTACAAATAGAAACGAAATTGAATGAGGGAGAGAGGTTTCTCTGAAAACAAAGTTCGATTAAAATTAGGAGACTAATGCCCAATTTCATAACCGACTTTAAACATTTAACAGGCTTTAAAATCGTAAAATAAGATTTTTTTGGTTTCAACGAGCGTTTTTTAAACAAACAAGCTTTTGAAATCCTTTTAAAACTAAATGCCCATTTTTGGCTCATTAAATTTTAAAAGTGTCATTGAATATTTTACAAACTGATAATAACGCTTTCTCATTTATTCTCAAACAATTTTCATAAGGATGTCAATTTTGACAAAAATTTCCCTGAAATCTTCCATTTAAAGTTGGTGAAGCTCAAAAGTTTTAAGGGTTAGGTAAAATTTAAAAAGAGTTTTGCTAAAAGTGCTTTTAGTGTTGGTTTATGAAACTGGGCATAATAATTGTGAAGGTAATAGTTAATAAGTGGGTTGTGGGTACCCTAAAAATTGTAAGGAAATGGAGGTCTCTGAAATACGACGCAAGCAGATATTTTGTTGACGAATACATTGTATTTATGTAATTACTCCTTGCCTGAGTCTCCGATTGATATCTATTTCATAATTTTGTTTTTTCTTTTAAATATTCTCTAAGCTCCAAAATCTTATGTGCTTTGTTTGATAAATAAATCCTCTTTCTAAAAACTTACTCTTCCCTCAAAATATTCTCAAATTAATTGGTTATTTCTTAGCTCTTCTGTGATTTAGCTGAATTTTTCGGAATCTCTTTTTATGTTCACATCTCTCTTATCGAATTTTATTGACATAATTCCGCGTTGTAGCAAATTACCAAACATTCAGCAAAATTCTGCGAAAACCTCATAAAAGTGTTACAAAACTACAGAAAAAAAAATAAAACAAACTCAACACGAGCATCTAAACACACAAAACAATAAACCCAAAAATCAAACATTTGCTAATCCTCAAAAAAAAAAAAAAAAAATACATAAACCATCCGCCCAAAAGGGCAATAAAAAACAAATTTACTTAACTTTGCATTTTCGACTCCTAATCTCTGAACAAATTTGTCGGCATTTTGTCCGCTAACCTTTTGAAGTCTTTCAAAAACAATGAAGACAATTTTTGCAACGAAAAAGAAGGTCGAGATGCAAAAACACTCGCGTTCAATTTCGTCCTTGTGTTTTAATGAAAAGAATTCAAACCCGTCGGCATTTTTGTCAAAATGCAAATTTCAAGACGACACAGAACATTCAATGGAAACGGATATTTCATTGCTTCCGTTGTAAAATAAATTCGTTGTTGCAGTTAATAATTATTTTTCTCAACATGACAAAAAAAAAGACCATGAGATTACCTAAATTTTCGGTCGAAGAGTTCTCGAGAATTTCGAAAATGCGAAAAGTGGTCGTTTCTGTTGTGATTGTGATGCAATAAAACGTTTGTCGTTTATTTGCAAAATTCTTAATTATACCTTTTTTGGGATGGAAATATTGAACTAGATTTTTATATCTTTGTGTGAAGATAACACTACCTGTGCGTACCTGAATTGTGACCTATGACGACCGGAGGTCATAAAATTTATGATTTTGTTGAATGTTTTGAAAGTGGGCGTTGTGTTGACGATTTCCATCATCTTTATGATGGACGGGGTAATAAAAGTGTTAATAATAAAAAATAAAACATATTTATACAATTCTTTAACGTAATAAGTAAGTTTTTACCTCTCTTCCAAAAAATGTCGACTGGAGTTCTCGTTTTTCCAAGTACTGGATTTTTCCACAACAATAATGCAAAAGGAGGAAACATTAAACCCCAGGTCATCTTAATCTAAGATTTGTGAATATAGAAACTACCTAATATATTTCAAAAAATTTCGTTTAGCAATATTTACGAAAATATATTGTTTACCACATTAAATTGCAATGAATACTTACAAAATTTATTACAGATATTTGGACTTTTTCTGAAAATATTTATTACTAGCCGACCCTGCGAATCTCGTCTCGCAACCCTTCAGAGCAGCGTCAGAATAATTATAATTAACAAAGATATTGTTAATGGAATTTGATCATATATTTCCCAAAAGCCCAAAAAACAAAAATCCTAACAAAGATATTGTTAAAATGCAATATGTGATTGGCTTGAATCCAAATAGAGAACTACATAGTATATCTGAATTTTTCCATTACATTACATTACAACTAACTTTCTACTTTCATTAAAGCACGTAGTAATATGAAAACAAACAACAAATTCTCGTTCTTCTGTTGTGTTTTGACTATTTCACTTAATCGGAATTTCGGACAGTTTTCGAATGTCCCCCTTATTTGCAGACTTTTCTCGTTAGATCGTCCTAAAAACTTGTTTTAACTCAGGCTATATCTACATTGAAAATTTTACAAAAATGCATTGAGGATTGAGCGGATTAATTGTCCAAACGGGAAATACAAACAAAACAATAATGCATCTTAAATTATATGCAAAAACTTGATTTTAGGTCTTGAAGTTCTTCGTGCTCTCTCAGAATTTACCGAGTTTCCAGTCAAAAATTTTCCATTTTTACATTTACACCTAAAATTTCATGCAACTTTCCCTTTAAGAAACAGTGAGTTTTCCGAGTTTTTCATCAAGAACTATTTTTTTCCATTTTGAAATTTTCCAGTTTTCCATGTGAAAACCAATGCAAAAGTCTTACTTTATTATCTGATATACAAAATTCTTCTGTCATAGTTTTAGTTGTCATACTACTCCTAATAGGGCCCAAAGTTTTTATTTCATCTTTCACGGACACTGCCTCTTGCGAAGAACTGACAAAACTTCCAAGATTATCATCTGTCATGAAAAAGTGCTTCTCAACTTTGCCGTTCGGAATCGGCGTAAAATTGTAGGTCCCCTCAATTCTTCACACGCACCTAGAGAATTGTTGATGAGAGTAAGCCACTTAGGCCTTGGCTCTTCAAGAGCTGTCGCGCCATTCTATTTATATTTATTTTAACTACTCCGAAACGGCTTGACCGATTTGGATGAAATTAAATATGTGTAGTGTATGCAGTAGGTATGAGAATAGGTTTATATCTATTTTTTATACCGCTAATTGTTAAGGAAGGCTCATTAAGAAATATCTACATTCAATCCTTAATTTTCAACTTCCTACCACTAACCCATAATTTTTAAGAGCCACTTCTTAATGATCGCAGTAGTGATAGTGACATATTGAAGCTTATTATTGTGAAAGGTTAGGTTAAATAATAAAAAAAGATAAATAAACATAAACGAACAATGCCATGCTCATGCGGGGTAGAGGTCGGTAATGGTAGTGGGGTGGTGGGATAGTGTTTAGCGGGTAACGGTAAGCGGGATGGCGGGGTTGTGGGTAATGGCTAGTGGGAAGCGAGGTGACTGGTTGTGGCTAATGTGTAGTGGGAAGCGGGGTAACGGTGTAGCGGGTATGGGTAGACATAGCGGGTATCGGTTCGGTTGATGGGGTTGTGCAAAGCGGGTAGCGGGTAGAGGTTAGTGGGTAATCGGGTTTCCGGGTTAGAATAGTACCGAGATACCAAAGCATAGAACTTTTATTTGAGGCAGTACGAAGTCTGCAGGGTCAGCTAGTATTAGTATAGATTCGTTACTCAGATTCAGAAATTAAATTGAAGTAGTAGTTAAAAATTTTAATTTTTTAATACAAGTAATAACATTACGATAAGTTTATTTTTTTTTTCATTTCATCTCATTTCTTTTAGCTGTCCTCACTTTCAAACGCTGCTAAATTTGGTTGAGGTAATCTACCACTTTGCTGGTCTATAGCATATTTTAATTTTTTTTTTTTAAATAATTAAAAAAAAAAACTTAATTTCACCTTAATAATTAGTATAATTTTATTCGAAAATAATCGTTTGAGCTAGTTTTTTTTTTTTTTTTTAAACGGTATTTTATTTGTACTTATATGAAAATGATGGTAGTCTGTTATAAAAGCATTAAGTATTAAAATAAAATAAATATGAATTTTAAGTCTCATTCAATTTCTTATTTACTCCACACGCTTTAAGGTGAAAGCTTGATTTTTGGCTTAAAGTAAATAATGAGTACAAATGATACATACATATGAAAAAAACGTGTAATTTAAGTGGGTGATCCGAAATCTACCTACGCTGAACGTAGGAAATAAGGGTGGCTATAAAAATTCGATCTTAAGAAAAATTTGTTCAAAACAGGACGAATAGATAAAAACTCGATAAGAACTGTAAGCATTAAAAAAAAATTATTGATTGATTTAAGTTTCTTTGAATAAAAATAGATTTTTATTCTTAAACTTCTGATAATTAAAGAAAAACGGATCACTTATAGCTATCTATAATTTTGAATTTTATTAAGGACTTGATAAAGGCAACAAAAAAAAAAACATAAAGTTAACTTATACTTAAACAAGTTGACTACCGTCTTGTCTTACTTTTTGTTTTTCACTAAAGAGGAATAAGGGCATAAGGTTTACAAACATACAAACAAAATGTATACTTTTCAAATCACAAACAGAAAAAATAAATAGAGTGGCGCGACAGCTCTTGAAGAGCCAAGGCCTAAGTGGCTTACTCTCATCAACAATTCTCTAGATGCGTGTGAAGAATTGAGGGGACCTACAATTTTACGCCGATTCCGAACGGCAAAGTTGAGAAGTACTTTTTCATGACAGATGATACTCTTGGAAGTTTTGTCAGTTCTTCGCAAGAGGCAGTGTCCGTGAAAGATGAAATAAAAACTTTGGGCCCGAGTAGGATTCGAACACACGACGTTCTGCTTAGCAGCCAACGCACCTAACCACTAAGCTACGGACACTACAAAAAAGAATCACAAACAGTGCAAATGTTACAAAAAAAAAAATCTTTTCTCACTACAGCAAAATATATCAATATTCCTACGAATACTCCGAGGACACAATATCACCTGAGAAGGAAGAGCTAATGATTATAGAAATTTTTGATCAGCCAGTAGTAGATGCATAGGAAATTGGATTACAAACCTCAAAAGATCCTGAATTTGCTAAGGTACTCAGGGCATTAAGGGGTTTCATTTTTGGAAATCGACGAAACTGTTATGGTCTCGTGTACATGTAGATTTTCCCGGGCCAACGTCAACGTTCAACGTCATCAAAATCAGCCATTACACCATTACGATTCCTATTCGCTACACATGGGCTACCTTATAGTATTGTGAGCGACAATGGAACTGGTTTCACATCGGATGAATTCAAATCATTCCTTTGTCATATTTGTTGTGCTCCTTTTCATCCATCATCGAATAGCCAGGCTGAGCAAATGGTACAAACAACGAAAAGTTATTTAAAGAAGACAACAGACAAAGTTGATTGGGATTTGAAACTATCTCGTTTCCTGATGTTTAATCTACATCCACACACCTCTACCGGACAATCACCAGCTTAAAACTGAATATGATAAAATTCACCCACATGCCTTCAACTCGTTAATTCTTCTAATCAAAGCTTGGAGTTTCTAGGGATTGTATTTTGTCTTTTAAAAGTGGAATTATTGGGAAGTTGGCTACTGGCAGTCCATGTATAGTATGTCAAATTGTCAATGGCTCTAGCGCTCTCCAAATATTTGTGATTGTGTGAGTTCTCTGTAAACAGGATTGGTTGGTCGTAAAATATTCTTTAATCTAAAATCCTGTGGGCCATTTGTCTTTCGTAGCGGCATTTCCAAACATAAAAGAAAAGTTGTTGTATTTTTGTAGTCTCCATTTTTAAAGTATCATTACGACTCTAAGCCAATAACAATTAAACTGACTCAGAATTCAAAAAGTAATTAATTTCATTAAGAATTCATAAAACCATCGCACCAGCAATAACAATTCCCTTATACATTAAGCTTCCCTATTTCGTTCATTCGATTTTTATAACCATTCAATTTTCATCGGTCAAAACACTGAAGCGAAACAAAACACAAAATTAAACGGTTTACTTTTCCAATTCAAAAACCAATGACCAATTAATAAATTAATTACAATTTTTACAACACGCTCTCTTATAATTAATTTCAGCCTATAATCGTTTCGCAACACACCTCGTTGCTTGTTGTCATCATTTTAGCCGGCAGCAACAGCATCCCGAAAGTAATTCGTTTCATTCCTTAAGACCTCTTGCCACTAAAACACAAAGTGACCATTAAATGAGAGAAAAATCAATCAGGAGCCGTAATGAATTATATTGCTTATTGAAAATCCATTCCCATAGAAGCACTTTTATATAGAACCTGGGCACAGAGCCAACCCGCTGGAACCGAAGACAAAGCTTAAAAAAAATCATCAGGGCAGATCGTCGGTAATAACGACGACCGACCGACAGCGACGACGGATGAAAACAAGCCATGGAGAAGATTTTCTTTCGTGATCCTCTCATCATGGCCGTATTTGAAAGCGCGGTTCTGGATGGGTAAAAAAGGGTAACATTAAATTTGTTTTGTTGAGGTGATCCTCGACTTTGCAGACTTTAAGTCGCTTAGTTTTTTTCTGTTGATTTTTTTTTCCAAGAGGCGTGAGTATCCACAAACAGTGGAACGAACGTCAGCAAATTGCTGGGTCAGTTTAAGTTAAATTCACGTTTAGTCAGGATTCTTCTGGACCCAAATTCTATTGCTTATACTTATGTCAAAGATAGTTTACTCTTTACTCAATTTCTATAAAAGTCTTATCAATCACTAACAAGACTTTGTCTGGTGCTCTCTTGAACATGAACAATTTGATTGATTCCCTTTAAAACTAGGACCTTAGCCTCACAAAAAAATTGGTTTACCTCACTCCTAACATTGGTTTCCACTGTAACACACAACAACAGATTGCATCACGAACTGGCAACTAATATGATGCCCTAACTGCATGCATGTTTGTGTGTTTGAGTGCCCCAAATGGTCAATAACTCTGGTTTGTTATGGGCGATTTTTTGGTTACCGATGATGGTTCCTCTTTGTCTGGCTTGTTGGTTGGTCGTTAAAATCGTTCATATTTGAGGTGGCAGTAAAAAAGTTGGTTTTCATTTTTGTTTTTGTTTTTATTTTATGCTTGAACCTCAAATGAAAATAACCTTAATCCCTGTTATTAAAACGAGGAAATAATTTAGTTTGAAAAAAAAGTGTTAAAAAATGGTCTTATCACACAGTAAAAGCCGACAGGTTTGAACATGCATCAAAGAAGCACAAAAAATAATTTATTTTGTCTTACTTTTCAACGAAAATCTAATTTTCAAGCTGAGGTTTCATTGTTCTTTTCAAAACGAAAGAGCTGAGCATAAAACTCTTAAATTCTAAAATCGCTTTTTAAGGTAGGTTTTGAATTGTAAGACGAAGTTTGAAATTAAGTACTGGAAGCATTTACTTTAGGCTTTATATTTCTGTTCCAATAATGGTAGATATCATCCAAATTTAGTTTTAAATGAATTATTTTCTTGAAAATTGACAATTGGTCTTTTGAAACATCAATAATTCTTGACAATGAAGCCAGCTGATGGTTACACTAATTAAAAAAAGGAAACAACAGCATTCAGAGCAATACAACTCCAATTACCTTGCAAAATCTCTAGTCAACAAATAGTAATTGGTCTCCAATTTATTGCTACCGATGTCGAACAGACGCATATCGAATTAGTGTTTTGTCATTTTGCACATTTATTTTAGGTTAAACAGGACATCCGTAACTGGATAACAAACATGATTTGCAGAACAACCCTAGAGGAGAACAAAAATAGACGTTGGGTGCGGAAATATACATCGAGTTATCTAATGGTTTTCGGTTTGTTTAATTGTTTGACAACATAGCTGTTGTTTCACCTTACAAACGTCAGTTTTGTGTCTGATATAATTGATTGGGCTGAATATTTTTCTTCACACTTTAACAAGCCATTTAATGTCAATTAACTGCTAAGCAGGGATCATCATACAATTTGGATATAAAGGGCAAATCGCCGCTAAGGACGTGGCACGTGAAGCAGATGTTTTTGATTTGTTTGAATTTAGTAGTTTAACTGTAGGGGAGGAGTTATTTGATAAAAGCCTTACATGTATTTTTTTTTTATTCCTGGGAGAGTGTTACATTTTTGTTTCTTTATTCTAATAATTTTTTGATTGATTTCCATTTTTGTTTGGGCTTTAATTTCCTCGTTAATGTGGATGAGTTCGTTTATTGTTCATCATCCAACTATCGAAGAGCTAGCGGAATTTTTGTCTTGCTTAGAACTTTGCATTTAGTGACTCTTAGGATATTCTTGCCATTTGATCTAGCGATGGGTTTTATTTTTTACTTCCACACAAGTCCCTAAAAATTCCAGCCCGGTAGTTAATTCAATCTAAGTGGACGATGCTTGGATAAGACCATGCCGTATACAACCGTATAACATTCGGTTCGTCGTTCATCCTTCAGTCGTAAAAAACAAGCGCTTTATTGGCATCCTTAGTTGCTTTATCTTTATGACAGATTTGACAATTGATGTGGTCGAGAAAACATTCTGAGCTTCATGCATCCAGTTTGCAGTTGATACATCTGCTGAAATCTAGAAATGACTAGTTCCAGGACTCTGTTCAGGGTAAAGCTGAGGCAGTATTTAGAGACTTTTTCATGATGATGATGACTTGATTAATTGTTAATTGTATATTATTTTCTCTTAGAATTTGCTTTTCTTTCTTAACTATTATTTGTAATTAAAATTAAAATTATAAAATTAAATTAATGTTACTGAACTATATTTTTTACTATATTTAAGCTTGGAGTTGTACACCTTATTTATGTTGTTTTTATTAAAATTATGCCATGGATTAATATGCATCTAATTGTAAACCTTTGAAACTTACACTAACTAAAAAGATTTTATCTTACTGTGTAAAGTTATTATATATGAATAAATGAAATGAAATGAAATGAAAAATCTTCTGTGTTAAAAATGCATTTACATCTACTTATTTACCAGCTGTGACGGGTTAAGGTGATACTTTCAACTTTGTTATGTATTTCTACTGACTTACTTAAGGTGGCGCTACAATCCGTTTTGAACTCGGTCAATAGTCTGTCTCCAGTTTTGCACTCCAAGATTGAGATCCTCTTCCACTTGATTCGCGGTCTCCCTCTAATGCTTCGTCAATCGGGAATGGTGTCGAAGGCTCTCCTGGCCGGAACATTGGTGTTAATGCACACCGGGTCATAGATAGCCCGAAGAAATTTTCTCTCGAAACATCCTACATATTAAGGAACATTCATCTGATTTTGTTAGGAACCATGATGCATAGCATACAGCAAAACTGGATGATGGAGGTGTTATACAGTTTTACCTAAATTGATCGAGAGATGGCTTTACCACTCAATTACTTACTAAGCCAAAGGAAACAGCGATTACTCAGAGTTATTCTTCGTCTGATCTCGACACTGGCTGGTGTAGATAAACTCCTCTATACTATCTCAAAGCTTTATGGGTCTAATGTGACGGTCTGTCCGAGCCGTTGCGTTGGTGTTATGCGTCCGTCCTCGAAGACATCATACAAATGTACTTCGTTTTGCCCTCATTTATGGCCATTTTTGTCGCTTCTGTTTCAGTTCTTTCAAAGGCACCATTGACATCACACTGCGTGTTCTTCCCATTATATCAATGTCATCGGCGTACGCGAGAAGATAGACTTTTGGAAGATAGTAGATACGTCTGGTGTTGACAGTTGAGTTCTGCACTATTTTCTCTAGAACGATGTTAAAGAAATCGCATAACAGTGCATCACCTTGTCTGAATCCTCTTTTGACATCGAAAGATTCCGTAAGCTCGTTGCCAACATTAATGGCATGGCGCAGCGTAAGCTCTTCATCGTCATTTTGACGATGTAGACGCTTTTGCGGCTTAAAATCGATTGAAAGGTGCAGGGTGTCGACTTCTCCAGAGTCTGCTGCAAGGTGAAAATTTGGTCGATGGTTAACTTACCTGATCTGAAGCCACATTGATAAGGACCAATGAGCTTGTTGACGAAAGGCTTCAGACGTTCACATATAAATGCAGAGAGGACCTCGTAAGCGATGTTGAGGAGGCTGTTTCTCCCGAAGTAGACGCAGTTTAGAGTTTCTCCCTTCTTCAAGTTTGGACAAACAAAATATTGAGGTTCCATTCATCGGGCGCATTCTTTCGACCATATCTTACATATGATTTGGTGCATGCTCCTATCTAGATCGTTACCTGCAGCTGCAGCTTTGAACAGCTCGGCATCTAGACTTCAGATTTCAGATTTCAGCCGTGATATTGACTATTTCCCTTCGTGAACCCAAGAATTGTTGGCTACCGTCATGTGTAAGGAATGGCTCCTGCCTGCATGGATTTTGTTCGTCATCGCCGTTATACAATCTACAGAAGTCATCAAATCCTCAGTATAGACTGTGATTCTACTATGATATACACCGTGCTCATCTCTGCAGGCATCGGTTCTTGCTCGATGAACCTGAGCCAGAGAACATCCCGCAGGTTAAACACGAATGGTTAATATTCAATATTGTAATGATAACTATGTTATTTGAGATTTTTTGCGCTTTTAAACATTCTAAAAATCAAAGGATTCGCTTAAAGCCATATAATAGAAAGTAAACAACCCCATTGAGCCCTTGATTCATTGTTCAGTCAAGACAGCTACTGTTTCGGCAATGTAAGAAACAAGAAAGTCGATTTGTGTTTACTGTTTTGCCAAATTGGTAAAATGTTTCTCCTTCATTCAGCATTCAGAATAAACATGAACTACTGAAAAGCAATAAAAGACTCAACCGCTCCCTATTGTTCATTACTTCTGAACCATACCGACTATTTGTCCAACAATAATTCGACACGATCACATTCAATGAGCCACCTTGACATGTCTCTCATTATCATCTCCGACTCCTAACCTCATGCTTAATAAGCATGCGACTCCATTTGAAAGGAAACCAGCCGAAGAAGTATCAAACACTAATTTACCATGGTCCAAAACTGTCACGACAAATGACAGAAGCTGTTTCCAAAGGAATTTCAAAAAAGAAGAGAAACAAAATAAAAGAAGGTGCGTTTTGTTCTTCTTCTTCTCCTTCTGTTTCTAGATGAAATCAAAGTCGGAACATGACACTGAAATGACAATGACATTTCTAGTTCAACAAAAGGCAACACACTGTGCAGTAGCAGAACCGCAGTGTAAAATGTCAAAATGGTTGCATGCCGACCGGAGAGATATTCCGTTATTCGACATTGACAGAAAGGTTAACAATTTGTTGTGACAAGTATTCGAAGAGATTTGTATGTAAATCGTAAGTAAAATCGTTTACACGAGAGCTCAAACGACTAACGTCAGAGAATAATAAATGACATTTGAGGCATATTAAGGTATTTCTACAAATGACGCACAAAAGGGAAGACAGGTATCTAAACGGCACAATGGAGTTTGAGTTGGAGACGAACCCACAACAAACAACAATGGAGAACTATGTCCCAAGTGGATGTCTGTTGTAGGATGGCTACGCGCAGAGATAATTTATAACACCCTCCCCTTTTATGGAGAGCACGATGACATTTGCAATTCAAATTTAACTGTCTGATTTTCGTCATATCGCCGCAACGTGCGCTCGTTCCATTAGAAAGAAATTCACTGTTTTTCAATTAATATGCGGGAGGCAAAGCGGGAGGGGGGTATAAACATTTTATTTGATTCGCTGTTAGCACTGGCACGAAGCGTGAAAATGCACGCATTGGTGTTTATGATTATTTGATTGTGATTATAATCAGAGATAATTTGATAAAATTGCCTTAGCCTGTCGGCTTACTCTTTGACTATGAAATCGGTTTGAGTTGTGTACAAAACATATTTGGAAGTTTGGGTGGCTTACTGGAGAAAAAGGCAGTGTATCAGTGTCACGTTGTAAAACGTTTAATAAATGTTTTGATATTTTGTGGAACTGTTTAATTTATGATCGTAAAGAATTAAGTATAATGAAACGGATTAACATCGTTTTGAGCAAAGTGTGATGACATGAATAAATGTTAGATTACCGATTGTATGGGTTTTCTTAAGTCGAATTTATTTTCCTAATTTTGGAAAGTTATAACAAATTGAAGTGGACAAGACGAATACGGCATATTAATACGTTTTTTTGTAGATCTAATGCAGTGGACAGTTGGGATGAGATAGAACTAATCTGACAGTTTGGGGTGGGCTTGGGATCAGGGCATGAAATTACCAAAGAAGCAGAGTTGAAGAATGTGTGTGATGTGGAATTTCTTTGCTTTTCTTCTCGACCTTTTGACAACAGTGATGACAGTTAGACAAGATTAGTATTGCCTTTCTGCTTTTGATAGATGACGTTGGCCTGAGGGCTAGACTCAATTTACTTAGTTACAGAATCAGGTTATAAAAACAAAGAATTTTCTTTTTGAATTTTTAGTGGTAAAACTAACTACGTTTTATTTCAGCATTGGTGACGTTGTCTAGGTATGTTAGATCTTGGATTTGAATCCCCAACCAATTAAATACTTACGATATATTTCTAGTCGTTTTGAAAAAAAAAAATGAGATCCTGGTCTTTTTCTTGTTAACTTGAAGGGTTTGTTTTCGACATCTTTAAGTAAACTAAACCTGCTCCAGTAGGTATTGGCCTGACACTGAATTTTGTGTTGGGAACTCGCCTTCTTATTGTCGCTAGCAGTTATTTGCTCATTTTTAAAGAGAATCAGAATAGTTCTGCCTCGCGTTGTCAAAGGTGCTGTCATCGATTCTTGATGATGCTAGTACGAGAGTAATATACCTACATATACAGACAGGGTGATTCATGAACGTTGTGCCAAAAAGCAAATTTTACAAAATAACCGGTTTTCTCCAAAACATGTTTTAAGGAGTATGTAGCTTTTGAAATATTTTTGATTTCAAACTCAAAATTTTGAGAAAAAAATGGAAAAACGAATTTCAAAATAATTTTTTCATAACTTTTTGTTTCAAAATTCAATTCTGTGAATAATTTTTAGTCGATGATAGAAAAGTGGATGCAAAAATGACTTCTACTCGTAATAAGTTGATGCTATGAACTTTATATGGGTTGCATTTTTTTCTTAAAAAAAAAATAACGGTTTTATAGTCTTAGGCATTAACAGGTAGGATCCATCGGCTACGTTTCGGCCCCAGACATAATGAAAACATTTTTTTCTTGTCTCAATCCAATCTGTTTGTAGCGTGTCCTTTCAATATAAAGTTCACTACGGCCGGCGGCGTATGAGTACTATTTTTAACTATTCATTAATATTAAGTTATAATGAAAAAATTATTTATATATATATATAAGTTATAACAGTGGTAGTGACAGACGAATATTCTGAAATCCATATACATTACAAATAAGATAACAATTTGCATACACAAGACCATTTTAAACCACACACGAATATTCTGATACCCATACATTAAGAATAAAGGAAATGCCACGCAGGCAATTATAACTTTAAATCTTCAAGCTCTGGTTATCTGCGATAGATAGATATTAGTCTTTAAGTTACATTCAAATAAAGCACTCCAGAGCTCAGCTCTCAAAATACTTTTTAAAAAATTGTTTTAATAAGTAACAATTTAAATTTATCTATATATTTACAGAATTCATTTGAAATAAATAATAATACTTAGAGATTTCACGTATCAATATAAATGATAGGTTAACTCAATAACATAATAATCATCATAAAATGTCAAACAATTGTGTTAGGATTAGATAGAATAATGAAATAAAAACTAACAAAATGGAATAAGACACCAATTGATTTATTGCTGAGATGAATTGCTATGATTGGGAGTGAGCTTAGATCGGCACAGGGACCGCTCGAATTTGGAAATCAAAGAGAGCGATCAACAATGATTTGTTTATATTTGTGAGGGCTTAATTGGGAGCAGAACACCAAAGACGTCATGCCACAACATTTGATGTCAAGCGAATTACCTGCATATGTTTCATTTTCTGCTTGCCTCTAAGCGTCTCGAATTCAGAGTCGAAGTTGTCAGCAAATTCTACATTTTTCAATACGTAAAAAGGTGGTACATTTCATATAATTTTCTTTTCTTTAATATTTGATTGGCAAGAAAAATATTTGGAAGCGAAATTTATGGAAAACAGAAAAGCAAAACATCTGAAATACCATGTTTTTTTTTTTTTTAAAGTTTATTGACTTGTCAATAAAAAAACAGAGGTCAATATATCCTTAGAGATAAATTAAAGAACATAAAAAGATAAATAAATAAAAAAAGACAAAAATGAAAATTTAAACCAAAAATAAAAAAAAAATTGGTTAAAATTTTTGTTGCAATAAAGGAAAACAGTTTTACTTAAATTTTTTTCTCTGAAAACATTTTTGAACATTGAAAAACTTGTTTCAACGCCATCCACCAGTTATACGTGCAAATTTTAATGCCATTATTTCAGATGCGTTTTTCTACGAATTAATTCTGTCCTAATAATCAATTTGAGCCTTCTAATTTTTTCCAAATATCGATTTGTATTATTTTTTTCGATATTGCAGCAGACGATATTAATTTTAACTTGGGATCGATCACTATTTTTATGTTAGCTGAAGGCCGCTTGTTTCCAGTTGTGCAATACATTTCGATAAAAATGTAGGTATAATTGGATGATAGAAATATCAAGTCACGTTTAATACCACTTCATCAAAAAAATGTTTTTAACGGCCTTTATAGCAGCTGATTTCTCTTCGTGTAATGCTTTGAAAATGCTTTCCATTTTTTTCTACGCAGTAAACTACTTCCCTCCAAGATATCCAACGACAACGAGTCGTAATCGGTTGCGATGGAAGTGGTAATTTCCGGTGCAATATCCTTGAATATACTTAAGCTTGACGGAGCTTTTAAAACACTTTTTTTCACGTTTACGATGAAAAGATCAACCTCTGGAAATTGACATCGAAGAGTTTCACAAGCTGTATGGAGTACTTGCGTACCTAGTTTTGTTATTATGTCTGGGATTAATCAGTCACTCGGAAAATGAGTCTTGATTTCAACAACACATATACGTAAGAGCATGGCGGTGGAAGCATTTTGAGTCAGTAGTCAGTTGCTACTGGAATATGCCTATACAGTGTGGTCACCTTACTATACGCCGTACACATAACAAGACTCGAAGCGATTCAAAAAATGTTTAAGCGTTTCTGTCTGCGATCTCTCCCTTGGTTTCAAAGTACTTTATTGCCACAATATTTGCAAAGACTCCCTTACATAAACCTTCCTTCTTTGACGAATCATAGAAAATACTTACAATTTTTTGTTATTGTTGGAATAATAAATGGACATATATCATTACCATCAGCTCTTAGTAGTTTGAATTTTAGTTTTAGTCGTTCAAACATAAGACTGCAGAGCCCTCTGAATAAAATATTTAGCAGATCAAACCTTTGTATATGGAATTTATAGTATTTTCAGCCTCGAGAATATTTGGTTGGAGAGTCGTCCCGTCTTGGCGCTGTCAGTTTTTCTATATACAAGATTTTAGTTCTGTATCGCGTTCCGGACGTCGCTGTCGTCGATTCACGAGGCTGCAACTACTATAAATTCCATATACAAAGATCAAACTATGGTGCTCACAGCCCTCTAAACCAATTAATTGACATATAATAATGAACTTCATTTTTGTATAATCTCGCCAAACGATAATGTAAAAAGCATAAAAAGTAAATTAATGATTTTTAACAGCCTAGTATAAGTTTTAGATTTTATGTATTAAATTATAAGCACTGTTAACTTTAGTATTTAACGTATTGTAATAATAAACCTCAACATACAATTTTGTACTTATTTTTCCATGCACTATCAAGGGGCACGGTATTGCCTAGCCAGCCTTATTTACATGAAACAAACTCAGGACATTTTTCACACCCCTCTAACTTATATACCAAAGAAGTCAAAAGTTTTTAAATCACATTGTTTGTTAAGCTAGTCAAGAAGAAGCACCTCAGTAGTAAATTTCAGATATTTAGCATAGGTAGCTTTCTAAGATACAATGTTCCAAAAATCACGAATCATGAGGTACATACAAAGGAAAAAATCGAAAATTTGAAATTTTTCAGTCAGGGGGCGTGGTAGCCACTTTTAAATTATTAGTATAAATTATATGGAGCACTTTGGAGTACAGTAGAATCATGAAATTTGGCATACAAGTATAACGAGCAATAGAACAAATAAAATATGAAATCTATAATTTTCAACTGAGGGGGCGTGGTACCCAACCATTTAAAAATAAATTTTCTAATTATCGTAGAATATTGTAATTTGGCAAACTAGCAATTCTGCCAGTAAATATAAAGAAATAAAATTAATTTTTAGATTTTTCTGCTAAGGAGGTATGGTACCCGGCCATGTCTTATGAATTAATATAATATACAAGATCCTCTCCCTCTCTGCCGTAATATGTGAACGTTTGAAGCCTTTCGTCAACAATCTGATTGCTCCTTATCAATGTGGCTTCAGGACTGGAAAGTTAACCATTGACCAAATTTTAACGTTGCGGCATATCCTGGAAAAGACCTGTGAACTCCAAATCGATACCCACCAGCCGACCCTGCGAACTTCGTCGCGCCACCCCTCAGAGCAATTTTAGAATAATTACAATTAACAAAGATATTGCTAAAATGCGATGTGATTTGCTTGAATCCAATTGAAATAGAGAAGTTCATATATCTGCATATATAATTTTACCAAGCTTTACAACTAACATTCTACATTCATTATTTCAAATTTCGTTGAAATGTTATTAAGTGAAAGTTTTATAAGAAATGCATTGAGGATTGAGTGGATTAAAAGTCGCTAAAGGATATACAAACATACCAATAATGCAATTAAAATTTTATGCAAAAACTTGATTTTAGATCTTGAAGTTCTTCGTGCTCTCGCAGAAGAAATTTCCAGTTTTTCAGTTGAAAATCAATGCACCTACAATTACATGCAGTTTTCTCTTTGAAAACCAATGCGTATTCCGAGTTCCATTCGAAAACCCATTTTAATATTTTTAAGTTTTCCATTTGAAATTTTGCTGTTTTCCACTTGAAAACCAATGCATCCACAATTTCATGCAATTTTCCATTTGAAAACCAATAAGTTTACCGAGTTTTTCTTTAAGAACTTTCTATTTTTCCATTGGTTTTTCCAGTTTTCCCACTCTTCCATGAGGTTTTTCCAATTTTTTTTCACAGAAATCATCACTAAATACAACAATATTAACCATGAAAATTTCACAAATATCTGTTGGACCATTTCGGAGTCTATAAGAGACATACAAACAAACACACATCCATTTTTATATATATACAGCCTTATTTATAAACCGAACATAGACCTATTATAAGACTTATAATGCCTGTATAAGGAAAATCCTTATTTATAAAGTTTAAGCTACACTACAAAGGGATTGAATAAGCTATACAAACGTTTAGGGTTGTATAAAGCTTATTATAAGGTCCTATTCTACGTATGTGTCAGAAATCACACGTCAATAAAAAATAAATTATTAAGAAAAAATTCAGCCTTTTAAGCTCCTTTAAATTTCTAAGCAAATCGTTAATTTTATAAGTATGCCCAATATGAAGTACATAATGCATTTTTCCCGAATGTCATTAGTTAACAAATAAAAAATCGTCGCCAAATAAAGTACACAGCAAGAAACCTGTATCATTATTATGCCGTCTTAGATTGAGAGAGCATTCAAATGTTTTTACATCATTATGATTTGGCTCAGGGAACAAAGACTACACAAAACACTGATGTGATCATAACTTGGAGAAGATGGGGTGGCTATTCTGGTGGTCCAGATACCCAAATGTTTCCCTGTTGGGAGTGTTCCTTGTCATCGTTAATTGCATATTCAATATCATTTGCTGCGAGATCCAATTGAATTTCTATCTCGAGATATTTTTTTTTCAGTTATCGGGCGGCGCTTCTCAGAAAATAGAAAAACAAAAATGTGTCACAATCTGACAATTTTAGTAATTTATTTGAAACATTTTTTACTGAATGTAGTAGATCATCAATCTTTTTGTACTTTTTTTGACAGAGATCTAACATAACTATGCTATATTGTACAATTTTTTATAAATAAGAATTTATTCAACGTAACATAAGAGCTTATTCATAGTATAGCTAATATACTGTATAGAGGTGTATAAAGAGAATCTCATAAATACGGCTGATAGAGATTAACAAGAAAAAAATCTTTGCAAAAAGTAATGATATCATACCAAAAACATAAATGTAAAAAAAGAGTCAAGTTCTCCCGTAGACAAATTCTGCCTAACAAATCAGCTACGAAAAGTAATGAGATCTAAAAGAACGCCAAGTTCTAGGATTCAGCAAGTAGGTACTCGTGGGTGCATTGCAAATGTTTTAAGTGGACTTACATCGAATCAGCTATTAATTTTGAAAGAAACTTGTAAACTAATGTAAGTTAGTCAATTTTTTTACCTGGCAGCAGTGGCGTATTAAACGTTGATAGCGCCCCTACTTTAGAAATAACTCGTACTATAGTTTAACCAAAAGTGCTGTACAACGCGGTTTTTAGAGTTGGCGAGCCGAGTTGTTAAGTAGGATTGGCTAACTGAGTTGGCAAACCGAGTTTACTCTGTAAGTGGAATTGCTCAGGACGGATTTTTATTTCAACATTAGTACAAGGTTGAAAGATCAAAATATATACTTCTTCTTTATATAGCTAATTCTTTACAATGCTCATTATCTTTATAAATATTTTCAAAACAAACGACTCGACAAGTTCAGAATTAGAAACCAATTTAGAATTTAGTGCGTATTCGTTAGAATTAACATTTAAGGTTTTTAATGTGTATTTTCAATTTCAATGCAAAATTTTGATTATGCAGCTTTTCAATAAAACTAATTTATTCAAAGTCATAAAGCAAACATTATTATTGATTCAAATTGTGTTGTTTTGCAATAAATATTGGCTTTTGTACAGCTTACCAAAATTTACGGGCTAAATGTAAATATTCTATTCAACATGAAGCGAAGGCTCATAAAAATATATTTATCATTTTTTCAATTTGCATTTAAATCAAAATTGTTGATTATGAAAATGCCATAAAAATCTATAACAATGACTTCATTATTGCCGCATTTACACCATGTCCCCCTTTTTAAACAATGGCTTCGAAAATATTTCGGTGCTTGTCGGCTCTTACACATACTTTGGATATCAGATTCTCAGCTCGATGATGATTTTTTCATACGGCAATAAAAATTATGAAGTTCTTCTTTTTTTTCTTGGTGGGTTTTTGAATTTAGATCGCCGCAGGGTATCAAAGGGCTTGTGGGCCCACCCAAAAACCCAAACAGAGTGAAACACAAAAACCTAACCAACAAAAATACATCAAAATGTTTGTTTTATATGCGATTATGAATTTGCATACAAAAGACGACACTCGTCGGCGATGAATGGAAGAGACGTTAAAACGAAAAATAAAGCACCAAAAGGGTATCAATCTTATAAACTGTTGCACACAAAGAGAAGATCGTTCAAATGTGCATTTTTGATTGAACAACGAACGAGCCTATAAAATAGGGATCGAGAAATAAGAAAAAAGAAAAATAATAATGCTCTCAGACTATATACGAGACAGAAGGTCTGTGCATGATTTTTGTTGGAATTCCAGAGAACGCTCCCAACTCGATTTGGAACGAATCAAAAGATACCGCGATTGATGCCCGCGGTGAAATGATTCTTCTTTATTACGTTATTACACACTCATATTCTACTCATCTTTCATTTCCTCGCTCGCTGGTTTGTGCTGTTAAATATTATTCCTTGGATTTGAATATACCGAAAAGAAAACCTATAAACTGTGAACATTAAATTGATGTTTTCTTTTTGTAGTTTGTTGAGATTTGGAGAATATTAAAGAATTGTTGAGATTTGAGGAGAAGGATAATTTGGTAAGATTTAACCCTTTTTTTTGACTTTATCACCAAATGGAAATTTAAAGCTTGAATAAAACTGAAAATCATACTTTCAAGCACTATTCAATCCATTTAGAGTGTTTGAAAAGGTCAAAACAAGCGGAGTACTTGGTAAATTAACTTGACACATGACATTAGGTTTTCCTATGCACCTTCTAAAAATTGTTCAAAGTTTTTTGACCGATCAGTATCAGTGCGGTAGTTTACAATTATTCATCTAATCGTTATATTGAACATGATGTACCTCAAGAATCAGTATTGGGTCCATTTTTTATTTTACAAAGTTTATATTTCTGATGTTACTGGGTTACACGAATGTCACTTGGCAATATTTGCTGGTGATATTGGTATATTAGGTCCGTTCTTATCTGAGTTTCTTGAGTCTTCTGACGCAGACTCTGAAGATGAGGAGTTGCTCAGATTGCCGGCCCGTCATCGTCGTAAAAGGAACTACATCAAGGACTACTTCTAAAGTGTTTTTCTTTCGCATACTGAGGAGGAATTTATGATGCACTTCAGAATAATAAGGTCACTTTTTGAAGACCTTGGAAGAAAATGTGAGTCCTCAGATGAGTTCTAGAAAATGCGTGAGGACAAAAAGCTAGATGCTGCCAAGTCTATTGCCATGTTTCTGTGGTTTGCAGGACATGAAGCTTGTGCTTTTCGTGACATATAGCTTACCAATTCAATGTGGCGCTTAGTGCAGTTTCGTCGATTATAAGCCGGGTCTCGAAATTTTTAAGTAATTTAAGTACTATGAAAATTACTTGGCTGAATGACATAGAGAAGGCAGCTAGCTGCGAGTTCCTTAGACAAAAAGCTGAATTTTCGAAGGCTTTTGGTGAGGACAAAATGAATTATTTTATTGTGATGTAAATTGATTAACCAATTTTTATGTTTTTACAAAGGTTGTATTGATGGAACTCGCATACCTACAAATCGACCCACCATCAACGAACAAAGACGAATACATCGATAGGAAATGCAACACAAGTTTAAGGCATTTGCATTTGAAAAAAGAAAATTCATAAATGTTTTCATTGGGTATCCTGGCTCTTGTCACAACAGTTGGGTATACCAAAATTCTACCATTTATGCAAAATCAAACACGTCTTGTCGAGGTAAATATTTTCACTTTCTTTTATTACTAAATAACAAATTTACATACAAGTACTTATTCCAGATTTTTATGTTTTTGGTAATTCGGCGTACCCTTGTACGAAAAATTTGGTGACCCCGTACAAAGACAATGGCCACCTTACTAGGGAACAAAAACAATTTAACATAAAGTTGAGTTCCTGTCGTGTGCTCATTGAACATACGTTCGGAGTATTAAAACAACGGTCCCAACAGCTTTACTACTGCAAGCTTCGAGGAGCAGAGAAACTATGCCATTTTATAACTGCATGTTGTGTTCTTCACAATATCTCAGGTAATATACAATCTTAAAATAATCATAACAGATTATTAATCCTTATTATTATTAGGAGAAGAAGACGAGACCCAATATCCAGAGAAATCTCTAAATATATTAGAAGACTCTGAAACTTTGTATACCTCACCATTATACTATATATACAGCTCAAATTTGAATGATTAAACACAGATTTTGTCAAAATGGAATGAAAATTCAATCTTTTTACTTAACTTTTTGAGTTTTCCATTCGATTAGTCATTCTGAAACAAACAAATCCCTACAAAAATTCAAGTTTTTTATCTGTTCCGTTATTCCAGGTTTCCTACTTTTCCATTATGTTTGTCCAATTACCGTCACCTTAATGCAAACTAGTCTAAGTCACATTTCCAAAAATGTTCAGGAGAGCGATTCTAAAAATGAAAAATGTATTTACTACTAAGCTCCTTTATGAAACAACTTGGTGTAAAAAACATAGATATATATATTTTTTTGTATTAGATTTTAATAGAGCAAAGGTTTTTGGACATAGCATTATCGTGCACTCACATTTTGAGTGCAGAAAAAGCCTATCTCATGGAAGTGGACATAGGACTAATAATTTTACTTTTTTTCGTCTTCTGAATGGACATAGGATCGAAAATGTGGTTCAACAAAGTATTTCCTCGAATCATCATTTATGTAAAAAGTAAAAATCTTAGCGAGAGGACTTGTAAAAACCTTTACACTGAATCTGATCAAACGTAATTCCACTGCCATTAACCTGTTTGTATTACCTTTTCA
>CAKKXW010000003.1:44391654-44406612 GCA_920937365.1 Sphaerophoria rueppellii | reverse complement strand
GTGTTCACTGATAGTGGGTAAGAACTTGCCAGTCGCTAGTAATGCAGCAAGATCATCAGCGTAGGCTTTTATTTTCACTCCACTTGATTTCAATTTAGAGAGTTCATGCAAAGAACCCAGAGTAGTGGTGAGAGGGTTCCACCCTGTCGGGTGCACCTGGATGTGGATACTCCCACTCTTACCTCTGCTAACTCAGATTTGATTTGTATTTTCCTGAGCATACACATTATCCACTGTATTTTTGCCTTTTCGACCTTGTGATCGGTCAAAGCTTGCTTAACTGTTTCGTTCTTCTCGTTATTGAAAGCTCCTTCAAAATCCAAGAACGTTGCAAGGGTGTATTCTTTATCGTCCAGTGATTTTCTATGACGCAAACAACACTGTGCAGTGCTTTCAATGCTTTTTCGTTTAATATAGGCATGTTGAGCTTCCGATATACAGTCCGGTTGCAGGGTGCTTCGGATGTGCATAACGATCAGCCTCTCAAATGTTTTCAAAATAAACGATGTTAGACTAATGGGTCTGAAGTCCTTGGCCTCCGTATGCCTAGGTTTACCAGCCTTAGGGATGAAAATTACCTTTACCTTACGCCACGATAAATTATCACGGATGATAAGGTTCATGCTCTTCTGAAGCATTATAGGGAAGATTCCGCCTAGACCAGGAGATTTATACGGGGAAAAGAAGTGAATAGCACATTCTATCCTTTCTTCCATTATAATATCCGGTGGTACTAGGGCTTCTGTATGAGATTCTGTTTCTGGACTACGGATATCAGCTACGCAGCCAGCGAAATGAGTATTCACAAGGAGCTTAAGGGTTTCGCTACAGGATTCAGTCCAGCTTCGTGTAGGTTTTTTGAGAGATCCCAGAGTGACTGAATCTTTGGTAAAAGCATTTCTGAGTCTGGCAGATTCATTTGTAATTTCTATTTCGTTGCAGAAATATGCGTTTGCTTTTTTGGTCTTATACAGTTCCCAATCAGTTTCTTTTCTAGTTTTCTTGGGGATATTGAAAAGTCTTCTAGTTTCTTTTCTTTAGTTACCTATTTCAGTGGTCCACCAGGGCCAGGTTTTTTCCTATATACCTTTTCCCATATGTTTAATGGGACAGCTTCTTTCTAAAGCGTGATTCAGAACAACTCTGAGATTTTCTGACGCAATATCGATTTCGGAAGGTTCTTGAATTAAAAGAGTGTCCGAGTTTTGAATCCCCTGTCCTACTTCCCTACAGAATACATTCCACTTTGTTTTCCTGAAATTCCTAAAGGATTTTGAAGTTTCCACTTTATTTTGTATTAAGAAGCCTATGAGTTTATGGTCTGAGAATGATTCTTCTTTAAGAACATGCCATTGGTCTATTACTATAATTCTGCTGGAGTTGTTGGTTAGGATAGCGTCAAGCACTTCTTTCTTATTTTTAGTTAAAAAAGTGGGTTCTTTGCCCCTGTTTGCTAATAAAAGATAATGGTCAATTATAAATTCAAAAAGAGACTCACTT
Organism: Sphaerophoria rueppellii; assembly: GCA_920937365.1. Lineage (NCBI taxonomy): Eukaryota > Metazoa > Arthropoda > Insecta > Diptera > Syrphidae > Sphaerophoria > Sphaerophoria rueppellii. Next base: position 44,405,112 of record CAKKXW010000003.1, on the reverse strand, counting down.
CTGCTGTTGATGTCGGTTATACCCCATTGATGCCAGAATCAGTGGTGGGAGTCCCTCCCATTCAAGCTTGACAGCACACTGTTCTAGGTCGCTGTAATTTGCTAAAAGAAAGAGATTACATACAAGATCTAAAATTATTATTTGTTACTTGTGTGGCTTTGTATAGCATAAAATCAGATGAATGAAGTCCTCTAATTCCGCCATACCGGAAATTCAGGGTTATTGAATCAGTGCAATGTCTATTTGTCTACTTCCCAAGATGTAGACAAGATTGGAGCTGGTGGCTTAACTATGATGAAGATTAATTTGTATCAATTTCATGTTCATATTGTTTTAAAAACCCGCCCTGCCTTACTTACTTGGTTTGTCTTATTGGTTAAAATCGCAGTTTGCATCGGTTTATGTACTTTGAAACCAATTTTCCGCAAAAGAGGTATAGATTTGTGGCTAAGTTGTACCACCACTTCTGAACCCTTCTCCGCCGTTCTTTCTTCCATCTCTATTACTTTCCAGCTTTGACTTAGCTGTTCCGTATTTAGAGATTGCAGATATCTATCTTTACAATCTCGAGGTATCGTGGGTCCTTTTATCATCATTTAGGCCTTGGGCTTGATGAAGTCGCTGATTTCTTTCGATCTGATTAAGCAGAGATCAGCGTTGGGCCAGGGAGCTATCGTTCTCTTAACGAAGTCTTGCAGTAAAGCGAGAGTATTGACGTCCTCGCACGTCAGTACTTTGAACCCATGGATAGTTCTGATGTTCCAAAAGAATGGTGGTGGCCTGCTATTAACGATAGCATCATTAATCTCATCCAAGATCGCATTTCCACTAATTGCCGTTGGTCTTCCGAGAGTTTTCTTGAGGGGTTTCCGAAATCCGCAATGCGAATTTGCGCACCACCAACGTTTCTTCCGTAGCCAAGTACTTTTTCAATTTTTGCAGGGGTGACCTTTTCGTTATTCTAACCAGAGTATATCTAATAATGAGTAGGAAAACTCTTTTTCAAATGTAGTTGGCTCTGCAACAATCACAAATTTTCGAAAAAAATCACAACAAAAATACCATACGTGAAAATAGTCAAATCAATTTCTTATGTAAAACTGCCCCGCGCAAGAAGAAATGTCTACACGTTCATTACTTGCTTCTTTCCCTTTTCCCCTAATAGACTTTCAAAGCGGTCTGACTTGATTGTGATAAATTAAGAAAAAAGAAATGTTCGATAAAAAAAACTTATGTTGTTTCCTTTTCTTTCCTAAAAGTTTCTCATTGGCATCTATATGTGTGAAAATATGTGTGAATCAACAGGTGGATTTTTGTGATTTTCCCTACTCGTTATTAGATATACATAAGTACTCTGATTTTAACATGGAAGCACATTATATAAATACTAACATATGTGGAGATAGATTTAGAAGACAAAAAAGTAGTTAAATTTATTGCCAAACAATTAATAAATAAACTTGCTCTTCATAGATCATTCTCTGCGAGCTTAAAGTGTTATCCAGTCTCAATTCATTTTAAGCATACGCCAATTATTCCTTGCTTCTCGTTCCTCTCTCATTCTGCCAAAACACTTAAATCTCCGCCAACACATATTTCTTGCCAATTTTATTGAGTTCAACTTAGGAGGGTTATTAAAGACCAAAAGGTGTTTGCGGCACAACAAACAAAATTTCAAAAATCACACCTACCATACGCCGAAGATGGATGTCTTCCCAACATTCGAGCCTCTTCTGCCATGTCTCTTTCAACCCGCTCGCATCATCTTGAGCGATATCAACACCCCAATTTCATTGTGAGTTCGCTGCTCCACTCCTAATTAGCCTCAGGTGCAATAAATTTTGGAAATGCCGCTGCTGCTGCTGTTGTTGCAATCGAAGACCGACCGACCGATGATGAAGAAGAACTCAGAACTCCTTTACGATCGTTTAAAATTTGAACCGATACTTTGGGACTCATTGATAGAGGGATTATACACTCCAGCAACCTATCGTAAAGGATATGCGTGGTTTGGACGAAATCACTCTTAAAGGAAGCAGAACCAGGGATTTGAAGAAAAAAAGAAACGAATGAAATCAAAACAAAAAAAAAAAAGCCAGAAAAGGGAAATTGGGTTTGTTTGGTTTTTGGAAATAATTACAGTTTACCCCTTCATTAAGCACATTTTTCACAATTTGATTGAGGTGCGGCGGCTGAACCGGAGTAAACGAAGTGTTTTTAAATACACAGAATCGGGACGAGATTTTATTTGAATGTTGTGCAACCAGCCCGAGGACTAGAGAGATGATCCTTTTGTTTGGCTAGATGGCATGTGAAACATCAAACAATAATTATAATGGTTGGGAGTTTGAGTTTGAGAGTTTATGTAAACAGTCAAAACGAAGAATGAATAACGATTGCGGCTTGCGGGTCGCCTTTGAATGGATTCATAATTGAAGCTATAATGAGCTAATTAAAGTGTTCCGAGTTTTTCAGGGTGTTTGTTTTTAATATGGCATTTCATCTGAAATATGAAAAAGAATGTTGGAATCAGTTTTTATGGAGAAGAAAGCCGAACAGCTGCATTTTCACTTTTATTTTTTGGAGTTTACTCCCTAAGAATCGATTCATATACAAAGGGTTTTCCAATAAGAGGTGTTATTTTGAATAGCTCGCTATTTCGGTAGCTGTCACTTTTGCAGCTTTCATTTTTTGACATTTGACAAGTAGAAACTACGCCATTAAATGGAACGATACACGCTTCAACAACGCATTGAAATTATTAAAATTCACTATAAAAATGGTGAAAATTTGGCAAGGACGGTTCGTTAAACTAAAACAATTTGGGTCGTCGTGAAACAACTTGTCGGACCACAATACAGAAATTGCTAGACAAATTCGAGCTGTTGGGAAAAGTTAGTGATGTGAAGAATAAAACCCGTGCACGTCGCTCAAGAACAACTAAGAATATTGCTGTTGTAGCGCAAAGTGTTGAAGAACTCCCAGGTTTGTCCATTTCTGGTCGTTCTTTGGAATAAGGCATTCCACAAACGTCATTACACCGTATTTTGCATAAAGACTTGGGTCTTAAGGCTTATAAAGTTCAGTTAACACAAAAACTCAAGCCAGCTGATCATCAACAACGTCGTGTCTTTGCTGTTTGGGTCTTTGAAATGCATGAAAATGATCCGCGATTCATTGACAAATCATCTTGACTGATGAGGCCCATTTCCACCTCGGAGGCTACGTCAACAAGCAAAACTGTCGCATCTGGGGCTCGGAAAACCCAAGAGTTATTGTTGAAAAGCCTTTCCATCCTCAACGCGTGACTGTTTGGTGCGGTTTATGGTCTGGCGGGGTCACTGGACCTTACTTTTTCGAAAATGAGTCTGGAGCAACAGTTACGGTCAATGGATTGCGCTATCGAGAGATGATTAATGATTTTTTATGACCGGAATTGGTTTGTATTGATCTAAACAACGTTTACTTTCAACAAGACGGTGCTACGTGCCACACAAGCAAGATACCATCGATCTTTTACGGGAAAAGTTTCCGGACCGTGTTATCTCTTGAAGAGGTGATCACAATTGGCCACCGAGATCTTGTGATTTAACACCTTGCAACTTCTTCCTCTGGGGCCAAGTGAAAGATAAGGTCTACGGCAGCAGCCCAGCGTCGATTCAAGACCTCAAAGATGGAATTCGTGAGGCTATCGAGGACATAGGACAGCCACTTTGGAAAATTTCATGAAACGGATATGCTCCTGTAAGCGTGGTCGTGGCGGCCATTTGGCTGGTGTTGTGTTCCATTATTAACGGCATACCTTCCTCTTTATAATGAAATTAACATCCGATCATTTATCTCAAAAAATGCAATTTTTCATTCTATGAATATACAAAAAATAACACCTCTTATTGGAAAACCCTTTACCTAGACGACAGACCCCGGTATGAAAAAAATATGGATAGGAAAATCAATCATTGAAAAAAACGTTACAAAAATTGACTACTAATGCCTATTTTAACTCTTAATAACGTCTAACCTACTGGATCGATTTAGATGAAATTTGGTACAAAGTCTATCTTTGAACCTGAGGAAGGGCATACGCTATTTTTTAACGCAATAAAAGGAGTTGAAAAGGTCACTTTACTTACTTAAGGTGGTGCTACAGTCCGTTGTGGACTTGGGCCTCAAACAACCGTCTCAGCTACCTCGGTCCTTAGCTAGCTGTCTCCAGTTTTGCACTCCAAGTTGTTTGAGGTCCTCTTCCACTTGAGTGCACCACCTGAGTCGCGGTCTTCCTCTCCTCCTACGTACATCGGGAATAGTGTCGAAGGATTTCCGGGCCGGAGCATTGGTGTCCATCCGCTCTAAATGACCGAGCAATCTAAGTCTCCATACCTTGACCCTTCTGGCTAGGTCCATATCGTTGTACAACCCGTAAAGTTCGCTGTTATATCTTCTTCGCCATTCCCCTTCAATTCACACGGGGCCAAAGATGACCCGAAGAACTTTCCTCTCGAAACAGGCTAAGGTATTTTCATCCGAGTTTGTCAAAGTCCATACTTCTGCACCGTACAGCAGGACTGGGATGATGAGTGTGTTGTACAGTTTTACCTTAGTTGCTCGAGAGAGGGCTTTTCCACTCAATTGCTTTCTTAGCCCAAGGAAACAGCGATTAGCAAGAGTTATTCTTCTTCTGATCTCGGCGCTGCGCTGGTGTTATTGCCCGTATTTATAGCGGAGCCTAGGTAGACAAACTTCTCTACTACCTCGAAGTTGTACGCGTCTATTGTGACGTTCTGTCCGAGCCGTCGGTGTCCTTCCTCGAAGACAGCATATACTTCGTTTTTCCCTCATTTACCGCTAAATCCATTTTTGCCGCTTCTGTCTCAATTCTCACAAAGTTTAACAGATTTTTGGAAAATAGTGGCTCCGGTGTTGACGCCGAATCGGCGTTATTTCGCTCGGCGTTATTGCAGGGAACCGTCATTTCGAACGCACCAAGCAGGTCGTTTGTATGCAATTATATTTATTTTAAAATCAAGATTGTAATGCTTGTACGAGACGTTACCTTACAAATGAGGTATCAAAATCACCGCCATTTCATGTAGAATACGCATATGGAATTTTAAACAACTTGTCTATAGGATTAAAACTTATTTAAGCAAGTTTATGTGAAAATGTCTACATTGACCATATATATGAGCTACCGTTATATTAAAAGCATTATAAATTGAAGAGAAATTCTGTATCATGTGTGAAAATTTCACCGTTCTAGGTTGAAATCTCTCTCTCTAAAATAGATTCGACGTGGCTATAAAACTTACTGGTGGCTGCTGACATACATAAGCGATAAGCCTATTGTTGAAATAATATACTTGTTCGTTCGTATATACCTACTTGTTGTGTATAAAATTGAGTAGGAAATATATTATTTTCATATTTGTTTTTTGTTTGTGAAAATATTTTCATATTATTAGAAAAATATATTTCATTCTGTTCACTGCCTCAGCAAGATACAATGTGTTTCTCTCAATAGGTTATGAGCCCAGGAAGAAACTGAAGAAACTGAAATAAACTTTTCTGGAAATTTTGGAGAGATTTGTATATTGATTTATTGAATTGAAGAATACAAGAATATGAGTTCCAAAAATGAAGGTTTTTCGGTTGAGAAATTGCGAGGTGGTGAGAACTTTTTCAATTGGAGTTTTGCCATGAAAAATTATCTTGAATTCAAGAAGCTTCAAGATTGCATTGAGGTCTCCTGTGAAAACCCAACAGAAGCGAAAGAAAAGGATCTACAGATGCTTAGTCAAGCCAAAACTATGCTTGTTTTGTCTGTTGAACCAGAATTATATGTTCATATCAGACATTGTAAGTCCGCATTGGAAATTTGGCGAACATTTCAAAATTTGTTTGAAGATAGAGGTCTGTTGCGAAAAATTGGGCTTTTACGAACGTTGATATCCATACGGCTTGATCAATGTGATAACATGCAATGTTATATTGATCAGATAATGTCAACATCAAGTAAATTGACATGTATTGGATTTAACATCGGTGACGAATGGTTGGCAGCGATTTCATTGGCTGGTTTGACAGAAGAGTACAAACCACTTATTATGAGCTTTGGAGGAAACGTTCAAAAGGTTACTGCTGAAGAGATTAAGATGAAGCTTCTTGATACGCAGTTTGAAATAGCAGAAGCAGGTAATGCGTTCATTGGTAAAAATTTGGTGAAGAACGAAAAGAAAAGACCAAAATTTATCAAATGCTATACGTGTGGTATAAAAGGGAACAAAAGTTCTGAATGTCCAGACAAATCTAAAAGAACTTTTGAATACAAAAGTAGGACTGGAAACACTAAAGAATAAAGATGCTTTTCTAGCTTGTAATGAAAGAAAACAATGCGCTGAATGGTATCTAGATAGTGGAGCATCGAACCATATGAGACCTTACGGAAATTTGTTGCATGATTGTGAAAAATCAAATGTTGACGAAATCAAAACAGCAAATAATTCGAGGATGCAAGTCAAATGTGTTGGTGATGCGAGCATTGTGATAAACAATAATACCATTGAAGTGAAGGATGTATTACATGTCCCTGATCTATCAACGAATTTGTTATCAGTACACCAATTAGTACAGAAAAATAACAGTATTATTTTTAATAAGGAAGGATGTACCATATATAACAAAGATGAAAGAATAGTTGTAAGATGCAAAGCTGAAAATGGAATCTACAAGATTCGGAACCAGGAATCAATGTGCATGTTATCGAAGGGTGAAATTGATACTGCTGTTACATGGCATCGAAGACTTGGACATTTAAATTATCAGAGCTTATGCAAAATGCGGGACGGAGCAGTGACAGGAATCCATTTCAAGGATCAAGAGATTGGTTTGAAGAATTGCCAAGTGTGTGCTGAAGGAAAGCATGCTAGGCCACCATTCAAGTCTAGTAAAAGCAAGTCGACACAGTTATTGGAGCTTGTTCATTCGGATTTGATTGGGCCGATGGAAACTCAGTCAATAGGAGGAGCCAGGTATTTATTAAGCTTTGTCGATGATTATTCTAAGAAAGTTTTTGTAAAACAAAAGTCTGAAGTGTTTGGTATTTTCAAAGAATTTAAGTCTTTTGTTGAAAATCAAACAGAAAAGAAAATAAAAAAGGTAAGAACTGATAATGGCACCGAATATTGCTCGAAAGCATTTCAAAGTTTCTGCAAAGCCAATGGTATCCAACATCAACGGTCCAATGCATATACTCCGCAGCAAAATGGATGCGCAGAGAGAATGAACCGGACCATCATTGAACGTGCAAAGTGCATGATGTTTGATGCTGAAGTTGATAAGGTTTACTGGGCTGAAGCTTGCAACATGGCAGCTTACTTGATCAACCGATCAGTCTGTTCAACTTGGAAGGATACAACACCAGAAGAGGTATGGTCAGGGTTGAAAGTGGATCTTTCAAATCTTAGAATTTTCGGATCAAGAGCAATGGTACACATTCCGAAAGAGCAACGCGAAAAATTAGAACCTAAATCTCGTGAGATGATCTTTGTAGGGTATGATAGTATTACTAAAGGCTTTCGTTGCATTAATCCGATTACCAAGAAACTCAAGATAAGTAGAGATGTAATTTTTTACGAAAACTACTTGCCAATCTTGAATCAAATTCATGTTGTACAAGATTTTGATTCAGTGAGGGCAGAGGAACAGGAAGTAGTTCAAAATAATCTTGAAAATGGAGTAATCAATAGCAATGGAAACATAGATGAAGACAAAGATGTGGGTCAAGAGAAAGAAAAAATGCAATTACGTCGATCATCCCGAATATCAAAACGGAGAGTTTACGAAGATTGCGTATCTTATTTGTCACGAATGGATGAAGATTAAGATCCATTAACTTACAATGAGGCAATGTCTAGAGACAATGTAAACGATTGGAAAGATGCTGTTGAGAGTGAAATGAATTCCCTTAAAGCAAACAATACCTGGGAATTGGTTAACCTTCCGAAAAATCGTACGATGGTGAAAGCTAAATGGATTTTTTCTACAAAACGAGAAAAATTAGAAGATAAAACGATTGAGATTCAATATATTCCTACGGAAAACATGGTTGCCGATAACTTGACAAAAGCTGTTGGTGTTGGTAAACATAATTTTTGTACAAAAGCGATGGGATTATATTAAGAACTTGAAATTTTATCCGTATTACGTAGATGTATGAATTAGCATTATGTTTTGTTTTTATTGTTAGTTATATTTGGTTCATATATATAATCGTAATAATAATAATTTTAAATTCTTAATAAGTGAGGGTGTTGAAATAATATACTTGTTCGTTCATATAAACCTACTTGTTGTGTATAAAATTGAGTAGGTAATATATTATTTTCATATTTGTTTTTTGTTTGTGAAAATATTTTCATATTATTAGAAAAATATATTTTATTCTGTTCACTGCCTCAGCAAGATACACTGTGTTTCTCTCAATACCTATGTAGAAGGAATACCATTCATAAAAGTAGAGCATAGGTATAAGAATTTTAAATTTTGTGACAAGGCAAACCAAATAAATTTTCCTGATGATATAAGTGCTGGAGAGTTAGTTAGAAGCACAAATTGGTTAGGATGCTTCTTACTATACCCAGTTAAAGTTGTTTTAATTCCTTCAACAACAGACAACACAACACTAAAGATAGCAGTAATTTCAGTTGTACTTCATTACTAGCTTACCCAGAAAACACAGCTTTGTTGAAGAAGAGTATACCTATGTCATAGCACTTAAATGAATTTTACTTAGAACGACCGACGACGTGCACAAAAATGATTCGTAGCCTTTCTTTTTTGCAAGTTTTGATATTTTCTTACGTTTTGATGACATTCACGCTTTGAACATCTTTTTTTTCGGTCAGATAGAAAAAGACGTTGCCATCTTCGTTTATTTAATTAACAGCAATGTATTTGTTTTTGGCTTAGTTTGGCTTAATTTATTTTTGGGATCAAACATTTAATTACAAATAGTGGAAGTAAATAAAATGCAAAATACCTATAGTAATTTTCATTTCTTTTGTGATAAGATTAGGTCAACAAAATAATGCTTCTCTAGTATCTCTATGGCATATTAGTTGCTATCAGAGGAATCTTATGAAAAACAACAGCTACTAATCACAGTAATATTCCCAATTATATAATTTCCTTATCCTGCGAACAAACAAAAATGGAACACAGTTTTTAAGCTCTGAACACTTCGAAACAAATAAACCATCGAAAAAAAAAAAACATTCTTCGCAAATTGGAAACTGGTAAAAGTAAGACAATCTTGGAAAATTGTAACCGTTGCTCCTTCCAAAACTCTTTTAAGTCCGTGAAGCTATAGGAAAACTGGATACTCAACCCTTAAGTTACCACTTAAAATTTCGTTAGAGCAGGCACGACGCGACGTCCCGCGGGTCGGCTAGTTGAAATATAAAACAAAATACTTTTATCTAATTCGAAATGAGAACTCTTCACTTAATTAAACCTTCGGCTTCGGTTCTGGCCGGGCACTATATATGTGTAATCAGCAAAGAATTTGGACAAAAATTTGCTCAAGAGGATATTTTATTTACTAAACCGACCTAAACTTCTGTTCCTTTTTTTCAATATGTCTATAAATGGCAAATAAATAAATTCAAATTTGTTCACATGTAACGATCATCCATTTACCATCTTTCAACGTCAATATTATCGATTAATCAATGTAAAAACAAAGAAACGAAAAAACGTCCTTGAGATCCTAGTTCCCAATCAAAGCACATCAACGCATCGATTGCAGTCAACCAAGAAAAAAAGAAAAAAACGAACAAAATTACAAAACCACATTGAAGAGCAAAGAAATTGGTTCCACTTTGGCAGCAATTACCAAAGCAGCCTCACATCATCTCGCACTTGCGCTTCTCGTCCCATTTGCTGATGTGTGTGTTGAAACATTGGCTAAAATTAAATCAAACTTCGGCCGGGTCTTGCTGACAATGAGATCGTCAATCGTGCAAACTAACTACACAATTATTATATTCTGTTCGTCTTCGGCTCCATTGTTGTCCGTCCGTCGATCAGCGGTGATGGTGCGAGCGACAAGATGCATTTTCTTAGAATTCAAACTTCAAACCCAATTCCATACTATTTCTGGAGAGAGCATATTCGTACATCAGAGATACCTGAAATTATCCAGAGGGCGCGATACTTAACACTCAGATAACCTGATTTGATTCCACAGAATTCAGAGATAGAAACTCGTTGTTACAACTTATAGAGAAGACTTTTGAATTGTTTCCTTGCTCCTTGTGCTTGTGAATAGTTTGATTTGATGAGACGAGCACATAAGCCATCACCATATCAGCCTCATCATCGCTATTACCCAGGATTAACTCTGCACTCTTTAAATGCTTGATGCAATGCGGTGTGTACACCAACTAAATTGGGTACAAAAAAGTACTTACAGCGTAAAAACAACAAATCTTTGTTTAAGGATGCCGCCGCTCGCCTCGCCGATGCAGCCACATTGCGTGCTATCTGTGGAAAAAATCCACATCGTTATTACGACGCGTCCAATATGATGATGATGATGACGGTGGCGGACCCCAAGAGCTAATTTTAAGGTGGATTTCACAATTTTACAAGGTTTATCGTCGAGCCCAGCTTTGGAAGTACTGTCAAGTAAAGAGATGCATTCTTTAGCCGTACTACGCGAATGTGAAACAATGTATCACACTTTGTTATCCCTAGTCATTGCAATAATCAGAAATTCAAGACCGACGAGCCGTGAACACTTCCTATTGAGCCCTCTCCCCATTTCGTTATGCTGGCACTGTGCGCAGCCCTTGAGTATGCGCCAAGGCTAGAAAAGTTTTTCAAGTCGAGTCAAGTTAATCAAGTCTTACTTTTAGGAACAGCTTCTGAACATTTAATATAAATCGATTATACCGTCTACGAGAAACTAGCGTTAATAAGCTTTGCAATGTGAAACGATGTTTCAAATTTAGATTTGAGCTCCTCGGAAAGTGTTAATTTAAGTGTGAGACTCAATCCCCGAACTCTACTCAATATGACCGATCTCAACAGCTTCCTCTCTCTCCCTAGTCTTAAGAGAAGGCTGAGAACAACAGTCTCGAAAAAAAATATCGTTGTGGAGCACCAAGAAGCCTTCTGCGTTGATTGATTTTCTGCTTCGGCCCTTGTAAAAATATTAATGAACATTGAACAGCTAATTAGAGACCTGCATAGTATGGAATGTAAGATCTTGGGTTTCTTTGTGAATGATGCTCTCACGATTCTGAAGTGCTATCCTTTCAAGAGGGGATTAAAGATGAATCGGAAAGAGAGCTTCGAAGAATTCGACAAATATCAGAGCCACACCTGGAATGAAATAACAAGATCCTATCGCCCTAGCCTGCGATTCAGCTAGTCGCTCGTGATGATACTGAAGCTTAATTCCAATAAGCCCCTGCTGGAGAAGACAGCTCAACTTCAGGATTTGGTGCTAAAAGAACAATGTCCGGTGAATGGAACCTCAGCATTGTATGTCCAATACTCAACGACGGAACATTGGAGATCCATGAACCTCAACATATTCAGAGGCAGAAGCCTCCTTAAAAGATCGTGCCTACTTACTTTATGATTTAATGATGAAGTCGTCAACAGACTGATCACTGATTTTTCTTTTCTTTTTAGCCTGGCTTTAAGTAAAAGGCCTTGTTATTAGAGGGACCATGATGGGTGTCAAATTTACCACTTCTTGATCATGTGGCGTTTTCAAAAGCAGCCTCCAGGATGTCCGTAATAGAAGACGTCCGAAGAGAAGTACAGATATGGGAATGTCCAGGGATCACCATCTGATGGTTGGTACCGTATGATTACGCACAACTGCAATTCGTAGATCACAATTAAATATTAGAATGTTAATAACAGAAAGACTAAAGGATTCCGCAGTCCACCAACAATTAGGAGACAACGTTTCATAAAGATTGAACGTAATCAGCAGCACGTAACCAACATCCTTTGAATTCCATTTAAAAACCATACACGCGCGTAGGAGTATAAGATCTATGTCCCGTAAAGAAAAACCACGGACGTAAAAGGTCCGAAGACCTAAGTAAGTGTTAAGTAAGAGACTTCAAGTCAACACCTACCATGTTTCCTTTGACTGCCAGGCCAAAAAAACTAATTCTTTCATTCAACTCACGTCACTTTATGATCCAAAAAAAAAAACAACGTTTGATGTCAAAAAGTTTGTAGGCAAGCCGATGCACTTTGATGTGAGTTTTCAGCCTTATTGCATAACCCTTTGAACATCAACGCCAACGGCACAATCTTGCAAAAGCCTGTCCAACATCTACTCGGTTACGCGACATTCCCGTAGCAAGGGTCCGCTGTAAGAGGTGTATATACAGTTAACGACCCCAGTAATTAAATTGTAACAAAGCATAAGTCTTCTCACTCTACTACCCTGATCGACTCTCATCCAATCAATAACTAAAAAGTCCCAAAAATTCAACTCTGTACACCTATAAAATAGCCGTTCCGCTCGGACTATAACGTTGCAAATTGACATGCAGTAAACAACAATTTAGACAAAAACATAATTTAAACATGATTCTTTTTTTTGTTTTAATTTTTCTAGAATTTTATAATTCACTGGTGGTCTTTGCGAAAAACCTGGGAAGAGAAGTCAAATTTCTTTAGAAAAGCGAGCACTATAATCGTATATCTACGATAACAAGTAGTAGCTCTCCCACCGCTACGTTATGAATATTCCTCCACCATTAGCCGAACCTCGTTAAAATTCCATCGCCCTAAATGTCGTTTATCTTAAACCAGATTCTCAAACCAAACGATGACTGATCGTTGAATTTCCCATCTATTCAAAATGATTTCACCTGCTTTCTTACAATTCACATTGTGTTCTTGTAAAAAAAACAAAAAAATCGTATGGAGAAGTCAAACGTGCTTAAATCAGTTTTTTGCTAGAAGTAAGAAACGCCGGGAGGCAAAGTAATGTATATTGGTGTGCGAACTACTAGCTTCAGAACCGGATTCTTCTTCTAAGTGTATTTCCGACCAGGCAAAGTCTTCTTGGCCGTTCTGCAGCAGTCGTTAATTGCTGGACCGCTTCTTTAAGATGATTTTGTGAATTTTCTTCTTCAAAGCATAAGACGAACAGGAGGCCGACACTCGAAAACCGCTCACCGTTGATTCTCTGGTCTTTCGCTAGAGACAGAAATGCTCACGTCCGAAACCGCATCCACATGTCTGACTAGTGAAATTCTTACGCTATTACCAAAAGATTAAGTTCTATAAGAAGATTCCTTCACAGCCAACATTGCTGATATGAAAATTGAGCGGTTCTATTTCTTTATATTAACCCAATCGAGCCGCTAACAAAGTTTCAAACCGATCAGAGCTGGAACAGGAAAGTGTGAAACTGAGAGG
>CAKKXW010000003.1:44371951-44391154 GCA_920937365.1 Sphaerophoria rueppellii | reverse complement strand
GACCCACTTGGGTGGGACTTAAATCCCAAACTCAATTTTGGGTGTTATGTCCCACTTGGGTGGGACATAAGGCCCAAAAAAAAAGTTGGGCGTTATGTCCCTGGGACTTATGTCCCTGCGCCGCTTAAATCAGTTTTTTGCTAGAAGTAAGAAACGCCGGGAGTCAAAGTAATGTATATTGGTGTGCGAACTACTAGCTTCAGAACCGGATTCTTCTTCTAAGTGTATTTCCGACCACGCAAAGTCTTCTTGGCCCTTCTGCAGCACTCGTTAATTGCTGGACCGCTTCTTTAAGATGATTTTGTGAATTTTCTTCTTCAAAGCATACGACGAACAGGAGGCCGACACTCGAAAACCGCTCACCGTTGATTCTCTGGTCTTTCGCTAGAGACAGAAATGCCCACGTCCGATACCACATCCACATGTCTGACTAGTGAAATTCTGACGCTATTACCAAAAGATTAAGTTCTATAAGGAGATTCTTTCACAGCCAACATTGCTGATATGAAAATTGAGCGGTTCTATTTCTTTATATTAACCCAATCGAGCCGCTAACAAAGTTTCAAACCGATCAGAGCTGGAACAGGAAAGTGTGAAACTGAGAGGAGGAAGGAATTCTTTAAGAAAACCCCCGCCAACACCACTATCATCAGTTAACTCAAGAAGAAGATACGATTAACATCAAAACTCAACAAGACCAAACCGAGTATAAGGAATACGCAACCAACCGATCGAGCCAGTTTGTCTCTGCTGTCTGTGATGGCCATGATGGCTTCCATCACCATCATCATCAACACCATCCAGAAAATATGCTAGTCTGCTGAGGCTATAACCAGCCAAAGGAGAATCATTTTGTTTTGGTTTCTTCTGTTCTGCGTTCGTTCGGTTGAATATGCCGCATTGCAATCGCTTCGGTCTTCGCAAAAGGAGCTGAGAATAAACTTGAAGCTCAAATTGCAAAATATGTGCCACGCCCACAATGGTGCGGAAACTCTGAAAAGGTGTCGGCTGCTTCATAGCATCAACACGAACGACCGACGACGAAAGACGTGGACGGTTCTGCTGGATGCTGATCGATGGGACGAAAGGAGCCGCGCATTAGAGTGCGGTCGAACACGTTTTCGATGAAAATTCTATGGACTTATGGCGTTGCGATTGCGACTAACATTTCAGCTTTAAGGCATCCTTTGCAATGGCAAGGTGAACAAGAAGCGAGAAGCAATCGGATACAAAAGTATCTGCACATCCTTCGGCTAATATTGGCTAACACACAACTCATCTCCTCAAATTAGAGAGTGCCCTTCAATAAATTGGCGGCTTGTTGCTTTCATATGTCTCCTCGTGCGCTGAGCGGTGGATAGATGCGGTTTTGGCCGCCGAAAACTGTGTGAGATATAAAAGTATCTTTCGGGTGAAACGTATCATTATTTCACACCATTGCGGATCGCGGATGCTACTCGAGCTTGCATTTTTGTTGTTATGTTTTTATTTATTTAGTTTTTTCTTTTTTTCTTTATTTTTGTAAATTTATTTTGTTCATATTTATATTGGGAAACATTTGTATGGTTGTTTAAAGCGGATTGTTTGTGGCTGATGTTGTTATTGTTACACCTTTTGGTGAATTAACGGTTGCTTGGTTAGGGAGGAACAGGATTCAAGGGGAAAGCGATTTAAGCTGAAGCAATTTTGCAGACAAATAATGCCAGCTTGAGGAATTGGTACTTAAAGCAATGATGGGTTGCGAATCAGGGTTACCAGAAGAAAGAAAGAAATAAAAAAACGGAACTGAAGACTCTTAGATTAGATTTAGATGAATTCAACGGAACAGTGTTCATGTGTTGTGCAATGCATTTTTACAGAGGTGCTTCTGAGCTTCACATTTGGCTTTCAATATTCTTCAATTTTGATTGGTTTTACTCTGAGATAATATACATCCTCACATTTACAACAGGAAAACTGAATCAAAAATTGTATTAGCCGAGTTCTGTGATTATTTACTCTGACCTGACGAAGTTGATAATATTGCATTAATCGCCCTTCTCCGACGCAGATTCTAATATTAATAAAGACTTCTACGAAGAGAAACAAAATTACTACTTATTAATACGGCAGGCAGAATAGAAGTAAAAATTATACAAAGGAAAATCTGCTTGCTCGTTAGAAAAGAATTACAAAGTGATTGATAAAGTTTATTTAAGGTTTGTTCGTTCTCGTTTGAATCTCCAACAGATAAGGCATGTTGAAGATCCCATCATTGCTATATGCACCGTAGAAAATGTTCATAATCAAAAACAATACCTTAATGGGTTTTATTTTTATAAAATTATAAAATATCTATCTATTTTATTTATTTTTTATATATATAAAAACGTTATGTTGGTTTGTGTACGCTCGAAAAACTCAACAACCGTTTGACCGATTTTCTTAATTTTTGTTTTAAACTGAAGAGGAATAAGGGAAGAAGGTTGTTAACAAACAAAATGTAAACTTTTCAATCACAAACGGTGCAACTGTTAAAAAATAATGCTTTTCTCACTTCAGCAAAATATATCAATATATGTAGCTACGAATATTCGATTTCGTCAAATATTTTTATTTTCAGATTTCAGTCAAAAAAAAAAATAAAATAAAATAAATAAAATGTCAGTGAAGAAAAAATTTATTTGTCAAATATTATTTTTCTTCGACAATAAAACAAACTATACACTTGACATTTTTAGCTGTGGGGTAACGGGGTACCGAGTGGCAGGAAGCAGGTAGCGGGTAGCGGATAATAGATAGAGGGTAGTAGGGCCGTGGATAGAGTTTAGCTGATAGTGTGGTAGCGGGGTGCAAAAGTTAAGGTCTTATTTTTATCAAACGAGGAAGAACAAAGTCTGCTAGGTCTGATTTTTTTAGATTTGTTGCTTTCGATTTGTTGAACTGCTTGCAGAAAGGAAAAGACTGGTTAATTTGTGAAATTCTCTGAAAATGTTACATAATTTTTGTTTGGAAAATGACTGAAAATGTGAAATTTCATTGTACAACGTTTATGTGGTTTGATTCATGTCATTTCATATCGTGTGTGTCATGAAAATTTCAATTGTTCGTACTGTAGAGTTTATTTCAATTTTTTACCGGATTGTGTGTTGCACATATATTTTTGATTGTTTCTGTGGTATTAAGTTCGAATCACTTATTTTGTACGAGTGGAGTGTTCTGCACCGAATTTTGACAGAATGTTTGGGTAGTGGCGTGAATGTGTTTTTAAAAATCGACCAAGTCGTTAATGACATATGAGCAGGGTAGTGGAGTAGCGGGGTAGCGGAGTGACAGGAAGCAGGAGTTTGTAGAGGGCAAAGGGGTAGCGGTTAGCGTGTAGGTTAGGATAGCGAGTAATGAGGTACCGGGGTTGCGGTAAACGGATAGCAGTTTAGGTTTTTAATTTATAGCATTTACAATCACAATCAATAAAGCTCAAGGTTAATCTTTAGAATTGTGTGGCTTAGATTTAGATGCGATGGATAGTCTTTATATCTACGCAGACAGAAAAACAAAAAATATTGCAAAATTAAATTTATATGAAATGTAATCTTTGTTTTGTTTCTCATTTCTCAACCATCCAATCACATGTGCCACTGCGAAGCGTGGCAGGGTACAGCTAGTACATATATATTAGGTTGTCATACAGTCCGTTCTGAACTTGAGCCTCAACCAACAGTCGCCGCCAGCAAGCTCGGTCCAGTTATAAACTCCAAGTTGATTGAGGTCCTCTTCCACTTAAGCCGTGGTCTTCCTCTTCTTCGTCCGTCGGGAATAATTTCGATGGATTTCCGGGCCGGAGTATTGGTGTCCATCCGCTCCCTTTGACCGAGCCATCTGAGTCTCTGGACCTTGACCCTTTTGGCCACGTCTATGTCGTTAGATCTCCCTTCTTCAGGATCGGGCAAACAGTGCTGGGATACCATTCATTGGGCATGCATTCTTCCGACCATATCTTAGATGATTCGGTTCATGCTCCTGTCTAGATCGTTGCCTGCTGCTTTAAACAGCTTGGCAGCTAGAATGCGGCTTCTGCCTGACAGGGGGATTTTGCTAGTCGTCGCCTTTATACATTCTTTAGAAGTGGTCTTTCCAAATCTTCAGCGATTCTACTTTAACGTTCCCTTGTTTATCTCTGCAGCCATCTGTTCTTGCTGTATGACCTTGAGCCATCACTTTTACCTTCTGGTAAGACCTCTGAAATTCGTTCCTGCTTTTGGCTCTTTACATCTACAACTAGATCTGACGCTTCTCGTGCTCCCTCTATTTTTCTCCTGAGAAGCTGGTATTTCTTTCTTAATATCTTATATTCATAAAGCTCACGAGTAGCTCTTGTCCTTCTATCCAGCGCCACTTTGTATGCCTCCTGCATGCAGCATTTCCTTGTTTTGGCCGTTGTCGGGATATTCGTACCACTATTTTGGCTACGACGAGGTAATGGTCCGAGTAGATGTTGGCTCCTCGGAAAGTTCGGACAAGTGTTTTCCGTGTCGATCGCAATGTGATCAATCTAGTTGACGGTTGATTGATCGGGAGATCTCCATGCTACCGCAACATTTCCTTCCGCAGCAAAATCGATCAGCCTGATTCCGTTGTCGGAAATGGTGTCGAGCAGGCCATGCTTTCCGATCAAAGTGTTTTCTCTCATATCACAACATTTTGGAGAATAAGCATCCTTTTTTACTAATATCCGCAACAGCAATTATAGAACTAATGACCCATTTGCATTTTCGTTTTATTCAAGACAATATTTCTCCAACCAGCAAAGAATTTGCAGATGCTGCTAATGGGCCGCTTCTTATCTCAAACCAATCATCATTACGGTTGAGTTTATCTTATGTGCACGACTTTTTTAATTGAATCCAGCCACATCACAAGCACAACTCAGCAACATGTTCTTAACGATATGCTTTACATGTGAACCTAAATCCCATGAATCATGTTGGCATACCATGGACTGATGCGTTTTACACCGCATCCGCAAATAAGATGATCATATTTACCAACACCTCGCCAAAAATTACCCACCTCTCGAGAGTCATTTGGAATTGAAATTAATGTCTCAAATAACCCGCAGACAACGAACAAGGGGGCTGGTTCCATTCCGACCAAGATTATATGCAGACCATCAGGAGCGAGGAAAAGCCAGGACGACATACAGAAAGAACAGAAGCATGCGCACATTAAAAATCCCGACCGATGGAAATAATTAAAAAATATAAATCGCACATTCAACCCAACCTCTTTGGCAACATCGCCGCCGCTCCACCACCGATTCGTCCTTTTCTCGCCATCCACATTTACATAGCCTCAAGGCATCGCAGAGAGCCTAGTATGCACAGCGCGCCCTCATCTTTCATCTTTCTAAATACTCTCGAAATGATGAAACATCCAGACCCTGAATCAGCATCAGCATCAACATCATCAGCAGTGACGACGAGGGAAAAGATCCAACACCTCGGTGAAGCTAACCACCGAGCGGCCTCATAAAAGCACTCAAACTTAAATTACTGTGGCTTGTTGTAGCATCGAGAAAAGCCTCAGCCTTGGTATTAGTCGGCTTAAGTTCTATGGTGTCGAAAATTTGATAAAACGCTGATAATACTCCTTGGGGTGTTGTTTCGTTTTACCCTACAAGTTGGTCGCAATCTGAGGACCAGCCCAACCAGACCGTACGTCAGATGGCAAGAATTAAGTATTGGGGCTGTGTGTATACATAGTTGTTAAAATTGATGCTGTGCATGGCAGGAAATTAGATTTAACTACTCGAAGAAAAAAAATGTAGTGTCCGTAGCTTAGTGGTTAGGTGCGTTGGCTGCTAAGCAGAACGTCGTGGGTTCGTATCCTACTCAGGCCCAAAGTTTTTATTTCATCTTTCACGGACACTGCCTCTTGCGAAGAGCTGACAAAACTTCCAAGAGTATCATCTGTCATGAAAAAGTGCTTCTCAACTTTGCCGTTCGGAATCGGCGTAAAATTGTAGGTCCCCTCAATTCTTCACACGCACCTAGAGAATTGTTGAATGAGAGTAAGCCACTTAGGCCTTGGCTCTTCAAGAGCTGTCGCGCCACTCTATTTTTTATTTTTTACTCGAAGAAAAATAAGGCTGAGCCCATTTAAATTCTGTTATAATATGAGCTTTCACTGATGCAAGTAGAGTTTTATGATTTCATCCGCAAAGTGAGATTTTAGACTTGAATTAGGAATTGAAACGGCATCGTCAGTGAGAATGTGTTATTTGATAAATGATTGAATGAAATGATTTTCACTCACAATTCTTCATGCTGATTGTAGGTTCGCTTACTACCTTTTCCGACAATTATGACGATTGCACCGAAGAGCTTTAAGTCTATTTCTTAGCTGTTGTATTATTATGCAAAATTATGTTTGAATACAGCCAAGAACACCCTGTATTCATTCAAAGGCACTGCTTTAAGAATCCCGATTTATTTTAAGGGAAATATAAAATTGTGACAGATGTTTCTTTAATGAGCACAAAAACTGCGATTTGATAAATTCCCCTGGTTTAGCAACCTTCCAGTTATCACAAAGCAGCTTTTTACTTACTTAAGGAGGCGCCAGCTAGCTTGGTCCCTAACTAGCAGTCACTAAGTTGATTGAGGTCCTCTTCCACTTGTGTGCACCACCTGAGTCGTGGTCTTCCTCTACTTCTACGTTCCTCGGGAATAGTGGCGAAGGCTTTCCGGGCCGGAGCATTGGTGTCCATCCGCTCCAAATGACCGAACTATCTGAGTCTCTGGATCTTGACTCTTCTGGCTAGGTTCATGTCGTTATACAACCCGTAAAGTTCGCTGTTGTATCTTCTTCTCCAATGCACACGGGGCCAAAGATAACCCCAAGAACTTTCCTATCAAAACAGCCCAAGGCACCTTCATCCGATTTTGTCAAGGTCCATTCTTCTGCACCATATAGTAGGGCTGGTACAAAGCAGCTGGGGTTTACTAAATTGAATGGCCCTCGATGGCTCGATCGGAATTCAAGTACGAACTCTTGGTCGGCAAGGGACATCCTCCTTCGCAACGACCTACAGACCTCACCGGGCACATCAACAGCAAGCTTTACTAGATCAACCGATTTCTGATCATCACAGGGCACAGACGATGTGTTTGACATGTTCCGAACCTTTGTCAACCTGTATGATTCTTAAGAATCCTCCATTGAGACCCCAGTTTCACCATCTGCCACATGATCTTGAGAGATCGAGCCATCTATATGACTTCTGTCAATGATTGCTACTATAGTTTTGTAATTGTCCTCAAGGACGTCATCATATAATCAGTGAAAAAGTGGAGTGCCTTAAAGGAAGAAGGGTAGCTTTGACGTGAAGGCACAGCTCGAAGTTGGTCTCGTGTCTTTTGCGAAAACGTCCTTCCTCCAATATTACACCAGAGGCCTTCAGAATCCTATAAGCCTTCTTCGACACATTTAAGGACTTTTTTAGGAGTGAGCTCGCTCCAGTTCTGGCAGGGCTATAATAACAGTCTAGGTTGGACTCCTCCCGAAGTATAGATGCACGCTTTGCATCCTTTTTTGTCCTTTTTAGTAGCAGGGAAGTCTATTGTCTCCTGGCTTACAGCGGAGGAGTGGCCAGCGTTGACCTGGTTGACCAGAGAAACTTGCAGAAGTGTACAACAGAACAAGACTTAAAGTCAACAAATTGACACCGTATTTGACGAGATATTCATCATAGTTGGTAGGCCCAAAGGGGAGGGCGTTCTGGTTCCAAACATTCCTATGATAAACAACGATTTGCCACTATGCTTTAGCGAGTTCGTTCTATTCTACGTGAGGCATTCGCTTAATTAAGATCAATAAATCAGAAAGGAAATCGTAAACTTCGAATATGTTGTTGTTCAAGTGAATTGCATTTAAGTTGGAAAAATCTGTATTTTACTACCACTCTGAGCCCAACGTAAATCGGGGCTAGATCAGGTCCGTTAGTACGTAATAAAAGCCAAGAAAGTTTTCATTTCGTACCACATATCGGTTTGAGACTACCAGCTTAAGGCTGTCATCTGTGGATGCCAGAGTTTTTGACTGCAGGACTAAAATCTTAGGACATGTGTCGGGTGTCGATTACCTAAGTGTAATAAGTAAAAGTAAGCAACAAGTAGGTCGTCGTAAGCGTTATAAACAAATGTTTAATTTTTGTTTACTCGTAATTTTTCTTTTGAAGGTTAAATATTTGGATCACCACAATCCACTTCAATCTCAAGTCACGTGACTTTCGTGACTCGAGTAATTTATTGAAAGTCCACTTCCATTTCCATGCTAAACTGCTTCTTGATGAGGAAATTAATGCACCATTTGATTATGCCCCAACCTTACCATCAACATCGCCATCCCCATTAATTTTTTTATCGAAATTATTTCATTTAAATTTAAATTATATTTGATGAGTTTCTCAATGTTTCGCGGTTAGCTCTTTGTATCTCTCCTTTTTGCCGCCCCACCTTCGTTAATAAATTTAACCACAAAACAAACAAACACTCATAGTTTATAGCACCGTTCGCACGTCTTATGAAAACAAGAAAGAAAAAAACTATTTTTGCGGGCATTGTTGTGAATAATAAGCAGTTCTTGAGCCAAGTTCACATTTGGCTATTCATATCGTGTGAAACTCTTTACATTTTGCAACACCACCATCACTTACCGCAGCCATTAAGTTTTCTCTCTTACTTTGGACTTAATAGTCTCCCCTGTGGTTACCCCATTTACAAACATTCAAATTCATACACAACGTGCGTTAGTCGCTCTCTATATGGCCGCATCACCGAGCGCCGCCATCCAATGCGATGATTGTTGACGCTTGATGGTTGCTGGTTCATGTTAAGAACAAACGAGAAAAATGTAAATGATGTTGGGGCAAAGCAAAAGCCAGGACCGTGACTTCTAATAATTAGCTAAATCAAAACAAACTACGAATTATTTTCTTCAAAAATAATTACAGGCCGGCGAAGCTATTTATTTACATTTGTTTATGTTCCAGGCTTGGGGCATCTCGAGGAGGTGTTATCTAAATCTCAAAGTGGTGTCGGTCAAGTCGTTTGGCTCATCATAAAAAGCGAAATGTAAGAAAACGCAAGCGAACTAACGCGACGGGCTAATGAAAAGAGGTATGTGATGTTTTCCTGATGGTCAGGTTTGCATTTGACAGCTCACCAGTTGGAGTCGTTTTCGGTTTCAAAACGATGATAGATCTGACGTGTCGGTTGGTACGGTCGATTCTACTATACCTGCTGCTGCGAGTTGTTTTCTAACCACACAATGGTAGATGGAAGATGAATGGACAGTGTCGATTTTGATGCCAATGCGAAGCACCCTCTTAGCATTTGGCTTTTAGTCAGCACCACCGGTGACGGCCAGTCTTAGATAATAATCTTGGATGATTACCCTTTTAAAAAGAGAGGATCTTAGTTTGAAGGGAACTCATTAGCCGCACGAAATATGCTTTTGTGAATGTCAAAAGTAACCGCATTATATCTCGTTGCAACGGGCGGCAGGCGACCAACGAAGCACTGTGGAGTTGAGCGTGTTTGCATCCGAAGTAGATTTGAAATGGAAATTATTGTCTCGTTCGGTTTGAAATAGTTTAAATGCAATACACTCTCAGTAATTAACCTTTGTTGTTTTAAACCAATTTTTGGTTAGCCCTGTCTCTTTGACAGTTTGAATTGACTAATTACCTATGAACAAGCAAATTTGAATGCAAACAAATAACAACTGGATATTTTGTCGAACAAGAATTTAGGATGTTGCAGAATTACAGCCTGGGACTTACTTAACATGTCGCAAACCTTATCTTAATAACATGAAAAGTTTTTTATAGGTTTGGTTAGTATAGTAAAATCAAATTCTTGTGTGGTATTGGCAGACGCTTTGTCTTTTGAGTGAGGAGTTTTAAACCCAGCTGTTTGGGCAAACCGATGTAGTAACTGTTCGCTAGGGTAATTCTTGTGGAAATGATGCTTATTCCAAGGTAGGTGAACTCCTTAACTACCTCGAAATTGTTGCTACCAACAGTGACATTTTGTCCTTAGTGGTGGACAGATGTTGCTTTGTCTGTTGACAGCATGTATTTTGTACTGTCCTCATTCACTTCAAGACCAACGAGCATCGCCTGTTCTTCAATCGATTAGAAGGCCTCAAGTTCAGCTCTTTTGGAGCGACTGATGTCTACGTCGTTTACATTGCCTAAGAGCTGGATGGATTTGATGAAGATAGCGTCTTCATGCTCACACCTGCCTTGCGAAATATCTGCTCCATTACTATGTTGAAGAAATCTCGTGACAGCACATCTCCTTGTCTTAGCCCTGAGCAAGTTTGAAACAACTCGGATGAGCTGTTATCCACGCACTGCTTTTTGTTTAACGGGAAACTAATTGCTTCGATCTATTTAAAATGTCATGATCTTAGAGCTGAGATTTGATTATGTAAAAAAGAACCGTATTGAAACTTTTAAATGGCAATCTAGCTTTAATAGAAAAATTTGTTGGGCTGCCAAAGCAACGATAGTTGGACAATACTAGTTTCAATAATAGAATTGTTGCCGTAATTCATAGCACCATCGTTTTGACTATTCAATTTTTGGTCAACACTTGCAATGGTAGTTAGCCATATGTGAGAGTAAAAGCAGCACTTGTGGGGACCAGGCGGTTAATCGAAACTGTTAGGTTTCATTATTCGTTTCCATAGTTTTTATTTCATCTTTCACGGGCACTACCTCTTGCGAAGAACTGACAAAACTTCCAAGAGTATCATCTGTCATGAAAAAGTGTTTCTCAACTTTGCCGTTCGGAATTGGCGTTCAATTCTTCATACGCACTCAGAGCATTATTGATGAGAGTAAGCCACTTAGACCTTGGCTTTTCAAGAACGGTCGCGCCACTCTATGTAATTTTTACACCTAGTTTACATAAGATTGAGGCACAATTAGGGTTTGGATTGAGCTTTCGACCGGTTAAGACGTAATTAGGTTTGAGATAGAGTTTCTGGCCGCTTTGCACAAGCGGATTCTAAGCCTAAAGATTCACCCCCCCCCCCCCTATTGGAAAATATTTTGGTGTATGCTAAATCCGCTCCTATGCACGAGATAGAGCTTCACGATACGATACGATAACGATATTTTTCGTTTGTATCGGTATCGTATCTTATAAAAAATCATTTTATCGTATCGTATCGATATCAGCGATAGTTTTAAGACAAATATATCGTATCGTTACCGACTTCGATACGATACCAAATATCGAAAAAAATGTGCATTACAATTACTATATAGCAGGGCAAAAAGTGAAACACAAGCTATTCAATATTATTTTTATTTAATTATAGACTATCCGAACCCGTGAACTTCGTCTCACCCACAATTTGAAATTGATATTTGTTGAAAAAAGACCCATAACCGTTCTGAGGGAAAAATATAGAACGGTGTATCTTTTCGCGTTATCTGGTGTTCTGGTTTAGGCGTTACTCCAACCTCGTCCTAACTTTATTTAAAGGTGCATTTATATACATGTATGATTATACATGAAGACAACCTCTCAACCACTTATATGAAATAATAATCAATCGGCTATTAACATGTCTCGGAAACTAATGACTCGTTTCGTTCCAGTATCGATGTTCAACGGGTTGTTACAAATGATGATCGACAACGAAAGTACGAGAGAATGCGTAAAGAACGACCAAATATGTTTTTTACTGCAAGTAATTTACTATTAGTAAATTCGAAAAAAAAGAAAATTCGAACTTTGCGCACGCCGTTCGATATCGATATATTCGATAATTATCGGTCAGTGCTTATCGGCGTTACGATAATATCGACAATTTTATAAACACGTTTATCGTATCGATATCGGTATCGCAGGTACTGGATATCATCTCGATTATCGTATCGACCTACAATACGATACGATACGATACCGATATTTTTATCGAATATTGTGAAACCCTAGCACGAGACAAGTCGAAGGAAAAAAAGCATGAAATTGCTCTCGAATTTTACCTCTACTTTGCACTTTTGTCACCAATAGGCTTACTTACTTACGTACTTACTTACTTATGGTGGCGCTACAGCCCTGGTCGGACCAGGGCATCATCCAACAAACGTCACGAGCTAGCTTGGTAGGGACCAAGCTAGCTGTCTCCAATCGATGAAAAGGTGGTAGGTATCGATTTGAAGTTCCTCATGGGTCTCCTGCAAGATCGGTTTTAGAGTAAATATTTGATCTACCGTGAATTTTCCGAGTCTGAAGCCACACTGATTGTTGACAAAAGGCTTCAAATGTACACACAGCACGGCAGACAAGATCTTGTAGCCGATGTTTAGGAGACTTTTAACTCTGTAATTGTGGCAGTTTAGGAGATCTCCTTTCTTGAGGATCGGGCATACTATGCTGAGGTTCCATTCGCTGGGCATGCTTACCTCCAACCAAATTTTGCAGATGAGATGGTGCATACTCCTAACTAAATCATTTCCAGCTGCTTTGTTCAGTTCGGCCGCTAAGCAGTCTGTTCCAGCGGCTTTTTTCCACTTATTCTTTCGCTGTTTCGCTTTTTTCATCGCTATTTTCATCAATGTCGGGCGGCTGGAATTGGAGATCTGCTTCACCCAAGTTGAATGGGTCTGTATAGCTGGAGGATTTTCGCTCGTCATCCTCATTATACAGCTTGAATAAGTGATATTTCCATATCCTCAGCACTGACTGTAGTTCCACTACTATATTCCCATCATGTCTCTACAGGCTATGGTTTGGGGTGTAAAACCCCTGGTGGTTTGTTTTACCTTTTTGTAAAACTTTTGAACCTCGTTCCTGTTGTGACATCCCTCTTTCTCCTCGATCATCCGCTTCTAATGCTCTCTTGTTTAATTGAAGTTTGTGCTCCTCTCTCCTTTTCTGCTCGTAGAGCTTGCGAATTTTTCTCTTTTTTTTTTTAATTTGGGATTTGGGGACGTTGTCGACGGCAGCTTTAAAGGAAAAGGGCGACTTGTAGTAGCCGTGCGGTGCAGTGGAAATATCAGCAACTTTGCTGCTACAAAATATGTCGCAAAAACTCAAAACAAGACCTTGCCAAGTTGACCAATTGTAGTTGGTGTCCTCAGTCCAAGAGCCATTTAATCGAATTTCTATTTTTTATAACAGTCATAACAAATATTTGTTTTCTATTACTTACTAGTGCCCGTGGCGTAGTGGTTATGTGGGTTGGCTATTATGCATAACGTTGTATGGGTTCGTTGTGGGTTCGTCTTCGGATCGGCAATAGGCCTATAAAGTTTTTATTTCACCTTTTCGGGTAGTGGCTCTTGCGAAGAACTTACAAAATCTATCATGAAAAAAGTGCTTCTCATCTTTGCGGTTAGGAATCGGAGTTAAATTGTAGGTCTTCGCAATTCTTCACACGCACTCAGAGAATTGTCGATGCGTTGAAGCCGCTTAGGCCTTACCCCTTCAAGAGTTTTCGCGATACTCTAGTTATTTTTCTTTTAACTTGCTCGCAGACATTATTGATTTAGATTGCGGAGGCAGCAAATCTAACGGAGGCATGGAGAAGGACTACGACTACTATCAGGATACAGAAGCTTCAGTTTGAACCTTGGGTCAGTACTAGCAACCTTTAGAACAATATTATGAAAAAGAAATAAGCGGGCGGCTACTCAAAGCCATGAGAACCTAATTTAGTCTTAGGCTTCTTAGCCTTAGAAAATATTACCATTACTTCGAAACTGCTGCTGTATAAAACGATAGCCTTACTAGTACTCACTTACGATTAACGTTTCCAAAACTTGGCCACGCTTAGCCAAAATCAAAACTCATTAGCACAAATGTCAGCGCCTTAACATGCAAAACTGTCAGTTTCAATTCTAATCAAATGCAAAACTACGCGCTAACTGTCAACATTCGGAAACAAATTCAATTACCACAAAATACAAAAATTGATTTTCGTTTGCTACACTGGCACTCATCCAAAAGTCGAACAACTGTGCCAACCTACAACACTTTCTCGTCATTCAGCGCTCGTCCCCCTTCACGCCCTGTAGAAAGGATACCACCATATCGATTTGTTTTCATTTACCACTTTAATTCCGCACTGTCACGTCATCATGACTTGGATATCAAATTTCTCATGAACAACTCAAATTCCAAATAATCAAAAACAAATTTACAAAACGAAACACGAATTCAGATGCCGACGCTGACACTAAGAAACAAAACGTCATGAGAAACAAACTGAACAAACAAATTAAACGAAACTTCAATATTTATTCAAGAATGAACCAATCAGCAGCAGGCTGGTGTGAACGAGCGAGGGAGCAAGCGATTGCCATGACAGGTCTTCGAAGCGGGGCTCCTCCGACCATCCACTGCTTCGAACGGGTTTTCATTACGACAAAGAGTCAGGGTTAATTTAAAATCAAATCACATTAATCTTCCACGCGATTCTGACACAATCTTATGCTTTCCAGTTTACCGCCCGCCACCTGGACTATCGTCGGTCGGTCGTCTTCGATTCATCGCATCTTCTTCGTCCGGAAGGGACTGCCACAAAAAATGAAATTGGAATTGTGTGAGCAATGAGTTCAGCACTGAGCGACCGCGTGATGACTCTTTAATACAAATCATCCCGACGGGGGGTTCGATGGATGTTGTTTCGGTGTCTTTGATTTGCAGCGAGATTAAGAGCACGGGTACCCGCCTAGGCTAGACATTCGCTCAAAGATTTATGGCACTTGGGCCGTTGCTGCTGCCACAGAAGGACTCAGATTTTAGGCAAAACAATAAAAATTCAAATAAACTTTATTTGGATGCAGATAAACTGAAGTGTTGAGGTTATTATGGGCAAATGGATTTTAATCTTCTTGTTTCTTTGAGGCTGTTGATGATATATAACCCTATTATCCACAACTCTTCAAAACCAAGTCACTCTGCCTTAATATCGAACAGTCAATTTCTCCTTCTGTTTCACTTTCTCTTTGTCCCTTATTCTACCAAGTTGTTCGTTTTCCTTATTAAGACCTTAATTCACCCGGGCGGGCGCCCAGTTTATAAGTCAAAATAAAGCAACTGTTGTTGCCAAAAGTCAGTTATTGCTGACATTTGGATTATTTATGTGTGAAATCAAAAAATAAATAACACACCAGTCCCAATAAGGCTATCTTGAATGGAAAATCCACACGTCCTGGTTCTATTGACCGTAACCTCAACAATAAAATATACGTTCACCTCCGCAGCCCAAAGTGTTTCTAACCTCAAACAAAACCCATTACACAAGGACTCCTCACCCTGTCTCTAAGCCAACAAATAACCACCCATTATGGGGCAGTAAAAACCACTTTCTCAGCAAACAATAGAACCCAGAAAAAATTGCAATGACTTGACGATTAGTTCGAACAGCATGCGGTTCGTTTCGATTCTATCAAACATCTCGAACCCAACAATCAAGATGCTGTGTTCGGGGGAGAACTTTTAAGTCATAATCATTATGATCGAAATAAATCAACCAACCCTCTCCCCACCGCACGTTTATCGTTTTTGATTACAGCTCGAGAGGATGGAGGGTGGCGAAAATGGGGTGCGACGGTGGCGGTGATTTGGGGATGGAAGTGTTTGCAGCCCACCGAAAGAGCATTCAGCTTACTTAAGTGGAAGCAAAATCGAAATTACCGTGAAGAGTTAACGAACCAAAGGGTGGCAAACTTGTTACCCAAAGTAAAATATTTGAAGGCGTATTGTGGTGCATTTATTTTTCTTCTCTTTTGTAGCTTTTTTTATTTTTTTGTTTATTATTTTGAGATTTTATTTATTGCCGACCAAATTGAAGGTGGAAGGGGAGTGATTCAACAATTGAATGTAATTTTTCTTGGTAATTTTATCCTCATGATGTTTTTTTTTTGTATCGTTGTGAAATCGAAACGATATTTCATAAAAAAATTTAAAAATTGTTGAATCATAGTTTGGGTTTAGTTTTTTGTTTGAGGAGATTTTGGAAAGGAAAAGTATTTGAAAGGTCAAAACTTTTCACTTAACGAAATGAAAACCTGATAACATTCTTTTGGAATATTTGGAAAGGGCTTTGTTGTCGAGCTCTGAATCAAGAATATTGATACATAGATTCTATAGAAACTGTATTTCATCATAAAAATTGGTTACGTAAATCTTACGGCTCTCATATGAACAGGATAAAGAACGGCAGACTCCTTGAACAAAAAAAAAAAAATATAAATTCTTCCCAAAATTTAATTATTGATTTGAAATACTACACAACAACATCAAATATTTGCTTACTTACATAAATTAAGTGGCGCTACAATCCATTCTGAACTTGGGCCTAAATCAACGGTCTCCGCTAGCCAGCTCGGTCCCTAGCTAGTTTTCTCCAGATTTGCACTCCAAGTTGATTGATTTCCTGTTCCACTTCTTCTACCTCCCTCAGGAATAGTGTTAAATGCTTTCCGGGTCCGGAGCATTGGTGTCCATCCGCTCTAAATGACCGAGCCATCTGAGTCTCTGGACCTTGACCCTTCTGGTTAGGTCTACGTCGTTGTACAACCCGTAAAGTTCGCTGTTGTATCTTCTTTTCTATTCCCCTTCAATGCACACGGGGCAAAATATGACCCGAAGAACTTTTTTCTCGAAACAGCGTAAGGCTTCCGATTTTGTTTAGGTCCATGCTTCTGCACCATGCAGCAGAATTGAGATGATGAAGGTGTTGTACAGTTTAACTTTAGTTGCTCGAGACTTTTAGACTCAATTGATTTCTTAGCCCAAAGAAACAGCGGAGCCTAGGTAGGTAAACTCCTCTAATACCTCGAAATTATATGCGTCTATTGTAATGTTCTGTCCGACCCGTTGCGTTGGTGTTGGGTGTCCTTCCTCGAAGACAGCTTATACTTAGTTTTTCTCTCATTTACCGCTAAACCAATTTTTGCGGCTTCTGCCTCAATTCTCACAAAGGTGCCATTGACATCACGCTGTGTTCTACGCATTATATCAATGTCATCAGCGAGCGCGAAAAGTTGAACAATGAGCGGACTTTTGGAAGATAGTGCCTCTAGTGTTGACGATGGAGTATTGTACTATCTTCTCAAGACCGATGTTAAGGATATCGCATGACAGTGCATCGCCTTGTCTGAATCCGTTTTTGACATTGAAAGATCCATCTCCACTTTGCACAAGCGAACAAGAGAGAAAGATATAGCTTTATTCAGTTCATCTCTATAGATGCTTTCATACACGGCCTTTAAATCGATGAAAAAGTGATGGGTATCGATTTTGAGATCATAGGTTTTCTTCCAGGATCTGCCGCAACATGAAAATTTGGTCTTGGTCTGAAGTCACATTGATAAGGATCAATCAGATTGTTGACTAAAGGCTTCAGACGTTCACATACAGGCAGAGAGGATCTGGTAGGCGATGTTAAGTAACCTAATCCCAATGTAGTTGGCGCAGTTTAGATCAGATCTCCTTTTTCAGGATCGGGCATGCATTCTTCCGACGATATCTTACAGATGGTTTGATGCATGTTAATATCTCGTCACCTGTTGCTTTGAACATCTCGGCAGCTGGACCATTTGCTTCAGCGGCTTTGTTGGATTACAGCCGTGATGTTGCCGTTTTCACTTCCTCGTGTCCGATTAAATGCTCCTGCCTGACATGACGGCGGGATTATGTTTGTCGTCGCCGTTATACAGTCTACAGAAGTGGTCTTTTCAAATCCCCAGCATTGACTGCGATTCTATTATGATGTTCCCTTGTTAATCACTGCAGGTATCGGTTCTTGCTCGATGACCTTATCCGATTACCTTCCGACAAAACCTCCGAGCTTCATTACTGCTTCTAGCCCTCCCAATATCCTCGATCTGACGATTCCCATTCACCATATATTTTCTCTTGAGAAGGCGGCGTTCCTCTTTTGCTCGTAGAGCTCACGAGCAGCTCTTGTCGCCTCCTACTTGGCTGCATGGGCCTGCCTGCGTTGTTCATAAAACCAGGTGTATCGCTTTGATGGCTGTGTGAAACCTTGCACATTAGAGTTTTCTGGTAATGTTGACACTGGCCTTCGAATCTCTTGCAATTGTAGCCGTCCGACGTTGAATTTTCTTGCAGGGTTTCCTTGTTTTGGCCGTTGTCGGGATATTCGTAGCACTACCTTGGCTGCGACGAGGCAGTGGTCCGAGAGAATGCTGGACAAGGGCTTTCAGTCGATCGCAATGTGATCAATCTTGTTGACGGTTGATTAATCAGGAGGTTTCCATGTTCCTTTTGGATGTTGTGATGGAGATGTGGGTACCAAGTGCTTGCTACCACAACATTTCGTCCCGCATCAAAATCGATCAGCCAGTGCTTTCCGACTGTTCCCCCAAAGATGTCTTCTTTTCCCAGCTTTGCGTTAAAATCGCCCAGCAAAATTTGAATGCCATAGCTGTCGTCTTCTTTTTCTGTTGTTGCTTCGCAACTAAATGTTTGTCTGCTTTTTCTGCGTAGTCGTGAAGTCACCACCACGTACAACCCCTAACCTGGAATATCAGGCACTTGATGTGTACAAGAGCCGGAAAAAAAGCTCTTTTAGGGCCTGGGCTTCAAATAAGTCTAAAAAGCCCGTAAAGGTGTTCACCAATTAGTTCGGCCTAACTGGAACTGCCGTTGCTCGTTGGGAGTGCCTTGGTGGGAACACTCCTTTGTTGGGGGGTGATTAGTAGCAGCAGCCTACTCCACTTCGACCTGTCGACCATGGGAGGCCCTTCGGCAAAAACAAGTTTTGCGATCGCATAGCTCAAGGCATCAAGGCCTACCCCATGGGGGGTTATATTTGCTACGACTATAATAAGTGATTAATTAACTGTTGGCCATAGGTCTCCAACGGGAACGGGTCGTTATTCTGTATTCCAAAATTCTGTATGAACAAAATTCTGTATCTGAAGAAAAAATTCTGTATGAACATAATTCTGTATTCCATTATTCTGCTTTTCTATTATTCTGTATTTCAAAATTCTGTAAATCCAAAATTCTGTTTTTTTTTTCAAAATTCTGCAAATCCATTATTCTGCTTTTAGAAATTCTGTAATTCCAAATCTCTACATTAAAACTCACAGTTATGAATAGGTTTTTTAATTGCCTGTAGATCAATTTACTAAAATGAGGTGTTTCAGATACAGATTTTTGG
>CAKKXW010000003.1:44341747-44364781 GCA_920937365.1 Sphaerophoria rueppellii | reverse complement strand
AAAACGGCAAGAGCGGCAGTTTTTCCTTTTTTTTAAATGCTTAGATATTTGGTAAAAGACATTGAATAAGAAGTACAGGAAGGGGTCTTATGAACAATAATTGAGGCATTTTTCTAAGTAGTGTGAGTTTCACAAACACAAACGCATTACAACAGGGGTGGTCTGCAGTTGAATGGTTAATCTCAGGGGCGCCAAGCGAAATTTGATTGAATCAAGATTTCATCGATTTTGCTTCAACTTTTTTTTTCAATCTCAATTCTTTTTTAAGGAAGCATGATGTTTTAACACTGAAGGTGCACTGCACGGTTTTAACTGATTAATTTTTTTATTTTCCAGTACATTTTCTTGATTTTTCATCTGTAATTCATCACGTTTATTACGCCTATTGTAACACAACCGACAGATAAAAACGTTTCGAAACACGATGGAAGAACTATTCAAAACAACCGTGCACACTACGGGAACTCAACGAATTGCAGCGCCTTACCATCACGAACAGAAATAATACACCCCTGAACTCGACTGACAACACAGTCAAAGTTTGACAGCACATACCCCATAAATTGACAGCACATACCCTAAAAATGGACATCAACAGACATTTTTGTTGCTTCCCTCACGTACACTGTACATGTAGCTAACACCGCTTCCTGTACTTCTTCTTCAATGGTAAAAGATCATATAGGGGAAACAGTGTTCTGGGAAGTGCCAAAATCTAACTTTTGCTTGATTCCCGTTTTAATTTCTAGAATTAACCATAATTCCGTCCCCAAATCTAACGTTTTTAATTTTCATTTCGACATTCTGTAAAAGTTTATGTCTCATTCATTCGAATTTATTTGTAAAAATCTTTCAAAATCATTTGCTGTCTAGCTACTTTTTTATGGTATGTGATGAACAAATTACTGTGCTCTGCTCAGCACCAATTGATTTTATGCCGTTTTTAATTGGCAATCTGTAATCTGAAAAAAAGCATTCTGGTTTTAAAATCAGAAGGGAATTCTCTTCTTTTCGGAATCAGAACTGTCACTTTTGCCCAATTGAACGCATTCAGAATGCTTTTTTTTACTTCCAGATTGCCAATAAAAAACGCCATTAGAATTTAAGCATCAGAAAATTTCAACAAAAAATAATATACGTGCGTGTACAGGTGGACATTGTCCTACCATATTTCTCATTCAGAAGCGCTGACCGCTATTGTCAGAAATACACTATTGTTCATAACCCGACTATTTTAAATTCAATAACAACATAGAAAGATGAGGCAGGTTGGCCAGGCAAATGACATAAAATAACTGCTCAAATTAGAATTTTGGGAGTTCATTTGATTTGTGAATGTGATTGTTTGCACATTTGCATAGATTACTGTGTAAAAATATAATCATCCGTGAGTTCATAAATGCTTCCTAGTTGCTCATGCCCTGCCGAAAAAATTCGTTCAATGCATTTATTTATGAACAGAAAAACTGCTGCAAGAATGCCGCAGATATTCAATATCAAAAATCTGTTCATAAATAAAGTTTTTTATAATTTTTATGAATGTGGTCTTCATGTTTTGTATGTTTTTTATTTTAATGTCCTATCGACTGTGGGCAAACAAGCGCGAAACGGTTTTTATTTCCGTCAAATATTTTCTCCACAAAACAGACTTTTCTTGCGGCCAGCAGCAAATGGCCATTCCATCTCCAGACGAAGTGTTATCAGAAGCTTAACGTCTGCATCTGACCAGAATTTTTGGTCACCACAGTCATTCCTATAAAGTAAAAGTAAAAGTATTATATTATATCAAATTATTAAGAACTAAAATGTTTTATTTTTGCCAAAAATTTAATAAAAATACAATATTTTACTAACCTACTAATTCTGTTCCAATATTTTTCTGCAGAGCGGCAAAAGAAATAAAACGATTGCAGACTTGATCGCAGTCAGACAGCTAGTCACTTTGTTTTTATGAACACATAAACAAAATTTGACCAGTATAAGGAAACAAGAAAAAAACGATGCAAAAGTAAAACAAAGTATTCGAGTTAGAGAGGTATTCGAATCAGGGAGAGTTCGATTTAGGGAACGCTTTTAGTATTGAAAATTCAAAGGATTGATAAACAAAACAACGCTCAAAATGTTCGAGTTAAGAAGAATTTCGTCTTAGGGAGAGTCGACTATAATACAATTTTAAAACAACTTGGCAACAAAATTTCCACATACGCATGATGAACAATTTAAGACGCTACTGTGGCCGGTGGACGAGGGAGAGGCGGACGAAGTCGCGGGTAACTTACTTACCTAGCAATGTTTTCCATTCGCTCAACATGTCCCAACCATCTAAGTCGTTTGACCTTAACTTTTCTGGCTAGGTCAGTGTCGCTGAACAGCTCGTACAGTTCTTGGTTGAATCTTCTCCTCCATTCCCCATTAATGCAGACAGGACCAAAAGTCACTCGAAGAATTTTTCTCTTAAAGCAGCCCAAAGTGTTTTAATCGGAAGTTGTCATGGTCCATGTCTCTGCACCATACATTAGGACCGGGATGATTAGGGTTTTGTAGAGCGTCGCGATAGTTGCTTGAAATAAGCTTCTTGTTGTTGGTTACGTTGGGTTTTTGGAAATAATAGAGAAATGAAGGAAAAGAGACGAGGAGTCAAGAAGGGGGGACTATCCGTCGGAAGCTATAGAAGAAAGAAAGGAGAGAAAGAATTGTAAAAGAAAACCAACGACGTCCACTGCGAGGGCATTGGCATGCTAGCTGCACTCGGCTCAGCTCATCGGAAAAGGGGGGTGTTCTTGCCCACGCAGGAGGACCTCACTTACCTCAAAAAAATTATCATGCCAGACAAGAAAACGAACACAACTTCCTTTCAATCCACCACTCCGACTCGTTGCTGCTGATGTTGCAACGGTTGGCCTTTGTCCCTCCCAACCTGGAATCCGTTGCCATTTATCATATACTGATTCCCCTCTCTGATAAGTTCTGGTCCTATTCCATACTCACCCCCATAACCAGTCCCTTAGTCCGTCTTACCGCACCCCTATCGAAATGCTTACAAATCCATCGGGCTCATATTAAAACCCAAGAAAACAAATCTTTTTCATCGAATTGACGTGGAACTCACAAAAGTTTTTATTCAATCACCTTGGAAAATTTTACGAAATAAGAAAAACATTAAGTATTCAAACACTAATAAAGAACAAAAAGAAAAAAATGTTCATGAACTTTACAATTGATCATTTAGAGGTCAACTTGTCGTGATGATGGAGTCAAGGTATACTCAGGCATCATTCCTGTTTTACAAAAAAAATAATCACACCTTTTTCTCGCTCGTTTTCAATCCTTGTGTCTAGGTAAGGCTCCCTCGTATCAAAAAAATTAACTAACGGGAGGACCTCTCGTTCCCCAAACCCCTTTCCCTACCTACAGAGAGCTCTATGTAAGTATAACGGGATCGGCAAAATCTTGCCAGGATCCGAGTAGTTCCGACAAGCCCGGACCCACACAAAAAGATAGGCGGTTTGTGCTTTATAATAATCAAAATTCTCCAACCTCACTAGAATTGACCCAAGCTTAGACTAGAGATACTAACAATTAACATAAAAAAAGATTTCAAAATAGAATTAACAAATGTTACACGCCAAAATTTTATAATTTTCTTGTTCGTATAATTTTTGCTTTTGAAAATAAACGTAGGTACCACACAGGTATCGAGCACTCCACAAAAATTACGCCTTCACTTGACGGCGCTCCCCTTTTCTCGCTCGCCTTGCTAATGGCGGGGTTAGATCAAAAAAAATCAGATCCCTTTTTTTTGCGAAACAAATTTTTACTTTCGTGTGGTTTTCTTTTAAAACAAAAGTTCTTTATATTGCGCTCTTAACAAATAACATATAAATAACACCAGAAGAAAGAATAAAAAAAAAACAACCAAACGCCCTCAGTTACATGAATCGGGATACAAAACAACAGCCAAAAAAAAAAAACAAAACAACAATTCGCATCTTGGGCTTTAACCGAGATGGAGCCTCTATCCAGAAATGTACTAGCAATTGCAGGTAAGTACGCTGAGAATAGCTAATACCTTCTATTTTCAGTTTGTCGAGACACCCGGGACTAAATTATAATGTCCTCCCAGAGACCCAGCACCTCAACACCCCAATGGACGCCCCTACAAGCGAAGGATCTGTGCCCAGCTAAGTAGACCATATTGTAATGAGGATCAGGAGCTTCTCTGCTTTATCGTGAAGCTCGTGATCCTCCGTTTCTACAACTCGCTTGAGCTCCTCTGATTGCTTTTCCCTTTTCTTTTCCAGATTCTCGGATGCAGTTTTTGGTCCCCTTATGGTTACTTCGAAACCAGTGTTCCCCCCGGCTAAGCCTATACTCTTGTGTTTATATTTGTCGATTATTGTTCATTTATGCTATTTATTTTTTTGTTTCAGCGCGTCCGTAACATGCTCGGGAGAAGACTTTACTCTCAATTGCCTTCTAGTCCAAAGAAGCAGCGATTGGCAAGAGTAATTCTTCGTTTGATTTCAGCGCTGGTGTTGTTGTCTGAGTTAATATCCGATCCTAGGTAGACGAAGTTCTTAAGTACCTCGAAGTTAAATCTGTCTATGTTGACGTTTGCACCAAGACGTCGATGTTGGTAGTCCTTTCTTGTCGACAGCATTAACTTGGTGTTGTTCTCGTTAACCGCTAGACCCATCTTCCTGGCTCAAGACTCACAAATGCTCCACTGACATCACGCTGTGTTCTTCCAATTATGTCAATGTCGTCTTCGTATCCTAGTAGGACTTTTGAAAGATTGTGCCTCTGGTGTTGACGTTGGAGCTTTGCACAATCTTTTCAAGAATGATGTTAAAGAAATCGCATGACAGCGCATCGCCTTGTCAAAATACTTTTTTGACATCAAAGCTGATAAGACGCCTGCAGGACAACACGCAAGACATTTGAATGCACCAACTATTGACGAAGTCTCAAGTGAATCAACGGGAACTTGAAGTTGATAATAATTGTTAGGTTGTTCCGTTTTCTGTGTTACTCGCCAAAACATTTAAAGCTCACATAAATGTTGAATATTGTCATTCCGTAAATTTCGCTATGTTTCGGTGTTGCTGTCGAAATTTAAAATGTTAAGCCGCCATCCAAAACAATGAACAGTTTCTTTGAAAGATGCCAGAATGATGGACTTTGCTAGAATCACTGCCTTATCCCGAAGTGCCACAATTTTATACCTGGTTTCAATCGTTAAGGACATTTCAACGACGCAAACAAGGACAACCAATTCCAAATTACACTGACGTTCTCTCCACCGATGTACTGGGCCGTCCCTACATAGTCCATCCCAGTCAAGGCAAGTGTTTTTATTTGCGTTGTTAGTCAATGTTTCTGGCCAACATCATTCCAATATCTGCGAACTGTTGATGGCATATTGTGCGGCAGATACAGAGAAGCTTGTCAACGCTTGGGATTGCTATAGACAATGACAGTCAATGGGCCAACACTCGAAGATGCTTAACAAATTTGAACGCCGCCGTTTTCCATAATTGTATCAACATGCTTCCCATCAACACGGATTGATTTATGGAACAAATATAAAGATCACATGGCATGAAGATGCTTTGCATCAAAAACGTCTTAGAACATCAAAGACATATTTGCAAATTAACGAGGTAATGTACAATAAAGAAATAATATTAATTGAAGATACATAATATGTGCTTGCTGCTTACCAACAAAGTATTGATGCAATTAAGGATGACAACGCTCAATCGCCCAATGCATGACGCATTTAGTTAAGATTTGAAACGAGAAACTCAATATGATCCGAAGCATTAAAGAAACTGTTCTAAGAAATGTCCCCCTTTTAAATGATCAACACAAATATGCCTACAAAACGATACACCCGTTCTAAACAATATTGTATAGTGCTTGAATGTTATATCCTGCTTAGGTTTTTAATCTAATGCGATACCGATACTCTTTCTTTCTTTTGAAGTAGTAGTTTTTGTGAGTTGAAAACCAGTGGTTTCATCATTTTGTTACGACCTTAACGATCTTCAAGAATATATCGACAAAAGCTTGCAGTTCCTAGCACCACCATATTGTATGACTATTGTTGAATCGCGTGAGCTAGCTGGAACTTCTCGCCAAAAGCGGCGGTTTCGTTGTAGAGCCGCCCTTAAACCAGCTCCTCAGCCACCACCTAAAGGAGTTAAAGGACATCAGCATCATGCGCCAATGACTGATTTGATATTGATGCTCAATCAAATTGCTGATTTTTTATTCTATGTGTAAAAACGCCATAGAAAGAAACAACAATTAACTTCTGAACCTAAAAGTGGTGTTATTGACCTCCCAGAATTATTACTAATCACTTCAATAAAAGCCCAAAAGTCATAGATAGATCGAAATTACTCGTTTGATGAGTTAAGTGACCACGCACTTTCATTTATATGGTTTTCCAAGCCACATGTCAAATTTCCCTCCAAACGCAGTAATTTTCTGCACTTGCACCTTGTGGCGGACAAAAAAAAAAAAGAAAAGCGAAACCCCTCCACGAAACGTTTTATTGTGATATAAGTGCGTAACAATTTGTCAGGCATACAGCTTATACCTCGTCATTTATTAAATTGCGTGCAACTCGGCGACTTGTTCGACCAGCAAAAGAGTTTAAGTAGAACAACAAATATTTACATAGCAAATTATATTAGGAGAACCTGATCCGTGCCGGGTAGGAATTAAAACAACAACAGCGGAGAGCAACAAAAAAAATGTCTTGAACCTACGGCTACCAGAAACGACTAACTAAATATTGGACCCAGCTATACAAAACCATGAAAATAAAAGCCCGCAACACGCAATTTTGAAAATTGGCTGCAAAGTATCGCGTTCCCGCAATAAGAAGTAGAGGAAGGCGGAAAGTTAGTAGCTGCTGGACACCTTCGTCAAATCGAACACACAAAGGTAGGTAGAGGTACATAAGTTATTCCATGTGTCCAGCTGGAAGAGTTAGCTCCAACTCGAAGTTGGTTTGAGGAATGTGTTTAAAGAGAGTCTAAAGGTTTAGCTAAGAAAACAACATGCCGAAGAAAATTGTTCTTCTTTGCATTTTTCTTAGATCGTTCAAATTGATTGCGACTGTATGCAAATATTGGGTTCTCCTTTTAGTGAATTTGCTTCGCGACGAACGGTGAATAGTGGAAAGGATATCAGTGGAGCTAAGGTCCAATGCTACCAATGCAAGGAGTGTGAGAATGAGAAATTACATTTTTATTTATTAGCCGCTGATATGGACTAGTTCTTGTTTCTTTTGACCCCCTTTGGGCGGACCCCGATCATATTTTAAAGTGTTTTGACAGAAAATGACTCAAATTAATGGTTTAAATCGGTTTTGGGCGGTCTTTCTCTTTTTGTTCTTTTTCTTAATTTTATTTTTTATTTATTTTCTTTTGGATAAATTAAATTTCTCGATCCGAAAAATGTTAAATATAGGTTCATATTCATTAAGTTACTTTGTGGTTGGGAAATGCATAAAATATGAATATCTTGTTCAGAAAAGATATCATCTTTTTCAAATTTATTGAATATCTATCTGAACTGAACATACTAATTTTTTCTTAGTTTTATTGTGAATAGATAGTTATAAATTTTGTGGCAGTAAGACCTATATAAGATAAATGAAGTAAACACGTCCTTTGAAAAAAAAAACCGTCTCGAGGCTGAATCA
The DNA here is from genome assembly GCA_920937365.1 of Sphaerophoria rueppellii. NCBI lineage: Eukaryota > Metazoa > Arthropoda > Insecta > Diptera > Syrphidae > Sphaerophoria > Sphaerophoria rueppellii. The sequence goes on along the minus strand of CAKKXW010000003.1, from coordinate 44,357,061 downwards.
CATTTCTTTGGATTAACTGAAGGTTAGAGGATTTTACTAAATCTAAAAATATGAAGCTTTGTTAAAAAAATAAAAAAAATAAAAACATGTAGGTAATTAAAAAAATGATGCCATAACATTTCTAAACAAATTGTTGATTTTTGAATTTGTCTACGAATTCAATACTTGCCATATAAAAAATGAAGTAGTGTCTACAAAAAATATGTACTGCAATAACATCGCGTTCAAAAAAAGGCTTTAGACCATCAAGCCAAGACCAGAAATAACCTAACCACTATTGGAAGTTATGATTGGTAACTGCATCGACTTGAGAGCAAACAACTACAATGGTATGGTCGAAGTTATTGCCAACCAGCAGATAATCCACCAAAATCAAAGGAGATTCTTGAAATCAACCGCTAACTGACAAACAACCAACTCGAATTTATGTGTTTCGAACTACTTCCTGAAGAAATTTTTGCAAGCTGAGTTGTGATGATAATTCAAATGATTGCTATTTTCTCTAGAAAAGAAAAACAGCAAAAATGGGCCATCCAAAAGAAAGGTGCAATAAACAGAAACCTGGTCTACAACTACCCGCCTGCAAAACACAGGAGAAATCACCCTCACGAGACTCAAGAGATTCTGTAACAAGCACAACATCATCCATGGCATTCAGTTTATACTCCACCATTGAAATGTCACACTATTAGGCCTATACCTAGATACATACACCTCTTTTTATAGTTTTAGTCCCGCGTACCTCCACCTCAACCCTTACCGTTTCAATTGAAACAGTCACCCTGTCTTATAGATCTGTCTCAAGTACTTATGACAATAAATTGTAGGTATAACGTATTAGCCGAGAATTGCTAAGCGACAAAAAGACATTATCATGACTGGCCTGGCAAAAAAAAATTAAGAATTCTTAACTTAATGAATAACCAAAATCATCAGAAAAGGTTACCGTTGTAAGTCCTTTAAATCTTATTTTTGTACCACTTCGTATAAATATGTCTTCCGCGGAGCAAATTTTCAAGTTTCAACAGCTTTCGGATAGTTAAAGTAGTTTCGGTATTGAGAATATACCGCTCTTAAATGACATTGACGCAACTATCTCAAGCTTTTACACTGTTATGATGAGATCCTTTGACGAAATAGTACCCAAAAAAAGAAGTTTTCACTCAAATAACTCCAGTCATCCTTGGTATACGAAAGAAGTGAGGATCCTTCGTAATAGAAGGAACAAGGCTTGGAAAAATTATATCAGTTCTATGACATTGGAGAACCAAGTAGTTTACATCTCCCTTTTCGAAGAGCTCAAAAGACTGTCTTTTGATCTTTACAATAAATATCTCATAAACATGGGAAATTCACTTCAACAGGACCTTAAAAGTTTTTGGAATTTTGTCAATTCTAAAAAGAAATGTGATGTTTATCCGTTAACCTTCAAATACAACAGTATTGTTTTGAGCTGTAACTCTGAAATCTGTGATGCTTTTGCAAGTAATTTTAGTCAGTCTTTCATCGATAGTCCCATATCGGGATTGGATTGGATACTGATTTCTTTGATTATCTGCGAAACTGTTCCAAAGTAACTTTCAACAATGTTCTTATCGACTTTGAAAAACTAGTTAATTGTATGTGCCTTCTTAAGGAAGACTATTCTTTTGGTCCGGATGGTATTCCACCCATTGTTTTAAAAAAATGTAGGATGGTTTTGGCTTACCTCTACGTAATGTTTTTGAATTGTCATTAAAACTAGGAAAATTCCTTAGCATATGGAAAACTGCTTACATTACACCTTTTTTCAAGAAAGGAGATAGTTCTGATCTATATCTAAACTGTCTTGGCCTATATCTAAACTGTCTTGCATTCCAAAGCTTTTTGATCAAGTTGTTTGTGATAATTTAGTCTTCTACACCAAAAATATCATATGTTTTGAACAACATGGCTTCAACGGTGACAAACCTTCTTGAATTTTTGCATAAATGTTTAAATTCTGTGGAAAGTGGAAAGGAAGTTGATTGATCAGTTTACACTGATTTTTCCAAAGCGTTTGATCAACTTTCTCATACTATTATCAAGTTTAAATTGAATTAATATGGTTTTATAGATCTTACCAAGTAAAGTTCAGAAACTCTCACTCAAAACCTTTCATCGCCAAGTCGGGTGTACCATAAGGTAGTCATCTAGGGCCCTTTTCATTTACTTTAGCTATTAACGATGCTCCGTTAAGTGTTCGAAATAGCAAAATTCTTATCATTGCTGATGATATGAAGATCTTCAAAAATATTTCATGCAATGAAGATCGCGTTCAACTGCAAGATGATATTAATAGGTTTGTTGTCTGGTGTGAAAAGAATAATTTAAATCTTAATCCAGGAAAATGTCAGACAATGACAATTTCAAAAAAGCAAAATCCTTCATCATATGATTCTGTTATCTCCCAACACATCTTATCCCGTGTTTTAAAGGTAAAGGACTTAGGAGTTCTTTTCACGTCCAATTTAGATTTTTCAGAAGACATTAACAACGTCGTCAACAAAGCTAACTCAATGTTAGGTTTTATTAAGCGTTGGTCCAAGGAATTTCTTGACCCTAACGTTTTTTTTATTTCTTGCAATATTTTAATTTGAAACTACTTTGTTTTTCCTTTTATATCCGCTTGCATCAAGCAGTCCCAAACTCTTATCTTCCTTAAATTCGTATGGCCATCACTTTTTAATTTTATCTATTCCAAATAATTTCTAATTAAGTGCCGATACGATTTATAACCGTAACTGTAATCGTATACTCGGTGAAAATGGACCCCAGCGCGTGCGGTATCGGGGGGGGGGAAGGAGGCGTAAAGATAAAAAAAAAATAAAACTTCTCAAAGAGCAAACAAATTTCCGATTTGAAATGATTTATTCCCAAATGTTCATATTGTTTGGATGTCAATTTTCCCAGTGTCCGTCAATATGGGGTCCTTTATCCAAGCAAACTTTAAAGTTATCTCGGTTTTTTTTTTGTAGAAATCAGCTTACAAGGTCTTATAAGTCCAACAATAACCACATATATGCTCACAACTCAGCATGGCATTCCGTAATCATTTATTATTGCGCATATTAGCCATCAAGAGGTCCGCCAGTCTGTGGTGTTATGATGAGTGATCGCCCAACTAGGGCCCTCCATTACTTTATTAAAGCGTGTTATACCGCACCACCGCCACTGCTCCTCCACTCCGCCGCCATATGTCAATTCGGCTACGAAAACAAAAGAGACTCTCTGTCTCGAGTCTCAACATTTCAACATATCCGACTCTCCCGCCCTTCAACACACGATCTTACAAAAATCCACTACTTTGGCTGGAGGGGGAGAGACCAAAACAAAAAAATATAACTTGCCGATTTCTCTGCGCACCACACAGATGAGATTACAAAGTTAAACGACGAGGTAAGTGTCGGCATGTTCCAAGTTCCCGTATCCAACTTCCAACAAACTTGGAGAAAAATCATCAAAAGCCCGTTAATATTTTCTCTGTATGCCGAAGCGCTGCACTCTGATGCGAGCAAACTCCGCTATAACGATCTTGTTATTAGCTCGGCAAATCTTCAATAGGGTGTACGAAAATTGACTTCCAGATTTGCGCCTCTCTTCGCCAAATACCTGTTGTATACAAAATATTGGGTAAGCCGCAAAGTCCTCTCCCTGCTGTGTCGATTTGTGGTCTGTTGATGCGGAGGCTCCTTAGCCCGCCTCAACCCAGTCTCCCCGATCCTTTGTTCACATCCCTTAGGCTAATCGCCACGTCAGATTGTGCGCTAACCTATAGAGGATAAAATAAATGGCACCTTTCAAAGTGTTCACAGATTGTTTGGTCGGAGTTGCAACGTTTACCTGGGCTTTATCTTTGGTTTCAAGGGCCTTGTGTGAGATGCGATTATTGGGGCGAACAGAGACGGAACCCGAAGACAGAACTTGATGATTGGTGTTCATTGGTGGTGGTGGTGCAAAATCTGTGGTACCTAGCTACTCATGAAAGGTCTTTGCTATAGTCAGCGATGAATGAGTGGTCAACACTTGTTGCTAAGCAGTAAGACTCAAATGAGGAAACTCCTTGTGAAGTTCCTAACATTTCGATATCAGGATAAATCGCTTGTTCGCCTCAGACTATTCACAACTTGAAGTTCGTTTGGCGTTGATAGGCAGTTGTTTTACAAGGTCTCATTGTTTATATCTTTAGCATCATTGGGTCTGCAACATTATGCATCACCAAAGACAAACCTACTGCCAGTATGTGAAGTTTTTAATCATGAAACAATGTGGCCCTTCATTAACTACTGTTGGCCGGGTCGCAGATTTAAATTGCATTTGAATGATAGACCCTGCAATTGAGGAAGATGCATAATTTGAATTTTTCATTCTTCGGTTTGCATACGTTGATTTTTTGCTTCAACCAATATAAGTCTTATGAGATACATTGTTGGTTTATATGATTCTGCTACCTTACCTATACTACTAGTTCAGACTTGCGGCTCCCGATGATTGTGTACACAATGACTGAGGCATATTGATGAGCCAGCTTATTGATTGGCGAGGAAATTGAAATAAAGGCAATAATAATTGCAACAATATAATTTGTGTATGAATTGCAACTTTGTTGAAAACTGTCTTGTTTCAATTTGTTTGCGGAAAGGGGAAATATTTGTATTGAGCTCGATATGTAATTCTGATGGAAATTGAAAGCAATCGCTTCTTGTTAATTTCCTCTTTGATTGTTTTACAAAGTTGCAGAAAATTGATTATTTTGCTACGAATATGCAGAACTCATTTATTTATTGAACTGATCTCTTATTTAAATTAAAAATATCTGAGGTTTCAGTTTCAAGGTCTGTAATTCGTGAATTTTCATCTACTTTCAAATTTTATGATCTATTGGGTTAGGCTGTGAGTGCGAGGACACTCGGCGGATGGCTTCTCTATCGTCGTTATAAAGGGTCATTCATTTTTCGGTTTCTAAAGAAAGCTAAGTAAATACAACACACAAACAGATACATTTTCAATGAAAATTTTATTTCTTTGTTATAATTTCATTATAATGTTTTGACTTTGCCATTAAGTCTGAAAAACAATATCAAAAAACTTGAGTAACGTTGGTTTTTAATGCATCTATAGTATAGTCTTCTTAACGAAACACCCAGCTTCGAGACGACAAGGAAGACCGAACCTCGGTATAAGGACAAAGTGACTGCTGATATCACAGTCACAGAGTATTAACGACTGGAGAGTGCGTGCGAGAAAACCCTATCCGATTGAAGGCTGCAGTGTATCAGGATTGGGAGCCAGTTAAGTAAGTACAGGGACAATTCGCGTATAAACATGGTCTTTTGCGTAGCCCCCCAAAAAAAAAAAATATAACGTAGCATAATCTTCAAACAATGACCTTTTGACCAAAGAGAACACCGAACAGCCATATACGGCAATTTTGCTTGTTTACATTGTTTACATACCCATCGAGTGAGGAATGTTGTTCAAGAAATCGGTGTTAATTGTCTGTTGCTCCAACACCGTTGTTGTTCGTTGTTCGATTGTGAATAATATTATGATAATTCAGATGGCAGTTAAGTTTGATACGTATATCAAATGCCAGCGCTATCAAGTTAAAACCACGAAATAAATGACCCATATAAGTCTGCTACCGTATACAGTATACATATACAGAACTTTAAAAATCGATACCAACACCATCTAGCAAACTTTAATAATGAAAACGTGGTACGTGGGTACTACGATTATCCCGACAACGCCAACGGTTAAAAAAAAGAGATAAGAGATCGCCAGATCTTTCTCTGATCGAGTGTCAAGTAACCTCTCCAGGAGTCCTATGCCGCCAACGTCAAGTATCGAGGACAAGTAGCCGCCTCTAAAGTGCTGGGTTTCACGCAGCCACAAAAGCGAAACCCCTGGCTTGACGAAGAATGTAGGCAAACTCATGCACATGCACATAGCTGCTCGTTAGCTTTAAGAATATAAGAGCAGAGAGGAATGCCGGCTTGTCAGGGGAAAAAAGAGGGAGCATAGAAAGCGTCACATCGAGAAATGTTAAGGAGCCAAAAGCAGGAATGAAGTTTGGAAGTTCTACCGGAAGGTAAAACAGCTGGCTCAAGGTCATCGACCAAGAACCGACGCCTGCAGAGATAAACAAGGGAACATAGTAGAATCGCAGTCAATGCTGGTGATTTCAGAAGATCATTTCTGTCAGGCAGGATCCTTTCTTCGGGAACGATGATAGCCAACAAATCCGTGAACCCGAACTAGAAGAAGTGAAAACGGCAACATCAATGCCGAAAACCAACAAAGCCGCTGGAGTAGATTGTCTAGCTGCCGAGCTGTTCAAAGCAGCAGGCGACGATCTAGATAGGAAAATGCACTAAATTATCTGTAAGGTATGGTCGGAAGAGTGGATGCCCGATGAATGGAACCTGAGCATATTGTTTCCCCGATCCTTAATGAGATCCTCTTAACTGCGGGAACTAGTGAGGAATCAGCCTCTTTAAAATCCCTTATAAGAAAGGATCTTCCGTAATATGTGAAAGTCTGAAGCCTTACGTGAACAATCTGATTGGTCCTTATCAATGTGGCTGTAAACCAACCATCGACCAAATTTTCACTTTGCGGCAGTTCCTGGAAAAAACCTATGAACTTTAAATCGATACCCATCACTTTTTCATCGATCTTAAGGCCGTGTATGACAGCATCTACAGAGACGAACTGTATAAAGCTACTTCTAGTTTTGGTATCCCTGCCACGGTCGTTCGCTTGTGCAAAATAACGATGGAGAACTCACAGTACACCCTGCGCCATCAAGGTTGGTAACGAATTTACGGAATTTTTCGATATCAAAAAATGTGCACGACTGGGTAGTACGAACTTGCTCCTGCATTCTAAAACTAAATATTTATGATCACTTTTATGTTCTAAAAGTTGCAAAAAGTAGTGCTAAAATAAGAGATATACAAAAAAGAGATATATAAAAATAATTAGAATTTATTAAAAAAAAATAAAATTTTAAAATGTACCTCGTAAATACATTTCATTCCAAAAATTTAAATGCCAAACAAATTCAAACCTTATTCTTCATTTATTGTTTTTTTTTTTGAAAATCGTCGGAGTCGTTTTTTTTTTAAATTAATTTTTTATGTATACAATTTTTCAAAAATGTCTTAAAATTAATTTGGGTATGCAGTTTTTAAGACCATGTAAATATACATATTATACTCCAATTTGGATTTTTAAAATTTATCCGTTTTTGAGATACAGAATTTTGAAAAAAAAAGTTAAAAATATTTTTTAAAAATCCCAAAAAAAATTTTTTTGATTACAAAATATTATTTGAACAATGTATACGTTCTTTAAAAAAAAACTTACGCTGATCGGACTTTCATTTTTCGAGAAAATCTAATAACAAAAAAACGGCTCTATTATAGGTACCGTTTTGGAGCAATAAAAACACATTTTTTTTACATAAAATACATGAATGTTTAAAAAAATAAAACTCGAGGAAATTTAAAAAAATCGTAGGAGCCGTTTTGGAGAAAATTTGAAGTTTTGGTTTTTGGCCAAAAAAATCGTATAGTGGCTACCCTAAATTTTGATCTTAAAACAAAAATAAAAAAAAACTGGGATACGAATTTTTGCCCAAACCTCTAATTTTCAAATTTGAAGTCAATCGGACCAGTAGTTAAGGCTGTAGATGCCTGTAAACTTCCCGACATACAGACAGACGGAATCACCGGACCCACTTTTTTCGACTTCTCTATCATCGTAATGTCATATCTCATCCTCATCTCAATTTTTTTTTTTTTACGAATTCAATACTTGCCATTATATTCTATATGTCGCAAGTAAAAAGGATTCAGACAATGCGATGCACTGTAATGCGATTTCTTTAACATCGTTCTTGAGGAGGTGAAAATGGGTTTAGCAGTAAATGAGGGCAAAACGAAGAATGTGCTGTCTTCGAGGAGAGGACGGACCAACGACGACAGAACGTAACTATTGAATTTAATTGTTAGTATATTGAATTGTTACCATTGGCAATACAGTACCTTTTTCATGTTTGATATACTTTGATATATTCTACTTTGTTGATTGAATTATAAAATAACTTGTTAGCATTAGATTTGTATTGTATATATTGAGTTTTTAAAAAAAATATTTTTCAGTTTTTTCTCGATTCTCCAATTGTTCACAACTAATTATATTAATCAATAAGTCCTGTTAAACTGCTTGTCTTGGTTTTTTTTTTGCACTAACAATAACAATAGACGCTTATAACTTCGAGGTATTGGAGGAGTTTGTCTACCTAGGCTCCGCTTTTAACACGGGCAATAAAACCAGCGCAGAGATCAGACGAAGAATAACTCTCGCTAATCGATGTTTTCTTGGGATAAGAAAGCAATTGAGTGGAAAAGCCCTCTCTCGAGCAACTAAGGTAAAAGGTAAAACTGTGAAACACTTTCATAATCCCAGTCCTGCTGAATGGTGCAGAAACAGAGCTTGACAAAATCGGAAGCCTTAGGCTGTTTCGAGAGGAAAGTTCTTCGGGTCATATTTGGCCCCGTGTGCATTGATGGGGAATGGAGAAGAAGAACAGCGAACTTTACGGGTTATACAATGACGTGGATCTAGCCAGAAGGGTCAATGTCCATAGACTCTGATGGCTCGGTCATTTAGAGCGGATGGACACCAATGCTCCCGCCCGGCATCGAAGCTATTCCCCGAGGGACGCAGAAGTCGAGGAAAACCGCGTCTCAGATGGCAAACACAAGTGGAAGAGGTCCTCGTCAACTTCGAGTGAAAAACTGGGGACGGACTGTAGCGCCACCTTAAGTTAGTTAGTAAGTAATGAGTTAGCTGAAGTCTAGATTTTGTAGAGGACGGTTTTTGATTAACTCAAAGGATCATGAGTTTTGATATTTTGAAGAAGAATTATTTATCTTTTTTTTAAATGTATTTTTTTCAACTGAATGGACTTATTTTAAAATTACTGCAATCGTTATACAAGTTGATTTCAAAAGTTCCTTAATGGATGTCTTCGTAGCATCCTTTGGCCTAAATGAGCATCAAATAAAGACCGTCAAGAATAGGGCCAACCAACTCTCTGAAAACTTTGCAAGATATGGCGCAGGTACAGTAGAAGTATTATAGCTTATGTTCCCCTTTACACTAGTTAAGAGTGGGTGGGAGGTGTACCGGAACAAAACTGCAAGTTGCTGATTCGAACGTAAAACTATCAATAACATATGCGCTTGGATTCAATTTTTGAATATCTTAACATTTCTATTTAAAGCTCTAGGCAAACCTTAGTTTCTATTTAAGTCAAGGGCCATTGGGTTTTTTTTTTTTTTCAAATAAAAAGTAATTTTTCAAGCTAGTCCATTATCTCAGTAACCAACTACTCATATATGCAATTGCATGGTCGACACTCGACAATCATCATCAGGTTTTAGCTAAATAACAGAATAATTTGAGGTAAAACGTCCAACAAAAGATAAAATACCTCATCCCAAGCTTATACCTCCACTGAAGTCCGCAGTCATTTTTATATTTCAACAGAAGCAATCAAATCTGCAATTTGTTAAAAAACATATCGCAGTAATTTCTCATCTTTCCGGGGATACTCATTTACCCATCTGATGGGTATTTTCTTCTTATGCCTCAGACATCTGCATGCATTTAGTTTCTAGTTCCCAGCAAGGGAACCTACTGACACCTATAGATACCATTTTCATAGATATAACAAACTCACTGGTGCTCACCAACAGTAGCCATCGTTTTAATTAACTTGAATTCAACTTCTTGAGCACCTTCATCGGGATCCACTTTGAAGAGTTGTTCTGTCGTCGGAGAAGCATCATCACCATCAACTTTAGTAAACGGATCGGGACAGAGACAAGACAGGGACTCTGCAAAGAAGGGACACCATTGAAAGATGGCTGTACTATAAATAAAACCAGTAAAACGTCGGTGTGCACTATAAAAATCACGGCTTTGTCTAATTCACTGCCAAGTCAATTTCAATTTGCATAAAACATTCAGCAACGGACGTCGTCGTCGGTCGTCAGGCGTCGTTGTTGGGCAATGGCAATATGGCATATAGCCAAAGTAGTTGGCCATTTATGACTTACAGCTTATGGAGGTCTCCCATAGTCTTGGGTCTTAAATATGTCTCTAGACCGCATCTGAAGTAGCTGCGACGCGGATCGATGAATGTGTGAAAATCGTAAATTTTATTAGAATTACGAGTGTTGGTATGTATGCGACTGCTGCTGCTGTGCTCTGATGGTAGTTTGGTGGAAGGTGTGAAATGACTTTTAACATTTGTTAATTTAACATTGCAACTCGTTGGTAGTTTTAATAGTTTTTGTTGACTTGATGGTTCTAAATTCCAACTCGTTATTTTACATCATAAATTAAATTGGAAATCTGATATGACTACTCAGAGACTGTTAAAAAAAAAAACACATGGTTCACTGCTAACAATAGTTATGGTAAATCATAATTCAATGGTTTTTAAATGTATTTTTAAATTATGTTTGTATTGTCTTAGGATAAGAGTAGCTAAATTGCAATCTTGCACTACCTCTCGCTTTAGAACAGTAATCATCAAATCCAAGCACTTTGTCTGGATGCTCGAACACGAAGATTTTCTTGGCTACCAGTATATTTCCTTAGTTCCTTATGCCGATTACTAACGGCTTTGTTCCGCGGTTTTTCGAATGTATGTTCACCATTTCGCCTTTTTTAAAACGAGCACATATCCGATGTCCTCTTCTGATCTGTGTACAATCTACTTTACATAGGACTTGAGAAAAATGTCCATCCCTGGGCTGGTGCTCCATAAACATACGTAAGCCTCTTGGATGGTAAACGGGAACGAGCAATAAAAATGGTTAGCAACAGAAAAATCGTTACCTAAATTTATTCATGGACCTTGGAACACCGTAAGTGAGTCGGTCATCGTAACGTTTCCTGTCTGTCACTCATTTGGCGTTAAAACTATTGCCTCCCATGCTGAGTGCTACCAGGGCCCTCAAATAAACCAGCTGATTCACCAGTGCTATTGCCTGCCATGCTGAGTGCCACCAATGGCGCTTAATAAACGTTGATCTAACAGAGCTATAGCTTGTCGTGCTGAGTATCACCAGAGGCCTTAAGAGAGATAAGAGACATTGCCTGCCGTGCTGAGTGCTAACAGGGCTCTTAAATAAACCTGTTGATTAACCAGACCTATTGCCTGCCGTGCTGAGTGCCACCAAGGGCGCTAAATGAACTTGCTGATCCACCAGAGATATAGCCTGAGTACTACCACTCAGAGGTCTAAAATTAAGCTGCTGATCCATCAGAGCTATTACCTGCTGTGCTGAGTGTCGCCAGGGTCCTTAAACAGACCTGTTAATCCAACGGAAATAAATCGGTAGTGTAAGGCATACCGCATACACCAACAATCGCCAATATCGAAGTCAACTAACCGAACATCAGACAAGTGGAAGCCAGAACTGAAATCCGAGCACCGGAAGTACCACCTTGGTTTCGGAAAGACCTATCATTGAAGGTTTGTGGTCTCTTCAATAGACCTTGGCAAGACCCGCGAGCAAAACCTCGCCAGATCGGCCTTATATAGCTTTGTTGACAGATCACAGATCTCTTCACCCCTAGCCAAAGGCCATTCTAAATTGTTGTGGTAAAATTAGGGTTAATGAAGTAGGTTCATACTGTTTCAACTTATTTCCATGATACTAACATTTTCTCTATTAACAAAAACCTAATACAAATGCGCTTCATAAGTCATAACGCACCTCAACTTTGAAGTCATTTAAGTAAAAACGGATAGAATCACTTTCTATATATCTCTTTTTCGGTTTGTTCTCATCTCTTCAATTATTTATTTCCCTGCAATTGAATGCACAATCTTCCAAAACGCCCCAACCAAAGCAAATACAAATTTTTGTATTCGTCCCTTGACAGTTATAAGGCGTTAAGTTCCAAAACTTCAATAACAAAACACAATCGGGGCCGCTCGCCGCCATCACCTCCTCCTATCATACAATACATATGTTCAATAGTGTCAGATCACTGTAAGCCCATTAATGATCAAGACGGAACATAATAGAAAAATAAAAACCCATATACTTATCCCGCGTTGAAGATCACAAAGAAACCGACAATCTTTTATATTGTTGCCACTTGCCGAAACAAGTTTACTCTTCATCATCATCGTGATCATCTACAACATCACATCTTATAAACCATTGATTGCAGGCGCCCCCGGAGCTCATTGACGTTTACCTGTCAAAGTGGGCCTTCAAGAGAGCCTTTCCGCTGACGAAATAAGCCCAACGATATTAGTTTTACTATTAATAACGATTTGCCTTTGCTGCCTTTGGTGTTGTTGCCTGTCCTGTCCGACGCAAACACATTGGTGTGATGATTAAACATTTGACAGATACAATCGATGAAATGAAATGAAACATTTATTTAACATAACCATCAGAGTCAGAGTGCGGAACGTAAAAGAAATCAATCGCAGCTAATGGTGTGATTGCATTGCGATTGCGAGATCCATTTCGAATTTTGATTGACGTTTTTTTTAGTTTTTGTTTTTTTTGTTTGTGTTCGTAAACAATGGACGTCAGGATGGCTCTGCGAGTGAATCAAAAATTAGACTGTGGATTTTGTGTGAAATTTTGTCTGATGGATTTTAAATGGGATTTCTAAAGTTAATTGCTAGGATTTCAAAAATTGATATCCATTATCCATATTGATATTACTTTTGATCAGAAACAACATCAACTTTTTCAATTTCATAAAAATTAGTAGCAGATTTGCAAAATTCGAGTGCGTTGATTCTTTGTGTACCTATAGGGTCAGTGGCGGATTAATCGTTGAGAACGCCGGAGACAAGCATCTCATCGGCACCCCTATGTTAGAAATAACTCGGTCAATTGTTTGACCGAAACTGCTGTATCGCGCGGTTTTTAGTTTTGGCGAACCGAGTTGTTAAGTCAAATTGGCGAAATGAGTTTGCAAGCCGAGTTGACTCTTTAAGTGGAATTGTGCGGTGCGAGGTCATAAGTTTTCCTCCTTAACAACCACGTGTGAACTAGCATTGTGTGATACTTCATCAAATCACTGCGCCCTTTGTATCCTCGCGCCCCTAGGTACATACCTACTTTGCCTTAAGGATAATATGCCACTGTACAGGGTTAAGCGGGAAACACAAAGCTGCTTTGCTGTTAGCGTTGAGTGACATATAAAGTTCAAGCTTAGGAATTGCTAACAACTTATCACAAAGCAGCTTTGTTGATCGACCTTTAATTTGACATACTGTGAGAACCCCGTAACATAAACGTAACGTAGCAAAAGCTGTAGCAAAAGTAGAAATGTTTTCTACTTTTTTATATGTATTTGCTCACCGACACGCTTGTCTTGTTTGTATGTATGAGAATTTAATTTCAATTTTACTTCTTTTTTGCTTCCGCTGTCGGTTTTTATTGTTGTCTTAAATTTTCTTTTTTATTTTCATATTTTGAATGTATTACGCGTTCTTCCTCAAAATCAAAACATCACACGGTAAAAAAATAAGGTAAAAGTTAAGTTACACCACAAGGTTCGCCACTCTCTGTTATTCTTTATAATGCATACATAGACTCTTTAATACAAGAACTTTCCCAACCGATGTACGACCTTGATTTTATTGGAGTATATGCTGACAACATTAATGTTGTCGCGTCTGGCAACCCTAATCAGATTAAAGATATTCTTCAACAAGTGGACTTGGCAATGTTTACTTGGTCTGAAAAAACAGGTGCAATAATCCCTCCTTCAAAAATTGAAATGCTTCATCTATGTAGGAAAAGAAAATGTAGCTGCAGCCCAATCATGCTACGAAACACTCACATACCGTTAAGAAGAGAAACAAAGGTTCTTGGAGTTATTTTTACGGGGAACTTGAAATGGGATCGACATGCCAAAAAGATTGTTAATGATTTGAAATCTCGAAACAACGTATTAAAAATGATCTGTTCTAAGCAAAAAGGTCCACATATAGAAACATCTCTACGTATAGCAAAAGTCCTTGTGGAAGGTACGCTTCAACACAGCTTAACCATTTTTATGTGGACCACAAAAAAGAACATGTCAATTATAGATGCAGCGATTAACGAATGCTTTAGAACTGCAACAGGTGCCCTTAGATCGACAAATGTCGAAGCTCTAAGAGTCGAAGCAGGATACGTTTCTTTTGAAAATCTAGCCAAAAGAAGCGCAAACAACCTCATTAGTAAGGTTTTAGTTAATCCAGTACATCCGTTGTTTGAAGCTGTCAAACAAATTCTTTCGTCACCAAAAGAATCAAAGAAAAACGCGGTTTCTGCGCTGACTAACATGGCATCTATATTTCTGGAGCCCAAAATTGTTTTTGGAATTGAAATACAACTGACAGCTGATAACCCACCTCCATGGAAAACAAATTCATTCCAAATCAACAGCCACCTCGCTCAATACAAAAAAGCAAACACCCCTGACGCCATGTTCCAAATGCTTCATGAAGAGCTAATCGCTAGTATTGAAACAGGCAAAATCTTTTACACCGATGGCTCACAAAAAGAGAATCAATGGTGCTCCTATGCTGTAGTCGAACTCCAAAATAGGGAACAATTCTCTATTGTTCACCAGGCTCTGCTCCCAGAATATGCAGACAGTTACATTGCCGAGCTAGCTGCAATTTATAAAGCCATTTCTGTCGCCCAACAAATTTCGGAACGTTCCTTAATCCTAACAGACAACCTGAGCATAGTTAAGGGATTAAACAATGCCACAAACAAATGCCCATCGCTACAAAATATAAGAAACTCCTTGTATCACCACAGAAACATCACACTAGCTTGGATACCTGGACACTGTGGAATTAAAGGTAATGACACCGCCGACCTTGCAGCAAAAAACGCTATTCGCTACCCTCTTATCATTGAGTACCCCAAATTACACCAACTTCTGCGAAAAACTTTTACGGATCTTCAAAAACAAGAGCTTAAAGAAAACTGGCGAAAATCAGATACATTTCTTCGAAAATATCAACCCAACGTCTCCCGCATCCCGTATAATCGATCCTTGAGTAGAGAAGATTGCATAAAAATATTAAGAGTCAGAGTAGGAAACCCATGAGTTACTATTCTCCCATCGCTTATCGCAAAAAACGACGTTCCAGCCGCCACAGTAATGGAAATTAAGGTGTCACAGGTCCATAGGTTCGATCACACTACAAAGACACCACTATGTTCCTCAAA
>CAKKXW010000003.1:44311123-44333095 GCA_920937365.1 Sphaerophoria rueppellii | reverse complement strand
TCAACTCGGAGTGCAAAACTGGAGACGACTAGCCAAGGATCGAGCTAGCTGGCGGAGCCTGTTGATTGAGGCCCAAGTCCACAACGGACTGTAGCGCCACCTTAAGTAAGTAAGTAAGATTTTGAGGAGTATATTTCGTCTATGGGTAGTAGAGTAGTATTTGACTCTCGAAAGGAGTAAAATACTACTATAGTAGCAAAAACGACAGCAGTGGTCATAACGAGTGGCTAATTAAATCATTATGACGTGTGTTGTGTTATGAAGAGGTGATGCGCTTGCATGTTGGATTGAACAAACTCGTGACGAAATAAACGCTTCGTTGGTCCATCTTATGTTTGAATTGAAAGGCGCCATCTGGTGCAGCAGTTACATAGTTGAAAGAAGATGGATTTCTTTTCTATTCGTCGATGGTTGGTCTATAATTTTGTTTCTGTTTACTCGGTATGATGGATTAATTACTATACTACTGGTCGACGGAACGAGGTTATAAAATCCACATAAAAGTAATAAAATCACATTGCCTCTAGAAAATAATCTGCAGCCGGAATTGACCAGAGAGCTGAGATTTTGCCGTCGCGTAGTCGTAACCAGTCTCTATATATATGCTGCCAGTCAAGAAGCCAGAAGTAAGATCGAAGTATAATTCGCATATGCAAACATCGCATTTTTATCAATTTGTAACTGGTTACAAGCCGCAGGGTTCTTTTATTACTGTCGATGTCGATTTGGACGGGAACGGAGAGGGCAATTGTGTAAAATAATCGTTAAAGAAATCCCAACACTGTTGTTGCTGGTCGGCAACAAGTTTTACCTTCCAGGTAACAAACATGCACTGGTTAATAATATTCAACACGTAAGTGTTGGGAATTATGTTAAAATTAAACGCTGTTGCGTTTGCATAGTTCCCCATGTGATATTTCCGTATAACGAAGACTTCAATAAAATTGAATAAAATTGTAGTTACATTTTATATTTTATATTCTCTGCTTTAAATAAAGAAATCAGCATCATTGCAGCATTAGAAAACTGTAAAATGATGATGATGTAAAAGATCGGTTAAGTTCTTACCACCTTTCTAACTTTACCCTAGATTTTGAGAAGGACTTTGACTGTCAATCAGCAGTACAGATTCAAAAGCAAAATAAATAAAGCTGGCGCTGCTTTCGGTATCATTTCAACTATTTCGAAATATAGTCAAATTTCTTTACGCACTAAGGTGAAATTTTTTTGAATCCAATTTGAAATCCTGCGAAACCTGAAAAGTCTCGGATAACATTCCGAGAAAGTTGCAAGCCTTTGTCCATTGGTCACAAATCATATAAAATTAGAAATTGTGGCGTAGGACGAGTCAGGAGCTATCGGATGTTCACAAAGAAGTGATGGCTATGGATTGGTCTAACACTGAGAAAACGTAACGATAACATACATAGCTAAACAATCCTTTGAATGGAACTCTCAAGGTGGAACACCAAGGAAAACGTCTTAGCAGAGGCAGATATCTACTCAGAGGGAAACTTAACAACTATATATTTTTAATGGATTGGTGTCTTTTTTTCTTGACACTATTACAGACCAGAGCCTCATCCAACAAATGTCTCCAACCATCTCAGTCCCTAGCTAGCTGTCTCCAGTTTCACACGTCAAGTGAGTTTAGGTCCTCTAGCACCAAGTGTTCCCAGATTGGCTATTTTTCAGGCCAAAATGGCTAGAAAAATAAAACTGGTGGTGAAAATGGGGGAAAAATGAATGGTGGGATTTATGGGGGGAAATTTTGAATAGGAAACTATTTAATGGAAGATTTTAAATTTGAAATTTTTTGAGTGTTGAGTTCGCCCTTTAATAGCCAAATTAAAAGAAAAAAAAAAACACAATAGTGACGGAATTCCGTGGCCTAAGTGAAAATTCGATTAATAAAATCAAATTTCGTTTAACTGAGACTAACTTATTCCACCGCTGATGGTGGTGAGATATGTGAAAAAATATGAATGGACAATTAAATGTAGCTATTATTCTTTTTTAAAAAATCTTATACTGAAGAACAGGTCAGAAAAGCGCAGAACAGCACAAGTAAATGAAAACTGTCAGAACAAATTATAGAACAGAAAAGATCAGCTCGAAGGCTTTTCTTTATGGAACACACAAAGGTATTCGTTTTGGATCTTTTCCGTTCTCTGTGCGGAACAGATTCTTTAAATAGACCTTCAATTTCCTTATTTTAAAAATTAATAGCAGGTATTTACATGTACACGTTCCGTACAAGTCTGAACTCTGAAGATTTTTTTTTTTTGTTTATCTATTCCTCAGTCAAAAATGTAAATGGAGGTTTTTATTTTATTCCAGAACAAATGTATGGGGGATTTTTATTCGAGCTTGGGGGGAATTTGAAAAGTTTATCTGGCAACTCTTCTACCACCTGTGTGCTTCACCTGAGTCGCAGACTTCCTCTTCTGCGATGTCCTTCCTTGTTGGATTCGAAGACTCTACGAGCCGGAGCATTATTTTCCATTCGCTCTACATGACCCAACCGTCTAAGTCGTTGGACTTTAACTTTACCGGGAAGGTCAGTATCGCTGAACAGCTCGTTCAGTTCTTAATTAAATCTTCGTCTCCATTCTCCATTTAGGCAGACTGGATGATGAAGGTTTTGTGCAGTAACACTTTATTTGCTCGAGAGAGGACTTTACTACTCAATTGCCTTCTAAGTCAAAAGAAGCAGCGATTGTCAAGAGTGATGCTTCGAGCAATCCTCCGAGCAGATGCATCATAGTAAGACCTATTAACAATGCGCATGAAACAGTCGAAAGAAGACTTTACCGCCGAAACCCTTCAGTTTGGACCGAGAAAAAAATCGCCGCTACCTGGCTGCTGCCATACAAAACAATCCATTAGATTCGAGAAGAAGCTTATACATATGTTCCAATGGGCTTACGCAGACAGTCATTACAGTCAAGTATTCATAATAATTTGGAATGTCTGAAGCTGAACACAGCAGATTTGCAGATTTTCAAACGGTGGATTAGGACGGAAACTTGTTGAACTGTCTTTTGGTGTCCGTCGAAGTCCATTTTGATTTAAACGGAAACATAAACAAATAAAATTGTCGAATATGGAGTGCTTCCAATCTACATACATATACTCCATGGGACGGAATTACATCCACTTCGTATCACAGTGTGCTGTGCAGATTACATCACGCTGCATTGTCGGGCCCTGCTTTCTTGAAGAAAGCGGTCACATCGTTACGGAAACTGGAGACAGTTACTTGAGCATGTTGAGAGATTTACGCAGAAATATCAAGATGTTGCAACTCCTAACTTAGCCTGGCCTGTTTTGACAGAATCGTGATGATATTCTTTCCAAAAACTCCACATTTTGTTGGCTCCCATGTTGCTTTACTTTATTGCACCTGACTTTTTCTTGTGAGCTTATTGCAAAGTGGAAGTCTACACCACAAAATTAACAAATTTGAATGAACTAAACCCATTCATTCCCGAAACAATTGCGGCTACTCCTTTCTCAACTCTTCAAGAATAGTGATATACTAGTTTTTATAGTACCCATCCCCTAAATTTTGAGTTCACTTGTGTCAAAGCAGTCCTTTTGCAACGAAATGTTTAAAGATACATCTTCCAAGACATTTTCCAATGCCTGTCTGCATTCGCACTTACAGCCTCAATTACTGGGTCCACTATCTTCAAATTCGGACATCGCGCAAAATTGGGCTAGTTATTTATTCATTGAAATGATTCGGAAATGTTTATTTTTTCAGTCCAAAAAACGTAATGTTTCACAATTCACTTGCAACTTTAGTATCGTTTTCAACATGACTCGGGTAACCCCAAGGTTTTTAGCAAATCAATTCTCTTTAGTCTACGATCTCTAAGTTGTTGCTTATGAAGACATTTTTCTTCTTTCAAAACAACTGGATTTTTACCTATTGAAATTATCAGTTGCAAGACTTTTTGTTCTGCAATGGATAGCGTTCCCAAGTAGATTACTATCCATCACATAAGGTCGGAATTCAGTTGTCTGTCCGTTAAAGTTGACTTAGCTACAAAAATTGATTTTTTTTCTTTTGCTTATGGCAAGGTGTAACGAAGCGTTACAATTATTTTATTTTGTTCGACAAAATCCAGGAGCGGACCCGCAACAAAACTGAAATCAGCATAAAAAATCAACAGCCCACTTGAAAAATCACCTACGGAGATCCGCCCCTGGAAAAGAAAAAAAAAAAAAGAAAACAAAGAGAGCACCGAAGCAACATCATCGCACATAATGATGAAAGGCAACAACAAGAAACTACCGAAGCGAAATGCGACAGACGACAACACATGATAACGACTTGGGTGTGATACGATTCACACCCAAGATCAACAGAAATATTTATAAAGGCAAGTGTTGTCGTCGACACAAATCAGTTCCGACTCCGCTTCGGTAGAGAGGACGCCAGAGAAGTTTGCTACACCAGCATCCTATTTATAAATTTTTTGCCGGGAAGCACTATATATTTAGAGCTACCGACCGGGGCTTCTCTCCGATTCGATATTTTGCCGACCGTTTATTTTGTGTATTTTCCCTTCTGGAAAATATACAAACAAGAGTAATAATTGTTACTCGACCGTTTACCGTTTATTCTTTGATCCACTCCTTCTGAGTGTATCAGAGATAGGGCTTCGGCCAAACAATTATTCAGTGGAGATTTGCCGCTCGCTGACAGAAGTTTATTTCGCTTACTCTTCCCTTCTGGAAAGTAAACGAACAGGGGCAATAGCTCGACCGTTTATTTCATAACCTTTTGTTGTGAACAGGAGTCTGATTTTGACTAGACTCAGTTTATTCAGTGGCGACACTGACAGTCATATAATCCGACTATTTGTCTACGAGGAGCCGCAACTATCCGAGAACCAAGAGGCAAGAGGTAACTCATCGTCGCTGTGGTATTATAAGTATTATAAGTAAATTGCCTATACATGAACTAGTATAAGAAACCTGTTAGACTTAAGATATTGCTAAATAAAAAGGCGTTGAATGAATAGTGAAGGTTGGTTGCGTTATTTGGTTTGGATCTTTAACTCGACGTTTGGTGCTTAGTCGAGAACACCCTGGACAGACTGAGCATACCTCAGCCTTAGAAAGCAAGAATCACAAAGGTTAGACCCGAATCGAAGCCACTTGTATAACTCTTGTTATTGACAACAGCTGTTTGGTATCTTGCTCCACACTTTGATAAGCTATGTGCGGATGCGGAGGCACTTTTTGCATAAGTAGATAAAACCGTTAGAAATATATTCTTTGCTTTTTTCCTTTTTCATAAAACTGTTTCTCTTTTCTAATTTTCTTCGGTAGTTACACTATCAATCCTTTTTGTCACCACAATGACTGCTAAGTTGTCAACTAATTTCAAGCCAGTTAAATATATCAAACCGTATAAAAAATCCTGTTTCCGTCAATTATGTGGCAAAGCTGCCTCATGTCACATTTGATCATATACCTCAGTAAGGTCCATAAAAGAGGATGCTCGTTCAATTTTCTTTTTAATATCCTTCTCTGTTGAATCTGTTTGATTGAAATTTGTTAACACTTTGACAGGAAATATAGTTTTCCGTCGGCTGTTTTGGTACTTCTTATCATCATGTTCAAAAGTTGACTATTATTTAGTAAATCTTCTTCTTCATTCATGAACTCTCAAGTTTTTTCAAGTTTTAATCTCAAGAATCACTGAAGAATGTTTTTATAACTTTAAAGAAAATAATTTGATCTAATGAAACTGTATTGTAATTAATATTTTGTACTGATGTTTAACGAGTCCAATGTCCTTCAAAGAACCAAATTCTTTATAACAATAAGCAACCCAACAACTTTTCTCATAAAACTATTGTTTAATGTCGTACCTATACCCCAAATGATACGATGACAGTTAAAGACAGCACTTCCTCCGGGCAAGTATTGTCTTTTCATTCTCACTCGATTGTCGACTCCGTTCAACTTCCAACTGATACTTTAAACAACTTTGCCCTCCAGCTACTGTATGTACACACAGACGAAATTCTCTTCTTTTCAATTATACAGTTCGACTGACAATGCCAATTGCCATAAACTCCAATTGTATCTGTATGTATATCTCTTTATACATTTTATTTAGAATACCTCCATATAACAACTCATGCAGAAAATAAATCTCAGAAGCCTCCAACTTCTCTGGCTTTGCCATTTGCCAAAACAAAATACAAAACCTCTTAGGCGAAGGCTTATCATGTAGAAGTTCTGTTCTCTTATTGCCCGGCCTGGCATATAATTTAGTTTTGGATAAATGTGTGAACGCTTTTGTATCACTTTGTTATTATTTCCCAAATTGATCTGTACATAATTGGCTATTTTAGGCACCCTGGTATTTCTTGGTTGAATACAGATTTCTATCGTGTGATGAAAAGGGAGGGAGGGAGGTATTTTGCGGTCTGATCATTCAAAGAAGACCGCGCGAGCTATTCTCTTGAAATCGTATTACTAACCAATTATGTTCATCAAATTCGACACCGAAAAACAAAGGTATAACTGCAGAAAAAAATACAGAGGTGTTTGAAAAAATTGTTATAATTCTAGCTAATACGATCCGCTGAACGAAGATGATGATGAATTGGTTTGATATTGGTGATTTTGTGGAATCTAGGTGATTTGTTCCTGGAAAAGGAGGGTAATCTAAACTGCGCCAACTACAGGGGAATAAGTCTACTTAACATCGCCTACACGATCATCTCTGTCGTATAATATGTGAACGTCTGAAGCCTTTCGTCAACAATCTGATTGGTCCTTATCAATGTGGTTTCAGGCCAGGAAATTCAACCATTGTCCAAATTTTCACGTTGCGCCAGATCCTGGAAAAGACCTATGAACTCCAAATCGATACCCACCACCTTTTCATCGATTTTAAGGCCGCGTATGACAGCATCTACATAGACGAACTGTATAAAGCTATGTCTAGTTTTGGCATCCCTGCCAAGCTCGTTCGCTTGTGCAAAATGACGATGAAGAACTCAGGCTATTCCATCAAGGTTGGCAACGAGCCTACGGAATCTTTCGACGTCAAAAAAGGATTCAGACAAGGCGATGCACTGTCATGCGATTTCTTTAACATCGTTTTTGAGAAGATAGTGTAGAATTCCACCGTCAACACCAAAGGCACTATCTTCCAAAAATCTGTTCAACTTCTCGCGTACGCCGATGATATTGATATAATGGAAAGAACACAGCGTAATGTCAGTGGCGCCTTTGTGAGAATTGAGACATAAGCAGCAAAAATGTGTTTAGCGGTAAATCAGGGAAAAACGAAGTAAATGTTCGAGGAAGGACACTCAACACCGACGGCTCGAACAGAACGTCACAATAGACGCATATAACTTCGAGGTAGTAGAGGAGTTTGTCTACCTAGGCTCCGCTATAAACACGGGCAATAACACCAGCGCAGCGCCGAGATCAGACGAAGAATAACTCTCGCGCTAATCGCTGTTTCTTTGGGCTTAGAAAGCAATTGAGTGGAAAAACCCTCTCTCGAGCAACTAAGGTAAAATTGTACAACACACTCATCATCCCAGTCTTGCTGTATGGTGCAGAAGCATGGACCTTGACAAAATCGGATAAAAGTGCCTCAGGCTGTTTCGAGAGGAAAATTCTTCGTGTCAACTTTGGCCCCGTTTGCATTGAAGGGGAATGGCGAAGAAGATATAACAGCGAACCTTACGGGTTGTACAACGACGTGGACCTAGCCAGAAGGGTTAAGGTTCAGAAACTCAGATGACTCGGTCATTTAGAGCGGATGGACACCAATGCTCCGGCCCGAAAAGGCTTCGCCACTATTCCCGAGGGATGTAGGAGGAGAGGAAGACCGCGACTCAGGTGGCGTACTCAAGCGGAAGAGGACCTCAGTCAACTTGGAGTGCAAACCTGGAGACAGCTAGCTAGGGAGACTGTTGATTGAGGCCCAAATCCACGCAAAGGACTGTAGCGCCACCTTTAATAAGTAAGTAAGGTGATTTGTTCCTAGAACAATCTGTCTTTTCCATGATACAGGATTTTTAACGAGATTTTTCATATGACCTCTTTCCCATAAGTTTGCGGTCACAAGAAAAAACCGTTAAAATCGACATTCTTCAGTTTAGAGTTCAAAATTACAATTTGCGGTAGAGTATTATTGGAAATTGAAGGCATTTAAGTTTCCAATTAATTCCAAATATATCAATTTACTAAACATTTCAATGAAAAGCGTAGTAAGAAAGTTTAACACTTAAGCTCTTTACTTGTAGATAATCCTGGTTTTCATTGAGTTATGTAAAGTTTACCTGTTCTTCGTTTTGTAATGTAGAAGTTAGCTATGCCAATCTAGAGTTAGCTTTTTGAATTTGCTTACATCAAAATTCCAATTTTATCCAAACTCGACTTAAGCGGCATTGGTTTGTAGTCAGAAAAATATTTATATAATTGATACAGTTCCCCTTTTCTCTTAAATTGAAACAAAATGTCACTCAGAAAAAGTTCTCTTAAGAGAATTCAATGTCTTGTATAGTAAGCTATATAAAAATAAATAGCTAAATAGAGGGGCGTGACAGCTCTTGAAGAGCTAAGGCCTAAGTGGCTTACTCTCATCAACAATTCTCTGAGTGTGTATGAAGAATTGAGGGGACTTACAATTTAAGGCCGATTCCGAACGGCAAAGTTGAGAAGCACTTTTTCATGACAGATTGATACTCTTGGAAGTTTCGTCAGTTCTTCGCAAGAGGCAATATCCGTGAAAGATGAAATAAAAACGTTATGATCACGAGTAAGAGTCGAACCCACGACGAGATTTATCAAATAAAATTAACATTTTGAAATATTTTAATTATTATGTTAGCAACTTAACGCAATACTACCGAAACATAGTAATATCTCAATCTTATAAAAACCTTTCACCTTAAAGAAAAAGAAATTTAAAAGCTCACACATCACGCAGTATATAACGGATGCCAACTACTGTAAGTACGGAGAGGAGATCTGTTTTTCGGTTTTAGAGGCGTTCTGGCATACTGGGAAAGTGATCTCATTAAAATTGTTCAAAAAAAAAAAAAAATAATAATAATAATATTAATATTGTAATATTCGGCTTGGTCCGATAGTTAAAACTTATTCACTTTTCAAATAAAACACAAATTCACTTTATTCAAATCACTCACAAACTTATTTATTCAACACTTTCAATTATTACTTTCAAACACAGTGTCTTTACTTTATAGCAGTTCACATTCAATTAATTCATTTTCGACACCAAGCGGGTATTTATATAACTCAAATAAGTTCGAGAAACTACTAGATTCTAGTAGGCGCTGAAACTTCTCGAAACTTAACGAAGTTCTCCTCTTAACCACTAGAGTGTATACACAATTACTTACAACTACAAATAAAACTTTTGCTACATAACTATTCAGCAATTAGACAGTGTTAGAGTGACAGAGATAGATAGTGCTTACACATTTAAGTATAGAGATATAAAGAGGCGGAGTTACAAAGTGTGTACACATTACAATAGATTGACATATAGAGATATAGAGGTGTATACATATTACAATATTTATTTATACAGTCCGCCTTTTATATGCGTATATACATACAGCGTTTCATATTAGCATACACAGCTATTGATGTTTATAATTCACAGTCTGTTTTTGTTACATTTTCAATAAGTAAGAGTGATTTTTCACACAGAGATTCCTAATATAACGGTGAAACTCATGACAGCACGCAAAACACAACCGTCCTGTCAGATTTATCTAATGTTTTGCTATACCGTAGCCATGCGTCCGATTTGAACCGTGACCGTCACTTGTTTCGGTTATCCTTCCCGGTGTCTCGGTTATAGAACTTTTGACCTTGGGACGCCAGCTTGTGCCGTTTTTCAAAATTTCACCCACATGCATATAAATGCATTACTACCCTGAGAACGGCAAAATATTAAACCAAATTGATTAAATCAAGATACATTCAAACGAACTCACGTATCTTTGATTACCGTCCATGTTAACTTTACGTATGCTTGTTCCTGTCCAGCTTACCACCTTCCCTTAAGTCGAGGCTTATCTCGTCCCTATTTATAGCCAAACCTTTGTTCCGTTGAAAAAAGCCGTACAAATTGTTGATCTGTAGAACAAAATGTTGTGTTAAGGACGAGATATTCGCTTATCCAGAGATTTTAAGTCTGATTGAAAGAGGACAATTGAAGAAGATAAGGTGAGTTAACAACCAGTAACCTGGAAACTCCATTTTCTAACTATTTGCCTTTCGAAAGCAGTTGGGAATTTCCTTTTTGCCAGTAGAGTGGTGTTGGCTAATATCAAATGTAAAAGAAGTTCATTCCAAGGACATGAAAAAACATAATGGAATGCATTTAATTTCGTATATTTGTAATGTTTTAACAAAAATGTCATTCTAATTTTAAAGCATATTAACAAAAATTTATAAGAAAACACACACACATTCTTACACCCCACTGTCCAGGTGTAGTAATTTACTGTCAGCTCCACTCTGTCTGCCTCAACTCAGCTTTCTTTTCCCCGTTCGCCGTTTTTATTTTTTATATTCTTCTCAATCTCAGTATATTTTCGTGTTACAAATTATTTGTAGGTATCTGCCAGATCCAGATACATCTGCGATTTTATTGTTGCGGCTGGAAGCTGTGTTGCAGTCACAGTCGATTCGCCCAGTTTCATGTTATGAACCTGATGTGAAATCTGAGCTTAAGCCACAAACTAGTCGCATTCAACCAACCAACCAGTGGCCTGGCCTCCTATCATTAATTTCAGAGGTGATCGATGTTTGCTGAAGTGGAAAAACAAAAAATTAGTAAAACACAAAAAAAAAGAAGAAATTTTCGGTATTGGAGCGCGGTTTGCCTCGAGATCGTTTTCGTTTCTACGGTTCAAGTGATTTTCTCACCTCTGTGATTGCGTTAGTGGCTGCTGTTTTGTGCCGCTGATATTTTTTTTATCGGCGATTTCAATGTGGTTGGCATCGATTGTGGTGGGGTGGTAATTTCTAGAAAAAAAAAAAAAACTGATGAGAAGCCATCAAATCATGATTTAGACTCAAATACACAATCGGAGTGAAGTAATTGGCTTCAGCTGACTTTTTGTCTGTGGCAATTTTTGTGGCAATGGTCGTTTAGTGATTGCATTTCGGTTGTTAAATGTTTAGTTAGGTAATCGGAGTTTTATTCGATTTTATAAATTAAAATAAGTCATTTATTTGCTAATGTTTTTGGGTGAATATTGGTTGTGGTGTACGCCTGCCAGTGATTGGCTGCCGAATGGTTTAACAGTGGTGAGGGAGCTCGGCTATAATGACGGTTGTTGAGATATTAGATGAAATAAATTGTTTTAATAGATTTAAGTTGATTGGTTTTTTGAATGATTGAAATTGAGGCTGGTAAAGTTCATTTTTATTAATGGACGAGATACAGTTGTTTTCAACATCAGAGCCGTTTTATTAACCGTGAATAATTGTTATGATTATTGGTCTATCAGGTGCATGAATAACTTATTTGATGACCTCTTATATGGCTGTGTTGTATGGAAAGTAGGTAAATTTAATAGTGAAAGCCTGAGAACCAAAGTAAGGAATCTTTTGCATCGCCTAGTTTGGTAGAAAAAGAAAACAAATTTGTTGGAAAAGCATGAGAGCAGTTATCCCTTGTAAGATAGGCAGTACCCGTGAAAGATGATATGAAAACTTTGTGGGCACTAGGATTTGAACCAACAACGTTCTGCGTAACTCGTAACAGTCAGTACTTTTTTTCCTATTTTCGTATTACAAGTCGACCTGGAACCAACTCCCGAAAATCGAGTGCGTTGATTCATCATTTAAAAGGAGTCCCCATTAAAAAACATGTTTATAAACTTGTTTCGTGCTGACGGAGTTGTGCAATGTGAACCCGCACTTAAGCCCCTCTTTCCCACTGGGCACTCTGGGCAAGTGCCCAGGGCCCGTGATCGATAGGGGCCCCCTCGTCCCTGCCAGATTACGAACTTATTTACTTATCCGGCTCACTATCAATGAAGGAACTCAGCATGAGATACTGCAACCTTCCATCGTGAACGGTCCCTCGCATGCACTCTCCAGTCGCCGAAACCAAGCGCTCTGGTATCCGCAGTCACTTGGTCCTTATAGCGTAGGTACCTACGGTCTTCCTTGTCGTCTCGAACCTGGGGGCTCGGATGAAAAGAATTTCTTGGCTGGAGCGCTGTCGTCCATTCGTTCGATGTGGCCGAGCCAATGTAGTCGTCTTTTCTTGGCCTTCTGGACTACATCCACATCTTGGTACAGCTCGTACAGTTCTCGGTTGAACCTTCTTCTCCATTTGCCATCGTCGCATACGGGACCGAAAAACCGTCGAAGAATTTTTCTCTCGAAAGTGACCAGTATAAATTTCCCTTTTTTACTTATCGTCCAGCACTCGGCGCCGCCGGAGAGTAGGACTGCTAAAATCAAAGTTTTGTATAGCAGACACTTTGTCTTTCGAGTGAGAAGTTTTGAGCCCAGTTGTTTTGCCAAACCGAAGCAGCAGCGCAGCGGTTCGCTAGGGTAATGATTCTTCGGATCTCCACTAAGGTGTCATTTGTGGGATTGATGTTTGTTCCAAGGTAGGTGAACTCCTTAATACCTCGAAAATGCTGCTACCAACAGTGACGTTTTGTCCTAGGCGGTGGACAGATGTTGCTTTGTTTGTTGATAGCATGTTCTTTGTTTTTTCTTCATTCACTTCAAGACCAACGAGTTTTGCCTGTTCTTCAATCGCTGTGAAGGCCTCAAGCACAGCTCTATTGGATCGACCGATTATGTCAATGTTGTCCGCATAGCCTAGGAGCTGGGTGGACTTGTTGAAGATAGTGTTTTCCGTGCTCACACCTGCCTTGCGCACTATCTGCTCCAGGACTATGTTGAAGAAGTCACATGACAACGCATCTCTTTGCCTAAGCCCTGCGCATTTTTGGAGTAACTCGGATGAGTTACTTTTGGATGGCTCTTTCTACCTCTTCTGAACTGGGGGCTGGGACTGGGTCTTTATTGACTGATCTTGCTTCTCTTTCGTCATTAGCTCGCTCGACATTATGCGCATTCAGCAGCTGTGCGAAGTGCTGCTTAAAAACATCTGGTATTCCCTGTGCTTCGGTGACTTTAAGGTGACTGTCAATAAAAATGAATCTAGAAACATGGTTATCTTCTTTCTTTGTTTAATCTAACAAAATAGTGTTCTGTCAAAGACATAGAGGCCCCACTACCGTAATATGCCCAGAGCCTCCAATAAGTTAAAGACGGCTTTGCCCGCACTTTCTGAATGCTATATCTTCGCTAGCACACCTTGCACACAATAACTATTTGACATCGCTATGGTAGCTAGGTAATTACTAAGTTCAAGACCTGTATTTTTTTTAATTTCAAAATAAAATATGAAATAACAACATAAAAAGCTCATTCATATCACTTGAGAACAGGATCACAACTTTTTGATTGTTGCTAACTCTGATTCAAAGTCGGAAGTGTCAGAAGAAGAAGAAAGCACTGTCTCTAAAAATTTAACTTTTGAGTGCGTAATTTTATCAATAACTAGCAGTTGCCCGCGACTTTTTCCGCCTCTGCCTCATCTACCGGAAAGAGATGCGTCTTCGACTTGTGCAACATGCCTGCATGAGAATTTTGTTGCAAAGTTACTTTAAAATAGTGGACTCTCTCTAAATCGAAATCAAGCAAACAACAGAAGCCTTCAAGAATGAATATTTGTTGGCATTTTTTCCACATTTTTCATTGACGCTTCGCTCCTAGGGGCCGTCCATGAACTACGTCACGCTGAATTTTGAACCCCTCCCTACCCTGGTGTCACGCTTTGTCACACTTGCTGTAACCCCCCTAAAAAATTACGTCACAAAACAAAGCCCCCCCCCCCCCCCTCCGTTAACAAAAAAAAGTAATTGGTGGAACACAAATTTCAAAACATAATAATAGTAATGATTAAAAGATAAAATAAAGTGGCACTCTATTGGATTTAAATGGCAATAAACTTAGATTTTTAGTCTAACTTTGGCGAACGTCACGTTGACGTAGACCCCCCTCCCCCTTGTCAAATCTTGTCACGATCAGCATGACCCCTCCCTCGTCCCTCCCCCCTCAGGGCGAACGTATTTTATGGACGGCCCCCTATTGGTCGCAACGTAATATTTAAAGCTTCAAGCCATATTCGATAAATGGATCATTCAACATAAAAAGAATTGTTCAATTTGATTAAGCAGTTCCTGAGATAAGCGCGTTAAAACGCAGAAAAATTAACATTTTTTGCCGTTTTTTCCACATTTTCCACCGATTCTTCGTTCCTTTTGGTCACAGCTTAATGTTAAGTAGCCTAAAGCCTTTCTCGATTAATGGATTATCCATCATAAAAAGAATTATACTATTCGAATCAGTAGTTCCAGAGATAACCGCGTTCAAACGAACAAACTCTTTAGCTTTATATAATAGAACAGATTAGTACAGATTCTAACATTCATATACTTTTCAAAAGTAATCAAAACTCCATACACGGTAATACAAAGAGCACGTCCCGCTGAGTTTTAAATTTTTAGTAACTGGTATGGTCATATGGTCACCATAATGCATCTAACAAAGCAAATAATAGCAATGTTATGAAGCCAGAGGCAACAACATATCAAATTTCCTGATGTATTTTCTTTCAAGACATTAAAGAACGGACACAGAACAGCAGCAAAAGTGTGAAAGAAAAACATTTGCATATCGTGTACCGCAAGACTATATAAAGAAAAACCGGATTAAGTGCTTTGTTGCATGTCCTTTTGGCATTTTCTTTGCATTGGCGGCCCCCTCCTGCTCTAGCTCTACCACACAAAATTATGGGTAGGTGTTGTAATAAATAATCCTTGTACAATCCTTATGAAAGATACCACCGTCAGACATAAATAGCTGCGGATGTATAGTCGTACACCTCCTCAATTCGAATATTGTAAGCATCAATTTAAACAACTTGTCAGAGCGCCACTTTTGAGCGATGATTAACGCGCCGCGCCGACATCGACGACGAACTCGAGGTTGAGTTAGACCAGCCCAACTTTGTATCATATCTATTATAAACGTTGTTGCTTTGTGAATATTAATTGCACAAGAATGGGCGCGTGAATAAAACATTTTCAAATAAAATTAATATTCTTTTGTATTTTCGAGCGTTTTCCTGCTTTCCTCGGCTATTCAGGAGTTGTCTAACTCCTTTAAGTGCTCGGCTTGGGTTACCTGTATTTCGAGTGAGTGTGGGTTACCGGAACGGATCGGACGGTTCAAGGAAAATAATGTTTTTTTTTTATTTATTAAATGTTTTAAAGTTATTCGAAAGCGACACGCGATAGAAAGTGTAAACCAAAATTATTTTCTTTTTGTTCCGTCCGGCTTTTTTATTAAATTGAAAGGTGGAGTGTTTGATTAAAAATGAAGCTTGTTCCGATACTCATGACGTAAAAACATATATGAGATGTTAAAAGACATACGAAACCACACTATGTAAAATGACAGAAAGAAATGTTTACTTTTATTTGAATTCCTCTTACAGCGAGGTTAGATGGAATTATGAATAGGTACTTGTTGTGAAAAAATTTAGAAAAATAATGCATACACTTTGGCAACACTTGACCTCGGTTAATCGGTTGTGACATTTATTTATTTGGAAGATCAGAGTGAACGTTTAAATTATTAAATGCAATGCTCAAATAAATTGGAATAATAAATTTAATTTAAGTTCTTATAATAAATTTCAATAAGTAGGTAACACATCAGTTGTTTTTCTGATATTTGTGAAAAATTTTAAGAAATTTCTCATTGTTATTGGGAATCGTGAATGCAAATATCTTGAATTTAAAAATCTGTGCAAAATTATTTATTTTTTCGAGATTAATTAGTGTCTTAAGCTTTGAATGAATAAAAAAAGGTTTTTTTTTTTCGTTACAAAAATACAAAAACAAAAGGAAAGTTTTCTTGACTGGTCTTCAAACTAGAGAGGCATTTTAAGGAGGCACACACTGGTAAATTTTCCCGAAAAGCTGGCCATAACTATAAAAAAAAAAATGTTATTGTTTTTTTTTTTTTAATGCAAAGTTGTTTACAAATAGTGTAAGCATTAAGCCTCATAGATCATTCGATGAAGATTATAACAGTTTAATCAGCAGATGCTTTCAAAGTGCAAACCTTAAAGAAACAAGTGCAGTAGCTGGTTTGATCTGGTGAGAAGAAGTTGTTTTGATTTATTTTTTTCTTTCTTGTTTTGGGTGCTTTACAAATTTATTAAACATGGATTCTGTTGCTAGTGGTATATTTTAATGAGGTTATTTTTTTTTGTTACATTGTAAGTTGATAATTAATTTTGAGGCCTTTTTAAGCAGACTATTTGTTCGGTACGATGTTATTATCATTTTTTAGCTTTAATAATGCAAAAGTTAAGTTTTTCTGCATATTTCTGTTATGAAAATAGTCTTAAAATTTGTGTTTGCATTACCTTAATCAGAAACAATCAAAATATTTAGCGTAATTGTGCGTTCTTCTTCAAAATTGGCACTTAAAGATGACGCGGAGGGGCATTTTTTTGTTGTTGTAATACGAGTTTTTTTTTACGCAGGATCGCGATCAAGTTTCACTTTTATTTCAAAAAATCAGTTCTCGGAGTATTTGAGAAGATGCACATCTCGTGACACTTCCGAAAAAATCATTTTTTTGGCAGAAACGTTGAAAAATAACAAACCAAAACCTGGCTATGGAAGTACCAACGATGGCAACACTGCCCGTCGATTTTTTCAAGATTCTCTAACTTTTTCGGAAATAACCAAAATAGATGAAGACATCATAATGTAGATTTCGTGTTATCTTATTGACAATATCTAGTGGGTTTATCATTCAAATCAATCGTTTTAAGGAATTTTGCGTTGATTCTGCTTATTTGTTTGTGCAACTATACATATGGTATATGGCCCACTACTGTGCCCAAATTTTAATTCATAGCCCTGAAATTATTTCAGAAGTTATTCTTCCGATTGGGCAGCTCGGTGAAGAAGTACAAGAGTCTCGAAACGAGGACATGAAGCGGTTTGTAGAGAGCTACGCAAGGAAGTTTTCCAGGCAACAAAATATGGAAGATGTTTTCAATAGTCTTTTGGTATCTTCGGACTCTTTCGTCAGCAGTTTGAGGAAACTAATTCCAAAAACAAAACCCACCTTTCCATCTGAAGTGCTTCAGTTTTAGTTGAACCTGAGATTGAGCATTTGAAATAATTATTAATTTCGAGTAAAAATTAAGTTAATACAATGTCTATATATTTTTTTTTCATTTAAACAGTTTTGTTTAGGTATTATTTATTTATTTATTTATCAATACAATTAGTGATTTATTCTTTTATTTATTTATTTATTTATTAATATATTAACTTATTTATTTTTCTTTATCTATTTATTCTTTTCTAAAAAGCAATAAACGTGCAATGCAATAGAAATCTATGTCTTTTTATCGGAGAAAATAATAAATAATAATTTAAAAACACCTATTTTCATGCTTTTCGCATGGTCTATGGCGAATTTGATTATATATTAGGTTGATTATTGTTGTTTCTTTTGAAAATAAACTTTTTTATATTTCCATGCAATAATAAAACAAAAAAATCAATAAATAATTTTGGCCAACTTTTTGGGAAAATTTACCTGTGCGAGGCAGGTTGAAATAGAAAAATACAAAAACAAAATGCTGATTTTCCAAAAAAAAAAAAAAAATGTGCGTACTTGGAGAGAGAGGACAATCAGGCGGCTATTTAAGCGATTTTTTGTTTGTTTTTATAATGAGCACGCACTCAAGGGGTTTCTTTTCCCGGAGAGTGTTTAGAATTAGGTGTCGGTTAACATTAGCCTTGAATTCCTGAACAGTGATGCAATGACTGGGGAGATGGAGTGTTGAAGAGAGTTCCACATACGCGTAGGGCGTAG
The DNA here is from genome assembly GCA_920937365.1 of Sphaerophoria rueppellii. NCBI lineage: Eukaryota > Metazoa > Arthropoda > Insecta > Diptera > Syrphidae > Sphaerophoria > Sphaerophoria rueppellii. The sequence goes on along the minus strand of CAKKXW010000003.1, from coordinate 44,315,056 downwards.
TATGGGTAAAGAACGATTCTCTGATCATGACCGTTGTACGACCGAAGTTGGGCTCGAGGGTGAACTGATGAGCATTCCCGGAAGCACGGGTATTATCTTAAAGGGAGGAATGCAACTGGTTATTTCTCTAGAGCATATACCGTTGAAATAACGGTAAAATAGAGTGAGGCATGAGAAATTACGTCGGTGTTCAAGTGACGTAAATGTCTCAACGATGTTATGGTCACCAATCATCATAAATGCTCTGCTCTTGATACTGTCCAAAAGACTTAAGTACGTGGGTGGAACACCAGCCCAAACGTGGGAGTCGTACTCAAGCTTTGGACGTATGTATAGATATATGTTTTGAAGATGGTAGCCAGATCAGAAGGGGAAAAAATGCTTGCATCTTCTTAAAAAGAGGAGGAATGTGAGTCTGGAAACGAATATGAAAATCTAAGGATACTATCATCAGCGAAACAATGAATTGGATTAGAAGTTACAGACATGAGATCATTTAAAAAAATGAGAAAGAGGGACAAAGACAAAACGTTTTTTCGGGGCACACCAGCATTTATTTTGTGGGTTTCAGACTTGAATCCGTCCAATACAGCATGTGTAGAACGGTTCGAAACAAAATTTCTAACGCAACGAAGGAGGGACTTATCAATACCGAAAGCATGCATTTTCGATAAGAGAGCCTGGTGCCAAACTCTTTCAAATGCCTTTGAAATATCAAGTGCAAAAATCTTATACTTTCTCCAAAACGAATTAAGGATTTGTTCCACTGTTCGGTGAGATAAACCATCAGATCACTAGTGGACCTGGAGGAGGATTCGCCTTTTTTTGGTACACCAAGGCTGGACAAATGCTGTTTTTCAACTACTCAGTCAAAAGCATAGGATAAATGGAAAAGCTTACGTGAGGGTTTTTCCAGCGTTGAAGAATACCTCTTCAGAACAATAGCGGGAATACCATCCGGGCCAGCGGATTTGTACATATATGTTTCTTTTAGGACCCTCGCTACAGCACGAGTGCGAAAGAAGATTTGTCCCATGGAATCATTGACGTGCTCAAGAACTGATTAAAATCAAAGTCGATGGTGATATACGCGTCATCAATAAATATATTTTTTTTTTTAAATAAGCAGGACTATAAGGCGTTTTATTGACTTATTACCATCTAAATAATGGTAATTTTTCAGGTATATACAAAGAAACAAATCGAATGTATGAATTTGCTCACTCAGGGGCGTGGTATCCGCCCACTTTATTTAAATCGTCGTGGGATGATGAAGTACGGAGTTCTAATAGAGATCTGGTTGAATATAAAGAAAAATATAAGTAAAATATTTTATTTTTCTATTTGAACAACAAAAACAAGTTAGAGTTGCTTCCGCACCAATGGCTTTTTCCGTCAATTCCTTTGTTTGACTGGAGTTATAGCCATTTCACGGCTGCCAAGATGTGAACTTCAAAAGTTTTTCGATTAAAATGAAAAATAACTAGACAGCACCACTAATAAAGGCCGAAGGTAAAATATTGTATGCCTTAAATAAAATTGTCTTTGAATTTAATGAAAATGGTCACCGTATTCAGTGTGTGCTCTCATAAAATTTCAGCATGTTTGTTTACCTCGCCCTTAATGTTTCTCAAAATAAGCCTCGAGTGTGGGAGTACTCTGGTCTTTCCGCCTTTAGATTGTTCCTTTAAGAGCCCTAAGCAAATTAATTATGTAAACAGTTTTTCATTTTGTTTGACTTGAAATTTTACTCCATCACAACTTACGCTGCCGACTGAACGATGGTCTACCGGCCTCCATTAAGTGAAAGGATTGGTCGTTTTCTAATAGCCTTGCAGTATTTTTTAAACTCCACATGTACGTCCGTGCGAGCAACGTCTTTGTTTAATGTAGGAAATTACTGCTATTCCTTCAAACGGATTTAATATTGATTTTTTCGAGCGCCGAGCACCACGAAGAAGTAGGAGAAGAAGTTTGTAGAAGGCAACGCGGAAGGAATACCATGCAATTACTTTTTGTTTAAAATTCATGACCTATTTGAAATGCATTGTTCTGCAGGTTTATTTGGATTCGATTGTGAACATGAGGATAACAAATATTGCTATTTAATTATATACGGGAGAGTCTTATAAATACGGAAAACAATCAGGAAAAACAATTCAATTATGTTCAATCAGAGCTGATATTTGCTGGGCTATTTGCAGTTATTACCTTTAGAATTTTCGTTTTTTCGTTTGTACCTTTTGTCGATTATGAATTGACGAAGAAATCCCGACAATAATTGAATATCTGATTGAATCAGTATTTAATGGAATATAAATTGCCCATTTTGCTTATGACAGATTTCTGAAAGGTCATCAATGTGACAAAAAAACGCAATTTTGATATAAGTTATGTTTTTAATTTTAAAAGATTCTTTTTTTTTTTTATTGAATTGAAATTTAAATTAGTCTATATTACACACACATTCACAAATTGCTTTCAATATTGCTTAATAATTAATAGGATATATTTTTTGTATAATTAAAACTAAACTAATTTTATTAAAATAACATTAATTTTTTTTGAAAATTATGTTTGAAATAAATAAAGATCTTAAAGCTAGAGGAAAAATAAGGAAATATATGAATTTGTTATTTAATTTACAGCAATGTGTATATTTGTATTTAAATACATAAGAAGGTATTTATTTTGGCACATCTATACTTTGAAGGTTTCATGCTGTGTTTTAAGAGGCTTTTTAATCGAAAATACTTAAACCAATAATTTATTTTTTTAGCTCTAGGTGTCAGTGGGGCTTCAAAATTCAAAATAACTAAGGTTTGCGACTATCGTTATAAATATTGGAAATAAGGGAAATTGTCAGAGAGTTGTGGAATCCAACTTTTTAAATCTTACTTTTTGTAATGTGTAGACTAATTTATTGCAATGATAAATCTTGGTGCCTTAATATAGGTATGGTAGTTTGCGTCAGATACACCAATAAAGGAGAGGTTTCGGAAATCCCGTCTTTAAATATCTCAGTGTCAGTTTTCATCATTGTGAGCTTTGCATTTGCTTGCAAATACTCCGAAGCGCAGGAGGCTGTTATTACTAATTACAGCACAAACCACCAAGGCACTCCTAACGGGCGACGGCAGCGAATGAATTTTCTTTTTGGGATCATCGGTGGTGTCTTCAGTTCCAGTTACGCTGAACTACTTGATGAACACCCTAACGTGCTACTTCGACTTATTTGAAGTCAAGGCCGTAAAATAAAAGGTTTTTCGGTCCTGCACTTGGAGCCAGATCAAGTGCCTGGTACTCCAGGTTGCGAGTTGTATGTCGGTGTGACTTCCCGACTACGTAAAGTAAGTAAGTAAAATAGTGCAAACTACACTGTCCACACCAGAGGCACTATCTTTAAAAAATTTGTTCAACTTCTCGCGTACGCCCCGATGATATTGATATAATGGGAAGAACACAGCGTATTGTCAATGGCGCCTTTGTGAGAATTGAGACGGAAGCGGCAAAAATGGGTTTAGCGCTAAATGAAGGTAGAACGAAGTATATGCTTGTAACGAAGTTACTAAAACCAACAACAACAACCAGCACCGAAAATAAAACAAAACAATAGCCGACACCAACCATCATCCCAACAACAAGCACCAAAGAGAAAAAAACAATAGCCGCCACCAACCAAAATCATTGAAGCAATGTTCGTATATGAAGCAAGATGGAAGTAAATCGCGATTTGGGTAAAAACGGCGAAGGCAGAGTTAAGAGTGTTTCCGCGGTAACTGTTATGCGACACAAGAAGGGTAATATAGTTATAGTAGCCCCGCATGCGCTCTTCAACTTGTTTAAAAAATTTCTATCACGGAGACCACACCTGTCACATCAAACGTGATAAAATGAATGAATGAAATGCATCAGCCCTTCAGTGTGGCTGTA
>CAKKXW010000003.1:44274383-44284885 GCA_920937365.1 Sphaerophoria rueppellii | reverse complement strand
TAACGCGGAATTCAGAGCATAAACGACACAACTTTAAAAACCGTCGATTACAGTTGCAACCGAGAAAACTTTTCGAACCATTTCCCTTCGATCCTGAAATTAAAATTTTTAAGTCAAAGCCATATTGATATTTTTGCGAGCTTACCATTTTCAAGTCTTCTTGTCCATTTTTTGTAGCTTTGGTTTCCAGATGGGTTTGCTTGCCTGTCTGATATCGCTGTTTGTGGCAAGAATGATTTCAACGATTTAATAAAATATATAAAAATATTGTTTGCCACTTACCCTTTCTGTTTCTTTGCATTTATATATTTGAGATTTGAGAATGTCAAATATTGTTGACATTAGCTGCCAAAAATTTCAACACAGCAAATACGAGACTTAAGGCGCAATTGTATGTTCCTTAAGGTTAACGCACAATATTTCGACATTTTGTTGTGTTCTTTTTAAGATTTATGATATTTTTTGTACAAATAATGGTAAATAATAATGTAATTATATGCTACAAGTGCAAAGAAAAAAAGATATATATTAATTTTTCATGTTAAATGAATTTTTTTGTATGTTTAGATATTTTTCAAAAATTTTGAGCTCAACGGAATCAATTTTTTTGAAATTTTAGCTCAGGATATACACCATGACTGGAGTGGGCACACAGACCTTAAAAGTGCATAAGTATTAGTGAGAGGTCCCATAAGAAATGCATTGGGAAACTAACACTTATGCACTTATAAGGTATATATGTGAAAATTTCAGCTTGTAGGCCGAAAGAGAGTGAACCACCGAAGTCGGGACTCTAGGTAATATATGTCCTCTATGTTAATGTCATTGCCTTTTAAATTTTAATGCGTTCTCTTAAAAACCCGATTAAGCTCCAAATAAAAGATGCAATGGTTCAACTTATAACACATCGTCTACACGCATTGATGCTTAGGTACTCATTATTATTTCATTCTCTATTTCAAAAATGTTCATCTCTTCATACCAACTTGAATTAAACGACGAGTAATGGCACTTACCGATTCGCTGCGGTTTATATACCTCCTTGTCGTCTCAGTCTCAGTCACCGTGACAGACATTATCTCATAACTTAATAGCAGCTTAGTGACATTTTATTTACGTTAAGAGATTTTAATCCTGTCAACCATTAAGTCAACGGTCCGTACGAGGAACCGAATGAGAAATACGATTATTGCGGTTTACAATCAGATAGCTATCACAGGCACAGGCCCTTGACAAGAAGACAGCTCCATCCATTGAAAAAAGTGGGAGCAATCGTTAGCACTACAAAGTGAGACAGAAATGTGCTGACTTAAATCCGATTGCGATTGGTTATCATGGATACTTATGGATTAAGTAGTATAACCTTTTATTACTTAATGACTATATTATAATACATATACATACATAGGTATGTGGGTTTTCGCTCTATTAATATCATATTCCATTGGAAACGATTTGCAGAAAAAACTGGTCAAGCTAGTCCTCAAGTAGATTTTTGCCAATAAAAAAATGTAATATGGTGTTCAAATGTTAATGTCCTGGTGACTTCATTCTTTTGATAATTCAAAATTATATTTTACAAATCATCAAAATATATCGCTTTGGTTACCATTCGTGAACCTTTTCTTCATAATTTTTTAAAATGAAATGGAAATTCAATTTCACGCTTTAACGCCACCCAAATTGGACGATTAATTATTTTACAACTAACTTTCCTTTTCCACGGTTCCTAGCTTTATCCAACTGTCAAAGAAATAATAACAAAATGTTTTACCAAAAAAAAAAAAACAGTCCCAAAACCAAATTGGTTCTGCGCCTCTGAACATTTACCGTACAAGAAAAGAACATTTAAAATTAATATTGAATTAAATTTCAATTCAATCGAATGGCCCAAAATACTCATAATGCCTGTCAGCCGCACTGTTCCTTTTTCGGTTCAAGAATGAGAGAAAGAAATTAAACCCTTTGTCATTATATTACACAATAATTAATAACACAATATTTGATCTCCCCTTCCTTCGACAACAAAATCGACTTCCTTTTTCCTTCCCATACCCAAAAACACTTATTTATGTTGTTATGAGTCCGGAGTCTATTCAATTTGACTTTATATTGTTGGCTTTGTATTTATGTGTTCAACTCACATCACATGTGTGTCGGCATGATCCTGGCAACAAGGATAACACGATAGAAACATATTCAAATAATTATTATTATTATGAACATCCCTTGGGCCGATCGGATAGGACAGTGGGGTTGATAGGGGTGAAGCGTGTCAAATGCAATTTAAGCGAATCTGTGTGTTGTTACACGTCCCGATTATAACGCTATTATTCAGATAAATGTCATGTCAAATTTTCAGGGTGTGGTTTTTCCGAGGGATAGAGCGAGCGATGTTCCTTGAGCCATGGACAAATTGATGAAGAGAAGTTGGGCCAATGACATTATTGTACAGTGATTGTCGAATAGTCGGGGATGGCTGTTGCAGGGTTAAATATTTATATTGTTGCCGTTTGTGTATAGCTCTTGTATGAATGTTCATAGATATATAGAAGGAAGACACTGAACCATTAAGGGTAAATTTATGTTTTTGTTTGTTACGGTATGTTTAATTTTCCGGGTTCTTTTTCAATTCAATTGAATTTGAAAAAAAGAACAACGTTTGTGTTTTCCTTTACTTGCGGGGTCTCCTCGTTTTTTTTTTTTGATGTTATTCAGGAGTTTTCGTAAGCGGAACGGAAGTATATAATGTTGTTGCTAAAATACGACTTTGTTCCACGGGTGAACTCGTTTTCATTTTTGTTTCTTTTTTGGAGTAAGTATTCTACTTTGCGGAATGGAGGGGTATGTTCATTTAAATAAAATATGAAATTAGTATGATGTGATTTATAATCGAAAATCGCACCGAAGTTTTTCAGACAATCAAGGGTCTACTGAAATCTATTTGTAAAGGCTTTTAATGAATGTTTATGTACAGGTACTTGATGAAGCCGAAACCACCATTGGTTGGCAAGAATACTAATATTTGGCATCTCATATCAGCGTCGGCCTGGCCGATGAAGTTTCATTTTCTCTTCATTTTATCTTCAGCTTTTCAAGAATGAGAAAATGTTAACCCTATTTAAAATTGGAATTTCGACGAAATATATTCTTGATTCTCATTATCAAAAATAAAAAAATCAAGAGCGAGAATTCCAGGTCAAAGTTCTTAGACATTTTGAGTGGAGTTCCTCAAGGATCAGTCTTAGGTCCGCTTCTTTTTTCCGTTTTCATTAATGACTTGCCTCTATGCGTAAACAACTGCAAAATTCATATGTATTCAGATGACGTACAACTCTACTATTCTTGTAAACTGAGCCTAATTGAAGATGGCGTTGAAAGACTCAATTTTGAACTTAAAAATATAATGTGTTGGGCTGAGAAAAATGGCTTATAATTGAATCCTAAGAAATCAAAATGTCTGGTAATTTATAAAAACAATCTTGATACGAGCTATTTTCCAGTTGTTTCACTTGGGTGTAATGCAATTGAATATGTTGAAAAAGCGAAAAACCTTGGAATTATATTTAATCCATTACTTAGATGGGACGAACACGTCCGGTTTACAATCACGAAGTTGTAACATTATACACCAATGTCAACAAAAATTACCCTTGTGAGGACATTTGTAATACCGCTTATAAGCTATGGCTGTCAAATAACTTCCTATTGTTCTGTTGAAGCCAAAAGAAAACTAAATGTAGCTTTTAATAACATTTGTCGCTATATTTATGGTCTCAAGAGTTTCGATCATGTCTCAGGTTATGCTAAAAACATTCTCGGCTGCCATCTTGAAACACCATATCTCTATGAAAAAAAGCAGTTTTTCTACATTGTCACGTTCATTAACAATACTACAACCAACTTTTAAATCCGTATCATCCGAACGTCAGTTTTTCGTTGGCACCGTCCGGTTATGTAACTCTTTACCCCTAAATATAAAATGTTTTGTTTTTGTACTTAAAAAATCTATAGTATATCAATTTTGTTTTGTGATTTAGTTTTTTGAAAAAAGTACTTAAACAGTTGCCTGTTAAAACGTAAAATAAAATAAAAGTAAAATAAGATTTTTAAAATTTTCTATAGCTTAATTATTGTTATAAACCTACTAATGTTCGTGTATAATACTTTTACAAATTACAAATCTAAGATTTAATGTAAAAGATAATTGATAATAAAATAAAATGAAATGAAATGAAATGAAATAAAGGAGGAGAATTCTGAATGAACTGCAATTTTTATAGTTTTATCTGTGCGTTGAGAAGTCCTTAAATTCATATAATTGCTTCCATTTTCGTTTATTTAATTCCTAATTTAAGCCTTAAAAAAAACATGAGAAAGTTAATGTTCAATTGTTCAATGCAAATTTGTATTATTTTACACGTTCGCGGTCCCCTCGTTTTTTGGCTCGTAAAATCAAATCATTCACAAATTCCTGGTAACTTTTTTCAAAGTAATCGAATGAAATTGTTATACATATTTTTTTTAAAATATGTATACACAAAAAATATTAAAGAAAAGTAAAGTTTCTGCTGAATTTTGGAGTTTCTCAATATTTCCGCATATTTTTCATTTGGAAACTACTATTCCAAACAAGGATATACACATATGAGCAAATTTTCTGTAATTATTTTTTTCATAAATTCATCGACATAGCATTATTTTTCCATTTTCGGGTTGAGGTAGAAAGACCGAAAACTATATGTTCACAAACTACTTTCCCGCACTACTTTTGCCCGATTGTCATTCTACCGCAAAAAATCCAATTTTTTTTCATGAGAATCTACTCCTTTTCGTCACTCAACGTTATGAGAATTAAGGAGAACAAAATCTGATACCTATTTCGATTTTTCTAACAGCCCTGAATTGGACCATATCGCTTCTTCCAATTTAGAAATTTTATGAGACACCGAACACTGAGAATCATGGAGTACGAAGCATTAATATTCTTCGTTGAAAAATTACTTTATAAGCAGTTCCTTTTTTGGGAAATTAAATCTGTCAGTTCAGTTAAAGATTGTTCCTTCTAGGGAGAGGACACGTCGGTTGTTTTCTTGTAATAAAATACAAAGTTATACTTTATAGCGGGAATCGTAAATAATAACTTTGTGTTTTATTTAATTATTCCTGTAAAATAAAGACCAACATTTTTAGGATGAAAAATATTTCGAAAAGAGATATGGCCTTCAATTGTTCAATTCAATTAATTCTCAGACTAAAATTATAAAGATATAAAAAACGACAATTTTTTTTGTTAAAACGTAAAAACTCCAACGTACTTACGGCAGTTTTGGCGGCCTATGAGGAAGAAGTAGTGGTTTTGTGCGATTAGTTATTTTGAAAGGCTTCAATGAACTTTTTTGCTTAAAAACCTTGTTTAAGATTACAGATTAGTTAACATTAAATATTAATTGAGGAAACAAAAGTAAAGACGCTTTTTCTATATAGAATTCTTAAGGCATCCTATTACTTTTAATGTAAGCTTTTAATGTAATATGATGCCTTAGAAATTCTTGTTTACAAGTCAAGTATGTTGTTTTAAATAAAAATAAAAAGATTTTTTTTTAATTTTAAAAACTAATTAAAATTTTTATGTTTTACACGAAAACACAATCATAATTTTTCTTTCACTCATTCTCAAAAGTAATATTCTCCATGTTAAACATGTTCATTGCATCTGAATGAAAATCTTTTGTTTTATTAACAAAGAGATTCTGAGTTGTAGAATTGATAACAGGGGATCATAAGAAATCATCATTCTATTGAAAATATCAGTTTGCTTGTTCTCGGAAAAGTTTAAAATCTTTGTTACGTGATTCCAAAGCTACTTTACTTAACTGAAAAATCAGCAAAAGCGAATAGATGTAATCAAAAGGCCATATACTCATATAGTAGCTGGGGTACAAGGTAACGGATACATCGGATCGGACAGTATTTTCAAAATATATTTTGAAATTTTTGTTATTTAGATTAAAACCACTTGACAGGCACTGCAGAACTATGTGAAATTTTTGAATTAAGGCTTCATTAACCTAGTGGTGGTGGCGGATACTTACTTACTTCCTTACTTAACAGACTCCCAATCCATGAAGGATCTCCGATTGAGATACTGCAGCCTTCCATCGGGAACAGTCCCTCGAATGCACTCTCCAGTCACCTAAACCAAGCGCTTTGGCATCTGCAGTCATTTGGTCCTTGTACCTTAGGTTCGGTTTTGCTTGTCATCTCGAACCTGGGGGCTGTGATGAGATGGCTGCAGCGTTGACGTCTATTCTCCGAGCCACTATAGTCTTCTTTTCTTGGCCTTCTAGACTACATCCACATCTTGGTAGAGCTCGTACAGTTCGTGCTTGAGCCTTCTTCTCAATTCGCCATCGTCGCATACGGGGCCGAAAATCTGTAGAAGAATTTTTCTGTCGTAAGTGTTCAGTACTATTTCCCGTTTTTTTTACTTATCGTCCAATACTCGGCTCAAAGTTTTGTATAACAGACACTTTGTCTTTCGAGTGGGGTGTTTTGAACCCAGTTGTTTTGCCAAACGAATGCAGCAGCGGTTCGCTAAGTTAATTCTTCTTCGGATCTCAACTGAGGTGTCGCTACCAAACGCGACGTTTTCTTTTAGGCGGTGGACGGATATTGCTTTGTTTGTTGATAGCATATGTTTGTTTTCTCCTCATTCACTTCAAGACCAACGAGTTTCACCTGTTCTTCCATCGCTGTGAAGGTCACAAACACAGCTCTCTTGGGTCGACCGATGATGTCTATGTCGTCCGCATAGCCTAGGAGTTGGGTATATTTGTTGAACATAGTGTTTTCCATGATCACACCTGACTTGCGTACTATCTGCTCCAGGAATATGTCAGTCACATGACAGCGCATCTCCTTGTCTAAGCCCCGCGCAAGTTTGAAACAACTCGGATGAGTTGTTATCGATTTGCACACTGCACTGCGTATTGTTCAGCGTCATGCGGAACAGCTGGATCAGTTTGTTCGGGATCCCGAATTCAGACATCGCTATCATAAGCTCTTGACGGTGGATGCTATTATACGCAGCTTTGATATAAAGCCATAATTTGACAGCTGTCACTTTCGACGCAGGGCGACTGGTGCTGCATTCTGATCAGCTCTTAATACAGGAACTGATTGCACAGATATCGATTTATTTTGTTGTTTGCGTCCTGCGGTAGGGCAAGTTCTTGTTAGCGACACCGGAATTAACAGTTGGTTCGGATTCTGCTGCACACTTGCACGAGCAGTGGCGAAGTTTTCGACGGATCTTGCTTTTCGGTGACGGGTGTTGGTTGATTGATCACTTTCACTGAGCCGGTGAATTCGAATATGGCCAACTTAAAGCGCTTAATAGTCGACTTGAAAAGGCTCAAAGCGCGCATCTTTGCAACTTTAGAACAGGCATTTTAATTACAAATTAATAACTCTTGTTGCTATTGGAAAACTTTTAACTGAAAAAATTTAGTCCTGCTGAATCATTCCAAAAAGAAAAATGCCATGTGTAAAAAACCACACGCGCACCTTTCATGCTGCTTTGAAACTGACAAACACTTTCAGCCCTTTATAATTAGGTTTACACTAATTCTGATGCTGTTAAATGCGTCGGTCGTCTTTTGTGACTGACAATCAACCCTAGCTTCCGAATGTGCATTTAAGCACTTAAATATCAAAAAGTCAAAACAACACAAAGATTTATGAGCTTGTCTGATTTGGGCTGTGAACCAAACGCAGTGTGACGTTCCACTTAACTATCCCTAACTAATGTGAGCAAACGTTAAGCCTAAACAAGAAACATAATGCCTTCTAGAGCTGCCAATGGCTTTACACCAACGACCGCACGCAATTGCTCAGTCTACACTCTAGTCACCATTTCTGTTTGCTTCAATACTGAAAAGCAACCACCAAAAATTAAAATTTAGCATAGGAGTCCGAAGATCTACATAATATTTCACTTGGTGCGTCATAGGTTGACTGTTTTATGTGGCCATTATTGTGCGCACGCTAAAACTGATCAACAAATCCGTTTGCTCACTGGACGGAGCTCCATAATAAACCTCTATCTCAATTAGACATGGAATATAGAGTGCTTCACCACCGAACTTTAATGCAACGGCATTTCTCTTGGACACACATGAGCCAAGAAAAAAAAGGATAAATATTTTGATTTGACAACATAAACTCTGAGAGTGCTTTGTTAAGAAAAAGGAACCTATATCGAAGTGGTTGGAGCTACAGGGTATCCTCTTTCATTTTACAAAAAAGCAAGTCTTTCCGTGAACTTCTCAAAATAATTGATTTGCTTTGTTTCTAGCGAACACCCTGCACAGTTCACATTGTGTGTAAACGACCGACCGATGGTACCCATGTAAGCTAGACGCCATGGCAAATCGAAAGCCTTGCAGTAGGTAATTGCAATTACTACCATGCAGACTCTCCGCACTCAAAATGGCATGATTAGCATGAAGGTAGCCTGATGCGTTTCCACAGCTTTGATGATTTTTCAGCCTACCATGTGTCCAAAATGAAAGAGTCAGTACCGCTGCCGGCAATCTTTTATTGGGGTTGATTTATTGACATTTCAGAAAGCAATGACACGCTTCATCAAGCTATTTACGTGTCCTTCTCGACAAACTCACCGCAAATAATCACACTTTGGATTTCTTTACATTATCGATTCCATTATGATCCTTTTTGATGGGGAGATTCACAAGACCCAACGTTTTGCTGCGGCGGCAACGATATCATGTCCAAACCAAAGTTCAGAATAGATCAGCATGTACGGCATTTATTTAGTTTTTCTTAGTAATGGAATCAGGCAATATATTACCGACTGCTATCCCAGGCAAATTAGATGCTACATTCCAATATTCCATTCCAACGTGCGAGTTGTGACTCGCGGGCATGTTTACAGGAATATATGGGAATTTGATGGAAAATTACGGTGCGATGACATTCAACTGATTAGTTGCGGTATTTTCTTTAAGATCCGCATGGAAATCGAGAGGCTCCATTGGGAGATGTTCCATCAGTAGTGTGTGCAAAAGACTCTAATACAAATGTTTTCTTGGGGGAAAAATAACTAAAAAGAGCAATAACCAGTGAACGTGATTTTATTGAAATGAAAAGCTTCGTGATTTCCTATAAGAGCGACGTCTGATGCATTCTTTAATCAACATTTTATTTAGCAAGGAGGAAAAATTAATCTTCCCCAAGTGGAGATTGATTGAATTAGGTGCACTTACTTTTCGTCTTCCGACTCGGAGAGGAATTAATTTCGCTAAGCAAACGTTGGGGGTCAATATTTGCATCTTGGGATTATTTAAAAGGGGCCGCAGAACGAGATAATTTATTGTTTATGTTGTGATTGCTTTTTGTTTTATCATTTCATCATCTAATTTCTGCGCTGAAAAAGAAAACAAATTTTCAATTAAATATTGTACAATTATACAAATGTTTTACCTTTTAATTTATCGAGATATTCTTAAAACGCACACAAAACGATGACAGAGAAGTCGAAGTTGGCAGTCCATCCGGATTATCATTTTTGAAACCAGCAACTAAATCAATATATGATTTAGACTTTGCACTACCTGTGGTGCTTCGATTACAGCTTTGTGTTAAAATATCAGAACAATATGAGGATGTGATATGAGGCATTTTTATTTTTTCAAATTCCATTTCTTAAGTATAATTTAGTTGTTCCTAAAATTGTTCTAAATTCTTAAATCAATTAAAAAATAAATATTGAACAAAATTTGTTTCAAAGTTTTTCTTCTCAAGAGAACAAAAAAAAAAAGAAAAAATACAGTTGTTTCGAGTCAATCCTTCTGTTTTAAATGCGAACGGAAGTCTGTCTCCACACAGCACAGATGTTTCGAAACCACGCTACGGTTAAGGTGATCACTTAAAATGTGATCGGATTTCTTTATTTAAAAAATAAATTATTCAATTCTTGAAGAAGGAACAAATCCTCTACTATATAAGTCGTGTTTTCGTGACAACCAAGTAAAGTAAAAAAAAAATTAAACAAAGAAAACAACAATAAAAATTGACTGGATTTTACTTTAGCTTTTTATCGAGAGTAAAACTTACTTGGAATGTTAATTCCTTTTTTTCAAACTCAGAGGGAGCTTTAGTAAATTTTTTGTATAATATGGCAAATGTCGAAATTTGTCAGTTTGTTTTATGAATTGAATTGAATTGAATTCTTTATTGAGTCTTTTAAATCGTTTACAATGGTGACTTATCTAGGTAAAAAAAGTAAATACTGCGGCTATAATGTATTGCCTGCTTACACGTTAGTAAAAGAAAAGCCTCATGGCTGACGATTAATATGGTTAGACTACTCTTGCTCAAGGGAGAGTGTTCTCGTACAGTTTTATGACGAAATGTCAAAAAATATATACACTATATACAAACAACTAAAACTACTTAAAACTAAATACAAAAATGGA
>CAKKXW010000003.1:44248184-44271702 GCA_920937365.1 Sphaerophoria rueppellii | reverse complement strand
AAACTCTTCTTTTTGAAACTTTCTTTAAAACAAGTTATAAATAAAAAATTAACTAAATTCTTAAATCTTGTTAAAATCCTTGTTGTTTTAATATGAATTCTTTACCTTAAACTTTTTTATTTATGTTTTACCTTTTAATTTATCGAGATATTCTTAAAACGCACACAAAACGATGACAGAGAAGTCGAAGTTGGCAGTCCATCCGGATTATCATTTTTGAAACCAGCAACTAAATCAATATATGATTTAGACTTTGCACTACCTGTGGTGCTTCGATTACAGCTTTGTGTTAAAATGTCAGAACAATATGAGGATGTGATATGAGGCATTTTTATTTTTTCAAATTCCATTTCTTAAGTATAATTTTGTTGTTCCTAAAATTGTTCTAAATTCTTAAATCAATTAAAAAATAAATATTGAACAAAATTTCTTTCAAAGTTTTTCTTCTCAAAAGAACAAAAAAAAAAAGAAAAAATACAGTTGTTTCGAGTCAATCCTTCTGTTTTAAATGCGAACGGAAGTCTGTCTCCACACAGCACAGATGTTTCGAAACCACGCTTAGGATAAGGTGATCACTTAAAATGTGGTTGGATTTCTTTATTTAAGAAAATAAGAAAATAAATTGTTCAATTCTTGAAGAAGGAACAAATCCTCTACTATATAGTTATAAAACAAAAAAAAAAGTATAAAAGAGAGTCCCACTTGGCCATCACTGTACATCAGAATTGAAAATTACGTTCTTGAAGACGGATTATATAATAGTCGGATCAGGGGCCGAATTACGGCATCCGTTATCGAGTGAGTGAGTCTCATCGTCATCAGTGATCGCTCAGACCAGAGGACGTATACCTTCTCTATGAGTGATCGAACGAACGAGTAAATGTTTTGGGATAATGGCATACGTTGGGTCACGTATCGTTTTAGAATTCAAAACTGTAGTAGTTTTTATCGAGTCTCGATTATTTTGGAGGAATTTTGAAATGTTTGACAAATAAATAAACAAAACTTGAGGGAAATAGTAAAGGCAGAAATATTTTTTTTTTTTTAGTGAAAAAAAACACAGTTTGACTGTTAACAAAAGACGAGATTGGTGGAGCTTTTGAGAGGAAACTCTTGACCTTATTAAACAATTTCATAATAAGATAACTCAAAGAAAAAAATTTATATTTTTCGTAGAAAGTTGCTGTTTGAGTGTCGAATGAAATTAAGTTCGATAACTGAGCAGAAAATTTAAAATTACTGTAATAGAAGCTCGATTCATAGCTCGATATCATGAGAGCGAATGCCAAACACACACAATTCAGTAACGTATTATTCGATAACGGATGCGGTAATTCGGTCCCAGAGCTCCAAAGTTTATGGTTACCACTTTCACTGGTCCTTAAATAACTCTCATTTGACGTGATTTATTTAAATGCTCTCTCAAGTTTCGATACTTTTATATTGTTTATGTTTTTGGTTAATCAATGAGATTTATTTTTGTGAGAAAAAAAATCACATTTCTTCTTCAAAATGTTCAGAAGTAGCTTTGGTTATTTTTTGGCATACAAGCAATAGTGAAGTGGGGGTGTTCGTCACTATGATTTATTTCAATTACAAATTGTGCTTCATTGACCACCTGCGATATTGCCAAAAGTGCCGAAAGATGTTTGGGTTTCATAAGACGGTGCAAGCAATTTTTCTTCCCGTCTCATTTGGCTATTATCTAGAAGACTTAAATCCGTCCAAAGCTTGAGAACCCATTTCTGGGCTAGTGCTCCAGCTCTTAAAAGAATTCCTTCCACTTCCTTGGAGCGCCGACGTAACGTTTCTTGCCTTTCGCTGTTCTATCTTCTACGCAGTTATTATCTTGAGCAATAGCCAGTTGCATTTCTCCCCTTAAGCAATTCAACCGTAATTACCACGCATTCGTACCCTAAAGTATAGAGAATCTTTAGCGCCTTTCCTAAATATTTCAATGTTCAGGAGTTCAAGACCAATGAACACCGACAGTTACTTTCCAACCCCTCCCTTCATCACTTCATTCTTGATGCGGTGTGTCAGTGGCATAATACGGAATTTAACCACTTGTGATTTATTTTTTATTATAAAGGTTAAATGTCTGCCAGTTTCATTTACTTTATATGGAGAAAAGTCAATCAAGGAGAGGTCAAAATAAATAATAAATCACAACCAAAAACCTAAATACAAAATTTTATAAAAATAAATCTCAGGCCAAGACCAAAATGTTGGTCAACAATGTGATATCTCTCAGTGAGAAACCAAATGAAGTAATATGGTTACCAATTATTTTCGAGGTAGTGTCCGTAGCTTAGTGGTTAGGTGCGTTGGCTGCTAAGCCGAACGTCGTGGGTTCGAGTCCTACTCGTGCCCATAGTTTTTATTTCATCTTTCACGGACACTGCCTCTTGCGAAGAACTGACAAAACTTCCAAGAGCATCATCAGTCATGAAAAAGTGCTTCTCAACTTTCCCGTTCGGAATCGGCGTTAAATTGTAGGTCCCCTCAATTCTTCATACGCATCTGGAGAATTGTTGATGAGAATAAGCAACTTAGGTCTTGGCTCTTCACGAGCTGTCGCGCCACTCTATATATAATTATTTTCGAGCTCTGGAAAAATTGATGTCATAAAATTTTTTAAGAAATTGTTGATTTAAAATTTCTGTTTTTTTTATTCTGTGGAGAGTTTTAATATTAAATTATTTATTTTTATACATAATTTTTCAACAATTTCTTAAAATTAATTTCAATGTGCAGGATTTAAGAATATGTAAACTTACATTCTATAATGGAATTTTTAATATTGACCCGTTTCCAAGATATAGAATTCAGAAACAAAACGTTTAAAAACATTTTTTTTCTAAATACTAAAAATTTTAAAATTTTCTTGAAACAAAATTTTATTTGGCCAATACATACGACCTTTCAAAAAAATACGCTGATCGGACTTTTATTTTTCGAGAAAATCTTATAATAAAAAACCAGTACTATGAGAGGTTACGTTTTGGAGCAATACGAAAATATTTTTTACACAAATACATCAGTATTTTGAAAAAACATTTCGAGGAAGTTTAAAAAGAAAATGTAGTAGGGGAAAATTGTTCCTCGGTTTTTGACCTGCAAATTTTCATCTTAAGAAAAAAATCAAAAAAACTGCCAAAACGAATTCGCCCAACCCTCTTATTTTCAAGTTTCAAGTCAATCGGACTTTTGGTTAAGGTTATAGGTGCGTTTACGGATAGACAGACAGACGGACGAACACAATCACCGGATCCTTATTTTCGACTTCTCTATCGTAGGGTAAGGTCGTGATGATTTGAGACGTTAACAAACTTTTCAAAATATCTCAAAATCTTAATACAGTGTCATGGCAGTGTCCGTAGCTTAGTGGTTAGGTGCGTTGGCTGCTAAGCATAACGTCGTGGGTTCGAATCCTACTTGGGCCCAAAGTTTTTATTTCATCTTTCACGGACACTGCCTCTTGCGAAGAACTGACAAAACTCCCAAGAGTATCATCTGTCATGAAAAAGTGCTTCTCAACTTTGCAGTTCGGAATCGGCGAAAAATTGTAGGTCCCCTCAATTCCTCACACGCACCTAGAGAATTGTTGATGAGAGTAAGCCACTTAGGCCTTGGCTCTTTAAGAGCTATCGCTCTACTCTATTATTATTATTAGCTTCATGTCTAAGAAATTTTCATTTGTTAGAACGCAATATAAAAACATCGTTTAGTTATCGATTTAAATATTTTCATCTGAGTTATAGACTTTTTTCTGAACCCTTCCAATGTGTCAATTCCTCCTTCGGGTAAAGATTATTTGAATCTGACAGTATCGAAAGCTTAGAATTAAAAAAAAAATGCACTTGGTAAACAATATAGTGGCTCGACGGCTCTTGAAGAGCCAAGGCCTAAGTGGCTTACTCTCAGCAACAATTCTCTGAGTGCGTATGAAGAATTGAGGGTACCTAAAATTCGACACCGGTTCCGAACGGAAACCTCCACTTCTCACAGCTCCGACACACGGAGCAGTTATTAAGCACTTACACCCATCATAACTTACTTTATTTCTTCATCACTTAAATAAAATGCTGCAAAATAAATCGTTTTCAAGAAAAGGGCTAATATCAATTCCTCCTCCATGTCAAATCATCCTGACCTGACCCTTTAATTATTGAACAAAAGCGGTATTTGCTCGCAGTTAAATAATAACAGTATAGAACAAAAGCGACGTCTATTAGAAAGAAATTAAATGATGGAGCACCAAGTATTTTCTAGAAATAATTCAGGATACATAAATAAGCGCCTAATATGGAAGCAAGCTTCTAAGCTGTGTTAAAATAAAGCAATGGTAAAGCTTGCAAAATGTGAAATGCAAAAGTGTTTGAATAAAAAAATTGAAAGTCATTTGAATAAAGTAATTTCGTGATTTTTGTTTCGCTAAAAATAAGAACAACATCATTGTATTTGGTGAAATTGTTTAAACTTCATAATTTGGCATGTTTTTGAAGTTGACGAACGTCAAAATATTTTCATCGGTCTTCTCTGTCATATGGAAGTTGTAAAATCGCAACTTATTGTCCGCTGACTGTGATTGAACTATGCCCAAAGTAAGTACTCATACTCAAACAATTTAAAAGAAGCATGAAAAAGGATATATTTTTAAGGCTGGAGGTCAGCTGAGGTTCAACGTTTTTAAGATTTTAGAGAGTCAAACAATTTGTTGTGTGATGACTTGAGTAGTAAAATTTAGGACACAACAAAAATATATCGAAGTAAAACACCACTTGTTTTGGTAATATATGTATAGTTAATTTAAATACATTTTTATTTTACTATTTCCCAATGGATGTTTAAGTCGTGAGGCAGCGTATGTAACTGTTTTCAAGTTGCATTAATAATAAATATCGAAAGATTTTAATAAGAATCTAGATGTCCCCCCGAACTTCATTCTACAATCATATTGCACCCCTTTTTGCAGAATGCAATGTGATTTATTTGAATATAATTGATTATTATGATGATGATGACACACTGTGACTGTGGCGTATGAGTACTTTCTTCTTATTAGCTTTCTTTTATCATTTGTATTGTTGGTTTTCAAATTTCATATTCTATTTTTTGGTCTCGCGACAATAAAAATAAAAGACGATTTTAAATTATTAACTTTATTTTTTAATATTATATAATCCGCTTTTTGCCCGTCGGTCGGTAGTCGAAACTCGAAAACGAATAGTCAAATTCTTGAAATGAAATATTTGTAATTTTATCGGTTCTGTCCGCTGATTGGCCTCTCCAGGCAGCCTCCATCGAATATCGACTCCGCAGCGTTGCCAGTACCATCTGTCACAGTGATGACGGTCTGCATGATTTTAAGTTTCATATCATACTCTCACTTTTGCATAAGTTTTCCTCAACTTCTGGATAAAGACCTTTAGTTAATGCAAAACCAACGTTTACCAGATCAGCAAGTAGAATTAAAAGTATTATACATACACAAAGTACTAAATTGAAATGAATGACTGCATACAAAAAAATTCATAAAAGTCGATCTAGCCCTGTAGTCTGTAGTTGCAGTATAGATAACAATTGCAGCGGCACCTGCAGGCTGATTTGTAAATCTAAACCATTGCCGGCAGCACCTGAACGCATACAAAAAAAAAAAAATCATTCAAATCAGTCCAGCCGTTCAGGAGAAGTTCAGTGATATACACAGGTATCGTAGAATTGTATTTTAAAGATAAAAATTAATAAATAGAGTGGCGCTACAACTCTTGAAGAGCCAAGGCTTAAGTGGCTTACTCTCATCAACAATTCTCTAGGTGCGTGTGAAGGATTGAGGGGCCCTACAATTTAACGCCGATTCCGAACGGCAAAGTTGAGAAGCACTTTTTCATGACAGATGATACTTTTGGAAGTTTTGTCAGTTCTTCGCAAGAGGCAGTGTCCGTGAAAGATGAAAAAAAAAAACTATGGGCACGAGTAGGACTCGAACCCACACACTAAGCTACGGATATTAATATGAAAATTTGAGGTGTGTATTGTTTATTCGATTTATCCTTTAGAACCAAAATCTTTGATTTGACAAAAATTCATTTTTAATTTTGGTCTCTGCGATGCACAAGTTAAACTCAGACGAATAACAAGTCAGCTGTCCCCTTGAAAATAGATAGCTGGTTTTCATGTCCAATTTCTTTGGTTTTCATGTCCAATTTCTTTGTCAATGCAGATGTGTCCATCTCAGTTCACCAAGCTCAAACAACAAATTAACTTTTGTCTTCTTAAATGACTAGCCATTTGAAAGGAAATAAATTACCAAATTATGAAACAAAAAATACCCACACACCTCATATAACAACAAACTAATAATTTACCCAATTTCACTTTCATCCATCATTTTCCATATCAAATTGATTCCGTTTCAAATGAACGAGACTTAAACTGAAATTAAAAACTCCATCGACACCATTAACCAGACGTGAACACAAATTCATAAAAAAGGAAGCAAGTCAAAAAGCCGCTTCCTCACGCAATTTCAATCGCCGCCATTTGAAAGGGGACAAACAAAAAACAACTAATAATTGAATTACATAAATTAACTCCCAATTCCGACACTCAAATGAAACCCACGGAATCGTGAAATTGATGCTATGTCATTTCAAAGGACGTTATAAACCGTGCTATTCATTATACTTAACTTCCTGCGTTCACAGAGCCACTTCAGACAGAACTCCATAAAGGAAGTAATAACCCATAATTTTATCCATGCCGACATCGACCAGCAAAGGACTCGCAGTTAAAAGATGCACCTGATAACGTCACCGTTGAGTGTGGGATTGACACCATCAGCCAGTCATCAGAGGACTTGGACGGACGAATCGTTCCAATTATTACTCGATATATCAAACCCCAAGGACGACAAGGATGCACGACATGCTGACGCGTTAATATTAGAGTGTTGAAGCTAAGCCGCCTTTACAGAACAGATGAACAAAAAAAAACTATTGTAGTCGCTTATTATGCGATTTAATCATTTCTAGCAGCAGGACATCAGATATTTGCGGTAATATCATTGGTTCGACGGACTCTATAATAATTGTGTTTCTTTGTTCATTGGTGTGGGTGGAGGCAATGGTGACGACACCTTTCTTTATTGGGAATTAAATGAGGCCAACTTGAAACGATCAACAATTTTAATGACTCTTCGGAATACACACAAAAAATTGATAAGCAAATAAAACTCGTCTATCAATGTCGAATAATCGACGTGGGGGACGCTATATATCTACACTCATAGCAGTTAATACTTAAGAGGTTTAAATGAAAAAATCCACATAAAACCCATCATTCATCGGCTTTATGCGAGTTTTGAATATCAACCAAAGAAAAAAAATATTGAAAAAAGATTCGAACATAACTTCACGGTTAAACAAATAAAAATATTGTTATTCCGGATTCTGGTTGGCAATCAAGCCAAGATCTGAGAATGAGAAATAAAACGCGATGCAAGACAAAATTGAGTTTTTATTGATGTCGTTTATGCTTTCCACGGATGTTGCGTGTCTCTTCGGTTAGGTTAATCGGTAATAATTTAGGATCGATGTCCATCTGAACAATATAATGTAGGCATTCGAATCGAAGAGTAAACAAAATTTTATATTTAAAGAAGTTAAACATTGAAATACGCAACACAAAACAATTGATGTTTAAGAGTTTCCTTTGTTAAGGGAAAACAATTAAAAGCGGTTGATTGAATAACATTCGTATCGTACCATATATCGTAGATCCGGAATTTGAAAAGCTTTTTTTTTTGTCTTTACCTTTAAGCTCCATTTCATAAAAACTTTCAAAAAGTCAAACCATAAAAAATGTGTATTTCGATTGAAAAAAGTGACAATTGATATGGTTTTTGATGATACATTGAAAAAAACATTCACCCCTATTCTGATTTTCGCTCTGAATTGAATTCGTTTACGAAATTGATTTTCGCACAGATTAAAATACTCAGTTCTACATGTCGTAAAAAATGTTCCTTTCAAATTTCGAAAAATATTTCTGTTTAGTAACCACGGCCAGCAAATTCGAAACGAATTGAAAACGAAATGAAATTAAGAACACCTCTGCTTTATTGTCTCTAACCAGAATTTTAACTTATTGTTTTTTTACTTATTTCATTTGCTTTCTTATAATTCACTTTGTGTCATTACAATAAAATTCATATGGGGAAGTGAAACTGCTTTGAAAGAAAAAATTCTTCGAGTGATTTTTGGTTCTGTCTGCATTAATGGGGAATGGAGACGAAGGTTCAACCAAGAACTGTACGAGCTGTACAGCGATACTGACCTAGCAAGAAAAGTTAAGGTCTAACGACTAAGATGGTTGGGTCATGTTGAGTGAATGCAAAATAATGCTCCGGATCGTAGAGTCTTCGAATCCAACCCGGAAGGACGTCGCAGAAGAGGAAGACCGCGACTCCGGTATAGCACACAGGTGGTAGAGGACCTGAACCAACTTAACTAGCGAAACTAGAGACAGCTAGCCAGGGACCGAGCTGGCTGGAGAAGTTTGTTGGGTGAGGTCCTGGTCCGACCTGGACTCTAGCGCCACCATAAGTAAATAAGTAAGTAAGTGAAACTCCGGGTAAAATTAATTCTTTTTTTTTTTTTACTTCACCGTGGCCGAGTACCTGATGTTCGAAGGGAAGCCACAGTGCATTCAATGCTTAATTCACCAATTTTACCAATACTCGCGCCCTCACTGAGGAAAATGATGTAGACACCAAAGACAGGTTCTACGAAATCCTTGACGAGGCCAACGCGCAGTGCCCTAGCTATGACATTAAAATTTTCCTGGGAGATCTTTGATGCTAAGCTAAGCAGAGAGGAAATGTTTGGTGGAATAATCGGACGACATCTCCTACACGACAGCACGTCTGATAACGGCTTTAGGCTGGACGGTACTTTCCTAATCAATCAATCAATCGTCACCCCTGGTTTGACGATGAGTGCCGGCGGCGGTGGCGGTGCAAAGAAGGACTCTAGCCGGTCGCGAGCTCTACGAGCAGAAAAAGAGAGAGGAGGACAAACTTCTAAAAAAGAAAACAGGGAGTATGAGAAACGCGCGATCGAGGAGATCGCCACCGCTTGAGGTGCTTCTTTATTTAAGTCTGAGGTAAGCTCGCTGGATAACCAGGGGTCGTTCCGAGAAAGCACAACATTCGAATAAAGAGGAGCAAAATCCGAACCACTTCAATGATTTTTCAATTTATTTTATTCTTCACTACTATAATCCATAATAAATTATATAATACATCTTAAATTATAATACTTCTATAGCATAAATATGAATAGTAATTAATCTAGAAAATAAGTGCCCACTCACCGGGAAGTGCGTGGGAAAATCGGAAGAAAGTGCCCATCACCTGAAGAGTGAGAGGGAATATCGATTAAAGTGCCCACCACTTGAAGAGTGCGAGGGAATATCGGTTAAAATGCTCACCACTTGAAGAGTATGCGATAATATCGGTTTTTGTTATCGCACAGCACGCTATGTTATAACAGGCCCACGAGTGGGAATATCGAGGGAAACTAGCTCTTCAGTGATAGAGGCGATAAACCTTATTTACTTTGGTAGCAAGCTTCGGATTTTCGTTGATTTCTTCCTTTCATTTATAAACCTTTAAGTAAAAACTAGGTGTGAGTTTAATTTTTACAAAGTGGAAAGTTTATATTTTTTTGTTCTGCTTTTTGGTTGATGACGGCGTTGTTTGGTATATGGTTCGCGGCAGCGCCCGTGTTAAGTGTAGTGTATGGATGGGATGGGATGGCTTGGTGGTTGTTAGAGTAACCCTTCGTTAAACCCTACACCAGGAGTCTTACACACCGAACCGAAGACCAGCATGGGAACATCGTAGTAGAACCACAGTCAGTTCTGAGGATATGGAAAGACCACTTTTCCAAGCTGTATGGTGGCGATGACGAGTAAAATTCCGCCAGCTATAGAGAACCATTCAATTTGGGTGGAGCAGACCACCAATTCCACCAACCCGAAATTGACGAAGTGAAGATAGCGATATCTAAGTTTTTCCGCCGAACTGTACAA
The DNA here is from genome assembly GCA_920937365.1 of Sphaerophoria rueppellii. NCBI lineage: Eukaryota > Metazoa > Arthropoda > Insecta > Diptera > Syrphidae > Sphaerophoria > Sphaerophoria rueppellii. The sequence goes on along the minus strand of CAKKXW010000003.1, from coordinate 44,261,604 downwards.
AGCACCAGCTCATCTGCAAAATTTGGTCGGAGGAAAGCATGTCCGGCGAATGGAACCTCAGCATCGTATGCGTGATTCTCAAGAAAGGAGATCCCCTGACCTGCACCAACTATAGAGGTATAAGTCTCCTAAACATCGCCTATAAGATCTTGTCTACCGTGCTATGTGAACGTTTGAAGCCTTTCGTCAACAACCTAATAGATCCCTATAAGTGTGGCTTTAGACCCGGAAAGTCCACCATGGATGAAATATTCAATCTACGGCAGTATGAAGTGTTTGTGAGCCTTATGAGACGAAGGCCAAGAAGTTTGGTCTAGCGGTTAACGAGGACAAGACCAAGTTAATGCTGTCAACAAGACAGGACAACCAACATCGACTTCTTGGAACCAACGTCATCATAAACAGATTGAACTTCGAGGTAGTAAAGGACTTTGTCTACTTAGGATCCGCTATAAACTCAGACAACAAAACCAGCGCTGAAATCAAACAAAGAGTCATTCTTGCCAATCGCTGCTTCTTTGGACTTAGAAGTCAGTTGAGTATTAAAGTCCTCTTTCGAGAAGCTAAATTGTCAGTGAACAAAACCCTCATCATCTCGGTCACAATGTATGGTGCAGAGACATGGACTATGACAACATCTGATGAAAACGCTTTGCACTGCTTTGAGAGAAAAATTCTTTGAGTGATTTTTGCTTCTTTCTGCATTAATGGAGCATGGAGACAAAGATTCAATCAAGAACTTTACGAGCTGTTCCGCGACACTGACCTTGACAAAAAAGTGAAGGTCTAACGACTTTTAGATATGTGGTTCATGTAGAGCGAATGGAAAAAAATGCATAGCTCGTAGAGTCTTCGAATCCAACCTGGAAGGACGTCACAGAAGAGGAAGACCGCAACTCAGGTGGAGCACACAGGTGGTAGAGGACTTGAACCAACTCTTCTTCAAAGAGTACCGCGAATACTAGCCCGGAGACTGCTCATCATTTAGTCATTTAGTTTTTGCTAGAGATAGGATTAATTCCAATTGATTATTCTATGGCTGTCCTCAGTGTTGCCAAACTTTAAAGCGACAGTTACCCACGATTATGATTTAAAAAAAATAACCTTTTTCCTCACGCATAATGAAATCCGCCTAGAAGTTGTTATCAGCAACACAACTTTAAGAACAGCTTTTTGACAGTCACAAATGGACTCCGTGTAATAACCACAACATTTATACAAATGAAACTTGCGGTGCAAATATTGTGGAAATAAGGGTTTGACTCATATGACATATGTAGAAAAGTAAAAATTATGAATAGATTTCAGAAAAAGCTTTGATTTATTCAGTAATTATCAAAATAATTGGTAGAATTAAATACCTACCCTTTATTTGTTTAATGAGGTAAGAAACTGCTTTTATAGTTTTTAGCTATCTTTGTAACTTAAAATACTCACGATTTGGATAACTACCCACGAACTGGCATCACTGTCTGTCCTTCTGAACGCATAACAGACAGGAGCCGTATTTTAGTCAGTAACCGCTTATTCTCTAGGTTTTAACTAGAGTCGGAAAGAAAACTGCATTTTGGCTTTTATTTGTTTCTCTCCTCGATCCTTTTCCTCGTGGTCTTTTGCTAGAGACAAGACCCACAAGGGTCAAAGCCAGGGCCACTAATATTTTTGTGAAATATGTAAATGAATAACTCTCAGTTTTAAAACAAGGTATGTACGGGATGTGCCTTCATGCTGATAACACTGCGATAATAGTGAGCCACCAAAACGTTGAAATAGCGGAGGAAGTAACGCAAAAGGAATTTGATGCTGTCATTACATAGTGCCATGATCAAGGACTTATAATTAATGGACAAAAACTAATGTAATAAAGAAAATATTTCATCTTATTGAAATCTTGGAGTTATCGCCGACTACAATCTTAAATGAAATTATCACATCAGAGCATTAACTTAGGTATTACCAGCAAAGTGCAAATGGTTTTTCCAAGCTTAGTTATAATTGCTCATAAGAGGTTTTGCGAAAAAGCTACTTTGGACTTTGTATTTCAAAAGTCGTGGTTAACTTTAGTTAAGGTGAAACGTTCCCGAACAAGCTTTCAAATTTAAAAAGTGACCTGACCTTAAATATGAATCCAATATTTCATGAGCACCAAACTGAATAGTGAAATCAGATCGAACGGTTAACTATTCTTCTACCTCACTTCTTAAACAATATTAACAACACTCACACATTGCAGACAATTAGCAAGCAAAACCTCTCTGAGCTTCAATTCGAGCTCATACCATTCATTGGACCACAGCTAGAGGGCGCTTTGTTTTTGCTGTCTTGTAAATCTCTTCGTAGCGGGAGAAGGCAGAATGCATAAACGTGTGCATGTCGTGGATGTGCCGCCGATAAAGGCGGTTTCGAATCCAAATCCAGCATGAAATGGCGAAATAATGCTCGTTGATTAGACACACCGTCCAAACGTGATCAGTTCGAGCGGTGCATCAGCCAGCATTATTTGGCTTGGCTTGTCTTGTTAAGAACCCATCACTTCAAATATATACAAAACTCAACCGAAAAGCTTTTGTAGACAAATTGACGGCCGGCGGACGGACGGAAACTGATGCAATCTCTCTCCCCCATCATAAGTGCTGGTCGCTTGTTGTTGATGGGGAATATTACAAACAACATTCTTTTTGATGCAGCTGATGGAGGCGAGGAATTTAGTATTCCGATTGCCGAACACATTAGCTGAGAGTGATGAATTTGCTGGCTGGTCGCTCAACGTTGACGTCCAACAATATGACGATGAGGACGATGATGACGCGACGCAAGGAACGTTGATGATATGGCCGAGTGCCGATGCGATGGATGGATGCCTGTGTTTGTTGGTGCGCTGGTACTGCGCGGCTGGCCTGTCCCATATTTGTTCTCTGCCCATAAGACGAGTAGAATGGGGCGAATCATTATGTGATCGAAGGCAGCAAATGGGTTGTGAGATATATTTTCTTAATTTTACACGCTTCATTAAATTTACACGATTATTTGTCGGTGAGATTGGTTCGGCCGTGTGATGTGTAATTTTCAGAACAATGCAATAATAACCTATTTAAATATTTGTAGGTAGGTAAGTTAAAATCGAAGAGATTTCACGATAAAGTTCTAAGATCATTTAAGTGTGTTATTTTTAGAACATTCCATAAGGCCTTGTTAGTTAGTTTAATCTTTCTTTTTTGTTATGTATGTTTGCACCTATCTTTGGCTTCTAGTAAAATGTTTGACTAGTTACCTCTGGCTTCCTCTTTAAAAATTCTAGCTTATTGTTTTATTCACAAGGACCATCATACTTGTTTTTCTCTATAATATTGGCTCAGTCGATTATTAAATTTCAATTTTCTTTAAATAAAAATCAAGTAACGAGGTGTTTAAGTCCTTTTTGAATTTCATCGCTCTAATCCACCAATCTAAATAACAATCTAATGCTGTCCAGCATTTAGCGAATACCCTTAACTGCTACAAATCAGGCATTACCCCTGTTCAGGAGTTGCGATAGAAGGGGCAGAAGAAGGATACAAACTGTGACAGAGCAATACTGTGCTCATTGTTATCGAGAACAATAAAGACGGCATTTTGAATGTGGCAACGTTCTCCTAGTATACGCGAGTCTCCTTGACAAAACATATGAGAAATGTCCTTGATATGACATTAAAACTGACCTCGGTGATTTTAACGCAAAGCTGTGAAAAGAAGACGTCTTTGGTGGTAAAGTCGGAAATCACAGTATGCACACACCCCACTTCGGACATAGGATTCAGGCTTATCAAATTTGCTGCTTCCATTAAAGAATGTTGAAACCTACGGATCAATCAATCATTTCACGATCGACGGAAATTTCTTTTGCAACAATCTAGACGTTCTCGTTCAAACTTTCCGAGGAGCCAACATCGAATCTAACCACGACCTCTTCACAGCGAAGGTAGTGATATGAATATCACAACAAGGATTAAATCAAGAAAATACTGTAAGAATATTTGAAGTCGGATGGCTACAATCGCAAGAGATCGCCAGGTCCATTTCCGATCAATTGTCAGGTAATATCTTAAGAAATTTTATGCCACCAACGTCAAGTATATTGAGAACCAATGGCGATATTGCCAGAAAGCAAGAGATGCATGCCGCCTCGGATGTGCCAGGTGGAGAGAGGAACAACGTTTTCTCAGTATAAAAAAAGAGGGAACACAAGAAGCTTTAGATCAAAGATGTTGATGAAACCAACAGCAGGAATGCAGAAGGACATCGAGCAAGTACAGATGCCTGCTGATATGAGCAAGGAAACATCATAGTAGAATCGCAGTCGATTTGGAAAGACCACTGCTGTAGACTGTGTAAAAGTGACGACGAATAGAACCATTAATTGGACAAGACAATAGCCACCGATTCAGTGAACCCGACATAGACGAAGTGAATGGAGAGAACGGCATTATAACGGCTTACTGCCGAGCTGTTCAAAGCAGATAGGAGAGCATGCACCAAATCATCTTTAAGATATGGTCGGAAGAATGCATGACCGGTTTATAAATAGAATAGAACCCTAGTATTGTTTGCCCGATCCTGATCCGATCTGACCTGCGCCAATTTCATAGGAATTAGCCTTCTTAACACCGCTTAAAAGGTCCTCTCTATTCCGTTATATGTGAACGTCTGAGGCCTCTTTCTTCAACAATTTGATTGGTTTTTATCAATGTGGCTTCAAACCAGAAAAGTTAACAATCAATCAAATTTTCACCTCGCCAGAACCTGAAAACAACTTTTGAAATTCAAATTGTCTAGATTTTGCAACCCTGCCAAGCTCGTTCCTTGTGCAAAATGACGATGCAGAATTCACGCTACTCCATCAAGGTTGGCAACGAGCTTACGGAATATTAACGGTGCACTCTGAGGTAGCAGAGGCCACTACTAGTTACAACCTGAAATAGAAAGCGCTACTAATTATCATAATCTGAGCAAGCAGATGTCACATTTTAAGACCCAGGGGATAAATTCTCAATCTATCAAAATTTATGATAGAAACTTCTCTAGTACAACAAGTCTGGTACTTAACCACCGGAATATTGACCCCTGCCTTTGCCTTCAAATTTCATCTCTATAAGTCAATTTCGTGCCAAACCTGAATGCAAATTATACTTCTGCAAACGAATTAGTTCCATAAATTTCGTATATCTCACTAAAACACAATTTATTTGCCTTGTTTTGGATGTGTGTGTGCGCTGTGCAGCTGTTGTTTGTCGACCGGTGCCAGTGGTGGCTATTTGACTGTGCGCTGCTGCTGGTTGTCGTCAATCGTATGCGTCGTTGTTGGAGTGGGATATTTATTATTTGCAATAAATGTTTCATTACAACCTGTACTTTACTGACTTCTACGAGAACATTAAACTTAATATAGCCAAAAATAAAAATTAGGTGTAATATTTGAAATTTACATACATGATTTTGTCGAGTCCTTATTCTAATACTTTAAAAGAACAAAGCTAGTCGTTATTCTATTTTTTGTATTTTTTAAAATGCTTAAATAAACAAAACCACTAGACTGACATTAATCGCAAATTGGCAACGTAATTGTTAAAATGAACAACAAACCACTTGTCAAAAAGTCTTCCATTTCGAATTAGGCATCCAATTAACTTAACATCCACAAGTCCACATTTTGCGGTGACGTAATTATCTACATTTCGTCGATGTATACAAACATGGGCGGTCTTCCCAATTGTTTTTTTGTCTCTACAGGTATGTTGCATGATGTACAATGGGCAATACGCATAGGACTGCAACGAGAAGCCTTGACATTTGGGTTCTTCATTTTGAGTGACATTTTTGATTTGATTCGTTGCAACTGTCCAAAGGGGAATAAGAAGATTGTTTGAATTATCTCTGGACCGTGCACGCGATTTCGTTCACAAAATTGATGTTATTAAATAATTTAAAGTTTAAACAAATATTTTTCCATTCCACTTAAGCTTAACCAACAAAAAGTATTATTTTATTTGAAATAAATTGTTTAGTTTGCATTTAATCGTTTCCGGTTTTTAAGAAGCAAACAGTATGTGCTTCAATTTGCTCACAAAAATTCACCACATTCGATACTAGTTCTGAAGAATGTATATTTTTTTAATAAAATTCATTTAATATGCAAATATGCACAAATAAATTGAAATTCCATCGACATTAATCTGACAAAGTGCGTAATAGCAAAGGCTAGCATTGGGCCATCCTTTTGTTGGTCATTTTGGACATGTGCGGCAGCGGCAGCGAGTTATGGTTTTCATTTTCATAATCATATTTTTCTCTTCATTGAATCGATTCTCGGAGGCAATATTGGAAAGATATTTTTTTTATAAGTTTTTAACGAACATTGAAAAGAAACAGTCACGCTGGGTGGCCGTTTGATTTTTTTATGGCGGCATCACAACAAAGAACAAAAAAGCCATTCATCTATAAAAATTAGAAATTCCAGTAAACGAGCCACACATTTTTGTGGACATAAATTAATGCGATGGGGGATTAAAGTGTGTGATATGATGTCCGATGATTATTTAATTTGTTTAATCTTCGTCTTTGTGTCAGCAGATTGTGTGATAAATTAGATGGAGGAAGATAGCTTATAAAAAGCTGTGGGTAGACATTCAAAGCTGTTTTTTTTTTAAGGAAAAGGCGAAAGCTTGAAGCATATATGGTTATCTTTTTGACATTTGATGAAGTTTTTGTTTAGACTACCTTAGAAATCAAAAGGTACGATAAAGTCTATTTTTTTCTCTAGAACCCAAAATATTTTAATGTAATTTTATGTTTAACTGTCATCCACCACCTGCCATTTAATTGAATTGGTGTTTCTCTGTTCATCACACCTTGTTTGTAAAATTGACAACCAAAAGAAATCTCCACTCAACACTAAAAAATATTCTATCGACACCTTGTTAAATGTTCCAGAAAACAACACTAACCCCGCTGTGAGACATCCACATCATAAAGTTTCTATTGTCCAAAAACACCTGACACTATCTGTATCCAATTCCTAACGCCGCCGCCGATGACGCCCCTTAAACGATCTTCTAATCAAATCCGCTGCTCTAGATCAGCTGTCGGAAATGGCACCTCGTTAATGATACAAATTGTCAGAATTCGTACAAAGTAGAACAAATTCACAGTCAATAAACTGCCAATCAACAAGAACAAAAGTGTCTAATTCCAACCCTCTATTCGAACATTATTAGCGGCATCGACACTATACTTGACCCAAAACAATTCACACATGTCAGCCACCTTGTGCTCTGTTCAAATTCAACATCACCAAATATCATTAATAACCGATCGATCTTCATTCACCGAGACAATAGTCCGGTCATCCTGAATAAACACCCTCGCACTTCTTCAAATAAAAAAACAAAACAGCGCTGTGACTGGACCAAGTGCCTACACTTGTGGCATTCGTTAACACAATTTTCAAAGTGTTGTTTTTTGAGTTAGTTTAGCGCCTTTTGTTTCTTTGATCAGTGCGATCGGAAGATTTACCTACAATTTTCGTCTAACAGGTGAGAAACAGGGCATGGAATTAATGTGCTGCTTCGCACCCACGAAAAGGATCTAGAGGTGTGGGATCCTCGAATGGAATGACAGGTAACTATTTGCAACATTGTTTTGGACTAATTATAGTCTTACTGGATTTGGATTCTCGGTATTAAGGATATGGACACACACAGAATAACATTTTTAATTTTTGCCTATTAACACTTGCATCGAGGATCCTTTTGCGAGGACCTTGAGTCGGGATTAGAAGCGATTTCCTAAATTTATTTTGACAACCGAATCCGGTTAATGGAAGATCCCTTCGAATCACCCAGAATTGCATTCAGTTTTGTATGTGTGTACAATGAAAAACCGATCGATGTAAATGAGGATCAATTTGACATGGTTGGACTGCCGGCAAATGATAGAAAATAAATTCACTCCACCAGAGAGGGAGAGAGAGGCAATTCTAATTTAATTTCATTGCATCTCGATCTCGTGCAACTAATCAAAGAAATGCCGATACACAAAATTATTATGAAAGCTGTTGAATTAATTTTTTGTCGAACGTCGACGGTGCAATTTAGAAAAGTTACTGCATCCCATCGAAAAGATTAGCAAAAAACAGAACTTTTGTCTGGATGGCAGATCGTGTGTGCCCAACGAAATTATATCGCTCGACAAAGCATATACACAAGATGGGCGTCATGTTTGTAATTAATAGTTGGATGGCGTGCTGACATGAATGGTTTTACGGCTTTGGTTAAATTAAATAAAAACTTAAAAAGCAATTTGAAGTATAACCTCGTTAATGAGATTTCCATGCAAATTTTGAGTTTTGGCGAAGCCGTTGAATATTAATTGTTGCAGTTTTAGTCAATTTTTGTTTCAAATAATGATCTAGCGAATTATTATTGGTGTTTGCATTGATGGCGTGAGGAAATGCAATTTTTGTTTTTTTGTTTGCAGTAAACTAAAATATTTGATTTCCAGGTTTGATTCAAACTTGAAAAAGTCATGAATGAAATAATGTCGCATATTTTTGAATATTGCTGGGGAAAATTTGAAGGTAGACGAAGGGTGTCGAGATTCGTTTGCATGATCGGTATAATGGTTGAGCAAAAACTTTAATTAGAATCACTAGAATGGCGTAATGATTGGAGCGTGTAGTTGATACTGAGATTTGAAGAACGTTAAAGTTACTGTAATTTGTTTTTTTTAATTAAATTTAAATATATTGTTTCAAGGTATATAAATATGTAAGTAGATGTTTTAAACGAAAATGTGCTGCAAGTCTTTTAATATTTAAGGTATTCCAAATAGCATGATATCTGCACTGTCAGTTGATAGCGGCCATCTTGTTGGAGCCAATTTAGCTGTTATTTCTGTTGTTTTTACTAAGTTACTTAAGGTGGTGTAGTGTCCGTAGCTTAGTGGTTAGGTATGTTGGCTGATAAGCAGAACATCGTGGGTTCGAGTCCTACTCGTGCCCATAGCTTTTATTTCATCTTTCACTTCACTTTCAGTGTCTGCCTCTAGCGAAGAACTGACAAAACTTCCAGGAGTATCATCTGTAATGAAAAAGTGCTTCCAACTTTACCGTTCGGAATCGGTGTAAAATTGTAGGTCCCCTCAATTCTTCACACGCAATCAGAGAACTGTTGATGAGAGTAAGCCACTTAGGCCTTGGATCTTCAAGAGCTGTCGCACCACTCTATTTTGCTTAAGGTGGCGCTACACTCCGTTATGGTCTTGGGCCTCATTCAACAATCTTCGCCAGCCAGCTCGGTCCCTAGCTAGTTGTCTCCAGTTTTACACTCCAAGTTGATTGAGGTCCTCTTCCATTTGAGTGGCGGTCTTCTCTCTTCCTACGTCGCTCAGGAATAGTGTCGAAGACTTTCCGGGCCAGCGCATTGGTCTCCATTGGTCTCCCTGGACTTTGACTCTTCTGGCTAGGTCCATGTTGTGCACAACCCGTAAAGTTCACTATTGTATCTTCTTCGCCATTCCCTCAATACACACGAGACCAAAGATGACCCGAAGAACTTTCCTCTCCAAACAGTCTAAAGCACTTTCATCCGATTTTGTCAAGGTTCATGCTTCTGCACCATATAGCAGGACTGGGATGTTGAGAATGTTACATATAGTTTTACCTTTGTTGAAATAGGGCTTTTCCATCCCAATTGCTTTCTTACCGAAAATAAACAGTGATTAGCAAAAGTTATTCTTAGTCGGTGCTGGTGTTATTGCGCGTTTTTATAGCGGAGCCTAGGTAGATAAACGCCTCTCCTACCTCGAAGTTATATGCGTCTATTGTGGCGTTCTGTCATAGCCGTCCACCCTCGGAGAACACATATGCTTAGTTTTTCCTTCATTTACCGCGAATCCCATTTTTGCCACTTCTGTCTCAATTCTCACAAAGGCGCCATTGACATTACGCTGTGTTCTTCCCATTAAATCGATGTCATCGCCGTTCACGAGAAGTTGAACAGACTTTTGAAAAATATTGCATCTAGTGTTGACGCTGGAGTGTTGCACTATCTCTTCAAGAACGATGTTAAGGAAATCGCATGACAGTGCATCATCTTGTTTGAATCGTTATTTAAAATTGAAATATTCCGTAAGCTCGTTGCCAACCTTGATGGCGCAGCGTGAGTTCTCCATCGTCATTTTGCACAAGCGAACGAGCTTGACAGGTTTGCCAAAACTAGACATAGCTTTATACAGTTCATCTCTGTGGAAGTGTAAATGATGTCATACGGGGCTTTAAGATCGATGAAAAGGTGCTGGGTATTGATTTGGGGTTCATATAGGTTTTTTCTAGGTTCTGCCGCAGAGTGAACATTTGGTCGGTGGTTGATTTTTCTGATTTGAAGCCCCATTGATAAGGACCAATCAGATTGTTGACGGAAGGCTTCAGACGTTCACATATTACGGCAGTATTCTGATTCTTCTGTGGTTGACGCAGTTTAGAGGATATCACTTCTTCAGTATCGGGCAAACAATGCTGAGGTTCCGTTCATCGGGAATGCATTCTTCCGACTAAATCTTACAGATGATTTGGTGCATGTCCTATCTAGCTCGCCCGCTGCTTTGAACAGCTCGGCAGCTAGGGCATCTGATCCAGCGGCTCAGTGATGACTGATGGCACTAATATCGCAGATCAATTAACTATAGTGTAATACTTTCGTAGACGGCGACACTGTTGAAATCTCAGCGGATTGGTGGATATTTAAAAAATGAAAAAAAAAAATGTATCGACGGGTGATTCGGTTCTTTTTTTTGGGCATTCGTGAAGTGAAACCAAAGAGCGTTTGGATGCTGTGTACGAAGACTTTTTCGTTCGTTTTGTGGACGATACATGGATCCACTGGTAGAATGGTACATAGACCCCAAGAGACCAGGGAACAGGTGAAACCGGTCTACAGCTTTACATACTTAGCCATGAACCTGAAGTGTATTCAAGCATGTTTACACATTTTTTTCAATAAAAGATTAAAGTCTTTTGGTCTCTGAAGATGAAAGTTTCATAACGTTTGTTATAGCCGGATTATGAAACACTTGTCTGTTTCAATTAACGCTGATGACTTACAGAAGTGTAAGCAGAGACTCATTTGACGACTGCTTACGTCTAAAGGATGATCTCAATAGTTTTCACAATATTGTAGTGTCCAAAAATAAGCTTTTACTTAACATAAACAAATATAAAGCGATGTGTTTTACACGCAAATAAAGAGTTTCGACTGTCAATTTTATTCTTATTTCACTTAACTCTCAATTTACTCTGATCTAGCATCTAGGTATTTTTCTTGACTAAAAATTAACTTTTTCAGATCATTAGAGCTATGTAATTAAAAACGCCAATAAGACACTTGGATTTATTTAACGTTTCTGACATCGTTTCTCTATTTCAAGTAGAACCAACTATGGCAGAAACAGTTCTCTCTGCCAATTGATTTCAGCATATAACGAATGTTTTTATTCCCGAAGTGAAGATTTCAAAAGTTAAACAAATTAAAATTAATTCCGCAATTCAGACAGCATCCGGTTTCAGTTAAAATTTTAAATGAAAACCTAGCGAGTAATAGAAGAACTAGGTTGGCTGCACTAAAATAAATGTTTCCGTATGAAAATTATTCAACAGATGGTGCCCTATAATCTACCACGGACACACACCTCTTTAGTTTGGTGTATAACAGTAATTACAAAGGCCTTAGCAAAACATCAAACCATGACGTTGGTGTGTTTTTTCAGTTTCCGTTTTAAACTATAATATGTGCAAGGATTGGGAGAATTTTTGTATGTGTTTGTGTTTTACAAAAAATTTGTGATAGCTCATGAATTAAATCATAAAAATAAGGACTAATTACCAAGTCAGGTAAGCAACTGGCGTATTCAAAGCTGGGGCTTTGTGAAATTTGTAAATGCAGTTGAAAGTGAAACGTGACTATAAAGGAATAGTTATAACTGTTAGTAAAATTCTGTTAAAATTTTAAATTTAAGAATAGTGAAGTATAAAAGTAACATAGTTCGATGCTCGCTCTGTTCTAAAATAGAAAAACGCTTAATACCCACCTTTTTTCTCACTGCTGCTGTAGCACGCTTTTTAACAAAAATGGCAACCGATTAAAGGGAGCGTTTTGAATTTTGGTGAAAATTCGTTAGTTTTGTTCAGGATAGGATGTGGTAGGGTAAGTGTTAATAATTTGATCAGCTACGCAGTGTGTTCTAGCGTGTGGGTGTCGACCTCGAGGATTCAATTTTTTTTTAATGAAAGTGACAGAAATAAATTAAATTGAAAATGCCAAACAATGGAGCGTTTAAAAATATAAAGAAATTTTTCTAAATATATCTCTTTAAAATTGTTTGTATAAGAACTAAGATATTGATAGGACCCAAACGTTTCAAAACACCGGCTGTAACCAAGCAAAGCTACCTAATAGTCATAATCATATCCAAGATTTAAGTCAACACATACACTGAAAAAAAAATTAAAAAAAAAACAAACATTTTTGAAAATAAAAACTTACAAAAAATCTTAAAATGCATTTCTGAACCATATGCAACTTTTGCGGGCAGTATGTTATCGAATTTCTAAAAACAAAAAATCGCTCCGCCCTAAATTGTATAGCCAATAGGTTATGTGAGGTGGAAAAGCCCATTTGTTTCCTCCAGCTTTTTTGCAGGAGAAAAGAGCTACTGCAGCTTTCCTTACTCTTTCTTGAATGTTAGGTTTTCGACTTTATTATTTTCTAATATCAGACCAAGATATTTGGCTTGATTGGTAAAAATTAGTGGTACATCTTTTACTGTGGGAGGTACAATTACTGGGATTTTGTATTTCGGTGTAAAAAGGATGAGGTCTGTTTTTTGGGGATTAATACTAAGTCCACATTGATCAGCCCATCTAGTGAGCATATTAAATGCGTTTTGGAGGAGGTTTCTCAGTGTATAAGGATGTTTTCCTTCGACGCCGATAGCAACATCATTTGCATACGTAATCACTCTGTAGCCTTCCTTCTCGGGGGATATTAGCAGTTCGTTAACTACTATGTTCCACAGGAGAGGAGACAGAACAATAACTTGCGTAGTACCTCTACTGACAGACCTTTTCGTACAAAAATCCCCCATCTTAGAGTTGATGATCCTGCTTTTAAGCTTTAGGTTTAGATTAATCAACTCACAGAGCGAGTGTTCGATGCTCAGGGTCATCAAAGCAGATGTGATAGCAGATGTGTCAACGTTGTTGAAAGCGCCCTCAATATCCATGAGAGCAACCATAGTGTATTCCTTTTGCTCTAGGGAGTATTCGAGTCCTTAACGGACTTATGACTTACGGACTTATGGCCTGTGCCCGCAGCTTGAAGCTACAAAATCT
>CAKKXW010000003.1:44044657-44231758 GCA_920937365.1 Sphaerophoria rueppellii | reverse complement strand
GCCTAGAGTTTTATTAGCTATAACAGGAATAGCGCAAATCAGCGTGGTAGTCAAAAAAAAAAAAAAGATCATGAACGAATATTCGGTTCCGTACCCTTTTGTTGGTTAGAAGGAGAAGCCTCCCTATCGAGAGTTGAAGCTTTTTCAAAATTTCCCTCGGATATTTTGAGAGAAATGTCAGTTTCAACTTTAAGTTTTAATTATTTGTGTGCGGTTGTGACTTGTGACGCCTGAATTAGCAAAAAAAAAACAGTTTTTGTGGTTATTTTAATCTAAATTATGGCTTCAAAACAGAACAACTTGCCAAAAGTAGTTTATCCCTCCGAAGAGGAAGATTGGTTGTTTTCCCATGCCTTGGCTTATAAGCAAGTACTAGAAAAAAAAAAAAAACTGATGGTGCGACTAAACGCGATAAGGACAATATCGATTATTTTGAGATCCGCAGCAGCCACGGTCTGAACATTTATTGAAAACCACCCCTTACGATTTCGGTATAGTTCCGCGTCATTTCCACCAGGAGATTGCATGCGAGCATGCGTGCAATCTATTGCTCCAATCGTTCTTGGAAACCTTGCTATTGAGTAAAATTGACGTGCTGCTTCTAGATATTCAATTCGTGTTTCCGGCATTTTAACAATTTGTTGAGAGAGGTTTGCAATTGCTTTTGAGACTCGTTCAATCATTCGATGCACAGTTGATACACTGACACCAATGAAATCAGCAATCGCCAATTGTATTGTATTGGGTAATTAGTCGTAATTCACGTGATCTATGTATTAATTGAGGTACGATTTTAAATAATATTTAACAATTTTAAAACAAATATGTACCTCGTTTCATTGCAAGGCAGATCATTCTCTATCAAATGCAAGAGCGTGATTAATGTCCGCTTTGAATGACGAAAACGATATGCAAAGTCACGGTCGTCCCATTTATCTATTCCGAGCCGCGGAAGCATTTTACATTCTCTTCTTTCTATTGACAGCAACACTTCTTTATCATCTTCGCTTTCTGAAGCAGATGAAGGATGATTTTCCCAAAAATTATTAGCTCGGTACATTTTTAAATATGTTTTATCCGCACAAAATAAAGAATCACTTTTTCGGGAACAAACCAAGCTAAAAAAAATTCTGAGGAAAAATTCAAGTTTGCTCAGTCAACTTCCACTTTTTGGGAAGTTGAGAAAATCGGAAGTTGAGTAACTTGAGAGTTGAGAATCGAAAGTTGAAACGTTCAACTTTGAGTGAAGAAATATAAAATCAGAAGTTGAGAAAAAAAATCCTCAAGTTGACTTCAACTTCGAGTGAAGAAAACGGCTCTTAAGACGGAATGAGAGGCTTAGATTAAGCTCCGCCGCCTACAACTTCCTTAGGCCTGGAAGCATCAGTTTAAAAGTGTATTGTTAACTGTCCACTGAGAAGATGCGAATGTCTGTGCACTTAGTAGTTTGTTTGCTAAAAATATTGAGCCGATGGTGATATGGTACCTTACACCTTAGGCTATATGCGTAGACATGTGGAACGTTGGACTTTGCACAGTTTATTTTATGTAAATCAACTGCCTTATCTAAATCAGTCCGCCATACCGCGACCCGAACCGAACAACGATGTAAAAGCCCCATTTGCACCCAATAGGTTATTTTTGCATGAGAAGAGAGTAACTGTAGCTTTTTTCACTCTCGGTTGGCTTTCCAACCAATTTTTTTTTTTAGTACAAGGCCCAAAGTCAAGGAAGTGCCTTCAATGGAGGGTGGGTTGATATGTCGAAAGGGGATTGCTCATTTTATAAGGGACATCCGGCCCAGAGTTTACACCAATGAGTTTGGTATCATATTTAAGGTTGTCTTAAGTCGGATATATCTGCAAGAAAATTTTGTCGATAACTCATGGGAGATCCAAGATATACTTTTTGGACATAAATGCTTATATCTTTGGATTTAAGAAAGCTAGAAAAATCAAAGTGGTAATAAATTAAAGGTGTCAAAGATATCTTTCAAGTGAAACAACAATTACAATTACAATCAATAGGTAGGACTAGATCTGTTTTCTGATGTTTAATATATATAGTGAGCATATTTATAGCAATTGAAGGAGGTCTCTAAGAGCAATAGGATGCTATCCTGTGACGACAATAGCACCATCATCCCTATTTCGATAGTGCAATTCCTTTGTATCCCTAACTCTCCAGTGAAATTATCAGTTTGTTGACAACCAGATTCCACAGAAGACGACACAGGACTCTGCCCTGAGGGGTTCCTCTTTTGACAAATCTTTTTGATGAAAAATCAACCAGTTCTGATTAAAAATCCTACCTACTTTTAAGCATAAGATTTATGAATTCATTAAGTGAGTTTTCCATTCGATGCTTCTCACAGTCACTGGGGTGCGAAGAGCCGTTTGACATTAAATCGATATAAAACGAAAATATTTTAATTGCATACTTCAGGGGCCTTTACTTTACCATGCAATTATTGATACATTTCAGAATATCATAAAAGTACAGTTTAAGAGAGAAGTCTCGCTGCATCACTAGAATTCGTCTCCACCTATTGTAAGGTCTACGTATTCTGATTTACGCTATCCTTCGACCGGAAAATTTGTCCTCTCTACTTCCATGTATTGTAATGGAAATAACTGGAAGTTAGGCAAACTATTTAGCGAGTACAAGATATTGACTTATCACCCAAATCTTCGATCCATATGTGAGTATTGGTAAGACTATATTGTGTTAGGCAGCACAAGGTTCTGTTACTACTGGCATAACAAAACTTAAAGTTTAATTTCTGACTGAAGTGGATAAAAATGAACCATCTCATCTGCAAACAATGGAAATCCTTTAATTTCTTTTAAAGTGTAAAGTGTTACGTAATTCACTTTCACATTCCAATACCAAACCCAATTTTGCAAAAGACCTGTTCAAAGTTTTCAATTGCGATATCACCTTAAGCAATGCATTTTTTTTCTCAAACGCGTATATGCAAAGTGTTCATTGGTAAGCTACAAAAAATGAAAGGTTCAGCAGCAAACTGAAAAAATGTGTTTTAGCGTCGCCAAGTGAATGAGCGATATGTCTACATTCAATCTGTTCCTCAAACAAACATAAGAGCTCACGAGGAGACCTTCCACCTCTTTCTAACCAATTCAATTTGTTTCCTGAAAATGTTAAGACAACTTTTTTTTCAACGAAATAAAAACATAATTTGATTAAGATTTTTGTTTTATATTCAAGTCATTTTTTCATACTCTATTGACTAAATAAAAATAAAAATTAAAATACTGTATTTTTTTTCAATTGATTGGAATTTATCATATTCTTCTTTTTTTTATTTGTCAATTCTTCATTTTTGACAATTACATAGGAAATTTAAAAAATCATTAAAAATATTAACAAAATATAAAAAAAAATATTGAGTCTATTGCAAAACAAAAACATTTAAGACATTTAAAAATTTGAACAAAAAATTTTAATATAACAAAACAAATTTTGGATTTAACATTAAATTTTGATTAAAATTGAAAACAAAAAAAAAAGGTTTAGAATTGAATTTTTCGAGCTTTCATTCTTATGTAATTGCTAAGTTTTAGTTTTAGAATTCTTTAACATATTTTTCGTATTTTTTTGCTTTCTTATTTTTTGTGTTTTTTTTTTTTAATTAACCTTACACTCAATGTGAGTGAATACTTTTTATCTTCTTCTTTTTCATCATCATCCTTCCATACATCATCAATTCCATAAAGCTACTCTTAGTTAATTTTTTATTTTGTTTACAAACTAATTGATATCTTTAGAATTAAAATTATTAATAATATTATTAATTTAAAAACTGTGCATTTTTACATGAATTTGATATCGTTTTGTTTAAAATTTTGAAAACAGAGAAATGTTGATTGAAAATTTTAACTAATTTGAATGTAGTTCGAAAGATTCTGAGTTGTTTTTTTTTTTAAGTTTGGATTTTCAATTTTGGAGATAATCACAAGTAGAAAAAATGACAAATTGCATGCTGAGGCATCAAAAATGCATGTATCATTATTTGCATTGCTATTTCAAAGCTTCTAAATCTGATGCCAGATTCTTATAATTTTTTTAATCCTCCATCAATGAATACATGGTTTTATTTTTTTGTTTATACTAAAAATTAGTTGATTTTCATTTTGTTTAAATAAAACTACATATACAATCTGGTAAATCTCAGTCTTGTCGAAAGCAATTTTTGCAGCAAAAAACAATTAATAATTTTTTGTGTAAATTGCTTTGTGTTTACAAAATTTCTTTTTCATCTTCTGTAAAACTGTGTGTGTGTGATCTTGGTGTAATTAATTGAGTTTTAAGCAAAAGAAATGTTTGTTCGCTATAATTTTTGAGTTTATACAGTTTTTAAAATTATATTTTTTTTTTATCAACAATGCTGCAGGATTTTGTTTGATGAAAATGTCTTTTTTTATATATAAATTATCATTTTATCTGAAATTAATATGTTCTCATTCTTTGGAACTTTTAAATCTTAATTTTAAAACAACAATTTAAATTTAAATAATATTAATATTATCGTATTTAACTGTTTGCTTAAAAATTATGGACTTTCTTTTTTTTTGTGTAATTTTTCTAACGACTTATAAGCTGAGAACATAAGATTAATACAGATTTTTTTTTTTGATTTTAAAAATAATCCTTAGTTTCCTATAATAATTTATAGGAATTGAGCCCATTGCTTGTTTTTTTTTTCAAGTGATATTGGGATGAACTCGATTTGAGAGAAAGGAGAAATCTTATAGTTCTAATACATATCCTGCGGGCATTCGTTAAATAAAAATTGATAATATAATAATAAAATTAGTATTTTGCCTCATAAATTATATCTGTTTTTTTTCCTTCTTGTTCTCGAATTAATTATTTTAGATATTTCTTGTTTAGTAGACAAAGATTGTTTTCAGTTGAGGTTTCAACTCTGGTGGTATTGCTGGTGCTGGTTCGGCCGGTTTTTTCGCGACTAATCGCTTGAATCTTCCGCTGAATTGTTTGCGGAATCCTTTGAATCCATGCTTATCATTGGCATTTACTATTGCATCCTAAAATGAAACAAGAAGAGAAATGTATCATTAGTAATGTATCGATTGAGTACTAGCGTTATAAGAATGATTTTATGGAAACAAAACACAAAAATACATAAATTGAAGAAGGAAATGGCGCCCAACGTACGACACACCCCTTTTTCGATCTGTTCTAGTCTATTGGATATCGTTAATTCTTTCTTGCAAAATACCCAATGAATATTTATCGATTTCTACTGACGTAAAACTTTAAAATCAATTTCACAAAACTCAGAGCCATTGGAAAGAAATAGTTTTACAAAAAATTGAGCTAGTTTCACATTGCTTAATGGTCTTTTTGCCCCCAAAACTACCCCGCCGCATTCTGCTCGCTCTTCTCTCTCGCTCCACCATTCAATGTCAATTTAAACAGTCAGTTGTTTTACAATCTCTAAGCACCAACATCATGCGCCAGATTCGTGTTACCAACCAAAGCAAACATAGTTGAGAGAAACACAACTAAGACAGAAGGAAAAAATATGTGTTGTGTAGTTTTGTATATAGATGGTTAGGCATATATATATCTGACATGGTTGGTTGGTAATATCATTTCTGGTCGAAGAAAGACTGACGTTCGACAAAGACGCAAACGACGACGACGACCGACGTACGCTAACGCTGACGCGTCGACACGACTGTGTAGATATTATAAAACAAATCTAGGTATACCAACAAAAAAACGAATTGCGATAAAACTCTGTGTGTGGAAAATATCCGGAATGAAGCTCAAAGCCTCGTTTCCAATAAAACCACAACGACCCATATCGAAATGGTATAGAAATGTTCAATGCTTCATCAGCTGCTGGAGCTATAGATAATTGTGTGTGTGTTTGTGTTAAGCAAAACTCAACAGCCAACTCATAGTGATCGTTTAATTTTAACAGAGATGTTACTAAGCACGATTCATGCAAAAAACAATGACAAAAACAAAAATGATTCAAATTTCAACTGAAAAACTCAAAAATCCCAGCGAATTTATAAACTGACGGTTATCGTCGTCGATAATCGTCATCGCAGCGCCGTCGTCGGTCGCTGAGGTAGTCGTCGTCGGCTGTTGGTTATGTCGTGGCTTTATGGATTTGCCAATCGTTTGTTGAAAGCCTGAAAAGGTTTGTTGTTGTTTTGCTTTTGATAAGAGATACAAGCGGCGGCGTTAAATACACAAATGAGTTTCTCACAAATACAGATAACTTCGTTGTGGCCTATTAATCCCAAACCTTGCTTATTTTTTTTATTCAATTTTTAATTCAAGCAACCAACCGTTGAATTTGTTAAACAAAAAAAAAATGACGAGAGAGAAACGCAAAAGGCAAAGGCACTCGTCATAATTATGGTAGTTTTTCTTCTCTAAACTTTCAATGAAATGAAATTCACCTCTTGACTTTACAACTCATAAAGTATACGCAAATAAAACGCAATCCTACATCATGTTTTGAATTTAACTACAAGTATATACTTTCGAAAAGAAACTAAAACAAGACTAAATTAAAGTAAAAGTTGTATTTTTATGATTTCAGATACAATCTTGCATGAAAAGGATCCAAGATCAATCAAAGAAGTGTTTTTGTAGGTCACAAGAGCATGAAATTTTGCAAATCACACCTATCACGGTGACATTTAAAGCCTTTAAATTCTGACCAATTTATTTTACTTTCTACTGTCACGTTGTTTGATACTCAAACTTGACAGAATCAACCAGAAATGTTATTAATATCACACAAACGGTGCTAGTTAGAGCAAATATCATAGAGAAACCTATTTTTCATGTGATCTTGTGATATGTATATTTTTTCAATTTTCCGGTACTTTTCAGCTACTGCAAAATTGTTTAAAAATAAAAAGAAAGAATATAAAAATAACCGACAGTTCGTTAATGTCGTCGTATATTAACGTACAAGAGAAAAACAACAGACAGACAATAGAGAGAAAATCCAAATGTCCAACCGCCATGCCAACGGGTTTATTTTTATAAAAAATCAGAAGGTGATCTTGACTTGGCTGTGATTTATTTTTGTCTTTTTTGCTAAAATTGCAATAAACATATAATTAAGAAGACATTGGGGGACATAGGAAGAGGAAAAAATGTACATTTTGCATAAATTTAGACACAAAAACAAAGAAAAGCGAAAAGAAGAGAAAATGAAGTCTGGTGACAATTTCAATATTATGTTGTTTTGTATATTTATTTTTGTGATCTCTTGTATAACGAGTTAAGGTTTTGAGTTGGCTTTGTGTGTTAATTAAATGAAGATTAAAAAACACAGTTGGGTTTTGACATGAAATTAAAAAAATATCAAGTGACGTACGTTTCTGCTGATAATAGTTAAACTGTATGCTCAAAAGCATTTGTTTAAATATGAGGTTTGCCATTGTTTTGCAAATTATACAACAAATTAGTTGATTAAATAAACATTTTGTAATATTTTTCATAATTTCATTTGAACAGATAGAAATAAAATAAATAAATACAATGGCATCACTGATACAAGCGCAGAAATTTGTGAGTATTTCGTGCCTGTATCCGGAACCGAAGGGAAGGGAAACAATACCAGACAGACTCGTGTGGTTTTTTTTGGTATACTCCCTTCTTTCATTTGGCTTGAACTTTTTTATACCCCTCTATCCAAACAAACAAAATCAAGTGGATTCATTTGCTGCTCAGACTGTACCCGTATTTCCAGCTAGTTCGGATTCAAATCGATTTTTTTTCTTTTTTAATTTAATTAAATTAATCCAGAAATGATTGGATATATCCAGTTATATCAATTCAACAGTGAAATTTCACTAAAAAACTGTTCCAGTTGGTGAAATAGGGCGAGGATGAAAAAAAAAAACTGAAGCCAGTGACCTCTTTCGAGTACCTCCTTCGTGTAGAAGGACAAAATGGAAAGCAGCAATACTCAAGGGAATTGCAAGAGTAAAACGAATAAGGGAGTAATACAAGAAACTTATAATGGTTCAACTTCTCCTACAGGACTGCTTGGTTTTTTTTTTGTCTGCCGTCTCTCTTTTCAAAATCAACACAAAGGATTTCTAAACAAGTTAGGGTTGGCAGCCCTATGTTGGCCGTTGCGTTTTTTGTACTCGTATTAATTTCTGAATTTCAATCGATCAATGAACTTTTTAATTTTTTATTTGTTCCTGTATCTAGATGTATTTATGTACCTCGTAGATACATGTTGGTAGGTATGTATACAATAATTCGTGTCTGGAAATGCTTGAGTGTTAAGTTCCATTGCCTCTTGCTTAAAATCATCAGACGTGACTGTATTATTTTTTTTTGCTTATTCTTCAGTTTAGCAAAAAGCAAAAGAAAAAAAAACCTGGATCATTATTATGAAAAGACTGGTTGCTGTGCTGCTGATCATGGTGTTATTTTATTTCGTTTATTTTTAGTTCTTTGAAAGAAACTATCTATAGCCAAAGAGACGTGTACGCCTATATTAGTTTGTGCCAATGCTGTTTTGCAGAGCAGTCACCCGAAAAGGGATTGTAAGATATACGAACAAAGAAAGGCACACGGCAGTTTAAGGTGCACTAACCTATCTGTCTTCTTATCCTGCAGCTGGTGCAGCAGCAGTTGCAATTGTTTGGAAAAAAAATAACACCAGGCAGTTTCCAGTTGTTTACTGATGGCTGGACGAGACCTAGGGCAACAAACAACATCGTGTAATTGATTTATTTTTGTCCTTTTGCGGAACAAAAAAATGCACTTTTATTATCTCGTATTCAAGTTATGTATTTCAATGAACCGACCATGTGGTGTGCATGTGCAGGCAAAGGAAATTCTTTGAATTACCATTGCAAATGTTGTTCTTTGTTTGATTTTCAAAAACGAGATATGAAAGAATCATTTTTAGCCATTTAGATAAATAAACAAGGTGAAAAGATACTATTGTATCTGTAAACTGTCATAGTTTGAGTTAGAATTGAGTTTTTTTTTCACAAAAACATACACATTGATGTGAAAGATACTTTTGTATCTTTTGCTAGTTTTATCAAATTTATTGTTTTAAAACATTTTGCAACAAGATATCACACTAATAAACAGTTGTAAATGATAAAAACACTGTGATACCTTCCAAAAATCTGTGATAACTTCGAGAATTGATTTTTTTGAGCTTGTAATTTCTAGAAAATTATAAAACTTAAGAAGAGGGTTGATATTATGATTGAAATATAAGTTATATTGCCTAGATTTATAAGTATTAAATGTAATACTTCACAATTACTAGATGAAAAATGTTGAAAAGAGTTTTTCCATTCCAAAGTTCAAACATGACTGTACTTGACCGCAATTCTATGCATCTCTTTGCTCTTTTTCACTTCTTTTACTTCTTCTCCCTCATTATCTTTTCCTTCTGTCTTTTATGTATTTTCATGTGTATATGATGTTGCTTTGTGCTGCGCTGTTGTTGGTTGCACTGCACCCATAACGAGCACAACACCAAGCAAATGATAAAAAAGAATGAAAAATGTTGATAGAAAATGTTGATAAGACTACTTACAAAATTATTACTGCAATTATAGATGTTCGGTGTTGGTGCTTTGGGTGGAAATACCCAGCCATTGGATGCTGGACTCTGTCTAACAAATGTCACCGTTGTACCATTGCCATTGCAATTACCATTCGAATTGATTGTCGACTGCAGATTGTTGTTGTTCATATTGGCATTGTTTTGATTATGATTCGCCTCAAAACTAGTTGTCGATGATGATGTTGAGAACATTTGCTGATTTTGACTGCTACTATTACTGCATTGACTGCTTGTACTGTTGCGATGATAATTTTGATTGTTATGATGATGATTATGATGTTGCGAATAATGATTGTTATTATTTGCTGGTGTTGTTGCAAATGTTGTTGTTTGAGCCTCAATGTTGGTTGCCGGACTGGCTGAGGATGTCTCTTCACGTTTGCGCAATTTGCTACGAACAAGACGCATTGTCATTAGAGTTCCAGTACTTCCGACCATTATTTTATTTTTTATAATAATTTAATTTAAATTAATAAAATGTTTATATAACTTAGAATGTTTTTTGTTCTTTATCACAAAAGAATTAAAAAAAAAAAACTATATATCACAGTTTAGTTCAGTACGCGGGGTTTTGTGTAATTTTTGATATGCGGGTGTTGTGTGAATATCTTTTTTGCTTTTTTCTTTTTGTTAAGAAAAAATCGATTTATTCAGATTTCGCAAAGGGTATTTGAAAAATAGAAATGTTAGCTTCGTTGAAATGCTTTTTAAGCCACAAACTTTAACTTTTATATATTTTTGACTAGAATATCGATTTTTGTGGGTGTTATAGCTGCTTTATTGCTGCTTGGTTTGATGATATGGTGGTTTTTTGGTGGTTTTGGTGGATATAGATATAATTTCTTCAGAGAAGCTATAAAAATAGCATTCACTTGAGAATTAAGATACAAATTGTTAACTATATGCCACTAAGTAGTACATTTGATTAATAAGTTTTGTTCGCCCTATTTTGATATAATAGTTCGAACCGCTGTTTGTATCTCAAATGTGATTTTAATTGTTATGCACGTTTTTCTGTTCTCATTTATTTTAAACTGAATTTTCTGATTTTCGCACTAGAGAGACTTTCTCTTGTCACAGGTTTTGATTTTTCAAACACAAGATTTTTTTTTTTTTTTTTTTTGATTTCAAAAAACCAAAAACAATGCAATTTTTTCTGAGATTTCACTTGCACGAAAAAGCGTGTGATTCACTGAAATACTTTTTCTTTATTTTATTTTGAAACAAAAAATTTCTCTGCTCGCCTTCTCTGCAAAGAACCGCGCTGTTCCGTTTAACTAGAGAATATGAGAGCAGGCTGATGTTGTGGCGGGCATTTATATAGCAGCTCGCTCACAAAAAAATTATACGAGCTCGATTGCTCGATAGTGAATTTCGAGTTTTTGCTTTGCTTTTGGTTTTTTTTTCTTTCTTTTTTGGTTTTTGTTCGCTTTTTGTGTCTTTCTTATGTGGTCTTGTGTGTCGTTTACTCTGTGGGGTTTTTTGTGAGTGTAGATGGGTGTGACGTCACGGATTGAATATCTAAACATATGTTCCGTTACAGTGGTATCAGTTTTGCAAATGTATATACACATAGAGAAACAGGGTGTCCTCTCTGTTAAATCGAGGAGAGCCCCTTGTACAGAGACGAGTACTACCGGCTACGGCGATTCCCGCATTATTTGTAAATTGAAGGAAGTATCTACAAAATAATTATCATTATACCTACTTACAGAGAGTGTCTGTTATCGTAGCGCATATAAATTGTATTTTATATAAGTGGTTGGATATTTTACGAGAATGTGAGTGAAGCGCGTTTTGTATTCTGTTTTACTATTTGAACGCTTGGTAAATGTATCTTTCCCCTCGTTTAGATTCCTAGATAGATATCAGCCGTATATTTGGTGTCGCAGCAGAAGTAACTGCTGCTGTTTGTAGGAAATAATGAAGAACCGTTTTTTCATGACGTCACGAGTAAAGCAAATATACAAATACACACATTTGGTTTTCTGTTTGGATCTCATTAAACATTTTACAAGTTTTTGTTTTGGTTTTTGCTGCTGTTATAGGATTCAAACTTCTAAATATCTAAATGACTATAGCTCTTCATTATTTAAATAAAATGTCATGTGGCAATGACAAAATGGGGGAGCTACATTACACACCTCTATCATTTTGCCTTGCCTGCCTTGTAGGCATCTACTTATTATTGAATACATTTTCCTGCTGTCATTGTTTTGTATAGATACAAATGTATCTAGGTATTTGTAATATAATTATTGCAAATGGCAAAAGGTTTGGCGTGGAAAATGCATCTACGTAGCTACGAATAGACACAAGAAAGATAGATACGATGGAATAGAATGGCGGCGCATATGGCGCAGCATTAGTTTTTTTTTTCTTCTTTGTTTGCTTGGCCGTATTCTTAAAATCTCAGGGTTAACAGTGATACTGAGTCAGCTGTATATCTCTCTAGTTAAATGTAGTTAAGTTTAACTTAGAATTTACAATCTAAATTGTATGAATTCATCGTCGAGAAGGGGAGAGTTTGCTGTTGGGCGCCATTTCTGCGGCAGTCAGAGTAACTAAATATTTGGCAACATCAGAGAGAGTTATAAGAATAATTGGAATTTTGTTGCATAACTGATCAGGTACGGGTAGTAAAGTGTGATCTTGCGGGTAAGTCAGACCATGTACATCTGGAGAATCAAGTGGAGATGATGGGTTTGGAGTATCTACGTAAGTTGATTCTGGGAAATCCGGTTTTTTTGAATACATAATTGTATCAAGGCGGTGCTAATTTTTTGTTTATAAATATTGCAGAAAAAACACTTTAATTGAGATGAAATACATTTTGACTTGTTTCATTAGAAATCTGAGCGAAATTCATACTAAGTGTCTGAATGAACATTTCAGGGGAATTTTTTTCGTTTTATGACGTTTGTAATTATTTACCAGGAGGTGTAAATTTTTTATCAGATAGATAAACAAAACACGTTGTCTTTTTTTTTTTTTTTTTGATTATGTGAAAGCATCTGCGCGCTTTCGTTGGATATCTCTGTGACTAAGTGCGAAGAAGATTCGTGTGTTATCAGACAATGTTCATATTTTGTTTGTACACACCCCGTAGCTGAAGCCGAAGCAAGCGTTAAGTTTTTGTATAAGGGTACATGTATTCATTTTTGATGAATCACATGCTGTTGGGGGTTTGTTTGATTTGACGGACATCAAAAATTGGGATATTTACCATAATAACTGTGTACGGAGATTGTGGATATCTGAGTTCGTTTTGCTGTATAAATTTTTTCGAGTGGATTTTGGTTTACCGTTGATGCAAGATTTCTTTTGAAAAAAATTCCATAACGATAATAGCGACGAAAATATTACTTTTTAAGGTTACTAACAGATAAAGCAATTTCTTTGCAATTTGACTAGAAGGTTTAAATGGGTT
The DNA here is from genome assembly GCA_920937365.1 of Sphaerophoria rueppellii. Lineage (NCBI taxonomy): Eukaryota > Metazoa > Arthropoda > Insecta > Diptera > Syrphidae > Sphaerophoria > Sphaerophoria rueppellii. Next base: position 44,218,700 of record CAKKXW010000003.1, on the reverse strand, counting down.
TGAGTTAAATGACTTGAATATTTGCAGGTTATCGCTTTATGTGATTTTTGGGAAACACACATTTTCGAATAAATTGCAAAATTGGCAAAAACTGATCATTCCCTTTATCGGACATATTTGGCCAACATTGGTGAACGATGAGGGGAAATAGAAATGTATATAAATCCATATATGTACCTCGCAGCCACAGTTATATTTTCATGTATGGATTTGTTTTTATCAAATTATAATTCACATTTTGTTTCTGTACAAAAATCCTTGAGAATACTTGGAAAAAAACTCTCAGTATTTTTGACGAGTGGTTAGTCCAGAATTAACGTGGAAATAGAAACTTTAATAATGGCTCGGTGCTCAGTCTGTGATTACACAGTATACGACTGCTGCTTTAAAGTGTACTTTGTCAGTCTGTGTACAGTAACCATAGTCAACGGCTGTTTTTGGCATCTGAAGCGTAAAAGTCCAGTACTGCGACTGCAAGGATCTACGCTCTGCTGCTTCATTCCGCAGCCGTGGCCTTGAGCCTGCAGGTTGATACCTGAATAACTCTTGGGATTCCATCGAGTTAAAAGCGTAAAAGGTAGTGAAATATTGAAGAGGGGGAACATGGGTTCCGTTACAATTTTGTCGCGACAAGAAAAGTGATAAATAAAATAGAGTGGCACGACAGCTGTTGAAGAGCCAAGGCCTAAGTGGCTTACTCTCATCAACAATTCTCCAGGTGCGTGTGAAGGATTGAGGGGCCCTACAATTTTACGCCGATTCCGAACGGCCAAGTTGAGAAGCACTTTTTCATGACAGATGATACTCTTGGAAGTTTTGTCAATTCTTCGCAAGAGGCAGTGTCCGTGAAAGATGAAATAAAAACTTTGGGCCCGAGTAGGATTCGAACCCACGACGTTCTGCTTAGCAGCCAACGCACCTCACCACTAAGCTACGGACACTACAAGAAAAGTGATGCAAAGATAAAATTGCAAATTTGTATTGAACTCCATAAAATATTAAGCTCATTGCAGACGAATGTAAATTGTCAAAAAAACAGAATAGTCAGGAGGGGGGCTAGGGAGTTACAATAAGTTATAACAACATTGTAGTTGTGGTAGTCTCCTATAACTCTGTTATCAACACAAACAACTGGGCTAAGAGACAATTGAGGAGCCTCTTTAGATCAACCAAAGTGTCTCTGTACCATATATAAGAATACTACTATCCCAGTCCTGTTTTATGGTGCCGAAGCATAGACCATCCAAAAAACAGATTAAAATGTTTTGAACCACTTCGTGAAAAGTTGTTCGAATGACTTTTGCTGTTCAAGAGTATGTATTGGTCATAACGTAACCTACGACGTCGAAAATATTGACACATTTATGCAGTTACTCTTAGGTGTAAGCCCAAAGCAAGTAGAGCTTGTTGGAACTAGTGAGAGAGACCCGTGATAGATGAAGCTTAATAATGAGCGGAATAAGCTGATGAAATTCTCGTTTCATGATGAAATAAGTTTTTTTCAATATAACGGTCCATAAATCAACGCTTTATCAATTTTTACAAAAAAAAATAATCTTATTTATTTTAAGAAACTTTTCTTCTCAAAATAATTGCCTTAGTCAGAAGACTGAAGTTTATTTTTAATGCAAGTAAGCATAATTACCGTTGTTTTTCTTCTTTTTTTTCTTTTCTTCATAATCAAGCAGACGTCTTTACTAAAAAGAAGAAGAAACAAACAAAACAATAACATAAACACGTTCAAACGCAACGGTTTAAAGTTTGTTGTTTTTGCTGTTAACTTTGCATGGCGACATTAAAAATGAAGAATACGAATACCCCTTTTCTGATTTCCAATAAAACCACAAAACCAAAGAATAAATTTAGAACAATATGAATTATAAATAAATTCTTAAGAGCAAAGACAATTGGCGCCCAAGCCGAAAATGCGCACCAAAACCCGTATTTGAAATACGTCAGTAGGTGAGTCCGAAATCAAATTCGAGATATCTCTTAACATTTAATAAACCACAAAAAAAAAGAAGAAAACAACAACAACAACAATAAGAACAAGTTTTAATATTGGTCATCAAGCAGTTTTGGTATATTGTTGTTTTTTGTCTCTTGAAAAAATGATGAACTTGTTGGAATTTTTGTTGAGCAACGTTACAACGTTACATTATGTATTGCTTTAAAAATAAACTTTTTAAATTACTCATTGAAAAAACATTCCAGAAACCAAGACAGATTGAGCATCTTGAATCATAACTCCTTATACAGCTTTATTGGGTTTTCCAAAGTAAGTATTTATGGATGACCTGTTTTTATGGCCTCCAATTGACAACAGTAAAACCAATACCTGGAAATTAGGTACAGTTCAATGAAAAAAAAAAACCTCACGAGTTGAATTACCTTAACTTTAGATTTTGACCTTTGATTTGAAGGCGTGCAATGGGTTCAATGGTTCGATTCAAGTTAACCTTCAAAAGTTGAAAATAATTGAAATAGTGTTGTCAATTTTCTAACTTTCGAAACATAAGTAAATTGTACGAGTTAACAATCTGACTGCTCTTTTTTTAACGGGATATAAATTGAATGGACAGAGACGCACATACTCGAAACTTAAGTACAAAATTTTGAAATCATTAAAAACAAATTGAAGACGAAAGGAACTAAAAAAAACTCAACCTTCTATTCTAATTTTGTCTTTTCAGTGCAAATCTGATATTTTAAATGACCGTCTGGACCTTGTACCTATTCTGCCATGAAGCAAATCAATATTTATTTAGAGACATTCAATGTTATTATTTTGCAAATGTCGCACAAAAGAAAAATACGTTGTTTGGCTACAATCCAGAGGACTCTGATTTAGGTGAATGGAACATTTCAAAACATTTTAAGGACACTAAGTTAATTGGAGTTTAAAAAGCAAACTTCCGGTCTATTAATGTATGGCAAAAAATGAAATAAAATCATGCAATCAAAAACAGCTCTTCAAATAAGCAAAATTTCAAAGTGCAGTTACGTTATCAAACACATCATAGTCTCCTCTTCCTTTTGCACCTTGGCAAAGCGAACCTTATATAATTTTTGCATTTGACTAGAGACTAGACACCCGCCATCGTCACCCACTCAGTTGCGCGTGGCCTTAAGTATACATTTCCATCGCCAATTCGACTCAGATTCCTCACATACCTACAAAATAAAGGCAAAAAAAAAAAACAAATACAATGACGTGACGCCATTAAGTTTCCGACTAGAAATTATATCGCAGAACGATGAGCAATGAGCATGCAACACACGATTGCACTTCCTGCAATATGCAATGATTTTTTTTTTCACTTTAAAAATAGCAGCACTTAAAAGAAAAACTTAAAAAAAAAATTTACTTTGAGTACTCTTTATAGACTGTTTCCAAGGGCTCCTATTACATTGCAGGCGATGCAATGTGTAAAAAAAAATAGAAAAAAATATTAATGTTTTTTGAATTTCCCTTCATAAAGATTTGAATCGATTTGAAGATAGTTGTGCAATTAAAACTTTGAAAAAAAAAAAACTTAAAGTACATTAATGAATGAATACTTCAATTGATTACAATTTTACTGCCATAAGCCGCCTTCAAAACTATCGGAATTGTCTGTATGACTGTAATTTCCGTCTCAATTGTTTTATGCAAGACAAGTTAATTAATTTAAAGAAGCTTTCATAAGACTTTGAAGTGCTGTTTCTTATCAAAAATGTTTGATAATAAATGTAATGGGTTTGGGAATTCCAATCTTAAGGTTTTCTTCTTGTTTTTATTTAACGATTTTTATCAGTTTTTAGCGCGTGACAGAATGATTGAATCATTATTACAAAATAAAGAGGTTCATCAAAGAGATAGGTATCTCTAACGAGTGATTAACAGTAAAAAAGCCAGTCGTAATTAGCGATAAATTGTCTTGTAACAAGCATTGACACACATTGAATCTCTGTTTTAAGATGGAGTACCGCACGATTGTGTTCTTAGACCTCCTTTTTTTTAATAGAAAACCTTCCCAGCTAAAGAAAAATATTATAAGCCGTGTTTTATTGGGAATTTTATACTCAGATTAGTAAAATTTTACATGGTAAACAACAACAACCGAAAACTTAATAAAAAATAGTTAAAAATTTACACAGGATAAAGTTTTCTTCTAGGTCTGACGATGGCGTTTGAAAGGTTTCGATATTTGATATTCCAGTGAACGAAACTCAGTTTAGAATTGAGTATAGCGTTAAATTGTAATTCCGATTACTGGGCTTACCTTAGATCCCAATAAAACACAGCTATACACTAGCGATAAATTATCTTGACTTTAAATCTCTGTTTGAAGATGGAGTACCACAGGATTGTGTTCTTAGACCTCTTGTTGTTGTCCGTTAGACAACCAAATCAATAATGGAAATAGACGATAGGTGAAATTGAAAAATTGTATGAGATTCTTTTGTGTTTTGTGCAAAAATGCAATTTTAAATGCCTCACCCTCAAACTAAAAACAAAATTCATGATCGACTGATCTGGGTCTTCTAAGCCCCCGAAACGAGTTTTTTGCAAATACATAGAGAAAACACCAGATCCTTTCAGTATTATTGGAATTGAGGATAGAAATCAATTTCCAAAGGTGCACTAGGAATAATTCAGGTAAAACTTGCTTGTTGCTTCATCTTTCAACTCCATAGAACGTACTGTCTAGATTTATGGTTTCTTTGAATGTTCCTAAAATTCGAACCCATGATGCGATGCCGATGATCCCTTCGAACAAAGCTATGCTGAAATTTTTATAATCTCTTTAGTATTTATGTAGATCGGCGACGTTGACCTTTTTGAAAAACGTCACTTATACATAAAACATCTTTTCAAAAGAAAAAGGAGAAGCAAAGAAAACAAAAAGGATGCCACACAAAGAGAGACAGATTTTGGCGCATTTTTTGTTTGAATTGTAATGTATGCAAATGTGTCGCATCAACTTGCTCTAGTTTTGTTCATGATAGTTCTCGCAGCTGACAGTTCGTTCATCTGATGGCGATGGTCAATGATCGTAAACCGAAAATATCTGAATAAATTGAGGTACTTGAACTCTTGTACAAAAATAGTACCTACGCGAATAGAAACACAATTTATTCATTAAGATGTCTATGAATCAGGAATTTTGGTTTTTGTGTTTTTTACTTTTTTTTCTCACTGTCAAACCAGGAGTTTCGTTGTGGTGACCATGTTAACCATTGTACTTCTACTAGCTGCTTGGCAGTGTTGCCCTTGCTATGCTAGCTAGCAGAAAAGGACTTCTAAGCAGGTTATCGGAGACACGATCGGAAAAGGATCTAGCAATCTCCTACGATTTTAACCGCCTGACGTCGAATTTCCTTTTAGCATTTTCATGAATTAGACTCGACCGGGAAATTCCCATTCGTACCTTGGCCTTAACAAGGTAGTGATCCGAGTCACACCATCGGGAATCGCGTATATGCTACCATAGCGGTTCGTCCCGCAGCGAAGTCGAGAAATCTTTGGTGGAATAATCGGATGACATAGCGTAAACGACACCACCTCCAATAACGATTCAGGGTTATTGGAGGTGGTGTCGTTTACGCTATGTCATCCGATTATTCCACCAAAGATTTCTTCTCTGGCATCAATGTCAGCTCATAGTCGTCGAGGATCTCGTAGAACCTGTTTATGGTTTAGTTGGTGAATTAAGATTTGATGCGGATTGTCATGATGTGTTGCGTTGAAACTCAAGACATACCTCTTAAGTTGGGTGGTAACTACAAATACACATTCTGGTAGCAGTTGCCGTAGTAGATATCGCAGTTCTTCGTTTTTCATAGGCCCTGGTCATCCCATCGCATTTCATCTGCTTTATATCAGTCTCCAGTTTCCCCTAATTGTTAAGCTGCACATGGACTGTTGGGACATAACATCGCAACTGCAAACACGAAACTTGATGTGCTTAAACTGTTTGTTAGAGGTTCGGAACTATATTTTCTTTATGTGGGCGGGTCATCCTGTTCGTAATTTGGGAAATTCTTAGACAGGAGCCAGTTGCCTGTTGATGAAAGGAGGCATTACTAAGTGATGGCATATCTGCAACTACGTATTTTTAATCGAACTATCAAAACATTGGATAGTTTCCAATCAGCCTTCAATCACCAACTTAGTAGCTATAGAGATTTTTACCGTCAAAAAAACCTCTTAAAATGTTCTTGAGCAGTTAACGTAATATGCTATTTCCTCTAATCCCATTCGATCGGATTTGATTTCCAAATCAAAACTCATAAAGGCCACTCTATTATTCTTTTTAATCTGCATATCAAATAGAACTCATTAAATGTTCATGATAACCTCATCCATAACCCATAACCCACATTCCTTATGATATAAAATGAGTTTTGATTATGATGTGTATCATATTTCCGGCCTCAAAAAACAAATTCCAAAATTTACATCAAATACAACACGCTCCAACTTCGATTTGAACTTCACTTACAAGTAAAATACCTCAATGTATAAAAACATAACTTTATCACACTTACGGCCGGCGTCATCCAATTTGAATATCTACTCGTGTGTCGTGTAGATGCTACCTGTACCAATTTGAAATCCAGCTGGATTCATTTCATCAGTGACAGTAGCGGAATTGACGTCAAAGTGAAGTGTCACAAAAATATTGTTATTACGTTTTGTGATGATTTTCAATTAAGTCATGATTGGCGACGACACGACGACGACTACCGTGTCCGTGTCGTCGTTCGTCGCGTCAAAGGGAATTTCTTTTTCAACTTTTAAACAGGTCTTGATTTTGTTTTGCGTTGAAACAAAAATTATTCAATTTATCACGAAGCTTGGGATATTTGTACGTTTGTCATCAAGCTTATGATAGAAATTGCTGGAAATCACGTTTAGGAAAATTTTGATTTTTGTGGAATTTAATGGCTCAACAAAAGAATTATAAAATACATTTCATATTTCTATTTTAAGTTTTTTGTTTAGAAACACAATTCATTGCTTTGCGGATCCACTTGTGTTTTTCCAACCAAAATCCAGTTTAATAAATCTTAAGCAAGTTGTCAAATCGTTTTTTATCACTAAATGGACATTTGATAACTTTTCTAATCTCCCAATACTCTTTTAGCGACATTTTTGACACATTCAGTTGTTGAGGTTGGGTCTGCTTATCATCGGCACCCACTCAAAGATTAAACTCAAGAAGCTGATAGAGTCTAGCCACGTTTCTCAATTGTTAATGCGCATATTTCCAGCTGTCGTGTGTTGGTCAAAATTTCAAATCCAATCAATTTCGATTATTGCAAAATTTATAATCAGATAATTTTTTGCGGGAAAATCCAAGCGGATTAGAGAAGTTTGAACTTTTTTTGTTCGGAGAGCGAAGAAAAAACTCAATCCCAGTAAATTGATTAAAACACTCAAAGAATGAAGTATAATTTGATAAGAAACCAAAAGACACAATCAATGAATAATCAGAAACCACCTCACCGGAAACTTGATGACAAACGAACACTCAAACTATACTTGTCAATGAATTGAGGCTTTCCAGATAAGTACACCCGCCCCATCCATTAAAAATGTCCCATCCGATGAGTTGTATTCGTAGTCACAATGATAAAAATAAACTCTCAATTACTTTTATAAACATACTTTTTTAGGAAATTGAAAAATGAGTAATTTCAAAATAAAGACTCGGCACAACCAGTTGTCATTTAGTGCGAAAAGTACAGGAAAAACTCTAATGACAATTAGATGGCTACAGGTTATGCCTTGTGATTTTGAATGGTTTTTTTTTTTTTTTTTAATTATAGTAAACTCATTTATTTTTTTATTGATAATTTGATGGAAATTCTATTTTTGGAGTTGAAATTTAATTCAATTAAAAGGCTGTCATATAATTGATTGACTCGCTCGAGAGTGGGGAAATAGTAATCATTTAAATTCTACGGAGTTTTTTTTCCCATGAAGTTCAGGGTTTTTTTAGTTGTACCTATAGATATCTTTTTTTGTTATTATTAATTTGAAGTGTATTGAAAAAGGAAATTGAAGGTTGTATGGCAATTGAGAAAAGTAAATTTAAATTCAAACAAAAACGGGTTGTGCTATAGGAGTGCACTGGCATATTAAATTAAAAATAAAACTAATCAGCTTTTAATAAATAACAGAAAAGTTGAACCTAACGTTTGAATGTTTTGATGCAAAAACAAAAAAAACGCTCTAGAGGTGATGTTTTCAGTAATTGAGATTTATTTTATCTGGGTTTAACGGTCTTGTCATAAAATAAAGTAAGTCATATCTGTAATAATTAAAACGGAATTTCTACATGTTTTAATAGGAACAGCCAAATTAATAGACACGGAATAGCCAAGGATTAACCCTAATTCTGCGGCTTAGCCGGATAATAAAGAAATGTAAGAAAACTAAATCTCTGTCAGTACACAGATAACAAATCGGTAGTCAAATAATTATTATTTTTGTTTTACTGAGAAATGTTAACCCATAGATTTACTCGTATTCTATGGGTTAGTTAACCTGTAGAATAAGAGTGGAATAGGCGTTTTTTTATTAAAATGGCTGTAAGACAACAGATGGAGTTTATTGAAAGATTTGAAAATTTTTCTTAAAGCTTTCTTCTCTTCGAAGGGAGTTGATTTTGGACTAATAAGCCCCTGTCAAACAATTGTATCCACGCTGAAGTGAAATCAAAAAGAAATGAGTACCAAGGGTAAGTACATAATGCGGAAATCATTTGCGAAAGCTCAAGAAGGATATACTTTTATCAGACCTTCCGTATAACTTGCTTTTCTTGATGGCTCCAACAAATTAATTTCTGAAAAATTACGAAATTCTACAGATATGAAATCTCCAGACATTTGAAAGAAATGTTTCTATTATATGTTGTTGTAGAAAACAAGTAAGAATCTTGTCGAGAGAAATACAAACACGCGTTTTGTTAAACTTTATAAAAACTCATTATTGTTATGAAATTTCATTAAAATCGGTGCAGTTGTTCAGATTTTATCCGAGATTTATATAACTTTAAATCAGATTAGGCATACAAAAAAAAATACAATTTTAGAAATAATAAAAAAAAATTAACTATCGTCGTTGTTAGTTACACCATTTAAATCTCAAGATCGGCTGAACAGATTTTGCTTAAAACCAGGAACCAGCACTAGGATAGACCAAGTTAACGTTATTTTTCCGTATAAATTATATTTTTTGAAGAACGACAGATTTGGGTCAAAATTGGTGGAGAATCAGAGATGGCTGTTTTGATCTAACTTCCTGTTGCTTTACAATACAATTTCAAAGAACGGCTGAATGTGAAAATTGGTGGAGAGTTAGTTAGAACTTTAAAGCCGTCTCTTTAAAGTACTTTTTTTCCTACTTGCTGACCCGATGAGCGTTGCTTTAACAACATAATTTCTAGGCTTCAGCCGATGGCCTCAGTCGCCAGTGCTGCATGTGTCTGGTAGTTTGTTGTATTTATGTGCGAAGTTCTGTGATTTCAATAGTCCAATAATTTCTAGGCTACAAAATATTTTCATATACAGACTTGGTTTTATCGAATTATAATTCAAATTGTGTTTCCGTAAGAAAAATTTTTAAAGGTGCATCAAAAATATACCAAAAACAGAGTTCTTTCCGCGCAAATACCAGGAAAACGACTCACAGTACTTTCGACAAATGGCGCATCCAGATTGACGTGGGCATAGAAACTTAAAATTGCATACGGCTACTATTCTCAGCGTGTGATCATAGTTAAACGGCTGCTATTCTTAGTCGCACTGAGATTATATTCATTTTTTATTAAACATTGTTACCAAAGTTTCATTGTTTCTTTGGAAAAAATCCTGAAAAAGCAAAAGGTTTGAGGTTTCTCTAAGAAACACACTCTTACAAGGGTTTGTCCAGTTAAGTATTTGCACTTGGGCTAACAAGAAGGTATAAAGTGCCTTCAGTCCTTGTTCGGTAATTGAAAGGCTAAACTGATTAACTAAAGAAAAGAAGGATTGAAAATATATTATCGAAAAGAAAACCTATGACTTAAGTCTGAAGATCACATAAAATGATAAGCTATAACTATAGGATAGTGGTAAAAATTAAAACTCTTGCAGACATTTTAATTACTGAGCTAGAAATCTGGTGGCCAACGATATACAACTAAATAAGCTTAATGAGATTGATGAGCATGTCCCATCGTTTGAAACTGCTTCATCACTTTAATTTTTGTTTTTTGGCAAAAACACAATGCGCCAATGATAAGTGGAGAGAAGAAAGCCTAAAAAAGTACAATTATTCGGAGTTTTCTCCTAGAGATGTACGGTGAGTAGCAAATTGCACTCATGTATAATTTGTTGTTTTTTTTTTTTTTTTCATTAGAACAAAAGTTTCTTGTCAGCTATATTGAATGGGGATTTATTAAGATTGTGGTTCCACTTTTACTAAAACGAATTGTTACTTTTCTTAAGATCTTTGGAATATGGATTCTCTATACAATTTCCTTTAATTTTGTAAAACATTCTATGGACAAAAATAAATTAAGGCTTCTGTCATGTCTACTATACTTGTAAGAATTTGTTTAGATTCGAATGAGTCTCAAACCTTAAACTTTGCAATCTACAAACAAGTTCTCATGAGAAAAAATAAGTAAACAAAATAAAAACACTGCCAACTTCAGTTAGACAAAAGAAATCAAGTCAAGTAAGTAAAATAAAACCAGTTACAACTACCATAGTAAATTATTTAGATTTCATTTCCTCTTTTTTTCTTGTTCTTGTTCTCTATTTGTAACAATGAGTATTTATTCAATTTATGTATTCGTATTCAATGGCCTCCTTATGCACCTCTTAAATGGTGTCACCCCTTAGAATTCAAATGAACACTGTTACAAATGCTTTAAAACAAAATAACAATCAGAAATGTAGTATTGACCTAATTCTCAAGATAAAGAGTAAAAAATTAACTTGTATACACCTTTCAGCTCATACATAACCCAACAAATATACTACTCTCTCATTTCTTAAGCAGAAACAAAAATAAAAACAAAACAAAGTAAAAATATACAAATCGCATGAAATTGCAATGCAAAAACAAAAAAAATCAAAACAAAATAAACACAACAAATAAAATCAGATACCTATATAAAGGCGGAAAAAGTTTTCACTCATTTTTCATTCGCAAAATTGAGGTCTACCTTCGGTCGTATCTTCATTGAATTCAAAACCAAACAAACAAACAAAAAATTGAAAACAAAAGAACTTACTAAATTACTGGTCAACATTTCATGGAAATTCATCTCAATAATTCATCGTTTTTTTTTTTTGCATTATGTATATGCATTAATGATTTTTGCAATAACACCAAGGATTGATTATTTTCTCTCTTTTTTTTCTCTTTCAGACAAAAATAAACAAAAACACGATTTTTAGTTCAACTTTCGGTTTGGCCAAGCAACAACATGAGTCTGTTAGGGAATGGTACAAACCTCTGTAAGGAAAGACAGAAATGAGCCCGGAGACACGTTAGCCTTGCTTTCTGACTTTCTGTTAGTACCTACTGTTTTTTTTTTTCTTTTCTTTTTTTTTATTCTTTTGTGATATTTATTGTAAATTGCCTGACTGTAATGAAATATCTTTCAGATTGAAAAATGAAATTACGATACTCAAGCAGGAAGTGAGTTTTAAAGACATGTTTAACATAACTTTCTTGAGTAAAAAGAGATATTTTTTCCAAACAAAAGATACAAAGCAAAAATATATTTACCGTTCAATTATCAGAAACACCAACATCTCTTCCATTTTTACGGTTTCTGCCTCTAAAATCAACTATTATTCAAAGTGCTGTATTCCTACTTCAAGTCTAAAGGATGTCGAATTTGCTTTTGCAAATTTGCCTTAGACTGTTTCCTTTTAGAAATATTCGTAAGCCGATTCAAAATCACAACAAAATTGCTTTCAACGTTATATTTATCGGAGCACCACAGTTAAGACCCTTATGAGGACTTTGCCAAATAGGTATTCACAATCAACGAGAGCTTTGCGAAAACGCAAACAACAAACTTCACTCACCACCGAAAAGATACAAAATTTATAACAAAAGATATCAACACCACCGCGAAACAAGCGCAGCGTTTTAAGCAAGCGCGCGGTATCTTTTGGTCTTAAATGGCGGCACTCGACTCGTTGTATAAATATCTTCTACTAAAATGTCTTCATTGGAAAAAAAGTTAATTCACAATAACCGATGGCGTTTGTTGGTATTTCTACTTTTTTTTTATTGTCTAAGGGGATTTTAGCGTGACAGTAAATGTTCACGTTCGTTCTGAGTAAGTATCTTTTGAATCAAACAATCACAAGATAGATAGAACATTTTTTGTTTTGTTTTGTGTTTTTGAACACTCACTGTCAGATATCTTTGTCTTAATAAGTTTTAATTATTTGGCATATCATTTGACACCAGATAGAAGTTTATTATACCCGCGAATCGAACACATCACACTGTCTGAAATAATTTTTTGTTTTGTTTAATCCGACTTTTCGTATACAAGATCAAGTTATAACTGAAAACAGTCGATTGAATCGCTCGGAAATTGCTTAAAATGCTTTCGAAGATTAAGCAAAAACAAAATCACAACAATAACAAAAAAACAAAACTTTAACGAATCTCTTTTTCGAAAAAAGGTATCTATCTCTATCTATCAATCTATCTATGTATTTGCTTCTACCTATGTATCAAAAGTTAACTGTGACTGCTATTCTACATAAGCTGAGCAGTATCTAGATGCTTATAGAGTTAAGATGAAGTAAATTGTGCAATATCAATAAGAAAACAAAAATCGTTTAAGTGAAATTCAAATCAAATCCATATACTAGATACATATACGAATAGCGATAGATAGATAGATACGTGATGGATGACGATGTATCTCAAACAGGAAAGCTTACAAAAAAAAATTGTAAACAAACAGATTGAAATAGAAAGATAAACACGATTGGCACAAGTCATGGTGTAATATTACGCCAAGCCTCCCTTTACCCCTCTGAAGAATTATCAACGAGACCCTCCATAGATATGTGTAAAAGTACGGGACGAGATTTCTATTAGCAGATATTTCTGCTTTCAGGTTTCGATAAGATTGATTGATAAATCACGAAATTGTTATTTAATATTTTATTCTTATCATTCGCGTAGTAGTTTAATTATTAAGTATTTATCAGCCTTCATGAAGGATCTCAATACAAGGCTCTGGCGCCCTGCTACAAGTTTCTATTTATGGCCAACATTTCACGTGCATTTTATTCAAGCGAAACAACGCTGATTTCCTCATTTGGAAATTAAATTGTCTGTAAAATTGTTCCAAATGAAAATCAAGAATATAAGGAAGTAGACTAGTTACGGTATTCAGTGCGTAGCATATCTGAACTGCTGTGCAATTTATGGAAAAGCCAACCACATTAACAATTGATTTATATTTTGTTCTATGGGCTGGTCAGGTAAATAAAATATCAAACTTATATAATTTTATACATATTATTATATTAATTAATCACGCGATTTTATGGGTTTTCAATATTCATTCTTTGGTTGCTGTTCAACCAGTTCTAACTGGGAAATGATTGATTCTAGAGGAGACTGTGAATTGCGTGAATTTGCATATGATTATGGTTAAAAGTGCATTCATTTTTTTGATTGCATTTATAATTTGCATAAAAGTGGTCAACCATAATTTGAGCGTAAATATTGTTTACTGTTTTTTAATGTGTTTTGTTTATTCTTAATTTTAAATAATAATTGATGAAATTTAGATTTTTTTTATTATGAATCTCTTTTTAACTGCGTCGTTTTTCGTGTGGTTGGGAAAAAAGGGTAAACAAATCGTATGCAATACGAATACCTATGGAAAATTGTAAACAAGATCAAATCAATAAATCTTATGTCTAATACTTTGAAGCAGCTCTGGATTTGCATATAAGAGATGGGCTTTCATTTTCAGCTTGATTCATAGCTGAGAGGTTGAGCTATGTCGCGGAGCATATTTTGTTGCTGCGAGCAAGTTTTTGTTTAGTAAAAGATTCTGAAAATATATTTTATTCGTAGAAAATGTTACAGTCAAATATTGCATTAATTAACAATGAAAAAATGCACGATTGCACGTGCTAAGTCGCTCGAGAAAAATATCCATTGATTTGGAAGAACGCTTTTATGATTTCAGCCTAATAAAAGGGAGATAATGATTATAATCACAAATTACATAGCAATATCCAAGCTAAGGTGTTCGAACAAATGTGTGATCGGTTGCCATTGAATTGCAAGGATATCATCAGTTTCTGTTACCAACAGATGGATTTCATGCAGAAACATTCTGCTGCCACTAATCTTTTTGTCTTTATAAATTAGTGAGCAACCTCAATGCGATATAACTTTCATCACTTGGATATCCTCCTTACTCGACAAAAGGTTTCAGCAAGTAAAATTCGGGCATTTTGTCTGTAACGCAATTTGAGCCAATTTGGGAGTTCCACGGGGTAGCCATTTTTTAATTTTTTATATAGCTGTTTCTTAATGTTTTTCCAAAAGGGAAGATGTGATTTTGGCAGATCGTGGTGGCTTTAATATTTCAAAATATGGTGTTTTAATCAGTCACTAGAGACAAATCCTCGTGGCAAGTAACAGCGTCGAGCAACACGTGCAAATGATAACACTTTATTATCAGAATGGATGTTCCCTCCTCTTCGGATTTTGAACTGCAACGGCAGAATATGATATGCTCATTAAACTTTGACTTAAACAGCATTGTATAGTGGGGAATAAAAAACTGCGTAGAGTTTAAAGCTTCGAAAACCCAATTGGGTCTTGTATCGTTTAAGCGAGATTAACCCCCTTTGCCACTGTCCATGAGTAGCATTTGCATCAATGAGACCGAACATCTCAGGATTCTCGCCCGAAAATGCCGCAAGACGTTGCAAGAAATTCTTTTCTCAATTTCCATCTCAAGCGATGAGGCCCATTTTTGGATGCATGGGTACGTCAATAAACATAATAAAACCAGATCTCGGGACGACACCAATTCAAGAGGTGGCAATGCGTCTAAATAAAACAACTGTTTTATGTGGATTTTGTTTTGGAGGCGTCTGCATCAACGGACCGAACTTCATCGAAAATTATGCTGGCCCAGGCCAACATCCTCAACAGCGACCGCACTAGGTCGATGATCAACCAACTTCTGGCGGCCTGAATTGGATGCTATGGACACCAAAGACACATGTTTTCAACAGGATGGCAATACCTCCCACGAACGTGAATTGGCCACTTTAGACTTTTTCTTGTGAGGCTTTCTTAAGGCGAAGGTCTATGCGAATAAGAACCAAACCACGCCGCGGTCCATAGGTCAAATTCAGCATGATTAATGCGCGAATGTTATCGTAAACTGTATCTACTTCTCGAATGCAAATCCGCCATCCAACTGCCATTTGAACGGTGTATTTTCACAAATAATGTCATTGATAGGGTCAACGTTAATATACCATGCTCAAACCGATGAAGATGAAGAAGAATACCAAAACCAAATGCCAAGAGTCATTTGTTTTCGTACCAGTTCAAGACGTGTACAAATTCCAAGTTAAATTATTGTAGGCAAAGTAAAAACGTCAAATACAATAGAACAATCCGTCTCTTCATGTTTTCATACAGGTCAACAACTTCTTCACCTTCACATTAAGAAATTGAATTTGCAATAGAATATTTAACAAAATTTATAAATGAGCTTCTAAACACATCAAACCAACTAAGCTTAAGGCAATTTCAGAAAGATAAAAAACTAGTGATTTTCATGTAGTCACGTGGTGCTTACAACTTCTTGATGTGGTTAGTATAAGTAATTCCCCAAATAGGATCTTTGATATTACCAACGAAAATTCTTTTGAAATTGTCTGCGGTTGGACTGCGGTTTGTTTTGTCTATAATCAATATGAGCCCACTTACAATATCAACAATTTCGAATTTCTACTTTATTTCCAAGTAATTCAACTTAATTTTCAACAACAAATGTTTTCAACAAGCTTGCACAAGTTAATCATTTGATTCAGCTCTAAACAGAAATACTCTAACATCCTCTTTTCCATTCCGCTTGCCTTTGTGATTATAAAAATAATATCCAGCTGCCTAGAGCCTGAAGGTTTTCACATTTATGTTTAATCTACAAACCATTCATTGTGCAGCAGAGCGAAAACTTTGATGGATAGTTCATTTGTGTTATTTTAAATGTCATTGGTCGACCTTAAAATGTCAACCTTTCACAAGGTTCACGTTTTAAAGATCATGGATCGTTCACACAATGTATTAACATTATGAAAACAAACAAGCAATTTTACCAATTTTTTCTCCATCAGTTCTAACTTTTTGAAAGTCTCTTTCTATAAATCATAAGAACAATGAACTCCATGACTAAAAACAAAAGCAACAAGTAGAAATATTGACACATAGAAAAATATGGACTGAGGTAAGTCAAACTACCAGAAGACAAGTCCTTAAAAATGGCCACAGAAAAATAGCTAATCAAGTAAAGAGCAGACATTACACCCGTCTTATTTTTAATCTTTAAGTGAAACAGTTCCTAAGCAAACGACGACGCAGTTATATTTTTCCAAATCATCATCGTCAAAGCAAACACGCAAGATGTATTGCGAAACTGCTTGAGAAAGGTCAGCTCCATTTTATTGGCCCCAATTGCTATAGTTTCATCATCTTCTTCTCTAGTCTAAATTTATATTTCTCATTCAATATCCGTTTCCCTAACCATTTATCTCCAATAATAGTGCTTCTTCCTTAATACTTTTCCACCAACATACACACACACGCCCTCATTGGCGCCATGTCGTGGTGAACATTAAATGTCGCTTTGTTATGGAAATATTCCATGTCCCTTCACATCACTTACACATGATGTAGATTGCGTCATTTCCCACGCTGCCTTCAATTATTTTTGCATGTGCACACGACGTGTTTAGATGAATTTAATTGAATCGCATCTTTTTTCCCATCGAACAGCAAAAAAAGGATAGCGATTGAATTAAAGCTACGACGAGTAGCTATACAAGTTTGGAAATGGTAGGCGAATGATGGAGCGCAAGACTTAAGTCTCAAGCGTATGAAAACTTTCAATGAAAAGTGCGACCCCAATTGATTGTCTTCCTCATGATCATGATGATGAAGGCGTTTTATCAAATAATTTTTCTTTTTATTGAAATAAGTGTGCAGTCCATGATCCTATTTAAAAGTGAAACATCAGAGAGCAACACAGGCGGGCGTGAAAAAATTGTATGTATCAAATATGATTCACGAGACAATATGACGTTTGGTTTGAATTGGGACGTTAAACATTTTGATTCAATAATTTGATTCATTGATGTAATGAACAGAATTCATGAATCAAATATAATTAATTAATTAGTAATACTTTGAATTGGGTTTCTAGTGTTCAAGAGCTTTAAAAAACCATAGTTTTAGTTTGGCCATGAAACAAAATCAAGAGTCCGATTAACTTCGAAATCTGAATCCAAACTCTACCTTGCTAAACATTTGGCGCTCCTCCGACACTTAAGGATTTAGCACCTGACAAATCCATTTCAAGGATCGATTAATAACTAGAAGACTGAATCGACACTAGCCCTCACGAATCCCCTTTTTTTGCGTTTCCGCCACTGAATAAAACATGTCATTAAGGTTTTTCAAACATTTAAATTTGAATCGTCTGTCGTCTCTTGGCTCGTCATTCAGACAGCGCAAACTCTACAATTCGTCGATTAATATTGAAAGAAATTGTAAAAATTCATTGTAAAAAATTAATTTACAATTTATTGATGTGAACTGTCAATTTATTACCGACTTCCCAAGTCTGCAGGAATGACAGAAGTTTCGACGTATGTTCCAGTGCCAATCTGAAAGTCGAAATGAATAATTAATATTCCACGATATTTTCTTCTGACGTCCACTGGGGAATCTTCTCTCTCATTTATCGTGACTTTTACAACAATTTTCTATCGATGCAATACGAAGCATGCATCAATTTAACATCATATAGCAATTTAATTGCCAAGAAAATTTATGATTCAGAATTATCATCAGTGAAAAACTACGTCAGCGAGAAACTACGAGAATCTCGAAGGAGCACGTTTCTTGAATAAACTTCCTGCTGGAGCGCAATGAGATTGAATTTTTATTTGCATAAAATTACAAATTTACGAAAACGCGCCTAGAAGGGGGGAACAAAATTAGACAGACACACGTTTGGTGAACCGAAATGGGGTCATCGCCTTCCTTCTTTTGTATGTTTTTGTTAGTTAGCGGTGGCGGCTGTTTGGAGTTAGCTAACGAAATATAATACTTTTTATTCACTTAATTATCTTCCTTTGCTTTATTTCTTGTGGCTCTTTGAAAAAGAATATACATATGGAAAAAACCCAATGGAATTCTTGGCAATACCAGGCGAAGACAAACCAACGGTCTGCACATGAAGACGAAAAAGAAGACAGCAAAAAGAAGAAGAAACATAAAAAAACAACGACAAGGGTCAATAGAAACTATGGGCCGAAGGCCTGGTCTGGATTTTTGATACGATTTTTGTCTGGGTTGTCTGGGCCCCCCCCCCACCCCCCCCCCCCCCCCCCCCCCCGCCCCCCCCACCCCCCCCCCCCCCCCCCCCCCCCCCCCCCCCCCCCCCCCCCCCCCCCCCCCCCCCCCCCCCCCCCCCCCCCCCCCCCCCCCCCACCCCCCCCCCCACCCCCCCCCCCCCCCCACCCCCCCCCCCCCCCCCCCCCCCCCCCCCCCCCCCCCACCCCCCCCCCCCCCCCCCCCCCCCCCCCCCCCCCCACCCCCCCCCCCCCCCCCCCCCACCCCCCCCCCCCCCCCCCCCCCCCCCCCCCCCCCCCCCCCCCCCCCCCCCCCCCCCCCACCCCCCCCCCCCCCCCCCCCCCCCCCCCCCCCCCCCCCCCCCCCCCCCCCCCCCCCACCCCCCCCCCCCCCCCCCCCCCCCCCCCCCCCCCCCGCCCCCCCCCCCCCCCCCCCCCCCCCCCACCCCCCCCCCCCCCACCCCCCCCCCCCCCACCCCCCCCCCCCCCCCCCCCCCCCCCCCCCCCCCCCCCCCCCCCCCCCCCCCCCCCCCCCCCCCCCCCCCCCCCCCCCCCCCCCCCCCCCCCCCCCCCCCCCCCCACCCCCCCCCCCCCCCCCCCCCCCCCCCCCCCCCCCCCCCCCCCCCCCCCCCCCCCCCCCCCCCCCCCCCACCCCCCCCCCCCCCCCCCCCCCCCCCCCCCCCCCCCCCCCCCCCCCCCCCCCCCCCCCCCCCCCCCCCCTCCCCCCCCCCCCCCCCCAGCAACTGGTGTTTTGCTTTGCTTCCAAAAGAACCAATAACAACTGGAAGGAATGAAATCAAATCTGCACAATTCCAGGTAAAATTTTGTGTGTGTCTTGTCTGACGGCACGTATAGACGATGGCGCGCCATTAAATTCAAAAGGACATGCCTTCAAACAAAATGTTCACAGAAAAAAAATTAGAGAGAAATTCAAGGTTTTCGATTTTATGAAAAGTGTACCTGGGTCTGGGACCTGGGATCGGGATCAAATATCTGAAATAAAGTCCTCTTTAAAAAGGATATTGACCTTTCTATGGATTTGAAAATGTGGTGTGGCATGGCATAGTTGCACGGTTTTTTTTTTTTATTTCATTCATGGGAACATGGAATATGCGAACGTGCGTTTGATGTTGTGCTGCTTGAGTGGAGCCATATACAAAGAGAAAAAAGAGGGCGCGTTTTTTAAAGAATTTTTTTTGTGATCAGAACTCGACTAATGCTAATAAAAAAAAATGTGGTGGAGGTTTTAAAATTCGATCGTTTTTATTTTTTAAACAAAGATTTCCAAACATATGAATCTTAACAGGGTGTCTCTGATGTTTAATATCAAGTAAAGCAACTTCGTGAAGATCACAAGAGAGTCAGACATTCGAGAATAAAACTGCACTCTCTCGCAAGCAGGTGTCCACCAGGTACTTAACTAGCTTTATGATTTATGAATTATTAAGTTTGGTAGCAAAATGGTCTTCTAAACCTTTTTGCAATTAAGAATGAACCTTAAACTAACAATAATAAAGCTTAGAATGAATAAATGAATACGTTTCTGTTGATACGATCTGTTCTGAGCTATCCGTGGAGAACAACTTCTGCTGCAGTTTGACAGGCCCTTGGATGACAAAGCGGCTACGATTCCGCATTGATCATGAGACACTATGCCCCTCCTCTGGTGGCACGGATAAGCAGAAACAATGTCCCTGGTGGTATGGATCGGCAGTTACAAACCACAAATTGAACGGATTGGCGGGTATAATGTATTTGGTTGTACGGATCCCCTGTGGTAAGTATCGGTACGAATAATGCTCCTGGTGGCAATGGAATAGTCCGGAATCCTTTACCACTGATAGAGGGAAGTTGCGATGATAAAATGGTCGAACTATTTCAGGCTTCCATTGACCAATATTATTAGAATGATACTATAGTATCATAGTAGTAGTTGTAGAGGCGCTTGCCCTTGTAGTACGATAGTACTACTCAACTTATAATATTTTCCGATGAGAGTCAGTGTGATTTGTATCAATAAAGTTCAAGCCAGTAAACAGTATATTATTGAAAAGTAACTCTCATTTGGGTACAGCAAATACGCAAAATACCATTCAAGGGTTTTTTATACCCTTTTATGCCATAGACACAGTGAGACTTTAGGAAAGAGGAAGGGGCAAAGAGTAGGTCGTGGTTGGCAGACAGAAATTAAAACAAAAATATAAGACAAACCGCTTTTCATAAATTCATAAGATGGTGCTACAATCTATTGCCGTATATACCTATATAAGGTGATTTACGCATGTTGTTCTGAAAAGCTAGACGCTAGAGCGTGTACGTTGGGTCGAGACAAGAAATAGAATAGACCTCCCATAAGATGTCTATTGTTACACCTTAAAAATTGGAACGTTCTGCTTGGTCTTGGATAGCCTATCCAAGTCGTTTTTTATGAACGACTTCGATAGCTCAATTTGGAAAGCTGTTCTGTCATATAGCCATCACCTCTACCAGAAATTGTTGTTTTGATTTTTTGGTTTGAGCTTTTGCTTTTATTTTTACATGCAAAACAAAAACAAAAGCTATACCCTATCCAAGTAAAAGTGAACGCGCCCATTGGCTTAGTTTTTACGTTATCAAAATATGACAGCTTCAAAAGTGAGAGCTGACTAAACTGAGAGCTATTGAAAATGTAACCTTTCAGTACCTAGATGTGTTAACAAAGAAAACTAAAAATGTGAATTAAGACCATCGTTCTAAGTTTAAACATGTTAACGTTTCTTTGGTTATAACAAGCTTTAATCGATTAAATGAACTCGTAAAGGTATGTAAGTTCAATGTACAATACTAAAATCTCTTTACCGTTTAATCCCCAAGCAACAATGTCGGTATGCTAATTTATTGATTGGAAAAAATCTTTAAATACCAGAAGACTGCATTGACACGCTTTTAACGAATGACAAATGGCGTAGTTCTAGTAATTGTTTTATGATGCTTGATTCGCGAACAAATGCAATGCAAATGAGCTGCCATCATGACAAAGGGAATTGCAAAAATTAGTTCGAACGTCACTTCCTGATATATTGAACATTATACAATTTCCACAATTAATCTCAAACTAGTTATTTTCTGTTTTATTTTGATTTTCATTTGATGTTCTATGAAACGTCCTTGTTACTTTGTATATGACTAGGGGGGTTGGATGTAAACAGATCGTTGTAAATATGTGTTTTCCTTGAAACAAAAATCATCAAGGTTAATTGTTTCGTTTTCAAAACAAAACAAATCGTAATTTTTTTATGTGACATAAAACTTTGTTTACCTTTGTGTTTTCTTTCTGATTTAATGATATAAGAGATAAACTTCCATGACATAAAAAGCTGTTCTTGCATTGATTTTTATGATCACATTTGTTGATAGTAAACCAAATAATTCGAAATTTCTCTTAAAAATAGTTAAAAAAATGGCGAGAAATCTTCAATAAATAGAGAAACAAAAAAACAATTACCTTCTTTCACTAAGATGACACGTAAAAGGTTAGAAAGTTTAAAAGAAAAACAAAACAGGAAAAAAAGTTATTTTGGAAGAAAATAACTTTGGCTGTGATTCTCGTTTAACAGAACTGAAAGTAAGGAAATGCTAAACATTCTAGCTTTATTCCAAAAACTCGTTAGGGCAGAAATGTTAGATAACTACTTCGATTTTATGGCTCCTTTGAATTCACCGATAAATATCTAACTAAAGTGCAATACAACACTAATTATAAATTTATCAATTCATTGCAAAAGCGGTTTGTTAGATCCTGATAAAAAAAAACTATTTATTCGTTCTATAAATTTTATAATTTCAAATTATTAATTGTTTTATTTAAGTTCATTGTTAAGGTTTTCTCAAAAATCGATTAAGTCAAACAAAAACAAACCATAAAATGAAATTCTTCATAAACCTTTTGTTTTGTAAACAAAGGAAAACCTCTGATAAGATTCGTTTAATGCCAATAAAATGTATGCAAACTCAATCAAACATTGTTTTGAAAAATTGTTTATTGCTAGTAACTCTTATCTCGCCCAACAAATTTCCGATCGTTGTCTTACGAATGTTTACATTGCGTCAAGATCTAAAAGGAATGTTTATAATTTTCTGATGTTTCATTTTCTTCACTTTGATAAGATCCCAAAAGAATGGCGCATATAATTTTTCAGCACACGAGCTGGCGCGTGGTCTTGAATCAGACTTTGAACCCTTTCGAATGGGAGTTTACTCATTAAGCGTGTTCTGTTTCCGTAATCAAACATTCATTATGTTGAAAGCGATTTCGAACTTGTTCAGATAGCAAATCTAACTACGATTTAAGAAAACCTTACAGTAAAGATCTCTAATTAAAGACATTACAGAAGCAGGCTTTTGCTCAAAGCATAAGACACAAGACATCAAGCATTCCACTGAAACTAATACTGATGGTGCTATTAAATTAATATTATTTACTCTTTATTTCTTTCTCCTCCGTATTTGTCTCAATTTTTTTTAGTAAATTTCAAGCATTATCTTTCCTTCAATGCTGTGTCACGTGAATTTTGGAGCTAGCAAAATTACTAAAATTGCTTTCGTGAGGTTAGGAATTAACAAATATGCGCAAGTGCGAGATGGCATTTTTGACAGTAAGGTTACAAGAATAATATTGTCGAACTGAAATTAATGCATAATTTTTAAAGCAGTCATTAAACTTTTTTTTTATTTCGCTGTTCAAGTCAAGAGATGTCGATAATACCAGCGTCACGCCTTTGTGTCTTAACAATTATAAAAAAAGAGAGAAATTAAAAGCATAAACAAGAGTCCAAAAAACAAATAGACTTTTGTTTACAGATGCAAGATGTCATCGAACTGTGTTCCTTGAAGTTTTTTTTTATTCAGCAATGTATTTTTTGTTTGAAATTATAAATTGTAAGGTTATCTTTGAAAACTTTATTTCTTTTATTTTTATTGAAGACACTTTTTTTTTCTACTAAGTTCTTATGACTTGAAAATCGTATAAAAAAAGAAAAATAAATAAAAGAATTGATTGGGAATGATTACATCCATAGAATTAAAGAAAAAAAAAAATTATTTACCTTCATCGGTTTCAGCTACCATCTACGAGGGTGAACCGTTAGTAGGTACTCCTCTTTATGCAATGATGGCACCAGTTTCACAAACGCAATTTAATATTGTGTAGGACGTTTCTATAGGAAATTCAGTCGAATGATCAAAAATTGGTTTAGCTAGTTTCA
Source organism: Sphaerophoria rueppellii (assembly GCA_920937365.1). Classification (NCBI taxonomy): domain Eukaryota; kingdom Metazoa; phylum Arthropoda; class Insecta; order Diptera; family Syrphidae; genus Sphaerophoria; species Sphaerophoria rueppellii. The sequence continues at coordinate 44,194,818 of CAKKXW010000003.1, read as the reverse complement.
ATTTAGGCGCACGTCTTGTTTGCAAATTGAAAGTGCTGGGACACTCAACATTTCTTAAAATAGGATGGACCATATCCTGCATGAAATTTTGGCCAAGAGGAATGTGTCGATGTTGGTGCGATAGGTGTTGCGTTTGCCAATTTAAGGCAATGATATTTGTCAACACTTCAAAGCAGTGTTTGGAGCTGTTTAAGGATTTTCTGTGTCTTTTGGTGACAGTCTACGAAAAAAGTATCCACTGGTGCACAGCAGAGACCAAGGAACAGTTAAAACAGTGCACTTCTGGCGATGAACGTAAGCCAAAGAGGCCGCAGACTATACCATTTGCTGGGATCCACAAGGTATGAAACACATTAACTACTCAGTGAAGGGTCGAACTGAACAAAGGACCGTACCGACCGAAGTCTTTAAAACTGAAAACCATATTTTTTGAAGTTGAATTTTCTCAGCAACTGCTCCTTCCATTTTTTAACTTTCTCATAGGTTTTGTATTTAAAATAATTATCTGCTTTCAATTGAAGGATTATAGATACAGTCATCCATTTTGATATTTTTTTTAATAAAAAAGTTTGAACGTTGACATTATGTGTCATTTTGTGGTCATTTAAAGGACCACCTCAATTTGTTGCAAGCATCGATTCTTTTGAAGTAATTTTCGATCACTTTTTGACACATATTGGACGGTATCTCAGTCATAACTTGGCGAATGTTATTGGTTTTTAAGTACTCAAGGGTTAAAGGTTTATCTACAAAAACACGGTCTTTCGCACAGCCCCATAAAAAAAAGTCCAGCTGTGTCAAATCGCATGATCTTTGTGGCCAGTTGATATCGCCTCGACGAGAAATTACGCGGCTAGGAAATGTCTCTTGCAATAAAGCCATATCCGCTCGAGTTGTGTGGCATGTAGCACCATCTAGTTGAAACCACATATTCTCCAACTCGTATTCTTCAATAGCAAGTAAAAAAAAGTCGGTTATCATATGATCAAAACGCTCCTAATTGACGGTGACAGTCGTTCCATTGTCGTTTTCGAAGAAGTAAGGTCCAATCACACCTCCTTCGGACCAAAGAGCACACCAAACAGTGGCTTTTTGTGGATGTAATGGGGTCACTTCAATTACTTGAGGATTCTCAGAACCCCAAATATGACAATCTTTTTTATTAAAATACCCACCGAGTGAGAAATGTGCCTTGTCGCTGAAGAAAATGTTGTTGTTGTTCAAGTATACCCATTCGACGTATTTCAACGTGCGTCGAAAATGATCAGCTGGCTTCAGTTGTTGTGCGATCTGGACTTTATTTTGGATGTACGTGTTGATCCAAATGTGAAATACGCCATAATGTTCCGTAAGACAGTCCTAATTCCTGAGAAAGACGAGGAATCGACACATTACGGTCTTCGGCAACACTTTCATTTGCAGCAGCGATATTTTGAGTGGTACAAGAGAAACGATGATGCACCAGGCCTTACAATATCTGTAACCAATCCAGTATCTCAAAACTTCATCACAACTTTGGCAATTGCTGGCGTTAGGTTAGGTTAGGTTAAAGTGGCTGTGGATACAGAATCCACACACTTAGGCCAAAAGAAAAGGCCCATTGTGATACCACATGAATCTAGAGAATTACTTCTTCCTAGTCGAACCATTTTGAGCTTTTTATAAAGCGAAGAAGATATTTGATATCCTTATTAGCTAGTTCACTAGAATTATCATAAAAGTACTCTCCCAGATGAAGTTTAGGTCTTAAGTGAAAGAGCAGGGCAAGTGCAGAGAAGGTGAAAGATTGTTTCCTCTTCTTTCTCGTCCATACAGCTCCTGTAGAAGTTATTTGAGGCTATACACCAAGTTGTGTTGCGTGTCTGCCTATAAGACAGTGTCCCGTAAGGACACCTATTAGGGAGCTAATATGAAGTCTTTGAAGCGCTTTAGGTCCAGTGAAGGCCAAAGGAGTTTTGTGGCTGCACACGTTGGTAAATTGAGCCACTTAGAGTTTGTTATTGTTTAGGATTAAAATAAATTATATGTTTTCTTTTGTTAATTCAAATTAACAAACTTCACAAAGTTAAATTGTCAAGTAAGATTTTCGCTAAGTCTAATACTGTGCTGTTGGTCAGCGGTGTGCTCGATGATGTTCTTGTTCTCAACGAACCATGATCCACTGTTATAAATCTAATGGACTTTCTGCAAAGATGAGTGGGTGCAGAAATTCATACACTCCTGCTCGCCTATCAAAATTCTTTCACTTTATATCAGATCGTAGAGCAGAGCACACCGTGGACCAGTAAGTAATTTGTGTAAAATATATAAATTTACTTTTTACTGTATATGTAATCATTCAAAATTAATTAAACTTAATTTTTATAACGTTGTTAGCCAGTGTTTTTTCATAAAATGTATCGTGTGTGAAACGGTGTGGTCTGGCTCTACTCTTTCTTGAATGATGAACGTGGTTCTCTTTAATATATATGTAGTTTTTTTTTTAATGTAAATGGTTTAAATGAAACCAGCTCAGTTATCTTTAAGGCTGTTTCTTTTAGCTAGAAGTTTACATGTAGCTATCGGTATACCTATCTTCTCCCTTTCAGGTGAAATAGGTATGACGGTTGCAATTTCCTGTGATGTCTCTGTGGCCCGGTACCCAACAGAGGAATTGCTGGCGTAATTGGATGATTATAGAAACCATAATCTCATTTTAAAGCACGATTTGTGGCTGTGGAAGATTCACCATTTTTGTAGTAGTTCTTAACAATTTTATGCGTTGTCTGCTAGTAAAGCGATCCATTTTCTTAAATGTCAGACTTTCAACTGAAAAAAAGAAAAGGTTTTAACAACTAAGTTTGACAGATTTCGAATTCCAGCCCTATACTTTTGAAACCGCAAAATGGATAACCCGTTATTTTAGTACCATACTTCAATTTGTGGTACATCTGCCTCTTCTAGTTCTTTGGGACCAAATTTGTTGGAAATATCGTGACTTAACTTTATTATCTGATGATGGAATTTGTTTTTCAATTTTTCATGCCTTATATTTAGTTTATTTACCCATTTAACATTTCATACCCCAAAATTTGCACTCTCTGAGAAGAGGTAAGGTTTTTAGGGGTTTTGGCAGAAAGTTAAGTAGACATACCCAAGTATACTTTTGACCCTTCTTATGATTGGCCAGTGTTGAAAAACACTGCAAGGCTATCAATTCTTCGAAAGTTATCAAGCGCTGCAGTAAAAATAAGTAAGAAAACCAAAATTCGATTTTTACCTGTTTAAAATTTTCCCAATTATCATAAAATGTTTGGATTTTTGTATGCACTCACTAATGATTTCTTTCCAGTGTTGTTCATCAGGCAAAAATGAGAAAATTTCATGTTTATTACGCATTTTTTGGAAAAAGTTGACATTGACAAAATTTTGCTCGTGCAAGAAACAGTACATTGTACATAAATACACAAGCCATTAGAGGAATGTTGTTATTTTATTGTGCAGCGATATTTATTTAATTTGAAAGTACTTCTCTTCACTGTCTCCTAAGTCTCAACCATTCATTTTTATCATCAAAACAAATTTCTTAAAGACACATTAAAAATTATTAAAATGAATCACACTGACGCAAGAAAGTTTAATATCTGCCAGATGTGGAACTCTTTTCAATTGATATTTGAAAAATACAAAAACCATTAGTTAAATAAAGATCATGCAGCAGAATTTAACTACAAAATTAGATCATTGCTGATTCTTTTCTCACAATTAATTCCAAGTGGTACCGATGGAAATATGGAATATACCAAGTCCTGAATAGTTTTTTTTTTAATCAATACCAAATTGAAAAAAAATATCAAAATAACATTATTAAGTTTTAATGGCCCACACCTCCGCCACCGCCTCGATGGTGTCAAAATGTACAAATTCAAACTTTTTATATTTTCAACATGATAGACACTTGGTCTTCCAGTTAGAGACACACGCTGTTAAAAATCAATTTTAGATCGAGCGAAACTGAAACGAACAAATTTTTGAAAAAACATACTATTTTTAGAAACCATTTCATTCAAACACAATAATTTATTTAATTTTACGACTTTGCAATTTTCCAAGAAATGATTTTTAATCTTCGTGTATCGTGTCTTTTGAGACGCTTTTTTTGCTGTCTGTATGTTTGATGATAGTCAAAGACAAACAGGCGAAATAGATTCTTTCGGAAAAGAGAAAATTGAGAAAAAAATCAACACTTCATCCGATGAATTATAGAGCATCTGGGGCGGGGGCGACTATCTCGCAATTAATTTGTCCGTAGATACTGTGAGTTTGGCATTGAGGCTGGGTAAACCGTGTCGCTGCCGCCGTTGTGTCTTTATAATGATCAGGCCACTTTTCACAGACCATTATTTGCATTGACGTATACTTTTCCAGAGAACATTTTAATAATCTCAGACAGACGAAAATCACCCGCTCTCCCCTCCCACCCCGCGAAAGGAAGAGAACATTGCTAAAGGCAAAACTTCCACCAGGAAGACCAATGGTTTCGTATTTCTTTTTTTTTTATTAATTCTTTTGCGAAAAATTTATTAAAAAGCGTGTACTGACAAAATTGACAAAATCAACGTCAACAATGACTATGACGCCTACGAAAGTCCAGCCAGTCGAACAGGGTATCAGTTTAAGGCGTAGATATATTATGCTTCAGCTAAATCTCGCATCAAGTGCCAGTGGCCGGACTCTTGGCCACTTGCAGTCGATATTGCACTTTTTCCGAAACAACAAAGTTTTTTCTTGTTTTTTTGTTTTCTTTGAGTAATTCGTTGGTTTTTTTGCTTACGTCAGCCAAGGTTCCGATGACCGCCAGACGTAAGTGTGCAATGGATCCAATGACCGCTCAGGCAGCAATGTATAGTTTGTGTGTGCTAGTAAGGTGGATACTATACAATTATAGGAATGGTTTAGATTTTGGCTGATGGCATCGGAGTCAGAGTGGTTCACAGTCCCACATGCATCGTATTTCACAAGGCTATGCTTAAAAATTAAACTGCACGATATGGACGGACGGACAGGCCATTGTCCATCCGTGCCATGTGTTCCACCCCTACCCGTCCCCTACACCGCATTGTCGAATGAAACTGTCAACTGGTGCAATTGTTGTAAGCGTGTGGGGCGTCAAATTGCGAAACTGAAGTTAGCGTCATTGGTCTCTGTAAGCTGGCTGAGTTAAGATGAGTTGCTTCCAATTAAGATTGGACGGACTGTTTCTAATAATAAAAAACAAAACAAAACTAAAGCAATAAAAAACGCCAGTTAAGGAGAAATTGTAATTAATAAAAATATTTCTTGGACCAATTCTCTCGTTTGTTATCTTTTTGTTTAAAAAAAAAAAACCCTATCAAAATTATTTAACTCGGGCAATAAGGAATTGTGAGCTTCTTGAACAAGATTGAGATGCTGTTCGATCATATTTTTTATGAGAGTAAATTTATCATTGGTGCGGTTGTAGGTTTTGTTTTGTTTGGTTTTATGTTTTGCGTGTCGGTCGGTCAACTAGCAACGTTCTATTTATGGACAAATCGCTAGATTGAATGTTAGATATAAATAAATTATTTGGTCATTCTAAATTATGTATGATGTTTTGGAGTGTCGCCTCTTGATGCAGAGTTTATAAAAGCGTTAATTTGGCAAATAAAAACGAAACCAAAGAAACCAAGGAAAGACAAATTGATATACATTCATACTCGAAGGTTCAAAATATAATTTATGGAAGTTAACGATCTTGAAAGTGCTTATTGTTTCTGAACTTTTCATGTATTTATTATTACATTTGAATTCTTTGATAAGGGGCTTTGAAGTGAGCTCGGTATTCATCAAAGACGGGGGTAATGGAATATTGCTACGATGATAAAAGCGCAGTAGGAGAAATGTAAAAAATTAGGCAAGAAATCTTTCATTTCGATCTGGTTTCAAAAGAATTAAGAAATGAGAAGTTAATTCAATTAAATTCGAGAAAAAAGCGAAATAGTTAAGTTTCCCATAATGGATGGAGTCAGCTAACGAAACAGGTATCAGGTATGTAGTGAGCACTTTTTTGATTTGGCTTTGGTAAGCACTGACTGACACGGATTTTTCTTAGTGTTAGAAACCAAAGACAAATGGTTACTACAAAAAGACATTAATTAAGAAAATAAGGACAAATTGTTGTCCTCAATTGCCACAGAATTAATGAAAATCTTTAGGAAAAGAAGGCTTATTTTTGCATGTGTTTATCCAAGAACTTATCAAAATAGGTTCGGTGTTTGGCATGATATTGCAGGTGGCCATGGCTTAAATGCGTAGTTGACTGCTAAGCCAAACGCTGCGGGTTCAAGTCCCAGCTTACAAGCCCCAGTAACCCTGTGCGATAATAATTGACAATAAAGATATACGTCTCATCCTCTCTGGATTCTGTAATGTGAGCCTTTTATAAATAATATGAGTACAATGGTTCTCTCTGTTGCATTAATGTCTTGCTCTCTCTTTTTTTTTTTATTTTTAATTCATTTTTATTCATTTCAACTTTAAAACTACTTACTACTAGACAAAGAATTCAAACTAGCTTACCAACCGGGCGCTCTAAGGAATTCATGATCAACTTATAATTAATGCCTTTCGGCCTATGAACTATTTTATTATATTTGTTTTATTGTTTCTTGTTAGAAAAGTTAAAAAACTAACATTATGTCATTAATAATTTTTTTGCTTACATGCTACTTAAAATTAGGTCCTTAAAAATAAAACATAAAATTAACTAAAACTACCTATTCTACCTAACAACTACTTATGAACTAGAACAACCACAGCAGCAAATCTCTATCATTTTTATTTCATTTTTTTTGTATATATATATATTTTGTTTTTTCTTTTTGTTTTTTTGTTTTTGTTTTTTGTTTTGGTTTTTTCCTTTTTTTTTCATTTCTTTATTTGTTTTTTTTTTATATTTGTTGTCCTTGTCAATGTATATGCCACCATGATTACTCTACTTAAACCTAAACCCAAAACCCATAAACTAAAAGAAGTATGTAAGACGGCCAAGGCTCAAAACCCCACCGCAACTACTAATTATCCAGTGCTGACTGAAGCCACCAGAACTGGTTCTCCTGCTTCACCCTATCGATTCGGTCCCGTTCGGAAACAGCCCTACTGAACCGAAGGAGCTCTGCTCCGTCTTGTGCGAAGACGTCTCGACTGTAAAGGAGCCGCCGATCGACGGTTCTTCGCCTTACGTGGTAGATTAGCGACACCGCCAATCTGTCATGTATGAGACCGCATCTATCTTAATAGAAGAATGCCTCTGGTGGAATGAAGCCGCTCAAGCGTGCACTATCAAAATATTCATCATTCGGATTGAATGCCCCAATGATCAAATTATTCATCGAAGTCATAGCTTTCGCAATGTGACCTCGACGAAATTGTCAATTCTGTTGATCCGAGCCTCGTTGTATAGAACCTCGTTAGAAAAGTAATGTACATAAGAAGATTCCGGTGTCCGATACAGACCGAGACAGCGCCGAAGACACTGCCTCTCGAACACCCGAATCTTCTCCATTTGAGATGGTGCAATGTTGAACCACACTGGACAGCCATAAACAATCATTGGCCGTATGAGGGCCATGTAGGAAATGACCTTCACTCTGGGGTCAAGCCAACTGCTGTAAAACAGTCGTTTCGTCAGAGCGAAGGCTCCTCTGGCCTTAGTCAAAGCATCATCTATATGTCTGTCGAAATACAGATACTGGTCCAACCAAATACCGAGGTACTTCACTTCAATTTTGCTCGTTAAGCGCTGTCCGTGAGGACCAATGACCATCTTACGTCAATTCTTGCGCGTATCCCTCGTGGTTCCAGCTAACGAGGTCCGGAACAGAATTGTTTCACATTTCTGGACATTTATTTTCCAGTCATCACAATATCGCTGTATCTTCTTGAGGCCATGTTGCAAGAGAATTCTAATGACTTCGACCTTTGGGGCAGTTCTGTACGCAATCAGATCGTCGGCATACGCAATTGCCTGGATAAGGCTATCTATCAGATCGCTGGTGTAAATGCTGAAGAGGATCGGCGAATTAACTGCTCCCTGTTTTTAATTTCAAAGGTGGTGGTAGAAGGTACATTGCCGCTTTTGACAACAAACTTTCTACCATTGAGCATATCATAAAGCATATACAATAATGGTTTACTGATGCCTAGTCTGGTGAGTTTTAGGCACAAGCCTTCTAACTATATGGTGTCGAAGGCCTTCTCTACCACAACAGCACCCGTGTATTGTTTCTTGGACTTATTCCATGGACTTATTATTGGATATCAGAAACTAGCTTAGACGCGGCATGAATGGTGTCATGTCCCGCCTTGAAACCAAATTGGTTATCCGGAATTATTTTGCTATCCGCAGCCCACTCATTCAGAGCCCTATTGATTACCTTTTCGAATACCTTGCTGATGCTTGGTAGAAGACTTACCGACCGAAGATTTTACGGGTTGGAGTTGCCCTTTCCCTTTTTCGGGAGAGGATGAACCACGGCTGTCTTCCAACGCTCTGGATAATATGCATTATTCAGCGCGTTGTTGAACAAAGTGGTGTAGATTTCTATTGCCTCAATCGGTAAGTGTCTTAGTACAATTATTTTCCGAAGGAAAACCTAATTTTTCCAATACTCTAAGTTTGAAGTTTAAAGTCAATCGGACCAGTAGTTAAGGCTGTAGGTGCGTTTACAGACAGACAGACAGACAGACAGACGGACGGAATCGCTGGACCCACTTTTTTTGACTTCTCTATCATGGTAATGTCATACCTCATCAAAATCTCAACGTTTTTTTGTACGAATTCAATACTTGCCATATATTCTATAGGTATGTGGCAAGTAAAAAAATTAATGTATTTTTGCCATACTTACTAATTAAAAATTATTGTCTAAGAACTGATGGCTCTTTTATTTTGCTTACTTTTGACTTACTTAAATGGGTTATTTGTTCATTTCCGGTTTATGAAGTTTTGAACCACATTTAATCTCACTTGTCCATTTGGTTTTTCCGAAAATAAAGAAACTTACTTTTCCTACTTTTTCTTTTAAATCTTGGAGTTCTTAGGAATGGAACAAAATAAACGCTGTTATTGACTTTGCCAACCGCCGGTCGCCGCCGTGGTGGTAGTGTCGAAAATGAAAATATATAAAACTGAAAAAATGTTAAGCCTGGCTTCAATTCCAAAACATAAAGAGTAAGCAATAATGAAAAATTTAAATAATCATTTTAATTAAATTGAAAATCTCCAGAATAGGGATTCGAAAGCAAAACTTTTGCCGACCCCATGCGTTGACTTTTACATATAGTTACATTGAAGGTTTGAACGTCATGAACTGCAGTTGTAACTCATGTCTTTTTTTTTTTTTTTTGTTCTTTAACGACTTCTTTACCCTTGGACTTCAGACCCTTGGGGGCTGTCGAACCAAATTCATTCAGCTACCGGAGTTTCTCAAGTGAGTCACTTTGGACCTCTTATCTTTATTTCAACAGTTATTTATAAAAAAATTAAATGATCATAGATATTGGGGTGCTGAAGTTCCAACGCAAAACCCAAAACATTTTTGTAGGTACTGTAAATATGTAAGCTTTTAATTCTTTGTCATGAGAGAATTCAGAGTCACGAACGTTTAGCTCAACCAGTGAATCCTTATGTTGCTCTTTTTCCAATTTGAATCGCAAAATTGTGGTCAAGCCATATCGAACACATTTTCCCTCTAATATTCCTTATAAGCTTTTGTACGAAACGTTATAAACTCGTATCTCATTGGCTTTTAATTTCATAGACACTGAAGCGCAAACAATCCACATTAAATTGATTGCAATGCAACACTTTATTCAACTGTAAGTATCTTAAATGTCTCTTCCGTTTTCAACCCAACCAACCATATGGGCATCGAACCGACAACAGTCAGACACAATTTTATTAATTCAATATAAGCTACGATCAAATGAATTTCTTCATTTTTCCTTTAGTCATTCGCAGTGCAGTATTTTGGCGACCATATGACTATTAGGTCTTAACTTTCATTTTCATTTTTTTTTTCGTTTTTATTTTTTTTTTAAATTAATATAAACATCTACTGCAAGTCAGCCTACTACGAATAAAAGACCGACCAAGGGAAAACCATACAAAAACAAAATCGCTCTCCTTTAAAAAGCGCTTCAATTTATCGTCTATTGAACCGCGCCGCAAATCAACTCGCTTGCTGGCTCTGGTTGTTCGGTGTTCATTGATCTTGCCAGCGAACCCCATCAACCTGAAAATAGACAAACAAAACAGGTGTTAAGGCCACCATAACAGACGACCCGACATCCATGTATCAGACAGTGAATGTTCAGATATCGCCCTCTCTTAATTTGTATTATTGAATTTATGAATCCCACAAGGGTGAGGGTGTACGTTGTTCGGTCGATTTATTGCCCTGATGAGATCTGTCCCCTTTCAGCTCTATCAGACTATCACACACGGAACTCATTTTAAACGACCCTGTGTCTCGGCTGAAAATAGCACCAATCCGACAGTGAGTCGCAATTGAAAAAAATGCTAATTTTAAAATCAAGAATGCACGCCAAAAATAATAATTGATTTTGCATCCAAGGGGTCAAGCCTAAGCTACCGTTGGATGCAGATGCAATGAAATGTATTCGCCAACACCAGAACTTTACAGAAAATGTTTGGGGTGTGAGAATTTGGTTGGCTTTCAAAATTTTGTTTGCTTTACATAATGAAAGACAGACTGATAGACGGCGCGCCAAAATGAATATAAAATAGTTGTTATGTGACCACCACAAGACTCAAGTCGCTTTAAACATTTGTTCTTGGAGGGAAGACGTAATTGTCTTTAGGGTAATAAAGAATTTCGACGCAATTTATAAAACATGCGTTCTAGTTGACTTCGATTGGGAATCAATTCAAACAAAAACATTGACACTTTGAGATTGGCATTTTTGTAGTTTCATTTATTTGTTTCTTTGAATTATGTAGTGTACAAACACAAATAGAAAATGTCACGCGCCAAATGGTCACAAGCCAAATGAATAGTGGGACTTTTAGAAGGATAAAAATCAAAAATTTTTATTATTTATCTAAGCAAATTATATAAGTAATCTAGTGCACCATTTAAATTCCAAGAAAACAGATAGGCCCTCTTGTGCCCAGAGCGAAAGTTCATTCAACAAAAACGTTAATTTATTTTAAGTCTATTTTTCTGCTAGAAGATAAGCAACTTCAAAGCAATATTTTCTTCTCGGAAGTTCAAGCCACAGCTAAATACTAATTTAGGAAATAACGGGCTATTCATTTTGGGGTTTCAAAACGGATTGCTTAAAAATTAAAATTGATAAAACCTACTACAAAAATGGTGATTCTGCCACAGCCACATGTCGTGCTTTAAGAGGAGATTATGGTCCAACAACGAGAGAAATTTGCAAAATTGTGAAGAAATTTGAAGAGACTGGATTGGTTACAGATATTGTAAGGCCTGTGCATCATCTTTCGCCCGTGCCACTGAAAATACCGCCCATTTCTCGTCATTCTTAGGTATTAGGAATGTCACTCGGCACTTTATGGCGTATCTACACCTGCATCGATATAAAGTATAGCGCACAAGACAATTGAAGCCAGCTGACCATTCGCAACGTCGTAGATACGTCAAATGGGTGCTTGAACAACAGGCGGTAGACGGTGATTTTACGAACAAAATTTTCTTTAGCGACGACTTACATTTCACTTTCGGTGGGTATGAACGAAATTTTCATATTTGGGGTTCTGAGGATCCTCAAGTAATTGAAGACATCCATTCACATTCACAAAAAGTCACCTTTTTGCGTTCTTGGTCCAGAGAGGTGTTATTGGACCTTACTTCTTCGAAAACGACGATGGCACGACTGTCACCGTCAAATTGGAGCGTTAAGATCATATGATAACCGGCTTTTTTTTGCCAGCTATGGAAGTTTCAACAAGACGAATCCACATGCCACACAACTCGAGCGAATATGGCTTTAATGCAAGAGACATTTCCTGGCCGCGTAAAATCTCGTCGTGGCGACATCAACTGGCTGCCAAGCTCATGCGATTTGACACCGTTGGATTTTTGTTTGTGGGGCTACGTGAAATACCGTGTGTGAAGATAAACTTTCAACTCTTGAGCACTTCAAAATCAACATTTGTCATGTCATGGCCCAATATGTGTCAAAAAGTGATTGAAAATTACCTCAAAAGAATCAATGCCTGCAAAAATTCGCGTGGTGATCTACTGTATTCATACAAAGAAAATGATAATTAGATCCTGCGGGTTTGATCTGAACTTTCTAATAAGCTTTGTATGTAAAGGGCAGCGTTTTCTTGACGCATTGAAAAATTGAAATGATAAAACTGAATTATAATGAATGGATGTTCTCTAGTAGCAGCAATGAGCAACAAGTTGAGTATTCAACGTTTGGTGGCCAAGTTCGAGCTCAAAAAACAATCAGTCAACACTAGTATTTCTTAGAATTTTGCTTAGTTATTTAGGCTTGCAACCATGCAAAATCTAACTGATTTGGGAATTTTTTGGAAGTTGATCGGAGTTTTGTTCGAAAAATCATCTTTAGCGATGAGGCCCAATGAGGCAAAATTGACGGATTCGGGACCACACCATATCATACACTTAGCACGTCTCGGTAATCGCTGTGAGATAAACATTATTCCTTACATATTTGAATTGCAGTTTTATGACTAGGTTTCTTTTCACGCAGAAACCAAACGATCTCTTCTATTTCACGATATGGAAACATTGAATTAAAACATACAATGTTTAGATGGACAGGACATTTGACAAGGAAAGTGAACAAATTAGCATTTCTTGTTCTCGTACACTACCGATAACCAACCTTGATATTTCATTATTTTCTTACATCACGCATCGTGCTCTTTGTCCATGGTCTATTTCTAAACTGAAGCAAATGCCAATTGTGTGTATACAAGCAAGATGTAACGAACATTTATTTTTATATATTTAGCACTTTTGCTTGACAATTTAAAATGCTTTCTTTATTTTCTGAGCACATTTAATGATGATTATTATTTAAAATGAGCGTGCTTAAAATGCGATTAGCAATACAAAAATAAAAAAAATAAAATAAAATTATTTAAAATTGCATTCAAATGCTGCGTTTAAGGAATTATTTTAAATCGAAAAAATGTCATTGAAACTGTTGATGTTTATATTTGAATAATTATCTTTTCTTTATGAACGTCACTTAAATTCGAGAAAATCAAAAAATCAAAACAAAACAAACTATACCCAAATTTTGTGTACGAAATGGAAATTTTTATTTGAGATTTCTAGAATCAAATGGAATGTGGCTTAGACATTTTTTTCTTACATATAAATATCTTAAACTTGTTTTGAAGATCAAGCAATCAAGCGTCACAGTTACCTATTAGTTATTTATTTAAATGTTATTTTGCCTAGTGGTTTTTAATGTTTTTCGTATGAAAGTTATTTTTCTAAAAAAAACATACAATCAGAAATATTTTTGGATTACTCGAATGACGTTGTTTTTAAAACGAATTTGAATAGTAGACTTTTGGAATGTCAAAATTTGAAAGTTTAAGTGGAGATCATTAATGAAGTTTTGACGGTGGTGGGTACACATGGATTTAATTTAATTTTCACTACCGGATAGGAAAACGGCGATGATATGTGTCAATGGAACATAGTCCACTTAAAAAATATTAAACTTGTCCTGTTATTTTGCTCTTCTCTAAGTTCAAAAACGCTTTATGTTTTAATTAAATGACATGAGTTCAAAAAACTACTTTTAAACTCATCCTTGAGAATTCATGTTTTTTTTCTTTTGGTTTCTCATCACGCGATTCGCAAAACACACCCATGACAAAAAATAAAAAATTGAACTATCTTACTTCCCCAAACAATTTTGATGTTGTTTTTTTTTTATTTTCTCAATTAAAATTCACGCAGTGTACGATTAAACGCCAGCCTAATTGTTTACTTCCGCTTTTTTGTTTTGCGATCTAAATTTAACAATAATAACAATAAACTACAGAAAAATCACCACAGGCGGGCCCATGCATTTACCTTCTTTCCTTCCTTTGTTTTTGATTGCTTCTCCTTACCTGGGGCGCGATGTTCTGTTACCTTGGTGCTTAAGTGTTATTTTAAGCCGCGTGTAAGGGATACAATAACATTTTGGTATCAACAAATGCGTCCATATCAATGAACTCAGATACGCAAAATACATATCTGTGAATATTTTAATTCAGGTTATCGATTGTTCTGTCTTGTTGTACAATTTCGAGTGGGTTTCATTGTCAAAGCCCGTAAGGAGGCATTAAGTCTGAAAAGAATGAATGCTTTCTTTACCAATAAACAGTTGGATATGACAATTAATATCAATAATCAAAACCAATTCATCATTTTTTGTAGTATGAAACGCGAAGCGCCGAGGGACCTCTAAGCTTTCGAGAGTCATATTTTCATGCCGGTTTTCTTATTCAATTATTGTTAAAATTACATCCCTTTTTCGAACAACATATTAACATTTAGTCAATAGATCAGTGGAATTTTTATTTTTTTTTTCTAAAAAAACTGTTTCAATTTCAATTTTGAGGACACTGTGGCGTATACGTACTATTTATTTATTTTATTTTAATTTAAGCAGATTTATCTCTTTCATTATACTAACTAAGTGGGTGATAAACTGTGTTGTCTAGTTGAGTTAAGACAGCCAAGGATATATTGGAAAATAAAAATAACAAAAATATTATTCAATATTAAATAAAAGAATTCAAAAAGAATACCTTCCAAATGCGCATTGTGGATGTTTGGAAATTTCTTACAAAAATAAATTTTACTTCTGTTGAGGTGATATGGCTATTTTTCACAAACAATTTCAGACATTGAGGTTTGTTTCGAAGTTGAACAAACACAGATTTTTCATTTTATATGTTTTGGTTAAATTAAAAAATTATTCATTTTACTAATCGATTCAATCAATACTAAATAAAACTTGGGTAAGAAATATTTTGCATTTGTTCAAAGTTCTATAAAAACTATTATGGAAGGTAATTTCACGTGTTAGAATGTGCTTATTATTTTAAGACACTTTTTTCAAATGTTTAATTAAACTAATGAGGTATGTAAGAATGTCTTTATATGTCATGCTTTATATAAATAAATAATGTGACGGATGGTACAGCTTTGAGAGATTTAAAATTCAACTCGTTAATTTACATCATTGGAGACAAGAGAGTATCAAAGGCACATTTTTTCTATTAACATCAAATTCATTTTTGTTGGAGAAACCCCAAAACCAATCCAATTCTCTAATTATCGGGAAACATACTGTTGAAAATACAGCATAACTCTTAAAAAATTCTTTGATGTCGGAACCCGACCCCTTAGTCGATGAGCTCACTTCCTGTCTCCTTACTACAGTGAAGATAAGAAATAAATCGCTTTCTGAACTAAAAACACTAAGAAAAATTTACACGACTGGGTCTACGAACTTACGCCTGTATTACAAAATATAACATATAAAATTAAAAAAGTGTAATTAAAATTAATAAATAAACATTTAAATGGAAAAAAGTACCTCTTAAAAACATTTAATTTTAAGAAAATTAATGCCACAAAATATCTTGAGTAGTTGTTGAATTTTTAATTTCTGGAGCGTTTTTTTAATTAATTTTTTATGTATAAAATTTCTCAAAAGTGTCTTTAAATTAATGTGGGTATGCAGTATTCAAGAGAATTTCAAAACACGTCCAATATATTTTAGTTTGAATTTTTAATATTGATCCGTTTCTGAGATACAGAATTTTGAAAAAAAAAAATGAAATAATTTTTTTAGAAAACCAAACAAAATTTTGATATTGTTTTGAAAACAAAATATTATTTGGGCATTAAAATATGCACCCCCCCCCCCTCAAAATGTCGAAAGTAATAAATTGTAGGAAATTATTTAACTTTGCAAAAAGGTCTAGATTTCCCAAGGATTTTGATTTTTGTATGAAATCCCTCAGAAAGTGTAAAACAGAATTGAGAAAAACTAAGAGATTTTCATTGAGATCATTCTGTAGCTCAAAAGAAGAATGATTGGAGGCATCAAGTTTGAGAAAAATTCTTTCAGCAAACACAAGCATGCCCAGCTGTCTTAAGAACTTAAGAATTGGTGTATGTTCCATCTGAGTTTTTAAGACAGTTGGGCATGCTTGGGTTTGCTCCCAATTAACATAACAAACCTTTCCAGGGGCGTTCAATCTCAAGGTCAAGTGACATCAAAAAAAAACTGACATGTCTCTGACACAACTTTGTCTACTATTGGGATGATTTTTAAAAATTCTCTAGATCTGGATCCTTATACCTCAACGGTCGATCTAGAGAAGTAAACGTAGTATTCATATCCAAAACGGGCAAATGTTCACTTGTCAAAGAAAAACATCTTTGACACATAAACCTATCAGCATTCATTCTTAAAACACTGGAACGATTGAAAGATATCGTAATAGTTGAAAAAAAAGACTATCTTCTGAGCATATTTACTGTCTAGAGAAACCTGTATAAGCAACCCTACATATCCTAGTAAGAACTGTAGAGCACACCCTAAAAATGGTTGCCATTCTAGACATTGAAGGCGCTTGTAACAATGTTGATATATCTGCTATTACTTCTGCTATGACGGATGTGAAATTTGAAAAATCACGCTGTGTATTGATTAATCTTAACTGAAAAGCAGGATCAACTCAAAATTGGGTGATTTTTCTACTAATGTCTGCCAGCAAGGGCACTCTGAAAAAGTTCTGTTTTATGCCTATAGGTCTGATATTAGACATAAAATTAAGCTGGAAACCAAATATTAAAAAAAAAGAGTTAGCACAGCAACAGTTGCTCTTTTCTCTTAGAAAAAAGACATAGGAAGCAAATAGGATATTCAAACCCGTATATTTAATTGGCTATATACTATAAACATCGGTCATCCGACCAATACGCACGTATGGTGGACTGCACTGCACAAATCTGCAGACTGTAGGTTGACAAAATTAGCACAGTCTAGCACACACCCTGTCTTTGCATAAGTGGGGGCCCTCAGCGGTAATAGACATTCTCCTCTATTTGACATCCCTTGATATCTTCAGCAAAGAAGTGCCTGCGATTACAGTTGTAAAAATCAAAGCCTTCTCTTAATGGGCCAACAATAATGTTGGTAATTTTCTCTAAAGTACATAGACTATATCATTCGTAAATCCCAATTTTCCAAAACTTCCAGGTCTCTAATCCCTCCAGATTTGATTGGGAAGGCAAGATAAAATCCTGGAAGACCAGAGTATTCATTTTTATACAGAAGACGAATGATGGTATTGGTAGTGGCATGTATTCAGAAAAGCTTAATTAAAGATTCTCATTCCGCCTTCCAAATCAGCGTAGCGTCCTTCCAGCGGAAATTTCAGCGATTAAAAAAGTTCTTTCTTGAAGGCTAAGAGAAAAACTGATATAAACTTCTGACATCATCATCTGCTTTAACAGTCAGACTGCAATAAAATCTTTCGACGGTGTCTCGACTTACTCTTAAACGGCCCTTCACTGTCAATTTAACATTTATTTCTGTTCGGTGCCACAGTTCATGACAGGAAATTGTAGAACTGATGAACTTGCTAGAAATCTAATCGGAACACCTATCTTACCTGAAAGGGATCGCTCAATGTAATAGAATCTGCCTTAACTAGGTTTTAGGTGTTATAATTAACCCATATGCGCAGCCACCAAACTTATATAGCCGTCATTTAACTATAAGCACAAATCTTGTAGTTCTCAGAAGACAGATACACAAAACGGCGTGGTTAAACCTCAAACGACTACTACAGGAACTATATGAACAAAGAAAAGGAGGAAGCAGTCTCTCACGTTCTCTGTACACGCCCTGCTCTTTTCCTAAAACGCAAACTTCACTTGGTGGAATATTAGTTGTGTTCACTGAGGTTTTGTCTAGATCAAAACAGCACAGGACAGCACAGTTTCGTGAGAAACGTCAGATCAAGTTAGAACAGTCAGTTAAACGTGAGTTGTAAAAAAAAACAAAACAAATTGCAAATTGTGTGAATTTTTCGTTTCTCGCTTAATTTTTTTCATTTTTTGTGTGAAAAATATTATTACAAATTATTTAAATGGAAAATCAAGTGATTGCTAAGACAATACTAAATGAAACTGTTAGTGGTTCAGACACCCATAGTGATTTTTCGTCGGATTCCTCTTCAGATGATTGGAATGAAAGTGTGTTGAATGTTATTACCTTTTATTTGATGAAATGTAAAAGAATTTGATGCATTTTTTTTTTCAATGTATTTTATTATCTAAAAAAACAAATTAAACAAATTGGCAAAATAACTTTATTTTATTTTTTTCAAATCACGAAAAAAAACACAAAGCACAGCCAAATCAAAACGTAAACAAAAAAAATGACTTTGATTTTGACATTTCTCACGAGTCTGTTCTAACCTGATCTAACTCAAAAGCAAGAACAGAAAATCCTGTTCTAAACTGTTCTAGGTTTGTCAATGAACAGGAAAGTAGAACAGTTCAGCACAGAAAAAACCTCAATGAACAGCAAAAAGCTGTACTTTTCTGTCTAGAACAGTCCAGCACAGCGTCAGTGAACACAACTATTGGTATGATAATCCTTGGTAGCTGGCTAAAAAAGACATTAAATGTCACCTTCTTCATATGAAAAACTCTAAATATTTCAAATATTATGAAGTAATATATTTATTTCATGTGGTAAAGGATCCGCCACTAACGTTTTTTTGCTTGTTTCGTGAATGTTAACACTTAGCTCTGATTTGACAGAAAACTAGTTATATCCTTCCCCTGAACGGGTTGTGTATACGCTTGAAATATTGCGTTATTACTTTGAAAATCATGGTAGTTTTGCAGAATGTGTGCGAAAATTGCGTACGGATTTTGGAAAAAAGAGAAGCACCGTCAGCTCCGTATGTTCGTTATCTTGTGAAAAAAAGTGAAAGTAACTAGCATTCTCATCGATAAACCAAAGCGTGAAAAGCCAGTGCGTACACCCGAGAATATTGCTGCTGTGCAGAAAGTGTGCGTGAAGCGCCATCAACATCAATTCACCGTCGTTCTCAACAATTGAAGATTTCGGAGACATCATTAAGACCAATTTTCCATAAAGACCTTGGTATGACGCCATACAAAGACCAATTGGTTCAGGAGTTGAATCCAACTGACCATCCAATGCGCTTTCGCTTCGCTAAGCAGGCCGATCGAGAGAAGAAGATGTCAATTTAGCTCATTTTGATTTTGGCGGGTATGTAAACAAGCAAAATTGTCGCATTTGGGCCACAGAAAGCCCAAACGCATACATTGAAAAGCCGATACACCCATAACGAGTCACTGCTTGGTGCGGATTTTTGTCCAGAGGCATAATTGGGCCAATTTTCTTCGAAAATGAGCAAGGAGTGTCCGTTACAGTCAATGGCGATCGTTATCGGGCCGTGTTGAAAGATTTTTTGTTCACAAAAATTGAAGAGGATGATATTGGCAGCATTTAGTTTCAACAGGACGACGCTACGTGCCACAAAGCCGAAGCTACGCTCGATGTTTTGTGCTCGGTTTTTGAAGATCGCACTATCAGCAGCAGAGCCGATGTCGTTTGGCACCTCTAAGCTCCGATTTGATACTGTTGGACTATAACTTGTGGGGTGACGTTAAAGACAAGTGTTACGCCGATAAAAAATAGACAATTGACGCTTTAAAGGACAATATTCGTAAAACCATTGGTGAAATACAGCTGCATACAATCGATAATGTACTTAAAAATTGGACCGATCGTATAGGCTACTGCATGGCCAGCCGAGGCAGCTATTTGAATGAAATTATTTTCCTTTATTTACCGGAAAGATTGTATTTTCAAAAAAAAAAAAAAAAATATGAGAAAATATTCAGTAGTTTTTTTAATAGCAGTTTCAAAAAAAAGTTATTTGGCGGATCCTTATATTCATGTGGTAACACAAAGTGCGGGTCCAATATCCGCAAGCATTTTAAACCCAAACCTTACCTAGCCCAATACAAATGTTTAGAAGTCAGAAATAATTGTTCCAGAACAAACAAATATGGAAACTCCATTCATTTTATGAGCAATTAAGTAATCTGCATTTGTTTTTTAATATGACAAAGTAAGCTATTATACCAAGATTTGCCGATTAAGAATGAATAAAAAGCAGCAAAGTGGTGATTTGGGATTCCCTTTATAACACACATTTTTGATAACGTGACTAACAGCTTGCATCATGGCTTGTTAAAATCTTATACATTTTAAGTTCCCTTGAATATCTTTTTCCTAGTGGGTTTTTAATTCCATTAAGAGTGTGCGTTTTATACGGAGAACATTAATGTGGAGAGCTTAAAAGCAAGTTGTTTGGCGTACGTGCATGAAATCATTTTAAACTGTTTGTTTTTGTCTTCATTATTTGACTTCTTACACCAGCCAACATGAAGGTAATGTTGTTTGGTTTCACAAGAAAAAGAGAAACGACAAACTGAAAGAAAACTTTTATGTTCGTGTGCTTATATTCACGTAAATCTTTTTTCGCAGTATATTGTATGAAAACTACATATTTCATCAGCATGAGTTAATTTTATCATTTTTTTGTGCCAATGATCCTCATTAAGTTTACTTGTCTACAAAATTTACTTTATATTTATTTCGCTCAAATGTCTACACCTACACTTGAAAGTCAAGCGCCATCCACCGCAGCTGCTACTGTTGCCAAGATTTTTATCTTGCGCCTTGTTGCTAACTGAAAATCTTAATACTACACAAACTAGAGATAGTTTTGATGAATCTGTAAAAAAATTGATTTCAAAAAGTCGAAGAAAAAAACCAGAACCGGTAAATGGAAGGCGTGTTGGTGGTTGCTGTACGGCGACGGACGCACGTTTTCTGGAAGTTAACAACCTCTATTAAAAAGAATTGTAAGATTTTATGGAAAAGTTGATTTTATCTGCAATGTTGTATTCCTAAAACTATTGTTAATGGACACCTTAAAGGCATAGCCTAGGACTGTCTAATGAAATTTTAATCCAGCTGTACGACCTAACGCAAAAGGAAGTAAATTGAAGTCGACGCACGCCAACATGTGTTATGTCTCACATTTCGCTCCATATAACTACAATGTTATTAAGTTGTTTCATAGTAAAAGTCATTAACAATTTATTAGGCGCTAAACAAAAACAGGAAGGTAAGCCACGTCAGTGTATCGTGAACAAGCTTAGGAAATAAATTCGATCACAACAAACCGAAACCAGACAAAATAAAAATTGCAAAAAGTATTTAGTGCGCGTCTGGAAAATTGATGAAATGTGACTCTTTGGCGATACGTGAAACTTATTTCAGTTTTAAAAACGTGATGTGAAAATATCTGAAAGGTAATTGGAGAATAACTTTCGAAAATGTATGGTTTTAGTTGTTTTTTTTTTTTTTTTTATGGAATTCTGTTTTATGGTTGTTGATACTAGTTTCATGCACTTTTTCTACTGTGATTAAAAATTATTAAAATTAATCACAAGCACGTGGACCAGCACTGGGTGGGTTTATATCAAGTTATTGTTTATTAAAAACAAATCAGGTATCGCTTATATTATAATTTTCTACTTGCAATAAACATATTGATAGGTAAACTTTAGCTTTTGCAAAAAAAAAGGAATTCGTTGTGAAGTCAAAAAGTGGGTTTGTAATTCCGTAGAAAAGAATTGGGACCAAAATTGCAATAAAACATTCCAAAATGATGAGCTGTACAAGAATATCTCTGTGATTTACTATTTTTCTATGCCGTTAATTATTTTCTTTTTAACGAATGACATTTTATGGATTTTTAAAATATTTTAAACATTTCAAAATTTTTCAATCAAATCTAACAGCACAAAGTCTCGTATCTTGAACGTGCAAATGACTAATCATTCCGAAAACCTTAAAGAAAATAACCACTTCATTTTAGCTTGTGATTGTTATGTGATTTATATATACCTTAAATAAGCATACAAAAATGTAAACAAAGCGATAAAACTTAAATTGAAATACAATTTTTATGTTCCCCTTAAAAAAGAGTGAAAATAATTTGTGTAAATAATGACCATGAACAATAAGTTTCGCAAGAATACTGACCTATCTCTGAGCTTATTGAAGGTTCTGGAAAGTAACGAAATCACACATACATATGTATATTAAAGGAAAGTTGAATTTTTTATTGAAAATTGCGTATGTTTCATAATACTTATGAATCATGAATTTTTAATTCGTGTGATATATGTATAATAAATGATTCACAATTAAATAAATACAAATACAAGCCACTTGATGTTTTTTCTTTAATATTTGATATTTTGTTTTTATTTTGTTTCGAATGAGAAAAATAACTCCTTCTGAATTAATTTACTGAATAGCTTCTTTCAAAATGTTGGTCCATCATATTCAATAAAAGTGATCCAAATAGCTTAACCATTTATATTTTTGAAACTGACTAAGACACAACTGCTAGACGAAAAATTCGACCATTACAACACACCAAAATGTGATAAAACATCAGTTTTGTTTTGAATCAAACTTACACACAAACATTTGTTCTGTTTTCATTTTTAATGAATTCGTTACTTACCAAATAAATATTTGGTTCAAATGAGAGTTAAATGTTTATGCGAATCGTTTATTTTTCGCAATAATTTAACAATTATTCATATTCTGACTGATTTGAAAATGAATTATGATAATGTTAAATTTATATTTTACCTTTGGTGATAGGTCGATTCGTTTTATTCAAGACATTTTCGTTTAATTTCCACAAATAAATGCTCTTATTCAATCAGGTTGGTTGCTGGCAACCCACAGGATTCAATTTTAGGTCCTATTTTGTTTGGTTTGTATATAAATGATTTGCAAGAATATTATGCTACATCTTTATGTTTATGAAGTTGAAATGAACATTCCGCGACCGTTTAACTTATGAGAATACCTTACATCTTGTTTTTACAATTTTTCTCAGCACCTTTGAACAATTCTTTCAATTCAGGTGTTTTAATTTCTTGCACAAAATAATACAGAGAAAGGTACCTTATTAGACAACTTGCTCGAATAATGTATTTGATAAAACTTACATTATTACACAAACTGTCTTACTTGCGACGTATAGAATATTTATATGGCAAAAAACTTGAGTTTCTGATCAAATATAACATTACGATGATAGAGAAGTCGATGATTTCAAACTTTAAAATTAGAGGTCTGAACGAAATCGCGTAGGTCGTTGTTTTGTTTTTTTAAGATTAAAATTTAGGGTAGCCACCATACAAATTAAAAAAAAAAAAATAACAGATTCTTAAGAAATCTTATGACATCAAATTTTTGCAGATAAAATATGTGTTTTGAGGTAGATCTTTCCATTTAAATTTTTTTTATGAATTCTTATTAACATGTTTCTACTTCTAAGTTGTGGAATACTGGAGCAAGTTCGGGTCGTGCACATTTTTTAATAAAACAAACCAACTTCGTACCCAACAAAAAAAATAAAAAAAGGAATTGAAACAAATTAAATTTATACCAATTAATACTTATTTCGGTTAAGTTGATAAGCAACTATTTATTATTTTATAATTTTGAAGTCAGAACCATCTTTATAATCAATTTTTGGTTACTTTATTAACTCAAAGCATTTAGAAGACTTTCGGCTACATAAATTGGACTGCGGGAGGAGTGTCTCAATTTTCGTTTTAGTATGTAAGGAAGAAATGCGTTTTTAGTACTGACTTCAAAATTATAAAGTAAACAGTTGCGCCTGGCTACAGCAAAAAATAAATAAACAAGTGTTATATTTCCTATTTGTTCATGTTTTCTCGTTGGTTAAACACTTAACAGGTTGAAAAGTGGCAAGACTCCATGTCACCAGTTAATCGCCGTTGATACACTAAGGAAAAACCTAATAGTCGCGGAATTCGGCGTGTTCATCAAAGACTCCACATGAATTTCGAAGAATCTCTCTTCCTATCGTTGTCTAAGCTGTTGGATTAAAATCTTTACTTTAAGAGGGTAGTAAGGATTTTTGTCCTTTTGTCCAGCTTAGACAACAAAAATTTTTCAAACAAAAAAAAAAGCCCCTATCAAGTGAATACAAAAACATTCAAATCATTTTTTTATGTCATACTTCAGATTTCTCAATTTTAATTATACTTCACAGGTGATGAAATATTTTCCGATAATTTCATGTAATAAAATCCAATCACACCTTTATCATGCATTATTGAAATGTCATGAGAGAAACAAGTGTTTTTCATTTCTCAGTGCATACAAATAAATACTAAATACAAGAAAAAAATCCAAGTGTGTTTACTGCTCCCGACATTTGTACATAAATATTTGTTTTTTTAATTTTTGTTTTTAATTTTTCGTGTCTTAAAAGAACTTGTTTTCGGTTTTGGAAATTTGATCGATTTAAATTTATTGATATCTCGGCTGAAAAAAAATGTCAATGTCTTCAAATGTGAAAGTTGATCGAAAGTTAAATTAGTAGCGATCTTTTTGAAGTTCGATAAAAAATAGTGCGTGTTCATGTTCTTGACGTACCCACTCTAGGCAAAAGTACAAATTATAGTCTTTGGTGCTTTTATTTGTATTCTAACCCTTACCTATTATATTTGCACTGTAAGATGAAAAAATAGTTTTCGAAATTTCTGTTTTTGTATTTGACGTGTTGATAAGTTTTCAAGTGTTGGTATACGATCCATCGACCTCCTCGTTTGACGTCATTTCTCAATTGAAAGGGTGTGATTGCGAAAAGGTAAGTACATATGTACTTATCTTGCATCAATAAAGGAAAATTGGGCATTAACAAAAAATAATACTTAATGATAACTTAGGTTAGTGGACTTCATAAAGCTACAGAAAATAAATTATTATAAATCATAATCCCATCAACCCTTATCAAATCTTCATGATAATATTTGCGGTTAAGAGATACCACATTCACGTGCCCAAAAAATCAATACAATTTTAGGATTTGACTATCCGACAAAATTGAAGTCACAACTGACAAGTGTCGGACGTGAAATGTCTGTGTTTTTAAATGCACATGTGTGAAACCATGTTAATGACAATTGCAATGTTTATTTTTCATTTGATTCATGACTTGCAGGTTGTCATTTTTTTTTTTTTTTGGTAAGGGTAACCCCATTTAACTGACCCTGAGAACAAAAATGGGTTTTTTCCAATAAAATGAAATTTTGTAAAAATAAAACCACTTCAAATTCAAAACAACTCCGATTAAATAAAGCTACGGTTGATTTTGTGTATTTGATAAAATAACGCTTATCAATAGAACATTCCTAATTAATGGTGTTCACTGCTTTTTTAACTTAATTTACCTTATCAGCCGAGCTTCCTACTGAAATAAGTTACTTTTTTGTTTTATGTCTTTCTTCAAACTCACATCAAAACCAGAAAAATTTAGATTCAAACTGTTATATTTGATCAAAAGTCCAAATTGCAACCATTCATTCAAACAATAAAAAAAAAAAAAACTGTCAAAATGAATGACACGGCCACCATTCGAACTGTCAAAATGTCACATATTCTGATTTCGATTGCCATTTGCGATAAAGTTCTGTTCCTGTTTCTGAGTTCTTATCGTGTCGTGGTTGTATGTTCGCAAGATTTTAATTGCAATATCAAATTTGAATCCAAATAATTTGATTGTGTCCACAGTGTCCTTCCACCTGTGTCCCCCTGTTTAATTTATTAATAATTATGTAAGTGCACTTGAAGGCCACTATCTAAACTCATTATTGCTTTTCCACCTACGAAAGTACGAAACATTTTACGGAAAAGGAAAAGTTCAATAAATCCATGGCTCGATAATGATTAGCTACAATATTCAAACTAGAACGCAATTGTGCGTTCAACCTTGACATTGGCCTTAAATACGGTCGATATACTGTTTGAATAGGGTACCATATTGCTATCGTCTATCCATAGCTTGTACAAAGTAGTTAATGGTTTATCGATATTTTTTATCATTTCGATTACAACAGCGACGATGAACAACTGACAAACATGATAAGGTTTCAGTAAATATGTGTACATAGATAGGTATAGGGTACCGTTACATTAGATAATTATATGTACTGTACATATTGTTTATAGGATTGTTTTACAGTGAAGTTAAGTTAGAATTATCGGCATTCGACTGAGTGAAAATCGACAGATAAATAATAAATTGATGTTGAGGTTTGAATGTAGTTTGGATATGTCTTCTCTAATGTCTCATTACTTTAAATACTTTCAAAGTATTCCTTACAATTCTATTGAATGTCCTTGAGGTAAGGAATTGTTTTTAAGCAACATTGACATTGGAAGTGTAAACAAATTAACTGGCCATTGTTTTTTAAAGGGGTTAGGTACATTAAAAGCGAGTCTTTGTCAATAAGATTTTATCTTTATTTAAGAGCCCTGTCAATGACATTATGTGTGAAGTTTAACATCGTTCAAATGTTCACCGCGGCTTTGCTGAGTGGCGTGCCTTCAAAATGTCAAATTTTCGATGGTTTTGACGCATAAATCAGGCTGAATTTGATCGATGGTATCGATTTTGTTCTACTTGAATTGGAGTGGTTTGCGGCTTATTTGAATATACCTGCGACTTAAGACAGCCTCTCAAGAAAATGCAGTCAAATCACACGATATTGGGTGAAAACTCACGTCGTTCACCTCGGTGCGAAATAACCCTGCCTTAATGCCGCTCGTGCATAGTATCGACTGTGTCTTGAGCTGTGTGGCACCTAGAGCCATCCTCTTGAAAGCATATGTCTTTGATGACCATACCATCCAATTTAGGCTACAAGAAGTTGGTGATCGTCGACCTATAGTGATCGCCGTTGACTGTGATTGCCTATTCAGAATCGTTTTCTAAGATGTACGGACTGATGCCACCTCCCGACCAAAATCTACACCAAACATCAATTTTATTTGGATGCATTTGCATCTAGTGAAAGTCGCGTGAATTGGTGTCGTCCTGAATCTGGTGGCAATTTTGCTTATACTCGAACTTATTCATCTAAATATGGACTTCATCGCTGATTTTTTGACCAAAATTGAGGCCGAGACCTACCGCTCCAAAACCCAATAAGCAACACGACCGATGCGACGCTGTGTATGCTGTGTTTGGCTTAAGCTCCTGGCTCAGTTGGATTTTGTATGAGTGCAGTCCAAAATTACAACGCAAGACTTGCCATTTTGTGGTTTACTAAAAGTCAAGTTTTTGCAAGCGACGCAGATTGATTGTCTCAAATTCTGCTGCACACTTTCACGTACAGCGGCAATGTGAAGTGCCGGTGTTGACTGATTATTCAAAGAGCCTGTGGACTTGAATTTAGCCAGCAAACAAAGAAGGATGAATATGTTACAAACAAAAAGGACTCAACGTGGGAATCTTTGGTAGAAGGTAATGTATGTAGTGAGCGTAATAATTAAATTACTTTGAGATTCCTGTTACACTAGTTTTTAATGCTGGAATTTATTAAATATAGAAATTCCGGTTGAACCAAATATATGTTTTCAACTCTAATGACGTAATATTTCTTACATAACAAGTTATATTGACTCATTCAATTGGAAAATCACTTAAGTACTTCTTAAAGTTGCACTATATTAATTCGTCGTTGTGCGAGTCGCGTGGTTATTGAGTTTTAGCTCAAGGTAATTTTCCTCATGATTCATAAACAAAAGTTGTTTTTATGTTTTGTTTATATATTTTTACAGTCAAACAATTACATGGGTCTTGTGCATGATAATAGGTCGCTAAAGTCAAATAGTAGTAAAGTCAATATATAAAAACAAAAATCAATCTTGATCTTCTTGGTTCATTGGCATCAGACAGTTTGTTGCATTCGAAGAATCATTCAGGCGCAATTAAAGTGATGTTAATTGCTTGTTGGGTCACAAATTTTGTGTTTGTTTCCAAAAAATTGTTTTGCCACTTAAAACAAGGCCAACAATCATATAAAAATGTTTTCTTCAATGCTAAATGCATTAATTGATAATAGTGCTTGATTACTCAAATTTTGGACTGGAGCTAGTGAGTAATATTTCCATAAGAAGTTATCAAATATCCAGAGTGAAATGACACAGCGAGTTTACATTTAAAAATATGAAAATTAAATTTGAACACCGATCAATTAGATTTGTTAGACTTAGTGGCAATACCAAAACTGATGGTGTCTAGACGAACAAAAGCTCGTTCGTTAAAATTCCTACTTAAAGTTGTCATGGAATTATAAGGCTCCTCAAAAGTTGATGGAGCACTTTTTCGTTAAAACAACAAGAAACCAGAAAACCAGACATAAAAGTAATGTTGATTGATTTGGTAATTCGTCAAAAATTCCGAAAAATTTCGCAAGCAAGCATTACTTGCTGAAAAATTTAATATGTTAAACATCTAGAAATAGAAAGGAAGAATGCTCATAAAACAAGGTATTTTGATTAATAGATTTCTTGATTGAAAAATTGAAAACAATGTACAAAACGTATTTTCAGATTTTTCTTCATTATTTTTATTGGTAAACAATAATAATGCACTCCTTCAGAAAAGTATTTGAAGAATTTCGAAAATTCTTTTTTTTTTTTTTATTTTAATTTACAAAAACTTTTATTTTAAACAAGAAAAGCAATCAAGAGAGACATGTTGAACAAATTTCCTGCCACATTTTTTGTTTTTAATTGGTGAAAAATTTCTTCCGTCCGTTAATTTCCTTTCCCCATTTTGTTGTGAAATTATCTTGCGTTGATTTTTGAATAAACACTATTCGAAACAACGTTTCCTAATAGAGGACTTATCCTTCTGTTTACCAAAGTTTCTTTGATAACTGAAGCTCGGCATTAAGAATTTCGACTCATCTGTTTGCTATCTTTGCTGATTGTAGACTAAGTAGGGAGCACATATAAAAAATACTTGTTGTCTTGTTGCCAAAATTAAATAAGAGGAGTTTCAAACTTTGTAAAAAATAATTGACAAATACAAACGTGAATCCAAAATATAAAAATTTACTCTGACTAAGCTTATCATGTTGTCAACAGTTAAAAATCACGAGTTTGAGGAGTGATGGCAAATTTTTGGGAAATTTATCTTTCCGAAGATAAAAAATTGGTCATAAAACAAAATAATGCGAGTTTATCGATTTTACAGCAATTATTTTAAAATGTCAGTAGATTTTTCGTTAGTTCTAAAAACAAGTTAATTTTTTATTGACAGTCAATAAAAATATTTATTTAAGTAAGAAAAAAAAGCATTTACTCTTTTTTTATGGTTTGTTGATACAAATTAGTATAGTATTAGTGGAGTAACATATAAAAATCAAGTAAACAATTATTGTGGATATAAAATGGTTTTGTTTCGTTTGATTACTAACTCGATTGATTGCTTAATTGCTCACCCAGTAAATTTGTCATAAGATGGGGGTTCTTCTTGTCAACTTAAAACACAGTTAATCAATGATATCAAGGGGAAATAAATGTCTATTAGTTCCATTAATTTTATGTATTATCATTATTGAAAACAGGAGTTAACGAGTATAATTTTATCAATAAATTCTATTAACATAAACCGCACAAAAATAAAATTAGAAAAATGAAATAAAACGAAAAAAAAAACAGGTAGCTTCCATATATTTATTATGAAATCGTATAAACGTTAACTAAAACAGAACATGAAATTGTTTTATAACGAACTTTTTTTCCTCAAAATAATTATTCGAATGTTTCGAAAAGTGACCCAAAATGGAAAAACGAACTCAATTCATACTTAAAGTGGTAAACTGAAGATAAGAGACCATCTTTTACTTATAGACACACACTCGAAGGTTGTATCATATCTTATTATGCCAAAGCACATTGCGGAGACAGGCAGCACAGGCAAAGACAGAGAGAAAAGATCGGTTAACATTTAACTTGAATTTCTGAATATTGCAATGGCCTGGACAGAATTAGGTTAACAATTCACATTCGCAGGACTGCTCAGCCAAATGCTGCGGATTCAAGCCTCTACAAAAATTGCTAGCTCATTGAGCTCACATGTTCGATAGTAATATGAGATAATGTAAATCCATATCCCCTCGCTTGCAGTAACAATTTTTGTTCATTTGTAAAAAAATTGAAGAATTCCTTTTCTTCTTCAGTATCTTCGCTCGTGAAAATGACATTTCAGTTTGTTAGAAGAACATAAGATTGTTGCATTTGATGTTTCAAAGACATTTGATAAATTCTGGCATCTTACTTTTTAAGCGAAAATGCGTTCTTTCGGTATCAATGAATTTCTACTTCGTAACTTTCTTTCGAACCGTTCAATACAAGTTGTATTAGATGGGTTCAAGTCTGAAACAAACAATATAAATGCTAGGGTGGAATCGTGTAAGGTGATTTGTGACTATCAAATGTGATCACATTTTATTTTCCTTCTGTGTAAGGTGATCACTAAAAATTATTTGCAACTTGGCACTACTTCCAAAAATAAACATTTGACGTTTCATTTTTGACCTAAGAATCTTTGGTATGTATATGGCAAACTAGCAATCGATCATCGCGCCATCTAGTTACAAGCTGAGAAAGATATTTTTTGTACATAAGTTGGTATTGAGAAGAAAAAAAACACGATTCTCGATAGTACTAGGTATTTCATATACACAGCAGTTGTTGACTACGATTT
This sequence comes from Sphaerophoria rueppellii, assembly GCA_920937365.1. Lineage (NCBI taxonomy): Eukaryota > Metazoa > Arthropoda > Insecta > Diptera > Syrphidae > Sphaerophoria > Sphaerophoria rueppellii. The sequence continues at coordinate 44,164,025 of CAKKXW010000003.1, read as the reverse complement.
ATTCATAGCCATTATACATTCAAATACAAATCCAAAATTTGGGGGTTATAATTTGAAAACGTTTACATATATATTGTTTTTCAGAAAATATAAACAATCTGGGTAATCACAAAACAAGCTTTGTATTTGGAAGTTCAAACATATTTATTTTATTTCTCTGGTTAACCTCTTTTTTTATTCATTTTCTCGCTACCCATTATTTTAATTTTTTTTTAAATAATTGTACTTGAACAGACACGTTCACTTTCTACGAAAATTTTAGAAAAAACCACAATAATTTAAAAGCGCGAACAATTTTATATGAATGTGATGACAAAATAGATGTCACAAGAAAAAGTATCAATTTGCTGATTGTCACATGTGACTATCACCTTACGCAGACAAAATTTGTGATTTGTGACTATCACCGATCACAAACCACCTTACACGATTCCACCCCTGGTGTACCCCAAGGCTTCGTTTTGTCTCCGACCCTATTTCTTATTTTCATTAATGATCTCCTGTCTGTAACTTCTAATCCAACGAATTGTTTCGCTATAGATAGAACCCTTTGCCTTGTTATTCGTTTACAGACTCACATCCCTTCTCTTCGGAAGTGGAAGTTCAACGGCAAAATATGATAAGCTCATTTAACTCTGACTTTAACAACATTGTACAATGGGGAGCTTAGCATAGCATTAAACTAATGCTTCGAAAACTCAATGCTGTCTTTTATCGTTAAAACGAAATGTACTTTCCTTACCACAGTCCATGAGTGGCACTTGCAACAATGAGAACGACAATATTGAGATCCTCATTATGTAAATTACTGACCTCCTTTGTGGGCCGTAAGATGTTGGGGTTTCTTCACGGTGCAAGAAAGTTGTCACCCTGTCTGATTTGGCTATTATCTACTTAAAAAAATATAAATTCTTCAGCTCGTCACAGTTCGGCTTTCGGGAAGGGCTCTCTACGGAAGATGCACTCCTAAATTTTTGTTCTTATATCAACATTGGCCTTGATGATAAAAAATTTTGTGCGGGGTTGTTTGTTGACATAAGTAAAGCATTTGACACTGTTGACCATGCTACCCTCTTATACAAGCTTCAATCGATTGGCTTTAGAGGCCAAGTATACAACTGGTTCGAATCTTACCTTAGGAACAGGACTATAAAAGTCAAAGTTAGAGATAACTTAAGCGACACTAGAATCTCGAACATTGGTGTCCCACAAGGGTCTGTGTTGGGTCCTATTTTGTTCCTCATCTACATCAACTCCATGTTTAACTTACCATTTCGTGCTAAAATTACGGCATTTGCAGACGATTTAGGTTTAGCGTACACTTCATCTAGTGCATTAGATCTTCTAGTTGGTTTGAACCATGATGTTCATTTATTGCGTATTTGGTTTGCTAAACACAAACTTTGTGTCAGCGATAAAACTAAAGTTATGTATTTTAATCTTATAAAAAGAAATGATCCTGACGTAAGCATTGTTTTTCACGCACCAGATTGCATGCAACATAAAATATGCACTTGCTCTTGTAATGCTGATTCTAGCTTTATGTCTTATGACATTCACGAAAAATGCAGTAGCTCTTGTTTTAACATTCAAGAAGTTGATAATTACAAATATCTTGGAGTCTCGTTCGATCAGACTATGAGTTGGTCTAATCATATTTCTGCCTTAAAACAATATCTGAGATGCTCAGTTAGAAGCTTCTATCACCTCAGGAAATATTGTAATACAACAACACTTAGAATGGTTTATTTTGGCATATTTCATTCGAAACTCCAATATGGGATATGCTGCTGGGGTGGGGCATATCAATCAAAAATTAATCCCCTTCTAATCCTACAGAAATGTGCAATAAGAAAAATTTGTGGAGCCAATCGTTTAAATCGATCAATGGAGTTGTTTCGTTCCCTTAACATTTTGCCCATCAGACATTTATACTATTTTAAGACGTCTAAAACATTTTTTATGAGGGGAGGTTATCTGCAGAGCCCCATATCTGATGTCCGAACCTTGAGAAGAAACCGTGATAATTATGTGACTGTCCCCCTGTTCCGTACCACTCATTTAAGAAACTTTTACTCTGTTGTGTCCTGCAAACTTTATAATACGTTTCCTGTAACTATTCGTTCCATTCGTGTATTGTCCCTATTTCTGAAAAAATCTAAAGCCTGGCTTCTTGAATTTGACCATCATCAAATCGAAATTTTGTTGACCTATGTCACTTGAGGATTATTTTACATCTCTCTTAACTTATAGCATTTTAACATTTGTATTTATATTCATTAGTTCATTTTGTTTGTTATATGAAATTTTGTATCTAATTTGTACCCCACAAACCTTGTCCATTATTGATATTTTGTATGCCTAAGCGACATTTAACACTATTTTAATTTTAATTTATAAAATGCCGCTATATAAATATTATGATAATAAATAAATAAATAAATAAATAAATCTTAAATAAATCTTTTATCCATCCAAAGCTTGAGTACAACTCCCACCTCTGGGCCGGTGCTCCAGCAAAAAAACAGCTCACTGACTCATTAACTTCGTTCTCCGTGGTAACGTTACGTGTCTTTCTCTGTTCTATTATTACTTCAACGGTAAGTGCTCCAGTGAAATTGGAAGTTGCATTACTCCCCTTTAATAATGCGCACGTAATACTCAGGCTTCTAAGAATGCTCAACATTTTGCCCATGAGCCTAACATCGGAAGTACTCTCAAGTAGAAAGAATCGTTATTTAGCCGCACTACGCGAATGTGGAACTCTCTTCCACACACTGTTGTTCGAAATCATTGCAATGTTCAGAAATTCAAGACCAATGTACACCGACACCTCCTTTCCATTTCCAACCCCTTCCTTCCTTTTAATAAGGGTATAAAAAACCCATTGGGTGGGTGGAAATTGTATAACAAAAAGAAAAACAAAATAGAAAACCTTTTATTACAACGTTCTTCTTATAATTAATACATGTATGTACAATCTGAGTGTTATGTTGGATTGTTTTTTAATAACTGAATTTATGTGTTATACTTTTCTTCAATGACAATGGCTTTATATAATTATAATTTTAAAGTTTTACTCTTTCTAAATTTCTAATGTGCTCTTCAAGTTAAACAATTTCTTTGAATACACGTGCATGTGTACAAAGTGTATGTGCTTAGTATATTTATTTTTTTTATTATTATTATTTTTTTTTTTTTTTTGTAAGAGACAAGAATGGAATTGAAAAAAAAAATAAAACATTCTGACGTTTAATTGACACAATTTACTTTAATCGATTTGATATTCCCTTGACATATACAAGACACGAATGTGGGCTTTCAGTTGTCACTGCCAGTTAACAGAACAGATAGAAATAAGCAAAACAATTATTGTTCAAATTATTTAACAAACTGTGAACCAATCACTTAATTCTAATTACTACTATTTCTTCAATTATTTGTTGCGACATTTCCTAATAAATGAAAAACTTATACTATAACAAAGTTTGTTCTACTGTATGTGGCTATAGGTAAAAGAGCTTACATTAAGATTGAGGCAGCAATTAAGGGTATTAGGTAACAATTAATGAAAATCAAAAGAAGGCTGAACTGTCTAATCGAAGGAGGCAAGGCTTTTAAGTCTTCATTGACGTTGCTATAATTGTGGTGCAAATTAAAATTGGAAGAGATTTTTTTAGAGAATTTTCTCGTACTTTCGCCTTCTAACATTCAGGTTGTTTTGAAAAAAAAAAAAACACAATTTCAACAGATGTTGCTATGTACATGATTTGTTTTTTTTTTTTCCTTTTTTTCTTACTCCAAGCAAAACAATTGAAACAGCGCGTGTTTCAAAATTATTTATTCTTGAATTGCTTGATTAGTAAGATTAAATAAGTGAAATTATTGATATTTAAACTTCAGTGGTGCACAAAAAAATGGCAAATAAACAATTGTTTAAACATGTGATAAAATAAAAAAACAACATCTATAATAATAAAACGGTTTTCAGACATATTGATGTCACAAATCCCAAAAAATTAACTTTAACACAGTTAATAAGTCATCTTATATAGTCGGTTAAATAAAAAAAAAACAAAACATAGTCATTATTTACGTCAAGTTTTCGGTCAAGTTTCGGTCGATTCTCAATCAAGAATACCATCTCATTAAATTTTGTCAAATTAAATATTGACATAGCAAACATAAACAATATTTCAGAAAAGCTTATGCATTCTGTGACCACAACGAAAACAAAAATAAAAGGCTCGTGCCCGCAAAACCAATCGAATCACACACGCTTCTTTGTTAAAACTCAATTAATATTAACACATACCAAAAAAATCATTTCATTACCCAACATGACCTTAGAATTTGTATTTATTGACTTTCATAAATTACTTTTTGACTATCATTTGTTCTAAGTAAACTAATATAGTCCTCCCCCTGGTTGGGTCTGTTTGTCAAAGCAAAGATAATTCTATCAAAATCAAACAACATTCTGAAAGTAATAAATCCATTTTGTGGGAATGTTAATAAATAATCGTAATGACGCATTGGCCTTAGATGGTATAGATGATAGAACTTTATTAGCGCGTAATAAATCGAGCCCCTTTGGGATGTGCCGGTAAATAACTATGTTACACAATTATATTTCTGGTGATCCAGTTGTTTATTTTTGTTTAGTCACGAGTGAAGAATTAACCTATTAAGGATTATGTGCCGCAAGGAAGTGCTTTTAGACCAGTATTTTTTTAGTAGTTTTTTTTTATGATTTATAGTATAAACTTTTGATATGTCGAAGTAAATATTAGTACATCAAATATGCATTTTGCGCATTTTATTGATTATTATCGAAGATTCCTATTGCATCTAAACTGTGCACATTCGGTGCCGATTCTCACGATTAGGGAAACATTCTAAGTTACATAATGTTTTTTCTATAAAAAGGTAAGGTACTTACTTTATTGTGACAGCAACTAATACTATAATAAGGCCAACCAAAAGCATGGCAATGACAACTCCACATACCATGATGACATCGTTAGGGTCGTCTGAAAATAAAGAAAAAAAATCAAATTAAAAAAATTACACATACGCCGCAGTGACCACAATGTTTTGGGTATTTTTTTTTTGTAAATAATTTAACTCTGTTTGAAAAATCGATAATGATAGCTAGATTAACAAAAACGAATGATGGAAGTTTCAGGATAACAACTCGCTCATTTTATCGAGACCAATTAGTGAAAAATTAGAAATGATAGATTAATGAGTGTGATTAAAAAGATAAAAAAGAGATTATCTAATTTCGCACAAGCAAAATACTATTTTGTTTAGTAAACACAACATTGAACCATGACGCTTTCTGAAGTTTAAATGCGTAGCAAGTTTTTGATTTGTTTGCAAAAAAAAAATTGTATTTTAGCAAATGAGAAGTTAAATAAACACATTTTTTTTTCTTTTTAGCAAAAAAAAAAAAAAAATGTAATTATCTAATCGCTTTACTGGTTTCACCTGTACCTTTATTTATTTTGGAGAAAAGTGCGCAGTATATTATTATTACACTAAATGATTTTTATCTGCAAGAAAAGTGAAGGCAAAACTTCGTGATTATCTTGAGGAAAAAAATCTTAATGTGTTGCTTAATTATGATATCATTAACTTTGATTCAGTTTGTTTTTATTTGTTTGTAAAAACTTGAGTTTTAAGGACTTTTAAATAATGTTTTGACTTCCATAATATTAAACTGTTAAATTTTCGATTTTGTCATGAATGTTAAAAGTATTTTGAATTGGTAACACCCTACACAATATTACCTACACAATATTAAAAGAGTGCCTGAGTGCATTCAACTGTTATAAATTATAACCCAGTCTGTAAGCTTAGAATATAAGAGAGTTAGTCTTAAGGTAATCACGAAACATTGCGTTTCATTTCACCCACCTATATTCCTTGGCACGAAAAATTTAAACAAACCTGTCAGATGTAAATCTACATTAAAAGTATTAGGGGGAAGATTTGTATTTTTATATGTTTGTAATGCAGTAACTCAATTACTACTATTCCGATTTAAGGATTTAGAAAGCCAACTTCACCTTCAGTAAAATAGGCTTTATTTATTTCTAGAAAAGATAAAGGATCAGTCTGTGACATTGTAGAAGACTGTAATGTAATAATGTGGTAGTTTTATCGGGTAGTGGGAGAAATGGAAATTATAAGACATAATTGGCATGCCAAAACAATTTTTGTTGGGTCGCTTAGCTTAAACGTAAATTCGATAACAGGGATTATTATTAAAATATATATTTTGATATTAGATTTCTACAAGTAAAACTTGTTTGTTTTTTTTTTCTTTTGTTTAGTTCCATGGAAAAAATATTGAATTTTTTTTTTTTTTGACCTTCACAATTTTCGATTGTCTTAAAACTCTACCATTCAAAATCACTTCGGAAATATAATAGAGGTGCAATCCAGTAGAATTAAAAAAAAAAAAAATTTGAACAAGATCACTAAGAACTAGCTGTTGAATTATTACACTTGCTATAAATTAACCTTGCTACATTCAATCAAAAATTATCGAATAACTTAAATATTTGTTAGTCAATATTTTTCTTTTTATAAAACTACTTCTGAAATAATTCTACTGTTGTGCTGTTGTTTTCCATCGAACAATAAAATACTTATACGAATTGTTTCAATTGAATCTTGAGAAGTTAACACTAGCTGCTTCAGGCAGCTTCGTCTGCCTCTTCATTTGTAGTGCATATACCTTATATTCTCGTATATTTCAGAAAAAAAATCAAATAAAAATTAACGCTTACAGTAAAAGGAGTCATCATTTTTGACTCAGCCAGCGTAATTGTAAAAACTGTAGTTTAAAAGGCCTTCTTCAAAATTTTGCCAATTTCTTGCGAAGTCAACAAATGTAGCTAGTGAGTTTGCTGGATTAATGGATGATCGATCATCGTAAAAGTCAAACATTCAACTCTTATTATAATGATAAATGCCTGCGTTATGACGAAGCTTTTTTTTTGGAAACCACTTCTGTATATGTGCTTCTAAATAAAGGGTTTTTCAATAGGGACGGTACAAATGTAGACCGATAGGGACAGCAAATGACGCCATATTTTTTCCCACTCTCCTGACATTTCTCTTTAGTAAAGTTTGCCTTTCATCATGGAAAGGTATACGATCCAACAACGAGTCGAAATTATTATAATTTTCTACCGAAATTCGGAGTCAGTGGTCAACACTTTAAGAGCGCTACGTACAATTTATGGTCGTCATAATCGTCCTGCCAGATCAACAAAAAAAATTTGAAACCACAGGCTCAGTACAAAATGTTCCCGTGCCAGTGAGAGAAAGAAGTGCCCGTAGTGTCGAGAATATTGCTGCCGCTAGTGAATCAATTGCGGAAGATCCAAATCAGTCTCTCACACGTCGTTCTAAAGCGTTGGGCATCTCTGTGACGTCGCACAGTGGGGCAGAAATGGCTTATTAACGGCGATAATTATTAAATTTTTATTTGACCTAACGAAAATATAGTTTTCGATAGGTTTTTGACATGCGGATTTCGAATCTGACGTGAGAAAAACCATACAAATTCAGGTTTTTGAGATAATACCGTTATTTAATTACGTTATAGGTATTTTATTTTATTTTTATTAATTTATAAGCTTACAGCTAATAACAACAAATTATTATCAACCTATTACAAGCTATTTATTTTATAATTCATTTTTAATTAGAGAAAACAAATTCAATTTTTATTTACAAAAAGAAAAAGAAAAAAAATATATTTATATTTATAAGGTAAAAAAAGAAAGAAAAAAAAGGAAGAAGAAAAAAAAATTCTGAAAAGTAGTTTACTATTTTTATAAAACTGAAAAATGCCAATAACCAAAACCAAAAATGCACACAAAAATTATAATCGTAAATTTAATTTAATATAGAGATAAATGACGACCCACTTTGAGTAACAATTCTTAATATTACCTCCCTGGAGTAAACATAATCTGAACATAATACATCAAATTCGGTAAAAAGCATATTATGAAATTTCTGAATTCTTATTATTGGAGATTTCAGTAATAAGTTTGTACGATAAAATGGAATGAGGAATGTTATAGAACTATTCCGATTAGAACGAACCGGGCAGTGAATGTTTATATTGTTTAATAGTAATCGACATTCTATTTTACCACAAATAATTTTATATAAAAAAAGTTCATCTAAAAGGCACCTGCGTTGAAACAAGGACATCATCTTAAACAGATGAAGTCTCTCATTATATGTTGAATGTTGCCTAAACACTTTGAATTCTAAGAATCTGGTAAATTTTTTTTGCTGATTTTCAATTTTATCTGAATAAGTACTGTAAATAGGGTTCCAAATAGTAGATGCATTGAACAGTGTAATAAAAGTTTGTGGGTTTTTAAAAAGTTTTCCTGTTCGGAAAATAAAACCTATGTTTTTTGCACTCTTGTTTGTTAAAAAGTTGTAGTGCCTATCGAATAAAAGTTTTGAGTCAAACACAACTCCAAGATCTTTTTGTTCACAAACTCTTGTCAATTCAAGATCATCCAATAAGTAGGTAAACGTTATAGGATCTCTTTGACGAGAGAAAGACATAATCCTACATTTCGTTATATTCAAAGGAAGTGAATTTACTCTACACCATTCCGACAAAGTATCTACATCTTTTTGTAGCGTTAAACAGTCTCTTACACAGGATATAGTTTTATACAGCTTCAAATCATCTGCAAATAGAAGCCCGGAAGACGAGAGGTTTTTCATAATGTCATTTATATAAATAATGAAAATTAGGGGGCCCAAAACAGAGCCCTGTGGTACTCCCGACTTAGGGTAGAAAGGAAGGGAAAATGTGTTATTCAAAGCAACTCTATGAGGTCTTTTATTAAGATACGATGAAAACCAATGTATGAGGTCTTCATGAAAACCAATTTTACGCATTTTTTTGAAAATAGTAGCATGACAAACTTTATCAAATGCCTTAGAAAAATCTGTGTATATAACATCTACCTGTTCAGTATCATTAAGAGCTTTAGATATATCGTGCGTAAAGCAAGCTAGGTTAGTTACTGTTGACCGACCTTTAATAAACCCATGTTGATTTGATATTATCGCCGATTTTAAGTCGAATGCGATCAGTTTATTTATGCATTTTTCAAAAATTAATGATAATGCATTTAAAATACATACTGGCCTATAGTTTGCAATTTCTGAAATTGCACCGTTTTTATGAATAGGAGTTACATACGCATTTTTAAGGACATCAGGAAAACAAGCTTCTTGCAAAGATGTATTAAACAACGTGGAGATTGGCCTAGCTAGAACGTTGCAGCAATTTTTATAAACAATGTTTGGTATACCATCTGGACCTGCATTTTTGTTGCAATCCAAAGATTTTAAGGTAGATAGTACATCCGACAGAGTTATGATTGGCTTGTGAACAGTGATGTTATTATTACTGTCAAAGAAATTATCAATAGTATTTACATTTGTTTTTGAGTTGTTATAATTATTCTGAAAGAATTGTGAAAACGCTTCGCATATTCCTTGTTGTGAAGAAACATTATTGTTATCTATTTTCATTACACAAGGTATTGAATTTGATGCTTTTATTTGTTTTGTGTATGCCCAAAAAAACTTATTGTTAGATTTTAAATTGGCTTCTGTATTTTCTATAAATTTATTGTAACAATTTCTCAGTTCTTTTTTGCATTTATGCAAGAAAAATAAAATTGATAGTTTTTTCTTAATTTTCTAATTAAATAAAAACAAAGATATTGAATTAATTCAAAAAGCAAACATAGTTCGAAGGTTGAAAGCTTGTTTCTGAATGTTTGTATGCCATGTTAATACTTATAAAAACTTCTTACAAAACCTGTAAACCTAAATGACTACTTAAAAACCCAAAATTTATTTTAAATCGCTTAAGCATTGCAGCTAATGCTTGATTAATAAATAAAAAAAAAGAAATTCATTGAAAATAAGAAAGAATTGTGACCTCAAGGTTTTTCTTATTTCGAACACAATTTTAAAAATTCTTGAATAGGTTAAAGCTCGATTTTCAGTGTGTGGGACTTGCAGCAGGTACATAGATTTTGAAATCTAAAAAACAAATAGACAAATAGATAGACACTGCAAGATGATGTGAAATTTTTTGATTAGATTGACATCTATACAGGTTATTTCGCTGGATTTCACATTCTTTTTGAAAAAACGCCTGGCCACATTTCCTGTGTTAGTATTGCCATATCCCGGCTTTGATGGTATTGCTATGCCCTGAGCTACCATCAAAACCAACCTTGGAATAAAGCGTTAGCTCATCACAGCTGGAACTATTTAAAACATCATTTTGTGCTTCTGAAAGTCGTTCAACAGTATGATCAAGCAGGTTTTGAATTGGCACTTCAGTTGTTTGTTCACACACAGTCAGATTTGTTGGGAAGCATTTTGATTTTTCTTTTTGCACTACTTTATAAGAAGGCAGAACTTGGGCTGCATATTTTCTAATCGTTTCAAATTGATCACACGAGAGCTTTGCTTCTATAAGCAAGGATAAAGCTTCCCCAGGCGTTAACAAAGTTGTCGGACTTTTTGAAGCATTAGGTGGGGGCGACAAGGACTCTTCTGACCAAAACTAGTCTTAGGTCTTCTAGGGGGTAGTAAATACATTTTGAATTCAACCCTTTCTTGAAGCCAATGGGATTCATTTTTATGAAAAACTAGCTTTGTGCGGTGACTTTTTTTCCATTTGGATTTAAGTTCACTTTTGAAACGAAGTAATTCATTTTTTAGCTCTGACAAATGATTAGCATGGCAGTTTGTTTTTTCAACTAAAAATGACTCAATATCTTCAAATTTTTTGTCTATATTCTTAGACTTACTTTTAAAAAATATTTCGCAGAGTTCCTGCCTTTTGCAGATGAAAACTTGCATGTTGAGCCCTTCAATATGATAGAAATTGGTTATATTTTGCTTGCTTACTTACAGAATAAATTGAAAATAAAATATTTTAGGCAAACATTTTCTACTATTAACTTCTATTCCTAGTAAAAAATATATTGAACTGTGTTAAATACTTTTATTTTTGCTTCGATGTTTGCCTAATCGAAAAATACCGTTATGTAAAATATTGTTTGCCATTCTTATTTTCTATTAAATTTTTTCCTCAGATTTACATTACAATTGAGTTTAAACTTATTCTTTTATAAAGTACATACCTTATTTAACAAATTGTGTACAAAACTTTTTTTTTAGCAATTTATTTTAAGCTTTTTAATAATGTCCACTTTTATCGGTTAGATAACCACGGAACACAATTTAAACAATACTCACTTCTTTGATGCCGAACAGTAAAGTGATAGAACAATATAACGAAAAAAAAACTATTAAATCATGTGACACATATTATCAGTAATATCGATACAGTTATTTTTATTGAGATTTGGTACATATAAAAAAAACGACTTCTCGCCGGTTTAGCCAATGCAAGACCCCATAGTGCGTCGTTGTGGCGAATTTCGCGAAAAGATCTTGGCCTATATCCTTACAAGATCAAATTGACGCAAGAACTGAAGCCGCTTGATCACCAGAATCGTCGTTTGTCATCATCTTCAGCGATGAGGCTCATTTCTGGCTGGATGCCTTCGTCAATAAGCAAAATATGCGTTATTGGTCAGGCAGAAATCCACATGTGCTTCACGAGGCACCATTACATCCCGAAAAAATCACTGTTTGGTGCGGTTTACATGCTGGTGGTGTCATTGTACCTTTGTGATGATCAAGACCCGCACGTTACTGTGAATGGGAATCGCTACCGCTCAATGCTAACCGATTATTTTTGGAATGAATTGGATGATATGGACTTGGAGGATATGTGGTTTCAACAGGACGGTGCCACATGTCACATAGCGGGCCAAACAATCGAATTATTGAGAACGAAGTTCAATGAGCGCATTATCTCCAGAAATGGACCTGTGGCCGCCTCGTTCATGCGATTTAACGCCGTAAGACTATTTCCTGTGGGGCTACGTCAAATCTATGGTTTATGCCAAAAGCCAGCGACGATTGATGAACTTCGTAAGAATATCGAACGTTGGGTTCAGCGTCTGGACTTCTGCAAGCGTGCCCGTGGTGGACATGGAAAAGAAATCGAGTTCCATACATAATGGCATCAAACTTCCACAGGAATAATATACCCATTTTCCTTTCAAGTCATTCAACGTATTTTGATTGCCCAATTAGAGTCCACCGACTAAGTAAACAATCAGCCAACACCTGTACGTCACTGAAACTCAAGATCTGACGAAAACACCGCCGCTGTTCGTGAAAACCTGCAGCAGAATCCAAGGCAGTCAATTCTGCTTCGTTCACAAGAACTTGGCCTGTCACAGACCACAACATGGGAAATTTTGCCTGAGACTAATCAACCACAAGCAACGAATTTTGTCAGCTTATTAGGAGCAAATGATGATCCCAATTGGGGTCGCAAAAACATCTTTAGTGAAGAGATTTTTGTCTGCAGGCCTGTGTCAGGCAGGTACTTCTTTCGAAAATGATACAATGGCGATCAATGGCGATCACTGTAGGTCGATGATCACCGACTTCTTGAGGCCTGAATTGCATAATTTAGGCACCGAAGACATTATGTTTTCAACAGGATGGCACTACATGCAACAAAGCTCATACAATAATTATTCGGATCGGTTTTTTTTTTTTTTTGAATAGAATTTATTAGTTTCGAAGAAACTCGTAATAATAATTAACAATAAAATTATAACAAATTATTATATAATACTGATTTTAGACGTGTTTTTATAAAATTTAAGTTTCTCAAATTTTTAATTTCATTAGGAAGAAGATTGAATAGTTGCAGGCCTTTGTAAAAAATGTTGTTTTGGTTAGAACTTCTTCTATAGAGAGGTAAACGAAAATCACCAATGTTGCGTAGGGCGTATCTCGCGACGAGACTACATAAATTGGCCACCGAAATTGGGTTATTTGACCAATTGTCGAAATTCTATGCGTAAGCAGCTAACCTCTGTGACCCATATAGACACATAATCGGTCAAATTTAGCCTGATTTATACACATAAATAACAATCATGACCTTATTCCAGATTCAATCAGCTCTAGAAATGACTCCCTTACCTTTTCTTTAGGTATTAGAAGCCATTTAGAAGTGAACTATATAAGCAAATGCGTATCAGTCTGAATCCGAATTGAAAGTGACTGACAGTCGGCCTAGTCATATACCTTCCTTATCCTGACCTCCAGTCGGTGTGACCAACTCCTGATGGTGTATTTGCACTCAGCCAATCAGTTTTACAGCTTGATGATTTTATATTGGCTTTCAAACCGGCAAGTAGTTTTGCTAGCAGCAGTTAGCTGATAGCCGAAGAGTCCTGCGTCATTTATTAGAAAAAGAGTACTTTCCGTCACATAACAGACCAGCACGTGTCCACACAGGTGATTCTGTTCAGTGTCAGTATATTTGTAAATTCATTAAATTTCAATATATATTTTCATAAACAAATTCTAAAACCATCGCAATAAACTTTGAATAAAAAAAAAACTGATTTCTAGCATGACAGTGATCTCAAACGGCAGATGTTCCAGCACCATCTTTATTTCTATTCGATATCCACGCATGCGTAAGTTTTTTCAGTGAGAAAAAAGTGCAATCATTGTGGAAAATACTCAAAGCTCAAGAATTGCAGTTTAAAACTTAAAAAAACCAAATTTGCAATGAACAAATTCCAAAGTAAATATTTTTCCAGAAAGAAAAACACTGATTCATGCAAATCACCTCGATTAGAAGCAAAGAAGACATTTGAGAGAATAAACAACCCTGTCCATCTCAAAGCACACTCAAAATAGTAAACAAGGAAATAAAAACTAAAAACACACAATATCATCCAGTTTCGATTACCTTCAAAAAAAAAAAAAAAAAATAGGAATAACAAAAACAAATCAGATATTGTTTACATTTCTCGGCTAAAGTCTCAAATTCGTATGTGATTTTTCTACGTTTAAGAATCTTAAACGTGTCTATTAAAATTGCAACCAACTTGTATACAATAGCAGACAATTATTATTCGCAGTTTTGGGGAAGTACCTCCAAGATTTTTAAACCTCGTTTATGTTCTATTCAGAGGAACTAGACCCGATTATCTAGAATCCATTAAAAACAATTTATTTTCAAAATATTGACTGCCAAAACAGACGCGATTCTTTGGAAAAAGGGAAGTCAAAATTTACACTTTACAGGAACTGATTCATCTTTCGAGGAAATTAATTTTATCTTAACTCCAGACTAGAAAACTGTTCAATTATTAAAGAAAAATATTATAAATTGCAGACATTCGAAAACGTCATCAATCCTAAGAAACCGTATTTGGTCGGAATTCATAGTATTAATTATTCCAAATTTATGAATCTAAAAATAATGCAAATTAACAAATTTCCAATTAAGATTCTTGTTTTTCGAGTATTCCTACCTGTTTACATCTTTGGCGACCCAAAAATAAGTTTCGATTCTCAAAACAAATAAAAGGAAAAGGAAACAAAAACCGTTGCCAAAAGTATCCCCACTCAAGTGCACTCGAGAAATTCAAAATCCAGAAAGAACGTCATTCGCATTTCGAAGCTCATTTTGGCGAAAAAAAGATGCTAAGGCATTGAAAATTGTATTTAGAAAAACTAAGAAATTTCCCCACCACAGATAACGTGTGACCGTCTAGACCTCTGTACAGCTAGAAAGGTTAACCAAAAATAAACTTTGGCAATTTTCGAGTGTATCGCGGTTCCTAAATTCGGATTTTGTCACACGCCCTCTCGTGTGATGGTCAATACTTTTCATCGCCCGTGTTTGGTTTTCTAGACGCCATCGTTTTTGGTTCTTCCAAAGCCACCAGCAACACATTGAAAATATTGGTATTGAGCCAAAAAAAAAATTATTTTTATGATTTCTGATTTCATGATTGTGACTTCGAGTGAGAAAATGTCACTGTGTTGGTATTTTTTGTTGAGACTATTTTTAATGACGCTAAAAAGATGGAAAATTTTGATGACGTTTTTTGATATTTCTGTGATCTCGTGGTGTGTTTTGTTGCGCAAGCAGATTTTCACTAACAACGCACTAAAACTTATTTGTTCATGGTAATGATGTGATCAATATTTCTTATTTATTATAACTAATTTGATGACTTTTGAGAGCAAGAGAAAGGTTTCCTTACAATATTCTATTGGTTTGTGTGTTTTTGTGACAAACGAATTGGATGACAGCCAAATTGCCAGTGCATTTTAGAAAACATTGGATTATTTGTGAAATTTATATTTCTTCTATTTTTTTCTGCGAACATTTTATTTTAATATTTTCGTTTGTCACCTTGAACTGTCAGCTGTCGTCTGAGTGAACAAATCTGTGGTTTTTATGTCCTGAGGATAAGGAAAATTATAAACAACAAGATTGTTTTTTTGATAAAAATAAAAAAAATACTCATAACTTCTGCTAATATTGTTGCGATTTTGTTTTGATTATATTTTTAAACATTCCATGAAGGTTTCGGTCAAGGGTTTTTCATTGAAACAAGCTTATGAAGCAAACTTAAGGTCAGTTGCAGTTCAGGTGTTTGAGATGATGAACTATTAATTATAAACAAAACAAATGTGGGTGGTCTAAGCAAAAATTTAACAAGGGCATTGAAATAAAAAAAAAAAACTTTATTATAAACACAAAATTATGTTGCTTTTTTTTTTTTTAGTACAATCATGTCATATCTTTTAAGTTGTAGTCTGTTTTGATGCTTTAGTCTAATTTCTGGAAATAAATACACAAAATAAGAAAGAAAAAATACGTCGTTCCTATGCGGGCGGGCAAGTTGGATATGAAATATCAATAAGGTTTTATTGAGTGGCAATTATGTTTGAACTAGAATATCGTTCAAATTACCACCGTGGATTCCCTGGGTGGCGCGTATTCGAAAAGTTCAGTTTTAGGGCACGTATAGCGCTATCCTTTGTTCTGGGAAACAAATTTTCCAATTTCATGCCAATACCAAGCGGATACCGCTACAAATCTTGATATTTGCTTTAACAGATTTATATCTCAGTTTTGCAAATGTTTCTATTTCATCATTGACAACTTACTGAGACTTCGAACTCTTATCACGCTCTGTAATATCATCATTACGCGTCAATTTCCATACCTGGATGGTAAACTTCAGTTCTCGCTCTCAAGACGATCTAACCAGATCATTATTACTCGGTTTTCATGTTGAACATCAGAACTACAGTTTCTTATTGGTAAAGCTCATTTGTGAAATTCCCTACCAACCCATGCATTCTTGGCAACGCATGTCATTTAAATGCTGTGATTGAGGCCTAGCGATAGATTTTATGCAATATGCATAAAGAGTCTAGTACATTTATAAAACCCACCATGTTTCAAGTGATGAATTTATTCACAATTATTGTTCATCGAGAAATCCTCTCCAAATCATAAAGGCATTCTTATTCACATACTTTTATGGTGGCGTTTCAGTGCGGGTCGAACACATCCAACAAAAGCCTCCAGCCAACTCCTTCCCTAGCCAGGTTGGTTCAGGTTCTCTACCACCTGTGTGCTCCACCTGAGTTGCAGTCTTCCTCTTCTGCGTCGTCCCTCCGGGTTGGATTCGAAGACTTTACAAGCCAGAGCATTATTTTCAATTCGATCTATATGACCCAACCACCTAAGTCGTTGGACCTTAATTTTTCTAGCTAGGTCAGTGGCGATGAACGAAGATTCAATCAAGAACCGCACGAGCTTGTTCTTGATTGAATCTTCGTCACCATTCTTCATATATGCAGACAGGAATAAAAATTCTCTCGAAGCAGCCCAAACCATTTTTATCGGGTGTTGCACTATACATTATTGCTGACACTTTAGTTGCTCTAGAGAGAACTTTACAAGTCAATTGTCTTCTAAGTCCTAAGAAGCAGCGATTGGCAAGAGTGAATTTTCATTTGATTTAAGCGCTGGTGTTGTTGTCCTAAGCTACCTCTCATTTAAATCTGTCTATATTGACGTTAGATCCAAGACATCAATGTTGGTTATCGTTTCCTATTGACAGCATTAACTTGGTCTTGCTCTCGTTAACCGCTAGACGCATCTTTCTAGCCTCCGTCTTAATAGGCTCACGAGCGCCACACTGACATCACTCTGTGTCTTTCCAATTACGTCAATGTCATCAACGTATCCTAGTAGCTGACGACACACCTGATGTTCACGTTGGAGTTCTGCATAATTTTTCCAGAATGATGTTGAAGAAATCGCATGACAACGCATCGCATCCAAGATCTACCGTAGGGTGAATATTTGATCGATGGTGGACATTCAGGGTCTGAAGCCACACTGACCATCAGGTTGTTTACGAAAGGCTATCAAACGTTCACACAGCACGGCAGACAAGATCTTGTATGCGATGTTTAGGAGACTTATATATCTGTAGTGGGTGAAGTTTAGGGGAACTGATTACTTGAGTATCGGCATTTTTTTCCTTCCACCAAATCTTGCAGATGAGCTGGTGCATACTCTGCTCTAGCGGCTTTGTTCAACTTAAGTTTAGGCGTTGATATCTTCACTTCGTCAATGTCGGGTTGGTGGAAAAGATGGTCTGCTTCACCCAAGTTGAATGGTCCTGCATCTCCTCTGGTGGTTTGTTTCACCTTTTTGTAAAGCTTTCGAATCTCGTTCCTGTTGTGACATCGCTTTGCTTCTCATGCTCCCTTTTTTTCTTTCTGAGGAGTTTGTGCTCCTCAAATCTTTTCTGCTCGTAGACCTCGCAGCACGCTTCTCATGCTCCCTTTTTTTCTTTCTGAGAAGTTTGTGCTCCTAACATCTTTTCTACTCGTAGACCTCGCAGCACCGCTATCTATGCCTCATTTTAAGCTGCATGTGCTTGCCGGCATTCATCGTCAAACCAGGGGTTTCGTTGTGATGATGGTAGCACTTCAGAGGTGGGGCATCTTTGATGGCTTCTTTGCAGTATTGCCACTTTTTCTCTCGGAAAAGGATTAAGCAACGTAGTGGTCCGATTCGATGTTGTCACCTAGGAATGTGCGTACATCTTGAATGTTAGAGAAATGTCGTGCTTCGGCACAATGTGATCAATCTGGTTGACGGTTGATTGATCAGGAGATTTTAATGCCCCCTTGTGGATATTGAGATGTGGGAATCGCGTACTTGCTGCCATTACATCTCACCCCGCAGCGAAGTCGATTAGCCTTAATCCGTTATCGGAGGTGATGTCGTGTAGGCTATGTCGTCCTATTCTACCAAAGATTTCTGTTCTGTCCAGCCTAGCATTAAAATCTACAAGGACAATGATAATGACATAGCTAGGGCATTCCTCACGGGTCTTGTTGAGGAGCTTGTAAAACCTGTCTTTGGTGTCTTCATCCTTTTCCTCAGTGGGGGCGATAGCGCAGATGAGGCTTATGTTGGTGAGTTAAGCCTTGATGCGGATTGTCGTGATGCGCTACATCCACATCCAAATAGAATATTGACATTCACATCAACATTTTTTCTTGCTATATTTGAAATAATTTTGTTCGTCACGTGACTTTATCTAAAATGAATATATCAAGTCGAAAAAAAAGCAATTGTTTCGTCTACAAAAATGGTGCATTGAAATTTTCAAATTTTCAGTTTGACCATTAATTATTATAAGAAAAACTTGCCAACTGAAAATTTAATTGGTGTCTGGCATGTGGCATCATAAAAGCACTTAACTGTCAAATTTAAATTTTAACTATTAATTTTATAAAGCCAAAAAAAGCCAAACCAAAAATCATCCGATTCTTCCACCACATCCCACTCCTAAATTTAGTTCTTTTTCGCCACATCTTCAAATAAAAAAAAGGAATAACAAACAAAAATGTTGTATATTATTTGTTTTTTGTTTTTTTTCTTTCAAGCCGACGGATTTTTTTGGAGAAGATCCAGACTGTACGGCGGCGGCGACCAGTTCAAAAATAATAATATTGTTTTCTTGTTTTTATGACGATTATGAGGTTCGATTTAAATTTGTTGAAAATAATAATATTTTGTCTTAAGTACAACTAATTTAACTTAAGAGGATTAGCAAAAGTTATTTCTCATTTGCGTTCAATTATTTCAAAACACTTTCTGAAGGCGTATATTGTCTTAATTTATCTCAAAGGGTCTTTTGTAAAAAGTTTATTTAAAAACTCATTGTTGTTCATCGCGTTGCGGCCTAAACGTATGCGATGTGCGTCACACTTGTTCCCAATATAAAATTAGTATATTTTCATATGAGTGCGTAAAAAGTATTTCGAAATAATCGCGCTTGCCGCCTTTGCACGCAGCAGTCGAAATTCGTACGAAAAAAGCATCATCAATGCTGCACCTAGGCGGATTTCCTCCATGCCACACGTTGCGCTGAAAAATCTATTTTAAATTTTTAGACTAGAGTTTAGAAACCGTTTTATTTCATTATAACCAGAAACACCATTAGCATTTGTTTTTATTATTCGAAAAGCCGAATGACGTCAAAGTTGACCGAAAAGCGATTTATGTCTTATTTTGCTTGATTTTCAGTTTATTTTCAGAAGAACTTCAATCGAGGGACAGTTTGGGGCTAATCGCTTAGATACGCATCGCAGTGCGTTTGTTGGTTTATACAAGTTTTATCACCTCACAAATCGACTGCTAGCTTTTGGGAATTCTCATATGTCGGACCATACACGTCTCTTGACTCAAGAGTTTTGTGCCTTTGTGAAAAGTCTTTCTAAAGATGAGGCAATGTTAAGTTAAAAATATAGAAAATAAAAAAGGAAAATAATTAATCGAACAATAATAATTATTTTATGAGCACAAATGAAATTGCGTGGGCTTTTGATTTATTTTTACTCCTCCGAATGGTTTTCGAAACTTTTAGACGTGTTTTCATGGTCTCAAGAGATGAAACACGTGTTGAAAGAAACACGAATCTAAATTTAAAATGTATAGTACGAATGGCGATGGCGCCATTGAATGTTATTATTGACAGGTTTCCTACTTCCCAAATTGTTTGAACATTTTGAAGAATCGTTTGTAACTCCTGCTTTGCAACTCCTGCTTTAAATTTAAAAAAGTTCGTGTTGTTGCTTTTTGGTTTTGAAAAACAAAAACTTCAACTTCAACTTTTTTTCAACAAGGGCCCCTTTAATAGAGAAAAGTCTTCAACTTAAAAAAGAATGCCTAAGTTTTTTGTATTTAACTAATTAAATGGACAATTGCGATAATTATTTTTTCGTCATACGTTTAAAGGGGAAAGGACGAGTAAGAACATTATTGGACGGGTTGATTTTGAAAGTTCGTGTCGGCCATATTGTTTCCTTAACTCCTGTCAAAAAATCGCTTTTTAATCACTCAAGACAAATCATCATGACAAGTTACAGTGGGTGGTGTTCTCTATAATTACTTGTCTGTGCTATTAGCCAACGCCCAACACCCATATGTCAACGTAACGAAAGATCACTGCTGTTCAATCCGACATCCGAGGCAATAAATTCCTCGTCGCTCACAAGAAATTGGCCTGTCATGTCACCGATCGCAGCATAGTGAACTTTGATCCTGATTTGGGCTTGAATTGTCCCATGGGCAAAAACCAAACGAACATACGCAACGTCGTGTTGACGCTATAGTCCAAATGTTGGTCAAAATATCATCATTAACCATGAGGCCCATTTTCACCGTCAACGGCGATCGCTATAAGTCAAAGATCACCTGGCCTGAATTGGTTTGATGTCTCTGGTCGAGATAAGAAGATCTAATTCTCACTGTCACTGCGTCTGTAGAAAAATTATTGCAGATTATTCAAATTTAAAGTGCCTTGGAGTTACTAAAAATGAAACTTTGTTCTCATATAACACGCTTTTCGTACTCGTTCGACAACCTCGATGAGTGCTGTTGTACTGCTATGGACCTATGGCAGAGCGAAACTGGGATTGTTTTGAAGTAAGAAGACATTTTTGAAAAAGAAAGGCAGAATGTTACTCATGCCTTTTTTTCCAAAACTTTGGATATTGTATAAGGTAGTTACTTACAAAACTTTAACATGTATGATCTTAAGATACTATTTTTTATCTATCGAGCTTTGGTTAATGCGAGAACAGACACATATACAGATGTTACACTTTATTTCGTTAAGGTATGGTCGATCTACCCAAGTGGCGCAGATTTGGTTTAGTCATGAAAATGTTACTAATTGGGTAGCAAAATGTGTTCAATTTGGACTTTGGAAACAGATTCAGGAGCAATTAGGTAACGAAGAAGTTTTTTGAAAATGTTTCTCTTAAGCAATTAAGAAAAGAGTCTTCAACACTTCAACATTCCTTGAGTGCGTGTTAGGAATCGAGGCGCTCTGCATTTCTATGCTGATTTCTATTGGCTAGACGAAAAATCACGACAAATTATACTCTTGCAAGTTTTGTCAGTGCTTTCCAAAGAGGCTAACAAGCTAAGGCAGGTGTTGGATTCGAACTCGCGCCTTAGTCAACAAACATTACTACCTAGCCACGAGTACTACAGTTAGATAATAAATTATTTGTAAATAAAGCTCAGACTTCCTGACAGTCAAATAGCACAATTGAAACCACTTGAAAATTCAGAGCTGTCAAATACGTAGTGAAAAGGAAAAGACAAATTGTCTTGACAACTATCGGGTATCGAAATGTATTTTTACAATTAAAAATTACATTTTGTAACGTTCTTTTCTCTTTCTAGGTGAGGTTACGTCATCTAAGAAAGCGCAAATAATAAAAGCGTTTTTTTTTAATCTGAGCCCTAATGGTATAAACGGTGGGATTATTCGCTAGTCTCGACAGTGAATGGGATCGATGATCGATCCCTAGTATTGGTAATTTACGGTAATCGAAGCTAAAAAATAATTTGAAGCTTCTTGAGGTTTTACCCATAAGCGTAATTTGACTAAATACTTTAATCATTCATCGTGCAAGTAACCGTACTAGTCCACGACCAAACTGAATCTAGTCCTTATTTTCAATTTCAATCCTACTTGATATAGCTATTTCGAATAACAAGTAGATATGTGTGAATTGGAAGAAAAATACTGCTCATGCAATTTTAAATTCTATGTTATTGCTTGCGGTGTTGCTGTCGATGAAGAGGATTATTTGGCTGTTAATTATGTATATTTCGTTACAATTTCAAATATTTCTTTGAGGATAAACTTAAAACAGAACTGGTACTTTTCACCAAAGGAAAATATCTTCTTTTGAAATACTAAACATTGATAAAACACCCCACTTATAATTTCAGAAAAAGCAAGATACCTTGGAGTTATATTGGAAAAGAACCTCGACTGGGTTCTAAACATACAAGAAAGATACAAAAAAGCCATGATTGCACTGTCTTGTAGTAGGGTTCTTAGAAGAAATTGGGGGCAATTCCTAAAATAATCATGTGGATGTATACAGTCATTGTAAGACCCATTCGAACTTATGGCAGTTTGGTTTGGTGGCAAGCTCTGGAGAAATCCACAGCTTCAAAACCCTTACCAAAGTATAAGGAATGGCGTGCTTTAGCGCTACGAGGGTGATGATGACTATCCCAACTTCGTGTCTCGAAGCGATCCTACACCTCACCCCAATAGACTTTATTTGTTCAACAATCGGCAGCAAACAGCGCTCTTCGACTTAGTCAACCAAACATCTGGAGAACTAGTCCAAAACGGCCATACCACGATTCTTACAGAACAAACAGGCAACAAAATTTGTACAGATTACATAACCTCTTACTTAGATGAATGAAAAAACGCTGCTAATCAAATATCCATGATGGGGTTATTACACGCTAATATCAACTTTTTCATTGATAGCCAATAAGCAATAAGAGCGATGTCTGCCAAGTCAAATGTTGTTTCTTGCTGTTGCTAAGGGTTCTTGGTGTGTAGCATAACGTAAGACTCTGCTGGGTTATTGATCACAGTGGTGTGAAGGGAAATGAAAAAGCGGATGAGCTTGCAAGAGAAGGCTCAGTAGTTTATCCCTCTCTTATACCATAACATCATTTCCTCAAGGCGAACTAAAACGAAATATTAGTAACAATATCATTCAAAAAGTAAATGATAGATGAAACCTACTATAGAAACCTGCGGTAACACCAAACACTCTGGCCGTATTACGACAAGAAAAAATCCGAAAAGATATAACTACTTAAAAAACCCTCCCTAAGATCCCTCATAAGCGTGATAACGGGATATAACCTACTTGGCTACCACAAAAAGAAGATGGGACATAAGACAGACAATATATGTAGAGGCTGCGGCAACGAACAAAAGCACGAAAACTGAAAACACCCCTAACTTCCTATGCCACTCTCCAGCACTCTGCCAAACAAGGAAAACATTTTTAGGCAAATAGCTATTTCTTTAACGAACTATAAGAGCTATCTGTACTCAGAACTGAAATTTTTCAAGTAGACCAAATGGCTCGAACAACCATATAATTCATGGGTTAGAAAACTTTTTCAGAAGTTACAATACTTCGGGGTATATTACATATAATATGCTACGTGCGCGATGTGCGAAAATTTGCTTAGTTAGCGCAGCCGAGCTTTATTTGATTATTTGTATTTTTTAATTTTACCTTCAATCATGTGTTCAAGTTAACAACGTATTGAGATGTTGATTTTCAAAAGAGTACTGTTTATTAAAGAAAAATAAGATCAGAAAAGCATAGAACAGCACAAGCAAATGAAAAGTGTCAGAACAAGTAAGAATAGAAAAGATCAGCTCCCTGTTTGATCTTTTTGACAGAATAAAATCAGCTGTTAAATAAATATTCCATCAAATCGAATTGAATACAATTTTTATTTGTTGGAAACAAGATTTTGAATAGGTTATTAGATTTTTGTCAGAAATGTTTACTTGGGGAGTATAGTAGGTATATTTTTACTTCCTCGGAAAACTCGTCAATCGAGATAATTTCAAATAATTGTTTGATTCGAAAAAAATAAAAATAATTTGCCATTTGAAATTTTGACATTTGATAGTTTTCGTAAAGCTGCCCCACCAAAAAAGTAGGGGCAGAAAAATGTGCACTAATTTGCGATGGGCAATTTCATGGAACACAAAATGACAGATTGTAGAACAGTTTGGGGCAAGTTGCGGTGTACTTTTTGGATCTTTTCTGTACTTTTCACTGCGGAGCAGATTCATTAAACAGACCTTAATATTTACATTTATATGCTAAAAAGGTCATCAGTGTATATATAAAACAAACGCTTCCAACCTTCCAAATGTTATCTTTTTTATTTTCTTTTTAATTTTAATGCAAACTATATTCAGCTACTTCAACCCACGCAACCAATTTTCAATGAGTATCTCTTTACGTTTACTTAAAACTTAAGTAGCCATCATCACAGTTTTTGAGTAGAAAATATATATATATGTATGAATATTTTATAACAAAAATTTCAACAATTTCTTTTCTTATTTTTGTAATGTGTATTATTGACTATTCAAACTTGTATGTATGCATTTTTTTCTACTCATAATTTTTTTAATGAATGACCTTGTCTCTGTCACGTCCTGAATTTAAACTTAATTATAAATAAGATGTAAATCTTAATATTAAGTGGCCATTAAATAAATACAAATACAAATACAAAGGTAATAATTGCATAAAATTGTGTTCCCTCCTTGAAACATGTTTAATTGTCTTGAAATATGTACATAACATAGCTGTACATGTACATAACATAAATACCTAAAAATTCGATATGATTTAAGATGTAACATCGAATGTCTGTATTTAATTTTTCAATCCTAGTTTTCTTGTTTTCGAATATTGGTTCAATTTTAAACTAAAAAAAGACACGACAAATTTTCTTAAACATACCTTCTTTTGTAACATTTATGAAAATATAAAAGTAAATTATGATCTCCAATAAATATTCACTTTTCCCAGACGGACACTCAAAAACATAAATCACATCAAATGAGGAAAATGTTCAAGTTTGTTGACAAAAAAATATAAATTTTACGAGTAATGGATTGTATAATAACAAACAAACAAAATGTCTGGATCCAACCCAAAAAACCAAAATTCTAATTTTGAAAATGATCAAATTCAAACTGATATTCAAGTCGGAAAAATTCACACACAATCAATTATTAGAAGTCGTACTATAAAAAAATTAAACGATAAAAATATTTAAGGTGTGAAAAACAGTTCATGTTTATTTTTACTCCAAATCATAAAAATTTATAATTTTGCATTCTTCGAAGTTCGAATTTCAGTATAACAAATTGCTTTTTTTCGGTTTTTATTATGCACTTGAAAATTAAAATTCCAATTAAATTGTCATATCTCGATTTTACTTTTGAAAAGGTCGCAATATATTGTATCTAGATTGTTGATACTTATTTTCCCAAGAACTCTCTAATCAACATAACTGCAATTCGAAAAACAAACAAGTTATATCTTCAATCTTTCAGAAAATGCCTTTCAATCAATTTAACAATATCCTTTAATTAATTGTCTAGTCTTTTCAATTAATTCACAAAGACCGTTTGGCGATGACGCTGAGTCAATGACCGATTATTAATTTGGGTTGTGTGAATATTAATAAAATAAAATAGAAATCAAAAATTCATTTCAACGGCTACTGTTCAACTCACTGACATTGAAAAACATAAAAAACGATTTTGATCTTGACATTGGCTATAGGCACTGAATTCGTCAAATCATGGCAATGCGCCATCGCCATTATAGCAAAAAAAAAAAAAACGGAAAAAATCTCATCGAAAGTGGGCAACACTTTTGTTTCTGAATAAAAAGTGAATGTTACCGCCTCTTAATGTTAAGTTCCCAATTCCTCAAGTTACTCATTGAATTATTGAATGTCAGTCTATGAATCTCGGAGTAGGGTTTTTTTTTCTTCAAAGATAAACACTTTTTCTTGAATGAGACACAAATTGGTTCAATTATATTATAAAATGATTTGCAAGTTATTTCATCGAACTGGAACAAACTGCATTTTGCATTGCAGTTCAAACGTGCCTTCTTAAAGCCTTGAAGAGAACTTTGTAAGATAACAGAATGTGCTAGCGATTATTATTATCTTGAAATAAACAGTCTACACAAAATGAGTCCACTGTGAGAATTTTGAACTTCGATCAAAAACGCAGAACGCAGAACGCAGTCGTAGACGAGTAGACTGAGCAAACACTCTTGACCTGCAAAAAGTAGATCTGGAAAAATCAGGACTATTTTTTTTTTTTATTTTATTTTAATTTGTGCAGTTGGATTTGAATTAGGTATGTAGGTTTGAGGGCTTAGATTAGAGAATTGCAGTTTAAACCATCGATCGGACAAAACTATCTGAAATTTGTTTTTAGTTTTATAATTGGTGTTTGTTCTGCTGGTGTATAACAGTTTTGATTTGCTGGTTAGAGAGTTATTAGTTATTGCTTTGCTTTGTTTTTGGAATTTCGAACTCTTTCAAGATAAAACACTAAATGGAAGACAGAATAAGTCAGATCAGATTTAGTTATTAGATGTCGTCGACGTTTTGGGATGCGAATCTTTACATAAACGACCAAGGATACATATGAACATCTGTTTCGGGACAGAGGACTGGATCTTTGTTGTGCCAATAATTTAATGTTATTTTTTAACGAAGTTACATATATTTCTTACGTTCTTTCTCGTCAAAACAAAAAAGAAATAAAATAAAAACAAGGCCACCTCCGCAAACTAATATCCAGGCCAGCACACATCACACATTAAACACCTTGCTTTGTTCTGATTTACACTGCCTATTGGTACTAAAATTAGTAAACAGAGGTAGAAATCCAGATACAAATAATTGTGCTTTATCTTCGAACTTGTCTCGTAGGCAAGACCGAATCTCGCTTACATCAAAATATTTGCCTGTGGGGAGCTTGTTGGTTCTTTTAGCAAAGGGGTAAAAACCAAATTGTGCCTCAACTGGACATGGACTTTATTCCAACCTAACTGTGCCTTAACCAGCTGGGGATTCTATCCCAACCTTAATTGTGCCTAAGCCAAGCCGGGGACTTCATCCCAACCTTATTGTGCCTTAACCAGATGAGACCTAATTGTGCCTTTACTGGCCGGAGACTCTATCTCTCCCAAACCTAATTGTGTCTTTAACCGGCCAGGAATTCTATCCCAAACTAATCGCGCCTTAACCAACCGCGGCCTTTAATCCAACATAATCGTTCCTTAACCGAATTCTGCCTTAACCGGCCGGGGATTCTATCATAACCTAATTGTGACTTAACCAAGCGGGGACTTTATCCCAACGTATCTGCGCCTTAACTGTCCGGAACTGAATCGCAACCTAGTTGCGCTTTAACAGGCTGGGGATTTTATCTCAACCTAATCGTGCTTTAACCAACCGCGGGATTTATTCCAACCAATTTGTACCTTAACCAGCCCGGAACTCTACCACAACCTAATTGCGCTTTAACCGGTATGGGATTTTATCTAAACCTAATTGTGATTTAACCAACCGGGGGATCTATTCCAACCAATTTGTACCTTAAGCGGCCTGGAACTCTTCCACAACCTAATTGTGCCTTATCCAGCCAGGGCTTTTATCCCTCCCAACCTAATTGTGCCTTAACTGGCCGGGGACTCAATCCCAATATAATTATGCCTCAACCGTCCGGGGACTCTATCTCAACCTAATTGTGTTTGTGTTTTAACCAATTCACATTCTGCGAAGGAACAGTTTAGCGATAACTAGATAAAACTACCAAGCATTGCCTTACATTAGAGCCAAAAAGTACTTTACATAGACAACTGAAAGGGTATGCTACAACGGACAATAATAAGCGTTCTCAAAGAGGAAAAGTAAACACGAAATGCAATATTGTGCAGAATCGCAACTATAATTTTAAAAACTAATGAAATGTATTATACATTTTCAAAACGCAAGTTGATCGAAGCTAACATTATCAATAAAAAATAAGAAAACTATCATTATTAAAGTATGAAATGTTTGCAAACTAATCTGAGGTTAGTGTTATTTAACTGCCTGCAAATTATAAAATTATCTGCGACCTTCATGTTCGCTCACACTTTCCCTTAACTTTCAAACCTCAATAAGATATCTCCAGGTTTAAACTACCATCATGCGAACCTATTAACAGTCAATTTTACTTTTTTTGCCATAACAATTTCTCTAGACTTACGAAACAAATTTCTGGAGCTTTCGTTTTTATTTTGGTAATGACACCTTTTTTTTCTCGTAACCACCCAATTCAACTCAACCTTCCGGTAATGACCTTTTTTTCATAGTGTTTTTCCCCCAGCTGATTTTTATTGCAGATAGTGGATAACATTTCAATCACTGTTATGCGAAATGACTCACACGCACACAACTCAACTACAATGAAACGAAAAATCGAGGTTTTGTTATGTGTTGTGGAAACTTTCGGCATCGTTTTGTTTCCATGGAAAATTTATGAGGCCCCAGTGGTTAGTATGGGCGAACGATTTCTTTCTTTTTATGTCATTTCAACATTGAAGAACCTAAATTTGGAATCTGTAAGATTTTGAGTGTGTTGGTGCTGGAACTAGAAGCTTGTAAGTGGCACGAGCCCGATTTTAGCAAACACAACCATTAGCTATCAACAAATATGTATATGGGTACACTTGTATGTTCTTTTTGTTTTTTTGAGATGAAAACGATTGAAATTCGCAAAGCGTGGCGGCGGTTTGCAGTTCCATTTTGGTAAGAAGTTCCTAATGAAATGGGCGTTAGCTACCTCTTTTTCTAACTGTTTAGAACAAACAAATAAACGATTTCGACTGCTTAGAGTTTCTGGATAGGTTTGAAACCTTCAGAGAGACGGTCCACGATGCCTAGCAACTACTGAGCAATCACAGAAATTAGAAATGAGAAAACAAAATTAATAAAAAAAAGTTCATAGGGAGTGAAATTGCCTAATTTTGGTTTGTTAATAATTTTCGGAAGCATAAATGTTCATGTCATAAAAATGTTTTCGTTTTCTCGAATTAAAATTTGCACAGCTGCCTTAAGAAAACTAACAACCCAAACTATATTCTCGAATCTCGAATAGCATAGAGATCATTTCCCCTCCAAACATGTGCACGTCGCGTGTGAACATGACATAATTTGCAATTCCGTCTGAAGGTTAGCCAAATGTAAAGAGCAGTGTTTTAAATATCTGCGCGCTATAGTTATTAAAAAAAAAAATAAACAAATTCATCAAATGCCATCTTATGTAAGTTTTTCATTGCCAAACGATTTTTTTTTAATGTAATTTTGAAAAGTGCAAAAACTAAACTTATGGTGGTTTCATCATTCTCAAAATTATTAAATAAGACGTATGGCTGCTTTGATTATTTTATTGTTTTTTTTTTCTTATTTGCATAGAACTTTCCATGAAATAAATTTTTCATCTCATCAGTTTCGCCTCACATTCTACACACACGATATCTGTCAACTTATCACTAAAGATCTCAGAAGTTGTAAGAAGGGGAGTGCATTCAGGGGGCTATTCAAAATGCAAATAGAAATATAATTCCGCTTTGTTAGCATAAGTAAGACTGACAGTTTTGTTTAATCAAAATTTATAATGCAACTACTGCGAATTATCAGAATTCTACGTTTTACAATTGTCATTTATTGCTCACAAAAATTCAGTTTAATACATTTTAATCCCATACTTTATATTGAAGACTTTTCTTCAGAAACAAACAGTTCCAAAGCTTATTTTCTTTCAGGAATTAAAGGATTAATAGAAGAGCTAAATGGCCATGGTTGGGTACTGATTAAAGGCCAGATTTAAAAAAAAAATATGTAGAAGAAATCAACTCTATACTTACTTACTTACTTATCCAGCTCACAATCCATGAAGGATCTCCCCAGTCGCCGAAACCAAGCGCTCTAGCATCCGCAGTCACTTGGTCCTTTTACCGTAGGTTCGGTCTTCCTTGTTGTCTCGAACCTGGAGGCTGGGATGAGAAGACTTTCTTGGCTGGAGCGTTGTCGTCCATCATTCGCTCGATGTGGCCGAGCCAATGTAGTCATCTTTTCTTGGACTTCTGAACTACATCCACATCTTGGTACAGCTCATACAGTTCTCGGTTGAACCTTCTTCTCCATTCGCCATCGTCTCGTACGGGACCGAAAATCCGTCGAAGAATTTTTCTCTCGAAAGTGGCCAGTATTAATTTCCCTTTTTTACTAATCGTTCAGCACTCGGCGCCGTAGAGTAGGACTGGTAAAATCAAAGTTTTGTATAGCAGACACTTTGTCTTTCGAGTGAGGAGTTTTGAACCCAGTTGTTTTGCCAAACCGAAGCAGCAGCCAGCGGTTTGCTAGGGTAATTCTTCTTCGGATCTCCACTGAGGTGTCGTTTGTGGAATTGATGTTTGTTCCAAGGTAGGTGAACTCCTTAACTACCTCGAAATTGCTGCTACCAACAGTGACGTTTTGTCCTAGGCGGTGGACAGATGTTCCTTTTTTTGATGATAGCATGTACTCTGTTTTGTATTCATTCACTTCAAGACCAACGAGTTTCGCCTGTTTCTCAATCGCTGTGAAGGCCTCAGACACAGTTCTCTTGGATCGATTGATGATGTCAATGTCGTCCGCATAGCCTAGGAGCTGGGTGAACTTGTTGAAGATATTGTTTTCCGTGCTCACACCTGCCTTGCGCACTATCTGCTCCAGGACTATGTTGAAGAAGTCACATGATAACGTATCTCCTTGTCTAATCCCAGCGCATGTTTGGAATAACTCGGATAAGCTGTTACCCACACACTGCACTGCGTATTATTAAGCGTCATGCGGCACAGCTGGATCAGTTTGTTCGGGATCCCGAATTCAGACTATCATAAGCTCTTGGCAATGGATGCTATCATATGCTATCATATGATGTCGATGAAAAGATGGTGGGTTTCGACTTGAAATTCATTGGTCTTTTCCAGGATCTCCCTCAGTGCGAATATTTGGTCTATCGTTGTTCTGCCTGGCCTAGGGCCACACTGGTACGTCGTTTAAGACTAGGATTTTGTATGCAACATTAAGCAGGGATATGCCGCGGTAGTTTTTGCATGACATAAGATCGCTTTTTTTTGTAGATGGGGCAAAATCAACTCTATAAGCCACCGTTAATTTCAATTTTAGCAATGACTAAGAAGTAAAGGAAGTTTTTTGTCAATATGAAGCAACCGCAACCTTTTTACATTTAACTTTGTGAAAGAAGTTCGTGAGATTGGTATTTTTCTAGTGGGAGGCATTCAGGGTTGCCGTCGCCGTATGTATCTGGTTTGTGTCTATGATCTCAACAACCATCTGGTTCGTTATCACTTCATGCAACGATTTTTATGACGACGAGGCGCATTTTTATCTCGGTGCATTCAGAGATAGTTGGAGTTTGAAGTGAATTGGGGAAAAGTGGCTTCATTGGAAGAGCAAGAGGTGTTACTGATTCATGTAAAAAAAGGATTTTTTTTTTTAAATTGAGGAGATAGATTTGTATGACCTCTGATTTTTTATCAAGTTGTTGATTTTGTCATTTTTTATTTTAAATTTTTTTTATAATTAGCGCGCTTTCAAGGGCCTTTTTCAAGACCCTTTATATGCCGACAATTTCGAGAATTGAGATGTTCGATCTCATTTTTACAAGAGTGCCACTCATTGCATTACCGATATAAGACAACATTTGGTTTTCAAAGCATTAAACTCTACGCGTCGTTTTATTCCCCAATGTCCAATCATGTTTAATTGTAATAACACTTCCGAAGAGGAGGAGCGTGAGTCTGGAAACGAATAAAAGAAGACTAAGGATACTGTCATCAGCGAAACAATTATTAGATTCGAAGTTGGAGATGAGAAATAATTGATAAAAATGAGAAAGTGGTTCGGAGACAAAAAGGAGCCCTTCTGTATTGTGGGTCTCAAACTTGAAACTTCCGAATACAACTTGTATTGCACAGTTCGAAAGAAAGTTTCTAATTCAAAAACGAGGAATTCATCGATAACGAAGTTGAGAATTTTCGATTAAAGAGCAAAATTCCAGACTTCATCAAATGCTTTTGAAATATCAAGTGCGACAACTTAGTTTCTCCAAGACGGTGTAAAGACTTGTTCCATTTACAAGTGTTTACTCTTGGTAGCAACGTGAAACCAATAAGTGAATGACTCTGTCTTTTTTTTAGCTGGTTTGGTTTTGGCAACACTGGTTTTGACAGCTGACGTGTGTTTAGTACCTTGTGGCACTGTCAAACAGATTCAGTTTGGTTTGCAATTTAACCATGGATCGTCTTACAAATGAACAACGCTTGCAAATTATTGAATTTTACTATCAAAATTCGTGCTCGGTTCGAAATGTTCATCGCGCGCTTTTTCCATTTTATGGTCTGGCATTCTCGACCTTCTGAGCAGTCTATTCGGAAGATTGTGACCAAATTTCGCACCAAATTTACTTTATTGGACATTAAACACCAACACATTAACGTACTGTGCGTAGTGAAGAAAATTATTGCGGCCGTATCAGTAGTGTGACAGAAGATCGCGAAATGTCGATTCGGCGCTGTTCCCAGCAGTTGGGCCTTTGTTACAGCACTACGTGGAAAATTTTGTGGAAGGATTTGGGCGTAAAGCTTTTGAGATACAGCTGTTGCAAGAACTAAAGCCAGCGACCTACCACAACGCGAATCGCCAGCGTTATTGTCAATGGTGAACGCTACAGAGCGATGATAACAAACTTTTTTTTGCCCGAAATGGAAGTTTTTTGACTTGCATGATATGTGGTTTCAACAAGACGGTGCCACATGCCACAAAGCACGGCGAAAACAATGGCGCAATTGCGAGGCGAGTTTGGTGAACAGTTAATTTCACGTTTCAGGCGTGTCAATTGGCCGCCTAGATCGTGCGATTTGACACCATTAGACTATTTTTTGTGGGGGTATTTCAAGGCTTATGTCTATAGGGACAAGCCCGATTGACGCACTGGAAGCCAACATCCATGCATTATTCATTCGTGAGATACCGGCCGATATGTGTGAATGCCAAAATTGGACTCAGCGGATGGGGTACCTGAGACGCAGCCGCGGTCAACATTTGCATGAAATTATCTTTAAACATTAAATTCAAGGTTCAAACTATCGATTCAAATAAATATTTCATTAATTTTTTCGAATTTTTTGTGTTTTTTTTTTTTTAAGTTCTAAACCTCTTAAAAAATCACCTTTTATTATAATTCTCTGGCAATAGAATGAATCTAACTAGAATCATTTAAACTAACTTTTGAACCGTCTTATTCAAAACACTGATCTCAATGTCAGCTCCAGCGAAGTAGAACCATCATCTTTTCTATCTCAGTCTGTTCTCCAAAACGCGGCTAGCGTCGGAAATGGATCCAAATTATTTAGGTAATATTATAAGACCTCCAAGTACACCCCCCCCCCCTCTCTCTCACCTTCTACAAACAAACCAACACGAACCCGATAGTAGACTGCGGATATGATGAACTAACCACTTTATGCGTCTGAAATCTGAAAGCCTGCATGAGCTGAACTCATCTATTTTAATATTAGGTAATGACTCTAAACAGCGCTACTTGGGTATGAGTAAATCCGTTTCAGCACATACTTGGAGATCACTTCGACTTCTGCAATCACTTTTCTAAGGAAAAGTCTTTAAATAAAGGAAATACTTGAAACTTATATCATATACCATTTGTTATCGTTCACTCTTGCCTTAGTTAGTTCATCAAATCTTTTTAATAATTCAGTGCCTGTCTGTCCGTGAAAGAACTGAATTGACGATTGTTTTTTAAGAATTTTTTTTCCAACCAAATTAAACTTTCTTAACCTGCTGTCACTATCACTGTCTTTTCCAAATATTCCTTAAAATTTAAATTACTCATAAGTTAAACTTAACCAGAGACACAAATTTTACTAGAACAATCAAAAAACCCAATTCCATGCGGCCCCAAAAAAAAACACGAACAACTTGTATTTTCCTTCTACCAAGCCAGACACATTGTCGGCAAGGGGATTGCTTTTCTCATTGTTTTACTTCTGTAAATGAATCAACTTAAGCACTTCTGAATAAATTCAAAAATAAATATGACACGGCTAGTCTGAAAATCGTTGTCTCCCATCACAATTAAAGAAAAAACAAACATCTATTTGTCCCTAACAGACGAAAGCGAGTGTCAACTTAACAGACAAAAAAAAAAATGAAATTAATAAAAAGGAACTTTAAATTTCATAAAAAAAAATAATAGAATATGATTAATTAAAAATTTCCGCAACTCGTGGCCACCTCATTATTGCTCACTGCTCTGGCTATGTGGAGCAAAATTGTGCTTCTTCTGCTCCTTTACTCTTTGATCTCTCATAATGAGAGATTACAATAAAAACTGTTTCATCTTTATTTTCTGAGCTGAAAAAAATTTAACAAAAGTAGGTTAAGACTATTAGCAATGAACTTCAAAAAGAGAATTGGTGAAAATCATTACATTTCAACAAATTATTACGAGGAAATCAAAATATCAAAAAGTCAGCTCTGTCAGACAGACAGACGTTCATCGGCGTAGGAGATGAAATGTGAGCAACTTATTGAAACAAAATTCAGTCCAAGAAAATGGACCATTTAAAATGAGTAACAGACGTTAACAAGGCTATTTCGTGCGTAGATATAATTTTGTTGCTGTTTTTTTCTGTTTTCTCTGAACTGAAAACTTAAATAAACCATGACCTAGGTTGATGTATTGCTGCACCAAAATTTTAACCAGTACTGCAAATTGCAGTGTTCATTATTTGTACAAATGAAACATGAAACAGACCTTCTTAGTTATAGTCAGGGCAGGAGCTTAAAAATGCTAAATAAACGTTGTGGATGTGCCTACTATGTGTCAATAAGACTCTGGACTATTATGTATTGTGATTAGAATACAGTCTTAGACTTCGCATCCCCTTTTTCGGTTAAAATAAATTTTCGAATGTTAAACATATAATTTATTCATAGAAAATTTGTTTAATTATCTTAACCAAACCCCCTGGACTATTTTATTGGTTTAAGTGCCTACAGTTTATTTGAAAACGCAAAGAAATCCAGTGCGAGGTTTGTTTGCTCTTAAATTTCTGCACAATGACAGTCTTATAGCTCCCTGCAGCGACTATTTGCCTATAATAAATTATAACAAAACTGAAACATAAAGTCTTCTATTCGAATTATTGTTTCAAGTCAAATGCAACACAATCGAAACAACATAGTAAATTTATTCCTAATAAAACAATAACTCTTTCTGGCCATCTGGATTAATGCAGCTAGCGGATCTGAGCCGACTTCAGCCGGCCAACGTGTGGGACGATGACTTTTGTATAGACAAGTTTAAAATTTAATTTATGAGTAATTAATTTTATTGTAACGTTGTTTTATTGTCTTGAGAAAAATTTACGATTGAGTTGTTGTACCGTTTGTTTTTCGGAAATTGTTGCTGACTTTCAAGGAAAATAGAAAAATTAAGTATCTTTTGTTAGCTATGTTTTTTTTTGGCAGTTAAATTCATTTTAGTGAAATGAGATTAAATTTCGGTTAGTTTCAGAGACGCGGAAATAATAAAAGTTTTGTGTGGGTGAGTTGATTTATTTGTTTGCAGTTTTGTGTCCTAGAGGGGAACAAGAAAAATAAAACAAAGTTGAGAGTCTTTGAAGTCTAGCTTGTTGAAAT
Source organism: Sphaerophoria rueppellii (assembly GCA_920937365.1). Lineage (NCBI taxonomy): Eukaryota > Metazoa > Arthropoda > Insecta > Diptera > Syrphidae > Sphaerophoria > Sphaerophoria rueppellii. The sequence goes on along the minus strand of CAKKXW010000003.1, from coordinate 44,128,258 downwards.
CAGGGTGAAAAAACGTGATGTAAGACCTGGAAATTAAGTCCAAGCTTCTAAATGTTCAAATTTTAAGCCATGTGCAGCTTGTTTCCTTCCTTTGTTTGGCTTGGTTATTTAGCCTAAATATAGCACAAAACGCAAATTTTCGGTTAGACATTCAAATAAGTAAAATGAGTGACCTGCTATATGACTAGGTCTTGCTCATGGTCTTTGGTGGAATTATCGGGACAATGTTAACTGCTAATCGACCTCAAGACAGACAATAGTTTTGTATAAAGAAAGAGCAAAGAATCCGAGTCCCCAGCCACAAAATTGCTTCGTTGGCCTGACAGAGGAGGTTTTTGAGTTCATCCGCGCAGCAGTGGGGATCCAGTCCAAACCTTCAATAAGTTCTTCCACCTATCTCAAACGTTTGCTTACGACACCTAATTACAAGATATCTTTGATTTGGCTTAAGACTTTCGTCATGGTCAGCCATGGTAAAGTTCTACAGTTATCATATCAATGTAAACGGCTTGAAAAGTCTATGTCAAATAGTATATGGGTATATTAAATTCAAGACATGATACCTTGATCTTCGTTTTGCCTATAACCCTCTTTCTTATTTTTATAAATGATCTCTTGTCTGCAACTTCCAATACTTTTTTTCGCTGACGATCGATAGATTCGATCCAGACCCACACCCCGCCTCTTCGGATGTGGAATTTCAACGGCAACATATGATAAGCTCATAAGACTCTGACATAAGAACATTGTAGGTACAATGGGGAATAAAAAGCCGAGTAGAGTTTAATGCTTCGACAACCTAGAACCGCCTTTTGCTACTTTCCATGCGTGGTACTTGCATCAATGACACTGAACATCTCGAGATTCTCGATAAGTTCATCACTGAGTACCTCTTATGGAACGAGGACATATGCAACGTTGCCGTTTCTTGAGACTGTGCAAGAAATAATTCTAGCTGCTATCTCTAATACTTATATCCGTCCAAAGCTTGAGTACAACTCCCATACTCTGGGCTGGTTCTCGAGTTATCTTACACACTTTAAAGCTAACCTTTTTATAGAAACAGTAAACATTTCAAGGTTATACGAGCTTAAATTAACTGCGTTGCTTATAAATGTAAAAGAAGAACCTGATATAAAAACGGATAACAACACTTTCGTCCCCAAGTCAAAGGTCCAAAAAAACACAATAAATGAGTTTTGCAATATAAATTCTAACGAACAAGTATTATTATTGTTATTGTTCTATTTATATTTCGGGAATTATGGTAAAACCCCATAAACACCGGTAAATAAAACACGATAATTTGATAAACGCGTTTTAGGCCCACCACAAATTTTTAATTCACTTATCTTGTTGTTAGACTTTGCAGTTATCAACATAAAAATTCAGAAGAAAGCCATTAATTAATTTAACAATAATATATTTACAACTTTCTCCATTTTGGTCATCAATAAAACCATTAACGTATTTTCTTAAAATAGAATTTTCCAGTGGAAACATTAAATCATCATAACAAACCTCACACGAGCTCCCCTTAGTATCGATTTGATAATAATTGTGTTCTAAAAACAACTTTTTTTAAAGATTACGTATATTCTTATTAAATTTCTTTTTTTTTAAGAGTGAGGGCATATCAATGTGCATTTTCAACTTATTTTTGATTAAAATACTTCAAATACAATTTTTTTCTACTTTGAGATCAATAGCTCAATTGACGTCAACAATTTGTTGTTCATTTTGTTCACATCAGGCGAGCCTCCTATTTTCTCCTGTTTTAACCGCATTTTGGAAAAATATTGTTGCCTTTAGGGTAATTACGATGACGAAAAACAAATGGATTTCGCTTGAATAATAAAACAAAACAAAATTTTGTTTTGTTGTGGATAGAAATAATATTCAAAGGTTCCTGGAACGCACTGGCGCATTTTGGCGGAAATGTTATATTCGTGTTTTGACTTTATATCAAACAGTTCTATTACGCTATTGGGAAGTCAAGAGATAAGCTCTTCATAATGCTGATAAGAATTTGCTTGAATCAAATGCGATCTGTATTCCGGGAAACAGAGCATGACGAAGGAGAATCCAGAATTAACATCAGCTTAATGTTTGTTTCTTATGAACATTATTTGAAAGAGGAAATTTCCTTAATCAAATCTTGTTATTAGGCATTTTTATGCTTCAAAAATGTTCTTGTACATATTATTTCCTATGGTGTTTTGGAAATTGATGATACATGGGCTTCTTATGGGTCACCTTTTATACACCAGTTTGGATAGGGCCTGTACTGTTTGGACCTCATTGTTTCAAGCACTATAAGTCTTGTCATTTTATCATCTCATTCCATCATTTATAATATTATTATCTTTAAATCAAAACCATCTGCTTTAACCTCCCCTTTTATTTCATATGTTGACTCCTATATGAGCAAAAGAAATTATATTGTCCGTTTCAGATCGTGCTTTTCCTCTCCTTTTTCTGTGTCATCCGGTGTACCTCAAGGTAGTCCCTTATGCCCACTTTTCATTTTAGCAATAAATGATGTCGCTTAGACCTTGAACTCTAATCTCTCGATTTATGCTGACGATATGAACATTTTCCATCGCATTACATCACCGACTGATTTTTACAAGCTGCAATGCAACCTAGACAGATTTTCTCCTTGGTGCCAAAAAAAAATCATTCTCGAACTAAATGTTACCAAATGCAAGAGTATGACATTCTCACAAAAGCGTCAAGGAAGAGCCTGTGCACTCCGTAGCATTCAATGTGAGTTCAATCACCATCTTCCACCATATGTCCAAACATTTGCTATGTAATTCTTATCCACGATTTACTTTCATACAACATTGATTCTCCGGCTCTACTAAGCTATGTTTCTATGAGGTGTCAGAAAGTTCGGCTCTTCTGAGTTATATTTCTATGAGGTGTGAGAAAGAGAAGGGTGTGTAGTGCGGCAGAACTTCTGCCGCAGAAGTGACCTGCTTATACTTAGGCTGCAGAATAACATGAAAGCTTTACCGGTACTCACCAACGTATCCGAGACCTGTTTGCTAAGCCAAAGGCTATCTGAACTCTTAGCCGCGGTCGAGAATAGAACGTTTGTGAGGAAAAAATATTCCAGAGGCGATACAACTACAAAGCAGACTTCATTATAAAAATTAAGATTGGTAGACTCCACTGGGCTGGACACCAAGCTCGTATGAGCAAAGAGAAACCGGCCCGGCAAGTCGTTAGCGCTATAATAATTGTAGGTAAATAATTATTCATGGTAGTAGACAGCGCCACAGACCAGATTTGAGATGCAAGGATGGGTGCGGAGCTGGATGACGTGCGTCGGGATACATGAGAGCTTGTTGAAGTAAGCCGAAGCGGATTCCCGGTTATGGCAAAGATGATGGGGGAAAATTCATTGGCCACTGAAGATAATTACCTTCCTCTGTGTCGCCCTCGTCCTTAAAATAATAAATTTTTCATTTACATAAAAAAGCATTATTTTTTAAATTTTCATCGTTTGTGATTTCAAATGAGTAATAAAATTAAGATAATCGGTCGAGCGGTTTTGCCGGTTAGCGAACGATAACAAAAATAAGCTGTTATTGACTTTTGTATGTATTCATTAGTTATTTTACGCTCTGCTTGTACTAAATGTGAATAAATAGAATAAAAACAAATAAAATAAGGTGGGTTCACGCCAACACAACATTATTAGATAAACATACGAACTCCCTTTAATATAGAATCAACGCACTCGAATTTCAAGAGCTGGATCGAATAGTTTGAATTATTTTGAGGAAATTTTCAGCTTTGGAAGGATGTAGTCCAGAAAGCCTCCAATTTCACAGGTGTGGACGACTGGAGGATGCGTGCTTGCAAGTCTGAAACCCACAATATAAATGCTGGTGTGCTCCAGGGCTCCGTTTTGTCTCCAACCCTCTTTCTCATTTTCATACATGATCTCTTGTCTGTAACTTCTAATCCAATTCATTGGATGTGGAACTGCAACGGCAAAGTATGATAAGCTCATTAAACTCTGACTTAAACAGAATTGTACAATGGGGAATACAGAATCGTGGAGAGTTTAATGCTTCGAAAACTCAACGCTTTCTTGAATCGTTAAAGCGAGATATACCTTTCCTTTCATGAGACCCGAAATCTCGAGATTCTCAGAATGTGCATTACTGACTACCTTTTATGGAATGAACACATATGGGATATCGCCAAAAATGCCGCAAGTTGTTAAGGTTTCTAAAGACGATGCAAGACATTTTTCCCCTTCTGATCTGGCTATCATCTACAAAACGTACATACTGTTATGTCTGGGCTGGTGCTTTATTGTCTTAAGTCTCCTGGACAGTATCCAAAAAAGAGGATTCAAGATGATTGGTGATCATACCATAGTTGAGTCATTTACATCGCTCGAACATCGGCGTAATAATGTCACATCCCTCCCCTCACCCTATTTTACCGTTACTTCAACGGTATATGCTCTAGTGAAATAGCCAGTCGCATTCCTAGCCTTAAGATATTCCACAGTATTATCCGCTCACCCTTGAGCCCAACTTTGGATGTACAGTCATGTACAGAGAATCGTTCTTTAGCCGTACTACGCGAATGTGGAACTCGCTTCCACACTCATTCAAAACCAATGATCATCGACATCTCCTTTTACAGCTTCTATCCTTTCTCTAATACTCGCACTGTGCTCTTGGCATATAAAGGGTAATGAAAAAAGCGTTGATTATTTTTTTTTTTATTAAATCACGTAGTTGTCAAAGTTTGTAACGCAATAGTTTAAATAATGTTTCGTCACAGACTTAAAATAAAAAAAAAAAAACACAAATTCGTCTTGTATGTATTTGTTTTTAATGGAATCTCAGCACACGTGTGCCATAGCAGTCTCACTTAACCAAGTAGACTATTATCTAAACACATTTTTAAATGAACAGATGTTTAACATCTTATTTTATTATTGGAATTTAGAATTCAAATTCAAAAAATATCAAGTATCAGAAAATTATAAAACAAGACATCAATGTCACTTTAAAACTAAGGGGAACAATAATTTCAAATTAGACGTATTAGTGACTATTCAAAAACCGATAATTTGTTCATGAAACAAATTCTTTTGCTGGTAAATTTACTTTATAAAAGAAAAGAAAAAGCATTTTATTATCAAAAATGTTTTGAGTTAATTTTCTGTTAAGTAATCATTCAACTTCCACACACTTTGAATGATTAGGCCATAAAATTGATCATCATTGTGAATTGAAAAGTTTCATGCTTCTCTAACTTTAGAGGTCAATGTCACGGATATCCATTAAGTGCTATTGAAACTTAAGCCACAATGAAAAAGTAATTCCGTGTGAGAATTAATGAGTATCTAACAGACAATCGTGTTTTATTTGAGATGATATCATATGTTTGTTGTGTTTATTTTTTTATAATAATTAAACAGATGAACCCATTAGAATTTTTTCCCTAGCTGGATTTTGAAAGCATATATCAGCATTTGGATTTTGATAATAATTTTAATTAAATGTTTTTCCTTGCCCACATACTCACCGACTGAGAAATGTTCCTCATCACTAAAGACAATTTTGTTAAAAAAAACCGTGTTTATTGTCTGTTCTTTTTTTTTAACACTTGGGGCGTCTCGATCATTAAGCGCTGCACTCTCGTAAATGGCAAACATTCAACTAATATTATGACACTTCAGAAGGCAGTTAAATTTACATGTTTTAAAGGCCAGCGCTACCAACTTGAAATTTAAACCACGAAATGGATGGCCCATTAATTAAAGTTTCTCAAGCTTAAGAGAAGCACCCGAACATTTAACAACATAAGTTTAAGATTAGGTATCGCATAAAATAGTAAATATGAATTTATACAGTCATGTTTAGTTCTAAATGTTTAAAAATTAATACTCCAACATCCCAGCCTCCTTTTTCGAGTGACGTAAAAAGATTTTGAGTTGAATGTAAGAGTAAAACAAAAAAAATCCAAATTTAAGCTATGTGCATTTATTTCGTGTTCATTACAATTTGGCCTCAAATGAAATTGATTCATTTTATTTTAAGCGCACTGCAAAATAAATTTAGATGTGAGGAACATCCTGTCTTTTAATCTCTTTAAATAAACATCCAACCGATCCGCAAACAGACTTTGACTACAACACGCTCCTATATCTACCCAATATACATGTTTTGTAATAACATGTATGAGGAGTGGAATGAACTCCTTTTTAGTAAAAATAACAAACGTGAGTGCAAGGAACTTGCACAAATTAATTTGAATTATCTTAGATGCATTTTGGATACTATCAAGGTTTTGAAAACTTGCAATGAACTTGTAAATAAAGAGTTCCACCGAAATAATGATTTCTAGTTCGAACGGAAATGAGTCAAATTATAATTATTGTTACTATATTATTAAAGGGAGGTGAGAGCTTCAATTGAGTCAGTACAGTGACTATTCAATTAACATAAAAAGAATACTGTCATTACACTCAAGGTTATAAGAACATTGTTTAAGCACTTTACAAGGTACAATGAACCTCACCACAATTTCAATTCCGTTCTTTATGCCCAGGTCGAGAAAAGGTCATTTTAATTCTAATTGCACCAATTGGTGAAATGTATACTCGCCTAATGGGTTCTTGTCATGACAAGCTCCTATATGCAGAAGGAAAAGTTAGAACTTAGGTGCTTAAATCCATCTAAATCTTTGAATAAATGAATACTAATAACCTTTGAAAGCCTTGGTAAGCCATAAACTACCAACAAAATTAACATAGTTTGTAGGACATTTTTTTTTTCCTTGCAGAAGTTATAACAAAGAATCAAGGATATGTGGTAAAATGTCCTTGTTTTAATTCTCGAATGGGTCATAACCAGGAACACTGCAATCTGTTTTCTGTTCTCTAAAATGTATTTCATTTTTATTTCAAACATGGAAACTGAAAACTGATAAATCATCAAAACATGCTTTCTTTTGTGCGACCTACGATAGCTGAGGCTTCGAATGTTATCATGATTCGAACTTCCTCTGATACGAAAAAAAAACTCATAAACAATGACAAAGTCATGATTTCTATTTTTAAAATATCCGAAACGACAATTTTTCAAATGACAACAATACACTTTTTTCAATTTAAATTTTAAAATATCGAATTTCATTTTAGATAAGATAAAGAACTTCAATTAATTTTTTGCAGTTCACCTAGAAAAACATCCGTTCCTGATTACTATCTTCTGATGTTCCAAAAATAAAACAAATAATTAAAAAAAAAAAAAACATGTACATATTTATATTTTCTTCTCTTCCATTAAGATTACTGATTTATCTGCACAAAAATCTTGGACCACAATCAACAAACATTTTCTAAACACTCGTCAGACACATGGACTCATCATAGTGGAATTGCCGCTCTGATACGGCTCGTCTGATAGTGATTGGGGGCGATATGAGGGTACCCCTTATGATGGCAATAATCTGCCACTTGAGTGGAATCTAATTTATTTTGCAAAAGTTTTGTTGGCATGAAAAATGGAAAATTTTTAAAACTTAGCCTTGGCAACTACGGAGAGAACGTTCCTATCTTCAACTCAGAATACGTAAGTACACTGAAAAAAATAACTGTTGTCATATTGACAATTACTGGTTGTCAACCGTAAATTGTAATATTGATGGAAATAAAATTGTCAATGTGATTGTAAATTTTCAAAAGTCGTTCTCAAATTTTACAAACTTGATAGTAAATGGGACAATTCGAATTTTTCAATATCTTGTATCTAGTTTGAAAATCAAAGTTGTCGTTCTAACAACTGGAATAATGAAATAGAATATTTTGTTATCAATACGATGATTGTTAATTTAAAGATACCACATTGAATAACTATGTTAATCAAATACAACATAGTGTTGTCAATTTGAAAACTAATGTGATTTTCAATGAACATGATGTCATGAGTTAGCAGTTGGTAGCGCGTTTATCGGACGTAAAAAGTTCTGTGTGAGATTAATAAAAAAAAACATTTTTAATTCAAAGAAAGTTAAAATAGGTGAAAATATTATATCTATATATATAAAGAACAGCCTAATTTTTGTGTTCGTTCGCTAACGGGCACATGGTTGACCGATTTTCCTAATTTTTTCTCTAAATGCAAGAGGTTTTAAGGTAGAAGGTTTAGCAAAAATAAAATGTATACTTTTCAAATCACAAATGGTTCAAATGTTAAAAATGCTAAAAAATTTTATATTTCGCACTCCAAAAAAAAAAGATCAATATACGAATACTCAATTTCGTCTGAGAATTGTGACAAATATTTTTATTCGATCGAAAAAAAAATGTCAGTGAAGATATGAAATTATATTTGAACTAGCTGACCCGGCAAACGTTGTTTTGATGTATGAAATTTCTAGAGTATGAAAATACATATGTATATCCTATTGTTTTTAGTGAGTGCGTTTCTGGTATATGAGAGGTAGAGGCTTATTAATAATGTTGCGAACGTTGATGGAATATGTCGTTAATATAGTTTGATAACATAGTGCGCTCAATTCTAATCCACAAACACACATTTTTTGGCCTTGAGTTAATAGTCATTGTCATTGCAAATGCCAATCTGATGGAGAACTGAATGCTTTTAAATTGAACTGGCACATCTATGTGCACAAACATTTTGTGAATGAAGCATGGCTCGAAGTCGTGCAGCATAAGATGTTCTTGATCAAGCAGTACTTCGTTAAAGACACTAATCAAATTGCATTGAATTACGATTATTTGTGCAAACTATTGAGACGAAGTTACATGATCAACAAAAGTACATATGTGTATTACACCATTATGCACTGACTCCTGCTTCTTCTGAAATTGCGAGCGCGTTGTAAGTCTTAAACCGACATGACATTATTTTAAAAAAAAGTCGGCAATGGCCGAATTGTTGTGTTGGATAAGTGCACAATGGCGCACAAAAATGTGTAAATGTAAAGCCTTTAATCCCACAACTTAAAGAATTTGGAGCCCTATATCTTTTGGCTGCTGAAGACAAACTTTGCCGATTATACCACGGTCAACTGGTGCAGACGAATTGAGTTGCTTAACACCTTCTATTTTAGGGCGGTATTTCAGGAAACTTACATTGTCCACAAATGTTCGTGTGCAGTTACTTAACGATGTATCTGCAGCAAAATTTTCTAAGCAATTATTGGACATTGGAAATAGAATAATTTCACTTGATTCTAAAGGCCGAATTTCACTTTCAAACAATTTTTATTGTAATGCAAATCCATGAAATGAGTTGATTCAAGATGTCTTTCCAAGTGTCAACAAAATTACAAAAATCACGTTTAGTTGAGTTGAAGTTTTATTTTTTTATTTATTTAGGCAAAAGCCTTTCTAAAATCGATGCAACAATTTATTTTGAACGAGATAAATAAATGACGGAATTACATAAATGAAAACGATGTACAAAATTTTACGACGAGACGGAGTTTTTTAATTTTTTGGATATATATTCCAGGACTGCCACCACATTTTTTAAATCTGAAAGTATGAGCTTCAATTTCTATGTTTCGGAACATCAATCAACTTTGCAGAAGTACAAGGCTAGCCTTTAACATGTCATTTGATTTTAAACGTCGGCAGTTTCCTGTTCGACTTTCATTCCCTGTCAAAATAAATAAGTCGCGAGGTCAATTGTTAAAAATATGTGGTATTGATTTAGAAATTCCTGTTTTTTTCATGGTCAACTTTACAGGGTATCCTGTAATTTTTCTGCCATCCTTTGGGATGTAATATCTTCTTGGTCATATTCTGTAATAATTGTTCTAAAATAAAGTCTGATTTCTTACTTTTTCATCACTTTATGACGAATTAAAGAGGCTAACTTTGGTGTACCCTTCCCTGACTCAGTTAGTCATTTTTAATGGTATTCAATTTTTTTTCCGGACCAAAATTGACTTTAAGGTCAATTTTTTTTTCAAATAATGCGTAAAAAACATTTTTGCCCTATGACCAAAAAAATTACAAAATAAAATCCCATTGATAAGTGCATACAAAAACCCATTCATTTTATGTTACTTGGAAAAATCTAAAACAGGTAAGAAAATAGAATTTATATTTTTATTTTTCAATATTTTCACTTCATAATCTCCCAAGAATTGAAAGTTTTAAGAAAATGTATAACGCTGTACAATCCTGAAGAGGGTTAAAAGTATACTTATGCCTACCTGGCTTGCTGTCAAAACCCTAACTACCTAAACTCTTCTCAGATAGTTAACTTTGTTTAATGGGTACATGAACTAAAAAATTGATATAAAAGAATTGAAAAACTAATAGATTATTCATCAGATTAGCAAGTACAGACACGATATTTCTAGGAATAATGTTCCATTTCCATCGAATACCGTATTCTTCAATCCCTAATTTCACGACCGTTGTTTGCCCTGCGAAGCGGGCAGGGATTTTGCTAGTCTATATATATAAAAGAACAGCCTAATTTTTGTGTTCGTTCACTAACCGGGCACACTGGTTGACCGATTTTCCTAATTTTTTCTCTAAATGCAAGAGCTTTTAGGGTAGAAGGTTTAGCAAAAATAAAATGTATACTTTTCGAATCACAAATGGTTCAATTGTTAAAAAATGTTAAAAATTTTGTATTTCGCACTACAAAAAAAACTGATCAATATACGAACACTCAATTTAGTTTGAAAATTTTGTCAAATAATTAGTTTTCAATAAAAAAATCCAAAAAAATGTCAGTGAAGAAAAAAAATATTTGACAAATATAATTTTCTTCGACAAAAAAAAATGTCAGTGAACCTAGGAAATTATATTTGAACTAGCTGACCTGACAAACGTTGTTTTGATATATGAAATTTCTAGAGTATGAAAATATGTATGCATATCTTATTTATTTTTAGTGGGCACATATTTGTAAATTATACTGTTATTTGTTATTTATAACGTTTTGAAGTTGATGGAATGTGTCATTAATAAAATTTAATCAACACTAACGAACTGGAGGTATTCCACGTATAATTATTGTCTGAATGAAAAACATGGTGTGCTCAAATTTAAGCCACAAACAGACATTATTTAGGTTTGAGTCAATAGTCATTTCAAATGCCAATCTGATGGGAAATTGAATGTTTTCAAATTGAAATGTGCCAGCTGCTTAAGAAAAAACAGTTTTGCGAATAAGGCATTGCCACAATTGAATTGGTTGCTTTAAGTCGTGCAGCGTAAGATGTTCTTGATCAAGCAGAACTTCGTTAAAGACACTAATCAAATTGCATTGGATTACAAATATTTGCGCAAACTATTGAGACGAAGTTACATGATCAACAAAAGTACATATGTGTATTACACCATTATGCAAGGTGTGGTCAGTCAAAGTGTTTGTAAATATTTTTGAGATGAACCTGGTGGAATGGGGAAATCATTTTTTTTAGCGTCAATACGATCTGAAACTAAAAAAGCATTGGCTCCTGCTTCTTCTGGAATTGCGAGCGCATTATTAGTCTTAAGCCGACATGAAAATATTTATAAAAAAGTCGGCAGTAGCCGAATTGTTGTGTTGGATGTTGGCGCACGCACAAAAATGAAGGTACTTTAAGCCTTAAATCCCATGACTTGAAGAATTTGGATGTGAGGACAAACTTTGCCGATCATACCATGGTCAACTGCTGCAGACGAATTGAGTTGTTTAAAATCTTCTATTAAATGGCGGTATTTCAGGCCACAAATATTCGTGTGCTTAACGATGTGTCTGCAGCAGAATTTCCTAAATAATTTTATTGGACATTGGAAATGGAATAATTTCACTTGATTCTAAAGGCCAAATTTCACTTCCAAACAATTCGTATTGTAATGCAAATTCAAAGAATGAGTTGATTCAAGATGTCTTTCCAAGTGTAAACAAAATTTAAAAAATCACGTTTAATTGAGTTGACGTGCAATATTAGCTGGTGCAGATTAAAGTTTTTCTAAAATCGATGCAACAATTTATTTTGAACGAGATAAATAAATGCACAATTTTTTGACCACAAGGAGTTTGACGGAATTACAAAAATGAAAACGATGTAGAAAATTTTACGACGAGACGGAGTTTTTGAATTTTTTGGATTCATATTCCAGGACTGACACCACATTTTTTAACTCTGAAAGTATGAGCGTCAATTTCTATGTTTCGGAACATCAATCAACTTAAACTTAAACAAGACAAGCCGTGAAGAAGTCAATGGCAAATGACATGTCATTTGATTCTAAACGACGTCAGTTCTCTGTTCGACTTGCATTTCCTGTCAAAATATATAAGACGCAAGGTAAATCGTTAAATATATGTGGTATTGATTAAGAAATTCCTGTTTTTTTTTCATGGTCAACTATACAGAGTATCCTGTAATTTGTCTGCAATCCTTGGGAATGTCAAGATTCACATATATGTCATATCGTTCTTAAATAAAGTCTGATTTCATAGTCTTTTGGGGTACCCTTCCCTGACTCATGTTAAGGTCAATTTTTAAATGATATTAAATTTTTTTTTGCCGGACGAAAAATTGACTTTAAGGTTAATTTTTTTTCAAATAAAAAGTAAAAAACATTTTTACCTTATGAGTTATGACCAACAAAATTACAAAATGATGAGTGCATACAAAATCCATTCATTTTATGATACTTGGGAAAATCTATAAGAAAATAGAGTTTATATTTTTATTTTTCAATATTTTTATTGCAGCACTTCATAATCTCCCAAGAATTTATAGTTTTAAGAAAATTTATAACACTCTGCAATTCTGAAGAGGGTTAAAAGTATGGCTATCTGGCTTGCTGTCAAAACCCTAACTACCTAACCTCTTCTCAGGGAGTTAAATTTGGGGTATGTTTAATGGGTACATGAACTAAAAATATAAAGAATTGAAAAACCAATAGATTATTCATCAAATTAGCAAGTACGGACATGATATTTCTAGAAATATTGTTCCATTTCTGCAAATTCATCGAATACCGTATTCTTCATCCAGCTAATCCCTAATTTCATGACCGTTGTTTGCCGAAGCCCTGCGAAGCGGGCAGGGATTTTGCTAGTGTCTTATAAGACTTCAACGCTTACAGCGCCTTATTGTTATAATACCGGAGCATTGACCTATTATAAGACTTATAATGCTGTATAAGGAAAATCCTTATTTATAAAGTTTTATTACACTGCATAGATTGAATAAGCTAACGAGTTTGGGTTGTCTAAAGCTTATTATAAGGTACTATAATACTATGTGTCCGACTTCCCACGTCAATAAAACAAAAAACTTATTTTTATTCTAAATGTCAAGAAATTTGGAATAATTTGATCTTGTCACAACTAACTTTTTATATCAATTTACCAGTGTTGTTTAAAGATATTCGCTTCCCGGAAGCCTAAACTTTATAAAAAATTACGGTTTGACCCATTGAGCCGTGTGAAAAAACTTTCAAAATTAAAATCGTTTCTGAAAAAAATCTGAACAAATTTTCTTCTACAATCAATTGTTGACGGAAATAATATTTTTTTTGAATTCAAATGTGTCGAATGAGTAGATCACCGTTTTGTACTTTTTTTTGACAGGATCAAAATAAGTATGCTACGTTGAACAAATTTTTATAAATAAGAATTTATTAACTTACATAGAGCTTATTCATAGCAAGCTAATATACTGTATAGCGTGGATACGGAGAATCTATAAATACGGCTGTTCAGTGTATAAAATTAAACGGTTTAAAAGATATACCTTTTGAACCCCTCTCTTTTCTTTTAAAGTTGTGTGTTTTATACTTATTAAAATTAATGTCTTTTAAGAGTTGGATCGGAAACAATTATCTCCGATATTTGAAGGTTGTATGTGTACGCATATTATAATATAAACAATTGTAGATTGAGAATTTGTTTTGCGTTAGCTTAATATTGTTTATTTGTTCAGTATTTAAGTTTTACAGTTTTTCCCTTAATTTTCATTAACAGAACGAAGAATTGGCATTAAGAGCTCTAGAAAGATGTGCATATCGGCCGGCTGGCGGCAGGCGATCTAACAATATATTCTAAAATGGATAAATGTTAATTTGGCTGTATCAGCTTAGCAGTCAACTTTTTTTACTTCTTGTTCATATTTTACTCTATTATTATTTTACTTAAGTATTTAACTTTTTGATACAATATTTTAAATTTCACCAATTGATTCAACTTAAATGTTTCCAAAATATTGAATCTAATTCATTTTTTAAACAGTTCATTTCAGTTTTATATTTCATGAATGAAAGGAGACTGGACTTCATAACTTTTTAGGAAGTAAAGTTATCGAGGGCATTCATGGGTTTCCTGGTACAGTGAGCAGCATCCTTTAGATCGAAAACAACAGAGAGAATGAGATTTTTTGAATTGTATTTGAACACTGTGTTATTTTTCGCATGCCGAAAGCAGCATTCTTTATCACTTTAAAACTATCGGCAATCAATAAAATCAAACTACAAATTCAACAAGTCTATAGTGGTTGTAATACTGAAAATCCACAGAAAATCATGGTTTTCTTATTGGCAACCTTTGTTTTTCAAGTTTGATAACAACGAAATTTTCCTTTTTTTTCACCAAACTATATTTCACCTTTGGATAACCGTTGTTTTAATTAGGGATTAACCGTGGTTTTCCAATTTTGATCATCTTTGGGTCTTTCAAAGATGCCTACTACCATGATAAATGAGATCTACTTATAGTTGTCAATATGACGGGACTTTAGTTGTCCTTTTGTTAACGCAACTCATCATTGTGACAATCCACGGTTTTCGAATCAACAATTTCTTGATGACGCCATTAAATGAAAATCTTAAATTATCATATTGACTACGTCGGTCATTGGTTGTAAATTGACAACAAAATATTCAATTTAAAGCACAAAAATATCAATATGACTGCCGATTTTGGTTTCAGTGTATGTGTACTTGGACTAGGTTATCAAAAGATGAGCCATCATTATGTCAAGAGCAGGGGAGGGGTGTTTTTGTTTGTTTAAAGTTGCAAGTACTCTAATCTCGTTTTGAGTTGTTTTACTCGTACTGAATGAATATTATTTCACAATATTTATAAAAATCTTGTTTTTCTTTTTTCCTTTTGCAATCAGTTTTGATATGGAAATCAAAATATTTGTGTGAACTCTCGTGTTTTGTTTTATAAGTCATGTTCGAAGGTAATAAACATTGGGTTTGAATCATCGGGTCTTTTAACGAAATATTTGTTTTTATTGTTTTGATTTAAAGCCATTGTTCGTGTCAACGAACGAAAGCATGGCAACAGAACTCTGATGGTCGATCTAATCTAATAACTCAAAAATACAAACGGCACATTGGCTTCCTAAAGAATTTCAGTGTATTAGTTGAAAATATTATTACTTTGTTCCATATAACCAGAATAAGAAGGCACTCAGTTGCAGTTCCCATAATTGAAAACATTTAAATAAATTTTTGAAATCGTTGCCTGCTTACCGTTACAGACTTTTGCTCATTAGATTGTTCCAAAAAGTATGCAGCACATTTTCATTACGAATTCTTATATAATCCGAGAAGTATGCACATATTTGCAGTACATTGAAAAGCTTTCAAAAGCTCCTAACTTCAATAGGTTCCATATCATCGACAAATACAATGCTATACAGTAAGGTTAAAAAGTATGAAAGCGGTAAAATTAAAAATATATTAGGCACAGAATTTTTTACGAATGATAATTAAGATCATTTCAGCATGTATGGTAACAATAGTTTGAAAAAATAATTTATCATTAAAAAACTAACATTTGAATGCTGAAAACAGAACTCGTTTAAAATAACTCGATCACAAAACACATAACACTTTATACTTGGAAATTAAAAAGTTGAAAAAACTTGCTTGCAAAGTACTTTTTTTTAATTTTCATTTGCAAACCTTCAAAGTAAAAAGAATAGGGTGGCACGTTAGAAGGGAAGAATCAATGCCAAACGTGCTTACACTCTTCAGTAATTGTTTGAGTCCGTGGAAGGGTATTGAAAGGACCTACAATTTAACGTCATGTCCGAAAGGCGGGATTGAGAATTTTCTTTCAGCGAAATTTATCAGTTCTTCGACAGAGGTAGTATCCATAGTAGTTGCGGTTAGAAAGTCTGCTTATGCATGTCAAAGGCTCATGCATTATACAGTTTGTTCGATGCTAAGTTTCTTTAATCATGTCACTACCACGAAAATTGTAACACCCTTCCCGATGATAAAAGGAAATAACAATTATAAGAAATAGACCGAAGTGTCAGTAACAGCCATAAAAATCTGATGGAAAACTACATTGTCATTGTTGGTTCTTCTTTGTGACAATGTTCGCATCTGAAGGGTTGACAATCAATATTTATATGGACGAATGCCTTTGAAGGCAAACTGGGTAAGAATCCGTTGAACGGATTCATATTGAGATGTCGCAACCTGTGTCCAAGCCTTTGGAGCGTACCTAATCAAGGTGAGGACGAACAAACTAATTATATAGAGAACGAGAGATATACGCATTATGCGATTCCTTTGACTTTTACTTGATAAATCCCAACATTGAATTGGCTTTTTTGACAATGCTATAAATATAATCAGAAAAGTATAACCTTGATGTAAATAAATAAAATTCTTAGATTTCAAAATGTGATGTTGAGGTTGAACGTAGTCATCCTACAGAAGGATTCTATAATTCAATGAAGATATATTTAAGAACATATTCTAATCATCTGATAAGATGAGGATATTTGGCTTACTCTCATCAACAATTCTCTAGGTGCGTGTGAAGAATTGAGGGGACCTACAATTTAACGCCGATTCCGAACGGCAAAGTTGAGAAGCACTTTTTCATGACAGATGATACTCTTGGAAGTTTTGTCAGTTCTTCGCAAGAGGCAGTGTCCGTGAAAGATGAAATAAAAACTTTGGGCACGAGTAGGACTCGAACCCACGACGCTTCTGCTTAGCAGCCACATGATTCGGGCATCGTTAATAGCCAATCTAAAAACGAACGGGGTCCTAAATGGCTACCTTAAGTGACACTGGGTCAGATAACTTCAAAATATGTGCATATCCAATTAATGAAAAGAGGCGGGAAACCATGCGTGCAACCTTAACGTTATAATCGTGTGGGATAATTGTCCAAAGCTTTTGAAAAATCAATATAGACACAATATACTTCTGATCAAACTCCAAAGAGTTTTAGCATTTATTCACAAAGACAAGAAGGTTTGTAACCGTAAAACGTTTTTGCATTAAACCGTTTTTTTGGTTACAGATAACACTTGTGCAAATAAATGCAACGTATCACACACAATTGTTTAAATAGGTTTGGAATGCATGACAGTTTGGATAATATTAGTTCTAACGTCTACCTTCCTTAATACTGGAGTTAAGAATGTATTCTTCCAATTGAAGGAAATTTTTCTTTTTTCATAATCAGCTCAAATGTATTCCTAAGAGAAAAAACTTGAACAGATTTACATTGTTTTTAACAATAGGTCGAATTCCACCAAGTCCACTTGAATAATCTTCTTTAAGAAGTAAAAAAAATTCAAATATCCTATCACTCTTCATACAAACTTGAAGACAGTTTGTTATTTAAATTTTGAAAGTGAAGTTTGTCAACTGATTTTTTAGTATCAACAAATGATTGACTGAAATTATTTGCAAGAACTTCAGAGATTTTAGAGTTTGCGATACGGTCTACATTATTGTGCGCAAAGTTGACGGGATAAAGGCCACATAAATTGCAGTCAGATTTCAGAGAGCGTCCTATCATCAGATATCTATATCAGATGATCTGTAAATATATGTAAAATTCTAAAGGAAATTCGTTAAGAAAAAACTTTTATACTAATGTAGTATTTGACACCAAATTTTGAGGGAACTTTTGAAAAGTGGTGAAGATTGGTTTTAACATTTTTGTACAAAATCGGTACAAAATCGGAAGAACAATTTTTATCTGTGTCACTAGGGAATTGTGGTGAACATTGTTTCGCATGTTATTTTTTGGGAGGCCCAGTAATACGCGCTGATTGCCACTAGTTCACATTTTCACAATAAAGATCGGAAGAAACTATCTTGATTTCTTCAAGACTTAGACTTCCTTGGTCATGGATTTAATATACTCTTTCAAAGACTTATTATTTTTCTTACTGCGAAGAGTTTTTTTCAACGACATGTTCATATTGGTCTGTATCGATCTCTTTATGGGAACGGTTTCAATTAAACGGTACAATTAAATCTTTCAATAATTAACGAAACTATGTTTTTGTTAAGTTGAAAAGCGTTAAGTTGAAGTTTTTTTTTGATGAAATAGAGGCTTAATGTTCCTCTTGTTTAGATTTTATTTATAGTCACTGTGCACAGAAAATACCATCACCATATTGCTTAAAATTAATGTTTTGTAAAGATAAGAAAACAATTTTGAAAAGAATATGAAAAATGCCGACTTACCGACATGTGAAAGCGAGGATAGTTCTGAATCTGTAAAAATGTATAACATTATAAGTTTAGATGTAATGGTAAAACAAACATAGTTTTTGTATTTATAGAAATTTAATTTACAGTAAGATAGTTGTATTTCGTAATTTTGAAAAAAAAAAGCGTTACGACTGCAATAACACTACTTCTTATATTCATTTTCAATTTATGGTGCATACTTAAGGGATAATAGAATGGTATAACAGATTTGGATGTTTTTTCACCACATGCGAGAAGTGAACCCACCATGAGGTGTGTCTGTGAACCAAGTTCAAAAAGCTTTAATTGTGGATCGAACTTTTAACTTATGTAGGAGGAAATGTAGAATGTATGTTGAGATTTGAATGCGAGGTGAGAAATGAAAAAGAGTTGGTTTAAAATTTAAATTCGATTGTGCATGAATTGCCGTTGAAAATAAGTTTTTGCTGTTAAGGCATGAGGTTTAAAACAAATATTAAAATTTGTATTCCTTTGCGAATTGATTGGTATTTTGTATCGTCTAGTTTAACACACTGTTTTAATATGAATGCTTTGTCGACCAATCTAATGCAGAAAGGCTCAATACCAAAGTGATAATAATAGCAAAGTGTATCTTATCGTTTTAGTTTTGAAATACCTGCTTGGAAATACCTATGCATGTAATTAGAACGTATCTCTCAGCAAAACTTTTGAAGAATTTTGGGGTTTCCATCCAATTTGTCTGCCTACTTAGAGATCTTATGATAACAAAATACCAAAGATAACCAATAAATTAGAAAAAAAAGATAATTTCAATCATTTTTTGTAACTCACCAAGAGAACACAAAATGAAGTATGATAGAGGTGACTTCATTGTTCCTGAGACGCCACCTGTACAATAGCAGGAGAAACGTCCCATACTCCTAAAGACTTTTTCTTTACATTAGTTTATAATTGTTTGTAGAGCCTGAACTTTATACCTTGTTGCATTAAATGACAACATTTTCAAACATTGCAAAGTCGAATCTCTCCACTACCACTGCTTTCCCAAAATTTTATTATTTTTGTTCATTTTGTGTGTCACATTTGGACAGTACCTACCTACAGTTGAAACCCGATTTAACAGACCACAATATAAAGTTGAAAGATCACGCTCTTGATTGATAGTGCCGCAAAAACCATGTTAATTAAGAGGGATGAGAAAGACGATCGCAATTTTTAAATTAAGTTTGGGAATTCGTTTATTTTGCTACGCATTTTCTGTGTGTCATTCAGTTAAGTTGAGAAAAATAAAATGAATCAAAGAAATATAGGAGGAAAAAACAAAACAATTTTACATCCTAATTTTGTAAAAAAAAATATGAATTACGTTCACAAACAATTGACAAAGGCAATCCATCATTTTTGTTAATTTTTCAATTTACTTGGCTGACGGCAGTTTGTCAACGCCCACAAGTAAGAAAATCAATACCTGTTATGAATTAAAGCACTTTAAAGAAGGCATTCAAATCTTAACAGTTACAGGTGTTATAAATTATATTTCCAGGTAAAATGATAGTTTGCTAAAAAGACTTACCAGTATCATTGACTGTTCCCTGAGTGTTGTCATTATTATCTACGTCACTCCCATCTCCAATGGCTGTAAAGAAATAAAGAAGGGAACTTTAGATTTATTTGAAATAAAAATACATTTTTTGAGACATGAACAATTTTTTATCTCATTCAATTATGTAGTATGCTTTGCACAGATCGTAAATAAAATTCATTGAAGCTTACGAACGGGCAAAGAATGAGTTTCATTCCGGTCTGACGTCTTTAAATTAAAATAAACAAACATCATGATTCAGCAATCAATTAGGTAGTTAAGGCAAGTGTAGTAATAATTTAATTTGCAATGAGTCATATGTGCACTTAGCTTAATTATTATAAAATTAAGCCACCATAGAGATTGAAATGATTAAGAATGATCAAGATAATCATACGTAGTCGCATGAAAATATTACCCAGTCTACACAAATACCTACCAAACATGATCTTTTTGCTCTTCCTTTAGTATTACACGAAGAGAATGGATTTTAAATTGAAATAAATCAGACTTGTTTCTTAAGACTTGAATGTAAGAAACACTGTTCAAAAAATTACTTAAAAAGAGTAATCATAGTGGACAGTGCAGCCGAGCCGTCAAAACGAATTTAGCTAAACGCAAGCACATCCTTGTTTCTCTCGAAGGAGTACATTGCTATTTATCCTTCTTTTAACTCGACAAATCGACCCAGCTCTCGAAATTCGAGTGCGTCAATTGTACATTTAAGGGGTTATAAATTCTACATGTTTATCAACTTTTGTAGGTATAGCGGATATGTGTTATCTGAACACCACTGTAAACCCACCTTAGTGTCTTGGGTTTGCGAAAATAATTTTGAAATGAAAATGAACCACTCCAACGAAACAGAATAAACCTCTATCGAAAGCAACGCCATCAACTTTTCATTCGAAGAACTATCGATTAAATTAAATTATTGATAAAGGGTAAGATCGATTATTACTTCTTCTTGATCTGTGACTGCCAACAAAAGCGGTGCTTAGGAATACCGATTTATTTGATATTTGGATCAATCAAAACATTTGTTTTGTTAAAAGTTCAATTTATGTATTTAAATACGTATTTATGCTTTCATTTTTGATTTTGTAGTGTAAATTACTACACTCTTTATGAAATTTCTTCGCGAACACACCTTGCTCACAACAGCTGTTTGACACCACTATTATTTGATATTTCCAATAATTATTGGTTTTGTTGGTTTTCATAACTTAACTTTTCTTATAATTAAAATGTATTGTTTTAGACAATTTAATTTAAATAATATTCATTCACTGTACATCTGCACAAAAAACTCTTTCGTTTGATATTTATGCCCCTTCTGTTTTTGTAGGCCACGAAAAAACAAAAAATAGTGTTAGTCGTTGATTGACTTATGATCATTTAAATTGTATCAGCACATCCGGAAGTCCTTTAGAAAGCTGAAACTGCATTTCAGCTTTATATCTAGGTGTTTTTGCGTTCATACTTTTGAGACTCGTTTGTAATTCGAAATTTTGTCACTATGGGTTCAAGAGCTGCCTTTAGGAAAAACAACGAGTCAGCCCTATTTTGTACGCATAAGAAAAAAAATGACAATTTTCAAGATATGGTACGACACCAATCCACTCTAAATTCACGAGGTGATAATGTAGGAAGCGTCAACGGTCCGTACTTCATCGATGCTGGCTATTTCACTAGACTAGACTCTAACAACCGTTTATCGCTTAGGCAGCAATCTTAAAATCGTCAAATAAATTAATACTGAAAATTGTTCGAAGGCTCGTGGGCTATCGGTGGTTTTGTTGATGTTTGAACTTTGGATTCAGGTTGTAAGCCAAAAACTTGATTTTTTTTTAATTTTTGATTTTGAAAGAACTTATCAAGGATATTTATAATATCTGAAAGCCAATTATTTAATCACAGTAATTATATCCGTGGTCATTGAACTTGATGTTTTTCGTTTGTTTGTCGCTTCTTCTCTTGATTTCATTTTAATACTTTGATTGTCTTTTTTTTAACAACTTTTCTTAAAGATTATATACTCAAAAATCGAATGAAAACAAGATCTCCTGAAATTGTTTAACTTATATTCAGTACCTAATAATTTAATGCTTTTTTCAAATAATATTTTTCTTTAATTCTAACATAGTCATAACGAGGAGTTTGAAGTGGAATAAGAAGCTGAAAATAGTTGTTAATTGTTGGGGAAAACATGTTATGGTTGAGTTATCTTTGCTTCTCATTAAGATAACAATCCACAAAAAAGCTTTTTAAGTAATAAGAATATATTAACGAGATAATTATAATAAGATTGTTAGCTTTGATTAGTTAACTAATTAGCTTAGAGCTAAGGGTTTTATGTAGAAGCTAACGAAAAATGCAACAAAAACAACTTCGTACAATTAAATCTGAACTGTAGGCGGTTAAATAAAAGTAAACATTTTTTATTACAGAAGTTAACATATTAAACATTCTGAATGACAAACTCTCCAATTTCAGAATTAATTTGATTTTAAATAATAATATGCAACAAATCATTGATTTTCAATCAGCGCTTATCCTCGATTCAATTAAACTGTTTATTAGGAAAATTTATTTCCTTTCATTCAAGAGCTGTTACCTGCTTAGAACTGGATTTGTTGATTCATTAATAAATTCTTGAATATTTATTACTAGGGTTGAATTATTGTATTTGAAATATCAGCGTTATAAGATATTATCACACTTTCTTGTTTCGCCATAATGATTTGGTTTAACGTACGCTTCTGAGTTCTGACGACACAAACTGTTCTTATCGATTTTGTTGTCTCATAATTTTCATTTCGGGTTTTTTGTCGCAGAAATTAACAGCGATTGTATATATTTTATTTCTGCTTGTCATTTAATGATGGTTGTGTATTTTAAAAATGCATACTCATATACAGTTTTGCAAGGTGATTATCTTCAGATGCAGCTGAACATTGAAAAGCGGTGTTTTCAATTACGAACCACTCTCTTAGCCAAGCTTAAACTTCGTTTAGTCAAAATGAGACCCTGAATAAAGAGAAAATGTTAAGTGATGTTTTGGTGGCGATATGAATAGACTATCATCAACAATGTGAACGCCATCGACAAATCAACAATAATGTTAAATTATTGCATCTATTTGATAACTAACTATTTTTTCAAAAACTGTAATTGACGATATGTGACGGCGAGCAGCTTAACAAGAGTCATACAAAGCGGTGCTGCAAAGAAGGACTCGAGCCACTTGCGAGATCTAAGAGCAGAAAAAAAGAGAGGAGCACAAACTTAACTTGTCAGAAATAAAAAGGGGGAGCATGAGAAGCTCGCGATCGATGAGATAGAGGGATGTCGGAACAGGAATGATGTTCGAAAGTTTTACTTTTACTCTTAAGTAAATTAAACCACAAGAGGTTTTACATCCCGAACCAAAGCCTGTAGAGACCATCATGGGACAGCGTAGTGGAACCACAATCAATGTTACTTTTACAAGCTGTGTATTGTGTAAAATATAATTAGAGATGAAAATTTTGTAAAACCATTAAATTTGGGTGAAGCAGACGGCAGACCACCATTTCCCAACACCACCCGTCAGTGACGGAAATAGCAAAGCCGCTGGAGCTGGAGCAGACGGCCTAGCCACCGAACTGTACAAAGTACCTGGTAAAGAGTATGCACCCGCTCATCTGCAAGATTTGGTTGAGGGAAAGCAACCCCGATGAATGGATCCTCAGCATCGTATGCTCAATCTGAAATGCACCAACTACAGAGGTATAAGTCTTCTAAACACCGCCTACAAGATCTTGTCTGCCGTGCTTTTTGAACGTTTGAAGACTTTCGTCAATAACGTGACAGGTCCTTATCAGTGTCACCTCAGACCCGGAAAGTCTTCCATAGATCAAATATATTCTCTCTACCGCATGTCTTTGAGAAGACCGAGGAACTTCAAATCGATACCTACCACCTTTTCGTTGATTTCAAGGCCGCGTATGACAGCGACTATAGAGACCAACTATATAGAGCGGTGTCTAGTCAATATTGACAGATTTAACTTCGAGGTAGTAAAAGATTTCGTCTACCCAGGATCCGCTATAAGCTCATACAACAACACCAGCGCTGAACTCAAACGAAGAATCAAACTTTCCAATCGCTGCTTTCTTTAGACGACGAAGACAATTGAGTATAGTAAGGTCCTCTCTCGAGCAACTAAAGTGTCACTGTACAAAACGCTTATCATCCCGGTCCAAATCTATGGTGCAGAGACATGGACCATGACAACATCCGATGAAAATGCTTTAGGCCTCGGCCACGCCGCCGTAAGCGGCTGAGCGGAAAAAAATTATAAAACATATGAAATCACATAGAAGCGGCCACGCTATGAGCGTGCAGCAAAACAAAATTCTGAGCGGCTAAACGGCGCGCGCCGCTCAGCAACCAAACCTGTTTTAATTTTTAGTAATGTTCTGAGAGGCAAGAAGTAAAGATGGCCAAAGTAAACATTGAGTTGTTAATTTCAAATCAAAAGATTCGATAGATATACGTAGATATTGCCAGAATGTATCTGGAAATTTTCGTAGATTCAAAAATAAATGATTAAATTCTCCAAACTCCGATCTTAATTGGTTAATCGGATAAACACCAAATCGATTTCTTTTTTGTATACGTTTAAGTAATTTGTACACATACAAACGATTTTCCGGCGAACTGTTCTTGACAACGGAAATTTAAGTAATAATCGCTCAAAAGCAGTCGCTCAGTGCCTGGCCACTCGTCGCTTAGAGCTGCCACTCAGCCGCTAGGCCTTAGGCTGCTTCCAGAGAAAAATTCTTCGATTGAAAAATGAAGAATGGACACGAAGAATCAACAAAGAACTGTTTCTAGCCAGAAATGTTAAGTTAAAATGGCTTTGATAGTTGCTCTGGCTTGTAGAGACTTCGAATTTTACCCGGAAGGATGTCGCAGAATTGGAAGACCGCGACTAAGGTGCAGCACAAAGGTTGTAGAAGATCTCAAAAAACGTACGGAACTGGAGTAAGCTAGCTAGGCCTGAGCTGGCTGGAGACGCTTGTTGGATGAGGCCTTCCCCGACCTGAGCTGTAGCGCCACCTTGTGAAGAAGATGACTAAGTTTGAGCTTTGCTCAGAAATCTTGCCAGTGGATATGTTCACCATAATGATGGTTCAATAATATTAAACACGGTCATTGGTAAAACCCATATACCGTCAATTCTATTTGAATACTTGAACAACTTTCAATCGAGGCTTTAAATATTATATTCCTCTGTTGTGGTGATAATCAGACTTATTCATCTATTAGTGAAGATAGTTGTTATATTTAATTGAAAATCTTCATCTTTGCATCTAAGCAAAATACCAGCTAATTGAGGAGCCAATACGCTTTGCATTGCGCTACGAATTCCACTTCTTCGTAGATTCTAATGAGCAAATTTTATCTTTTGCAAAAAGTGTAGAAAGAAGAGTTCATTTTTTGTGTTGTTTCCCTTCAATACCATTATTTAAAATCCTTATTCAATAAAATCGTTAAAAACTCACCTCTAATGTGAACGACATCATTACTGACTGCTGTGTTATTAAAATTATTTCCCGTATGTAGTTTTTCCAAAACTTCGCCGAGAACTGGTTTCAACTTCATTTCGTTAACTTCTTGTTGTTTCTTCTTAGCAGCAAAACAAATGTTATCACTCCGAAGGATTTCGTTTTTTTGTATTTTAAAATTTTTGTACTGATTAAAAATTTTAAATACCACAAATCAAAAAAAAAAAATTAAAAATTCACAATGGTTGTTTTATATTACAATTGGCATTTATCTGTTTTTGTGACGACATGTTCCGTTGGGACAGTAATTTTATAATCAATCTATCAATCATTTATCGTCTTGGGATTTTTTTTGTCTACTTTTTCATTCAGTTCAACTTTCTACATACAAATTTTCGACGTACACACAAAAAGACTGACTAAAAGTTATGGATAAGATAAGCGAAACAAAAAATGGTAAAATTATTTTCGATTGTTTTTACAACAATCATATCCCATAGCTTAATAGATAGGTTGTTAATGCAAAAAACTGATTTTACGGCTTTTGTAATTAATCTTATCAGAAATCACTTGAGTCTCACAGGCATTTGACGATAATGGCGTTCGTGAAGCGGTACTGACGAAATGGCATACTTTAATGTAACCCTGCCTCTGTACACACATAACGTTTAGAGCTATTGTAACGTTGGCAGGCGGTGTTATCACGAGAAATGATTTGATTATGTGTTTGATTGATTAGAGACATTGA
This sequence comes from Sphaerophoria rueppellii, assembly GCA_920937365.1. Lineage (NCBI taxonomy): Eukaryota > Metazoa > Arthropoda > Insecta > Diptera > Syrphidae > Sphaerophoria > Sphaerophoria rueppellii. The sequence continues at coordinate 44,101,895 of CAKKXW010000003.1, read as the reverse complement.
CAAGGACGAATGAGTTAATTTTTCGACAGGTTTTCCTTAGGTACATTTTTTTTTTCGTTAAAAAAGAATTCGAGAAAGAAATGTTTGAGTTAAGTGCAATTTTCTAAAAGAAATTTATCATATCAAGTTGATTAAAAAAAAAAACTGCTGCGGAATAGAAAAAATACTTTATTTAGTAATAGAGGAAGTAATAAATTTTTATGATTGCAATCAACGGACTGTGAGAACTTTCAATGAGAAAAAAATCCCACTTTCGGAAATAATAATAATTCCTACAAGAACCCTAAGAAAAGAAAAAAAAAGTAATCAGCTTTACGTTCTGTGTTACCTACGTAAGAACATTCAAAATTAGAGATAGCAACTACGGAATTAATAATAGGGAGAATCAAAGTCCAAGAGCCTACCATACCTAATGATTATTATCATATTTAAGATCATTAACTTGTGCTGCCGATTATCAAGATCGTGAATATTGCTATGCTGTCGTCAGTGTCAATGATAATGAATTGCAAGTTTGTTTTTAAAGATGAATTAAAGTGGAAGGAACAATATTAAACAAATTAATATACGGATGAATGAATCGGTTGCATCTGTACTTTCCCTGTTAAATTTTTGTCATACATTAATAATGGCATGTTCTAATTTTATTTACTAAGCGAAAAATGTAAGGAAGTTCTAGTAAAAATGTTAATATCTTGTTCTATTATTGAAGGGAATTATAAGAGTCAATAATGAAAACAAGCTAAAGATGAAGCGTTACATGCTTGTCTTTTTTTTTAAACAAACATGATTGTCATAATTCATCGGTCGATCCAAGAGAGCTGTGCCTTCACAGCGATTGATGAACAGGCGAAACTTGTTGGTCTTGAAGTGAATGAGGACAAAACAAAGTACATGCTATCAACAAACGAAGCAACAAAACGTCAATGTTGTTAGCAGCAAATTCGAGGTATAGTTAAGGAATTAACCTTAGTGGAGATCCGAAGAAGGATAATCCTAGCGAACCGCTGGCTGTTGCTTTGGTTTGGCAAAACAACTGGGTTCAAAACTCCTCACTCCAAAGACAAAGTGTCTGATATACAAAACTTTGACTTTACAAGTCCAACTCTACGGCGATGTAAGGTTGCAATATCTCAGGCTGGGATCTTTCATGGATTGTGACCCGGTGAAGGAAGTAAGTAAGTAAGTTTGTCATCATTCATTACCGGCGATCATAAGTCCGTAAGTCATAAGTCCGTAAAGGACTTTTGACCCACTTAGGAGGGTCAAAACTTCGTTAATCGATTATGAACTTATAACCCACCTAAGTGAGTCAAAAGTGCATCACAATTTCTCATGGAATTGTGGCCCCAGCTTACGGTGAGTGAAATCGATTATACATTTTTTTGTTGCTTATTCAGAGAGAGGGAAATAACTCCACGGGAACTAACTATACTGAGGGATTTTGTTTCCACCAACTGAGGATTTGGTCCACTTTTGTAAAGTGTGGTTAGTTCCCATGTACGGTGGGAATTAAATTCCTTAATCATTTAGTGGTCCTAGTCCTCTTCGAACGTGAAATAAACTGCAATTTTAACCGAGGCAAAATTAAATAAGAATTCAAGTATTGAGCAAAATTTAAATAACTTTCATATTATAGTCATTCAAAAATTGAGTTTTTAAGACTCTGATTTTTTGTTTTTAAATCAAATGACCATAAAAAATCAGAAACTCAGTCATACCGAATTCAGTTCTCAACACTCTGAAAATAATAAAAAATCGGACTGATTTTTTGTATTAATATCATAGCTTATTTTAGTTGTCGAGCAAATGAATTTTTTAATTTGTTGTTGTTTCGTTCTACTTGAATTTTCCAAGCAGATGCTGCATTTCAATGATTCATTATGGGCATGGGAAAAATTTTGCCCAAAAGAGAATCAATTTGGGGTGTGAATTTTTTTATTTTCACACCACAAATTGATTCTCTTTTGGGTAAAATTTTTTAACACTACTTTTTGCAATTTTTGGAGCATAAAAGTAATCATAAATATTTAGTTTTAGCATGCAGGAGCATGTTCATACGACCCAGTCGTACCGCCGCCCGCCGCGCCTTACTGATTTCCTTAGGTATTAACTAAAATCTATTATAAAATAATCAGGTGAAAATAATTATGAACTTTAACTAACCAATTACAATTATTGCATAATTAATTTTAAATTACAATAATTCCAAAATCACTTATTGAGTAATTATAGTCAATTCAATGTAATGAATGAAATACAGAACCACAGCGATCTTAAATCTTATTCACCGCAAATTAATTGTTTTGTTAATATTTTTCCCACACTAATTTAAATTTTCTGAACTTTCTGCGAAATGTTGTAATATTTCGAGAAAATTCTTTAATTTTTTTCCACAGAATATTTGTGTTTTTGTTTACAAATCCATAATCTTTAAAATGAGACAAGGTTAATTATATGATTACAAACTTGCAAAACTGGTTGCAGTTACATTTTCCTTAAAAGGTTTTATTATACAAACCCAATTAAAATAACATTTTACAAATAAATTGATGCATTTTTAACCTGAAACTAAGGTCTCAATCGTTGATAAAGCAAGGAAATTTTTCTCTAATTACTCCAATAAGGGTACAAAAATAAACAAATTTAATAAGATGACTTGAACGCTAAAGCAGGACGCATAAATCAAGATATCAAATAAGTACCTTAGAAAAAATACTTTGAATGGCGTAAATAATTAATGACGTTCGAATTAAAATCTATCGATAACATGAAGACTTGTTTTTATCATTTCACAATAAGAAATTGTTTAAAAAATGTTCATAGAAATGAAAAACTCGGACAACATCTTTTCTGTATTATTTATTGCTTTAATGACTTATTCTGTCTTAAACAGATTGATTTTCAAAGTACGTTTTCATTTTTATTTTATTCAAAAACGCTTGTAAACATAAAGCTGCTTCCTACGCGATCTGCTCGAACAAGTTCAAGTTGGAAAATATTCTACATTATTACATTTCCTGTAAAGTAAACAAATTTTTAGTGACGTGAATATTGTTCTCAAACATTTCAGATGGTTTGTTGTATTTTTTTGTTTAAATAAACTTTCGCACTATAGGACAATGTAAAAAAAGTGTTGGTATGACTTTGTTTTGCTTATGCCTTTTCTTGGCTTTTTGTAATGGGAGCAATGGACTTCTCAAAACCGAACAACCACAAGGTTGGTCAAAAATCATGAAAATATGAAAAAAAAAAACATGAACTTTGTTCAATTTTGTAAATAAGAAAAGGGCCCTTTGTCAATCGATTGCATGAGAATCATGGAGTAACGATATTTTTATATCTCATCAGTAGATTATGTTGAGTTCTGGTATTAATTTCATATGATCTTATAATTGAATTCATTACTGTTTCTTTCTTTTTAATTACTCGAAAAATGCTTTCTCGATTTGTACACCATTCACCGGCTAATAATGTTAGTTGCTGATGTCGTGTGAGGTCAGCCCCATCTTGTAATCCGCCTCTTTGTTATACGAAAGAGAAAACCATTTTTTTTTTTCAATAATGGGTGTTATTTTGAATAGCCCGCTATACCAGTAGGTGTCACTTTTGAAGCTGTTACTTTTTGACATTTGACAAGTATTAAGAAAATAAGCCATTATCTACTAGTAATGGAAGGATACACGCTTCAACAATGCATTGAAACTATTGAAATTCACTACAGAAATGCTGAAAATGTTGCGGTCATTTGGGTCGTCATGAAGCACACACATTGTCGGCCCACAATACAGAAATTGATGCACAAATTCGAGCTATTGTTTTGCATAAAGACCGACTTCTATCGACAATTGTAGTTAATAATTTGTTTATGGTAGTGATTTAAGCAAATAGCAGTATTATTCCCGTCAACAAACCAACTAAACTGAGTCGTTCAATAATTAAATAACGAATTTATATAGACCCGTTAAAGATAAAAATACAAGTGAAATATTATAAATTTCAAATTAAAAAAAGAAACTTTCTTTGCTTGTTGAGATGATTGTCTAACGCTTTTCGATTGCAATCCATATCAATGACCATCAGCTCATGAAACGTTATCGACCGATTAAAATCAAGTTGTTCATATCAAACAAATACCTGATGGGATGGTTTGAACAATGATTGCCCGCAATAACATTTTATTTACTATAAACAAACTCGTGATCGAAGTTGCTTATCATTTTCTCAACGATTATAGGCAAACGCCTCTGATAAAATATCAATCAGTAGGTAACAAGGAAAAAATAGAAAGTAATAAGAATTACATTTTTTTTTTTCAAAAACAGCGACTTCCCTTCTTAACAAACACACCCAACACACCTTGAAAGAAAAAACGTAAACTATTCATAAAAACAATTTGTTATCATCGCTTGTCACAATCACAAAAACAACAGACAAAATCAAATAATTTCGTTGTAAATATTTTACACATTTTATTTGCTTAGGTGCACAGTGGGAAAAGTTATTTATTCATCCAAATACTGAAAAATAAAAACCAAAACACCTCCCACACATAATTTTCGTCTAGTCAGTAACAACTGAGAATTTTAAATAATTGTAAATATTATTGGTATTGATCCGCACAACATCCATAAAGTCTACAATTTTGCGAGTTGAACATTAAAATTGAACAATTAAAACCAAGAGATACAAATTCGTATCTCAAGTTAACAAGGTAATCTCTTTAACGATTTAAATTTAAAATTCATTCAAGCCCTTGACTCTTCCTGGCGATTATATTTCCAAAGGAGTTTTGCTTTGTAGAAACACAAAGGAAAAGAAATAAGATCCTTGATAACACCGCTTCACAGACACCATCACTTTAGAGCATTTGCATTTCGGTTTTCGAACCTAAATTTGTCACTTTTCTTGAAATCACAATTACTGTGGATTGAATTCTTATTATTTACACTTCTAAAGACTGATAAGAGCAGCAGTAGTTGATATTCCCTTTCTTTTTATTTTATTTATAGAGAAGATGCTCCTACACAAACACAAAAAAAGTAACCAATTTGTGTATCAAAACTGGACCGATTTAAAGATTAGAGATTCGCTTATCGAAACAACCGACTCAGACACACCGCGCGCCGCGCCAGATAGCGAAGAAATTTTCCACACGACCGCGTTCGTTCGTTCCTGATTTGGAGAGAGGCGATTTTCACGGCCGACCTGATGCGATGTCAACGGCAACGATTATTCACTTTATCTCTTCCGTAACGGTGTTTGAGGGTTAAAGTGGTTTTTATCACTTTTGTTGATCTGTGATTCGGTCGTTAAAACAACGATAAAGATGCGCCGACAAGACGACGACAGCAGCGACGCGGCACACGATAACTTGACAACACAATCGCGATGCGATGTCACGTCAGGGGGTAAAACAATAATTTGGAAAACAATTGCACTGATTTACCCGAGCAGCGACGGACGGCGGCGTGATGAGATGGTTGAGAGCTTTTGCTCTTAAGGCACACAGAAAATGAAAAAGACAAAAAATAAGAAAACTGGTCCAAAAGCAACCTGATCGGGGTGCAAATTTATTTGTTTTTTTTTTTTTTTTCTGATCGTTACTGAACTTTGTCTTGAATTTGATAGTCGCGGTAGAATCGAACTTACGAAAAGCTTTTCAATTTTCGTTTGTTAAGAATTTCTTGAGATTATTTTATTCGTATTCGTTTACAATCGATTTGAATTGAATTTAAAGCGCGTAACCTAACCCAAGTTGATGTTGAGTTGATGGCTATTCTCGGTCTATAAACTCAACGGTTGGCGTTGGACTGGTTGACATTCAGGGGTAGATAACTAAAGGCATGATTAATCGGTGCGGCGTGTTAATTGGACAGAAAGCCTTCATCGCAAATCAGACGGCAAAAAAAAGCTTTGTACAGCGACAAAAATTATTCAATTAACACCCGGTTAACGATCGGTCGGAGAAATAAATTTAAGAGAATAAAGATGGACTGTATTAAAGAGTGTCACGGTGGAGCTTTTTTCTGTGGGCTTGAGTACATTTCTCTTAGTTAATCAACAGGTTGTTTGAAGTTTAATAATAATGTCTGTGTGTTAGTGTATCAATAGGGGATCTTAAGAGAAATTGCAATTTCATCAGCTGGCTAGTACGGTAGAAATAGAAAAGGGTTGTTATTCAAATTGCAACTCACAACACAAGCACCAAAAATTAAGAAGCTCATATTTTAGCTTTCAGTTAAATCATATTGGTTTCAATGTTAGAGATTGCTTTTACTCATAATAATCTTAAGCTTGATTTTCAACTACTAAAAATAGTTTTTAAAAGAGTGTTATACAAAAATATAAAATTCCCATAAAAAAAAAAATAATTGATAGAACACAAATTTCCAAACAAAATAATAATAATGGTAGTGTCCGTAGCTAAGTGGTTAGGTGCGTTGGCTGCTAAGCAGAACGTCGTTGGTTCGAGTCCTACTTGTGCCCATAGTTTTTATTTCATCTTTCACGGGCACTGCCTCTTGCGAAGAACTGACAAAACTTCCAAGAGTATTAATCTGTCATGAAAAAGTGCTTCTCATTTGCCGTTCGGAATCGGCGTTAAATTGTAGGTCCCCTCAATTCTTCACACGCACCCAGAGAATTTTTGATGAGAGTAAGCCACTTAGGCCTTGGCTCTTCAAGAGCTGTTGCGCCACTCTATTAATTTTTAATAATAATAATGATTAAAATATAAAATAAAGTGGCACTCTATTCATTTCTTAAAATGGCAATAAGCTTAGGTTTCTAGTCTAACTTTGGCGAACGTCATGTTGACGTAGACCCCCTCCCTACCCCATTGTCACATCTCGCCTCGGTCAGCATGATCCCTCCGAACATGTTTTATGGACGGCCCTATACATTGTGTGCGGTAAATAGAACCTGTTGATAGGGTCATTCTTTTTTCGGTTTAGAGAGTAACACAAGCACAACAATGCATTTTCAATGAAAATTATTTTTATTTCTTGTTTCATTAAAAAGTTGTAACGTTGCCATCAAGTGCGAAAACAATATCATTCAAATGGCGAGTTTTCGCAGCATGCGACGTTTCCGATAGTCAAATAGTCCAACAGTCAACTATCTTCAACTAATTGTCGTAGCCAAAATGTCGTCGTTTTATTTGCAAAGTTAATGTGTCAAATAGTTACGGTTCGTAACTATTCCCAATTCATCAAGAACAAACATTTCACTAGGTCAGGTCTTCAGGTCGGCCATTTCTTCCAAGGAATTGCGTTGCCAAGGCCACAACAGAATCAATATGGTTTGTTGTTAATTCTTCTTCGGTCAGGTTTGTGTTCTTTCCAAACCGCTAGAACCAAATCTTCGTCAGAATCGGATGAAGAATTTTCATTTGACAGAGTAAGACCAAAGAATTATTGTTTGCGTAATTTTGCATTCGCCTTTCTTGCTGTGGGTTGTTCAAAAACAAATAAATATGTTCTATTTCAATTCTCTTTAAAATCTTACTGCATGAACATCATTCTTGAATTTTTAAAATTTTAGAAACCTCTTTATGCATTTCAATTGTTATATTCAAAAGAAAATAAAAATGCAACCTCAAAAGATTTTTTTTTCTTGTTTAACAGATCATTCAAACCTAACTAAAACGCGTTTTTGTATGATTTCAACTACGTATTTCCAACAAATTTCAATTATGACACATCTACAATTTTTTTTTTTTTTGACAAACCAACGATATAGTCAACTGTTGTACCTAAATACAAAAACCCACTTTGAATATACCAAACAGTCACTTTTAAAGATGCAAGTGCACCTCTTCAATCACTTGTGGCGTTTCTGAGCCCAATACATACGGCAATTTTGTTCGTTTGCATACCCAACGAGTGAAAAATCGTCCTCATCGCTAAGGAAAATGTTCGAAAAATCGGCGGTCATTGTATATTGTTCCAACACCCATTGTCCGATTGTTAAGCTACCTATTATCGTTATGATAATGACAAACATAAACATTCAACTAATATTACGACAGATGACAGTTGAGTTTGACTCGTATCAAATGACAGCGTTACCAACTTGACACCACGAATTTGTATTACCATAGGAATAATATAATAGAGCACGGGAGAGGTAGCACCTTTGTATATGGAATTTATAGTAGTTGCAGCCTCGTGAATCGACGACAGCGACGTCCGGAACGCGATACAGAACTAAAATCTTGTATATAGAAAAACTGACAGCGCCAAGACGGGACGACTGTCCAACCAAAAATTCTCGAGGGTGAAAATACTATAAATTCCATATACAAAGGTAGCACTTCGTACAAGTGGAGTCGTTACGTCAAATCAACGAGAAAGAATGTCTAAAAGTAAAAAAAAAAGAGGAAATGTCAAAATCAGATTGTTGTTGTATTTCAAAGGAGCTTAGAGAGAGAGAACGAGAGAACTTTTAGATCTTCTTGCTCACAAACCGATGTAACACTTTTCAGACTACCTTTCGTTCTCTATTATATTATCTCTATAATACTTACACGTCATCTGGGTTGTATGATGTTATGACGACGTTGGCTGCCGTTCTTTCAAATGTGGTGGGTAAGAATAAAGGCGACGATGGCAGATGGGTCTAATCTTTTTATATGTATAAAATTCTACTGTACGTGTTTATTTCACTGAATTCGTCCTAAACGGACTGGTCCAATTTGAAAGATTGTTTTTGTATGCATCCAGGTGGAAGCCCTTTATGGTTGAGATTTACAAATCAGCCCGGCAGGTAGCGCAGCAGTCATATCTATACTGCAACTGCAAGGCTTGATCGACTGCGAAAGATTTTTTTTTATTCATTCATTAATTTCTATCAGTATGATCTTTTTATTCTACTTGCTGACCCCATAAACGTTGTATTGCCTATAACATTTCTACGAGTTATTTAAGCTGCAAAATATCGATTTTGACGCTGTATAAACTTAAAAATACAACATTCATTGCGCAGCAAAGAGATATGGTCTAACCATCGACATTGTTACCGAGCCATTTTTTTAAGCATTAGACGTAAAGACACAAATAGTGTTGATATGAAAATCAAATCTTTGAATAAATTACACTTAATCAAGCCTACTAGAAAATGAAATAATAAAAAAAGTACTCATACGCCTTAGGTGCCATTATCATCTGAAGAGAGCCGAGATGGAGTTCGTGGGGTCAGCAAGTAATAAATAAATAATAAATGTAAATACATCTTACGAAATCAATCAATTTTTACTTAAATCAATAAAACTATCAACACCTTTTATAGTATAAGCTAATGAAAAATTCTAGATTTTTAATCAGAATTAATTATTTGCTGAAAAAAATAGCAAAACGTGACACATTACAGGAGTTATGACAAAATTAACAAATCTATTAATGCTATTGCATTTATTAATTTATGGTCGAAGATGATTACCCCAGTCAATAATTGCGAATTAAGTCAGCATTTTAACAACACATTTTTATTGGTACTAAATTTTATATTGACTCTGAAATATATAATAACCGCGTTTTATTTTCCTCGTGATCCAGATCAGATCATCGATTTAATCAAAATTAAAATGAATATGTCGTGAAGGCAAACGATTTATATTTTTGACAAAATGTCATTTTTCCTCCAAAAAGAAAAAGGCAAAATGATAGTAGGGAAACTTTCAATTTTCTTTTTGTCATTTTTATTTTTTTTTTTTCTAATAAGTCCAAAGTTCTCTCTTTTCAAATGCATTGAAGAAAAACAACTTAAAAACAATTTTATTTGTCAAACAGATAAGCAGATATAAATCACACAAGCTCTTTATGATTTTTATCTTTCTCTATGACTTTCATCTAACTGCAACAATCTTCAAGTTGGATTTACTTAGAAAGTGTGGGATTTATCCACTTTCAAGCGCTAAAACACAAACAACGTAATGACGGACGTGTGACAATCTTTTCGTGCACTTTTAAACGTATCAAAACAAACTGCGACAAAAGTCAAGCCACATGTTTTCAACTTGTGCTTTAATTAATGTTTTTGAGTTGCATTAAAAAAAAATCCTCGGGAAGCCACAAATTTATTCATTTGGAGTGTAATTTCAAGATAAAAACTAGGAAATAAATAAGCAGCAATTTAATTCAATTTTTCCATCATCAATCAGAATAAGTTGTTGACCGATCTGATGAACTGACGCAATATTCAATCAAAGTTCAAGTTCAAAGTTGCAAATGAAAAATTGTTCGCTGCTTGTAAAAACGAAAGAATGATGCCTACAGAGAGGCTATGACTTTAACCAGCCGGCCAGTCATTTTGGCTGCTCAAACAAATTAACATTTGCCAGCATGACGAACAGCAATAACTAAACTAAACGAGTTATATTTGTGTCATCGCATCGAGATCTAAATTTTTAAATGAATCGACAAAACGAAAATTGAATTAAAATTCATCATATATTTGCCCTTTTGATCATCGGGGACGTTGATTTAGTTGTTTGTGTTGTAGTGAGTAGGAAACTTTTTGTTCATGATGACAACACTTTTTCAGATGGTTCCATTTAATTAGGTACAAGCAAAACTACACAGTCCTCAATTTAATTGCGATCGCTAGTACCTGATTTTGATTGTTGTGATATTATCAAATTGATTTAAAAATAACGTCATCAAAATAGAACATACGTTCAGCTCAAGGACCTTCAGTCACAATGGTCAGTCACATTCAATTACCAAAAATTTAACTTGAAATTTTGTTAACAAGTTAATTCGCATTTATTTACTTGGGCGTAATCATCTTCGATCATAAATAAATAAAGGCAACCACATTAATAGATTTATTAAAATAGTCATAACTCCTGTAATGTGTTACGTTTTGCTATTTGTATTTCTTAACAAATCGTTAATTCTGATTAAAAAGTCCAGAATTTTTCATTGGATAACACAGATAAAAAGGTGCTCATAATTTGATTCATTTTTTGATTCAAATAAAAAATCCAAAAAGCTTACCATTACATCGAAATTGCTACTCTATAAGACCATTGCTGTCTAACCAAGATTTACTAATTGATCCTAGATTTGGCTGGCAAAGGGAAAAACTGTGCAAATGCGCGGGGATAAATTCGCTCGAGGAGGGTTCCGTACTCATTTATCTGACCCTATTTTTTTCAGTTTTGAAGGAAAATATTAAGTATGTACAGAAGTTAAAGTATGTAAATATGGAAGAAAAATCGTCAAAATATGGACGAAAAATATTTACGAAAACGCGTGGAAATATAGACGAATAGTCGAATGATGTACAAAAAATGGAAGAAAAATATTGTTTGTAAGAATTTATTCAAATCTATTACAATGTATAATTTAATGTTTTTTTTTCAAATTTTCCAAAACGAAAGCATGGCGACAGTCTTCAAGCAATCGTTTGTACACCGAAAACGACCTTTCGACGTCGCATGATGTTATTGGAGCGTACTTGAATGCTGCCAACTCATTTGGGTTCATTTAATTTATTTTATTTTCCGGTTCTATTTCCCTAACTACACCGCCTTCTAGAATTGCACCAATTCCCTTCAAAGTCTTTAGGCCGTTGTTCTTCTGGTGAACAAAATCGAATTTTTCGAGAAATTCTTCGCGTTTTTCTATCCCCAGAAGATCAATGCGGACAGACATAAATGTTTTTATAGCATCGGTTAGCGGTGTTCCTTTCTCTTCCGAGAGAAAAGGCACTTGATGAAAGCCAAATCTCTTTTCATATTTTTTTTTCCCGATAATCGCTTTCGCCGAAAACTCCGCGGCATGACTTTCCTTTATTTTTGGCATTATCGAATAAAAAAAAATATTTTCCCGTTTAAAATATGAAGTTACTCACAAACAGATAACGAGATATAACAGATAGTATCGGAGAACGAGGCGAAAGATTTAAATGACATTTAAATTAAATGGCAAGTAGGCAAAAGCCTACTTGATTCTGATTGCACCCATACAAAAATTCAAGTCCAAATTCATTGCAAAAGCCTACTTGATTGCACCCATACAAAAATTCAAATTCAAATCATTTTATTTTGACTAACGAAATTGAAATTGAAATATTCAGCCCTATCGAGGTATTTTTCGGAGCGGAAAATTTTCCGCAACGCAAACTATGGTCGGAGCTTAAATTTGTATTCGAGCTAATTGTCATCGGACAAAAATATAGCAACCAGCTTTAAACACAATTAAAAACAAAAAATTCCGCAAATAATTTTCTGCGGACAAATCGGAAATAAAAGCTTGTCATCGCACAACATTGTCACTCATCGTACTGCGTTACTTCATATCGGAAAAAAACTCCGAATTGTAAGTCGGAAGAGTACCTCGAAGCAAAACTTGTCCGAAACGTACGAAATCGGACAAAATTCCGCTCCGAAAATACCTCGATAGGGCAGATTGAAAACAAATATACCTACAGTTACTAAAAATGAGTTCGAAATACTAAAAAGGCTCAAATATTGACGATCCCAAAAATATGTTGACTAGTATTATATTAATTTGAATTTTGACAGTTTTTTTTATGTGGAATTTGATTTGAAATTTAAAAACATCAGTTGTATTGGTAATTGCTGCATGATACTATTATATGGCTGCAGATGAGGAAGACACATCTAAGAATTGGATTCTGCTGGTACAGTTCCAATAAAAAAAGAGTGTCCTCTTGTGACCACATTATTGTTAAAAATATTAAGCGCAAAAAACAGAAAAAAAAAGAATAATGAAGTAAAGCCGTTGATATTAACAGTTTACCTCTGTTCAACAAACATAAAATGAAAGTACTTGCAATATGCGGGACGATGAGAAAAGAACACAAGGAAAAACGTCAAATTTCTACACTCCATCTTCTTAATTTTTTTTTTATTTTTTCGTTCCACTTACGTCTTCTGCAAGCAACCCCGGTTGCTTTCACTGATCAAAGAAAAATTTCGATTTTCTTCACGTGTGAACACGGCCATACAAAATACATTCATTATTACTGATTTATATCCAAATAAATAAAAAAAAAAAACATTGAAATCCTTTTGCCTTTGCCTACCAAACTAGCACAACATTAGGCAAATAATATGTAATTCAACATTAAACAAACTGATTCTAATAAGAAGCTATTTATAAAATGTTCATAATCATTCTTTTGTGGTTATAATTTTATCAGATTTCTATTGTCTAATCAAATTGACAAGATTCAAATCGTTTGCATTTGTAAGTTTCATGACAAAAGTATAGATTTCAATCATGCATATGCATTCATGCAAATATTCATTACTTAACATCTGTATCTTCTATTTTGCAATACTAAGATCACGTTTCAGAATAAATCTAGTTCCTTTCACTAAGTTTTGCATTGCACTTGTTCTAGATCTAGATGCATGAATCAGATTAGAAGGGTTAACAATGAAAAAGATGCAAATGTTGAATAAGTATCTAAATTAAGTAATCACTGTAAGAAGTAAGAGTAACTGCACGATCATAGAATCTGCGATTGATTCGGTTCTCTTCTCATTCTAAAGTTTATTCAATCAGATTGAGAGAATGATATGCTTGGGGATAAAAAATGTTTAAATTTCATAACAAATATTAAAAAAAAGCTTGTAATAATTAAAAATGTCAAAAGAATTTAACAAACTTTTAATTTGAAAAGTGGTGGGCCTTCTAGGCATCCCAATTTGCTGCTAATTCTCCAACATCAACCTTGCACTCTAAAATTCAACGAAACGAAACGATCTCGATTACAGAATAATTTTTTTTAAATAAAAAAAAAGTAACACGCCTCATAACTGACAAAAAAAAAAAAAAATAACACCAATGTGGTCAGAACAGAATATGTATCTACTGCTTGTCCCGTCCCCTCATGGCCGCTTTCTGACACATAACAGATTTTCATACTCTACCCCCAGCTTGCATGATTTCAATCCAAGTCAATTGTGCTCCTTGAACCGCAATAAGCACATACAAACAGCAAAGTTCCAATATTATGACATTAAGTATAGAACACTCATAATATGTGGTCAGATTGTCTGCGGTTACTGCGGGAGAAACCGTAAAGCTTTTTTGTTCAGCGCCTTTAAAACCTTCTATTGGGACATGCGTTTGGGTATTTTTTTCTAGAAAATTCTTTTCTGGCTGTCAGCGTGCGGTGGCGCGTGTTCGCGGTCGTCTCCGTGTAATTGTTGTAATCATTGAACGCATGCACGCACTCGAAGTTAAACTGCATTGCGTCTACTACCGCCAACACTGCCATGTCTTCCATTTCGATATCAACTTTTCTACAGTCCAATCAATATGCGTATTGTTGCGCTTTAACTCACATGACCAATACACGCAATTAATCGCTTCTAGCGGGTATACAGGCCTCGGTCGCACAGCTGTGCTGTCATCTGTCAAACCCTGTTAAGGCTTTCCATAATCATTTATATGGCTACCACACATAGGTCATCCAGCGTCTAGTCTTTATGGCCATTATCATTCTGTCAATCGTGATGTTACGTTGTGGCGTTGGTTAACGTCATAAACTGCTAATTCATTTAAGAACACTGTTGCATGTGACGCTTGCTACCCCAGTGTCAATTCATAGCATGACACAATAATTGAGTTTGCGTTACTCTGTTATGCAGACGAGTTGAATTGGATGATAGGATGTGATTGTTTCTTGACGAAGTCAAATCGTTGACCAGTTATAAGATGGGTTCTATTTAATGTCATAAAAGAGTACGTGTTGATGATCATACGCTGTCGTGTGTTCAAATCTTCTCATCAAAAATATTTTTATTTCATGCAAGATAGAATTCGCTCTGTAGCGAGTAATTGCAAAATTACTGTGCAAGTAATCGTTTAAGTGTGACCATTACTCTTAAATACACAAATGGGGGAAAATGGCTTATTTAAAAATGAAATTACTGTTAAAAACGCTTAAAATGAGATTTCCCTACTGTTGTCAGTAAAAAGAATGGTAACACTAATGCGATTTGAAAAATATGACATTTCATGAGTTGCGAGACTACTTGTTTCTCACTTATGAATATTAATATTTTAAACTTATCTCAGTCGTCATTATTTATTAACTCGTATTTGTGTTGTTAAGAAATAAAATTTTAAAAAAATAAGAAGAAGTTGTTCTGATCGTTGCACTCATGAAGGTCAAACTTTTTTTTTTTTGGTTAAGAGCTTTTTTGCCAGTCTGAGTTTTTTGTTGATGGAGATTATTGTTATGAATGTTCCAGAGTATTTAAACAAAAACAAATTTTGTAATAGAGAAAAAGGAAAAATACACAAAATTTATTTTAATTTATTGACTTTTAAATGCTGCATTTTATAAGACTAATTTGCTAAGGTTGTGACAGGCTATTGATTTATAAATTGAATTAATATAATGTGTTTACGATCATGGTACTTGGTGCATATATTTAAATATGGACTTTAATTTGTATTCCATATATTTATTTTTTTTTTTTCGATTAATAATAATTAATACTATTATTATAATTTGTGTTTGAGAGGTAATTCGGAAGCCAGGAAAAAAATAATTAAGTTGGAAAACTTGAGAAGGCTTATTAAAATTAACTGTTTTTTTTTTTACAAGATCCTCTCTGCCGTAATATGTGAACGTCTGAAGCTTTTTGTCAACAATCTGATTGGTCCTTATCAATGTGGCTTCAAGCCAGGAAAGTCAACCATCGACCAAATTTTCACGTTGCGGCAGATCCTGGAAAAGACCTATGAACTCCAAATCGATACCCACCACCTTTTCATCGATTTTAAGGCCGCGTATTACAGCATCTACAGAGACGAACTGTACAAAGCTATCTCTAGTTTTGGCATCCCTGCCAAGCTCGTTCGCTTGTGCAAAATAACGATGGAGAATTCACGCTACTCCATCAAGGTTGGCAACGAGCTCACGGAATCTTTCGACGTCAAAAAAGGATTCAGACAAGGCGATGCACTGTCATGCGATTTCTTTAACATCGTTCTTGAGAAGATAGTGCAGAACTCCAACGTCAACACCAGAGGCACTATCTTCCAAAAATCTGTTCAACTTCTCGCGTACGCCGATGATATTGATATAATGGGAAGAACACAGCGTGATGTCAATGGCGCCTCTGTGAGAATTGAGACAGAAGCGGCAAAAATGGGTTTAGCGGAAATGAGGGAAAAACGAAGTATATATGCTGTCCTCGAGGAAAGACACAAAACACCGACGGCTTAGGCAGAACGTCACAATAGACACAAACAACTTCGAGGTAGTAGAGGAGTTTGTCTTCCTAGGCTCCGCTATAAACACGGGCAATAACACCAGCGCCGAGATCAAACGAAGAATAACTCTTGCTAATCGCTGTTTCTTTGGGCTAAGAAAGCAATTGAGTGGAAAAGCCCTCTCTCGAGCAACTCATCATTCCAGTCCTGCTGTATGGTGCAGAAGCATGGACCCTGACAAAATCGGATGAAAGTGCCTTAGGCTATTTCGAGAGGAAAGTTCTTCGGGTCATCTTTGGCCCCGTGTGCATTGAAGAGGAATGGCGAAGAAGATACAACAGCGAACTTTACGGGTTGTACAACGACATGGACCTAGCCAGACTCAGATGGCTCGGTCATTTAGAGCGACACCAATGCTCCGGCCCGGAAAGCCTTCGACACTATTCACGAGGGACGTAGGAGGAGAGGAAGACCGCGACTCAGGTGGCGCACCCAAGTGGAAGAGGACCTCAATCAACTTGGTGTGCAAAACTGAAGACGACTAGCTAAGGACCGAGCGCTGTTTTATCGAAAATGCATGCTACCGGTATGAAGTATTTCGAATTCGTTGGATTAGAATTTTTCTCTCAAACCGTTCAATAAAAGTTGCATTGGACGGATGCAAGTCTGAAACCCACAATATAAATGCTGGTGGGCCTCAAGGCTCCGTTTTGTCCCCGACCGTCTTTCTCATTTTTATAAATGATCTCATCGCTGTAACCTCTAATCCAATGTATTGTTTCGCTGACGATAGTACCTTGCATATTCGTTTCCAGACTCACGTTCTTCCTCTTCGGATGTGGAACTTGAACTGCAAAATTATATGCTCATATAACTCTGACTTTAACAGCATTTTACAATGGGAAATTCAAAATCACGTAAAGTTGATTACTTCGGAAACTCAATACTGTCTTGTATTGTTAAAGCGAGATAAACCTCCACTGCCACTGTCCATGAGTGGCACTTGCATCAATGAGAGCAAGCAATTAGAGATTTTCGGTATGTGTATCACTGACCACCATGATGTTGCCAAAAATGGCGCAAGTTGTTTAGGTTTCTTAAGGCGATGAAAGAAATTCGTCTCTCCGACTGATCTGGCCGTAAGACTTATATCCGTCCAAAGCTTGAGTACAATTCTCATCTCTGGGCTGGTGCTCCAGCTACATACTTAAGCCTATTGGACGGTGTACAAAAAAGAGCCCAAAAATGATTGGTGACAGAGACATAATCTTTATAAGGGTACAAAAAACCCCTTGAGTGTGTACTTATTATAACAAATATATATATTTGTATATAAGGCGACAAATTCAATTACTTTCTACTTTAAGCAGAACAAACTATTGTAATAAATGCCCTCTCAACCGAATTCTACTACTACTTTTTCATTTTTTCCCCTCAGTGATAATATCCTCATTTTAAAAATCTTTAAAAGGGAAAGGTTTAATACGTCACAAATTAGTTAACCTTAACGTTCAGCAACGTCAAAATAAAATATGTGCACGACTGGGTCGTACGAACTTGCTTCTGGTATTGCAAACTATAACTCACAAGAAAAACAAAAAATAAAGCATTGTTATTAATGCATCCCAAACATTTATTTTATCTGAAAAAATGTATGTCACAAGGTTTCATAAAAAATTGTTGATTTTTTAATTTAAAAAAATAAATCTTGGAGCCGTTTTTTTAAAATTAATTTTATACATACAATTTTCAAATATGTCTTAAAAATAATTTGGGTGTATAGTATACAAGAGTACGTAAATATACATTTTACAGAATAATTTTGATTTTTCATACTGATCCGTTTTCGAGATACAGAATTTTGAAAATAAAGGTTACAAATATTGTTAAGAAATACAAAAAACGAACGAACGAACGAACGCAATATATATGTAGGTACTTACAAAATAACATACGCTGATTGGACTTTTAATTATTCTTGAAAATCTTATAACAAAAACACGGTTTTATGAGAGGTACTATTTTGGAGCAATATAAAAATATTTGTGTACATAAAATGCAGAGTGTTTTGAAAAAAAAATCGAGGAAGTCTTAAAAAAAGCTGTTTTTGAGAAAATAAAAACTTTTGGTTGTAGGCCAAAATATTGTATGGTGGCTACCCTTAATTTTGATCTTAAGAAAAACAAAAACCAGACAGATAGACGGAAGCAAAAGCCGGACTTCTCTATTATGGTACTGCCTTATTTGATCAAAATCTCAACTTTTTCCTTACAAATTCAATACATACTTGCCATGTATGTATTCTATCTGTCGCAAGTAAAAGCATTAAACTTGAAAAATCACTGAAAGTAAAAATAATTAACACTGTTGTATTTCATTTTTCTATTTTGCAGTGGTAAAAATCTCCAAACAAATCTTCCCATTTTGGGTTGTTGTTTTCTTCAATGTACCTAGTAACAATGGAAAAATTATTTTCACAGCTGATATATGTTGTTTTCGTTCTCAAAAAAAAAAAAAAAAAACAATGATTTCGTTTTGCAATTTAGAAATATGACCAATTTTAAATATTTTTCTCACTCTCAATTAATTGGAAAAGAAGAAGAACAGAACAAAGCAACAAATCAATATCACTTTTTTTTCAAACACACTTATTCAAACCATTTACACAGCTGTGCCATTTTAATTAACTGTGGAAAAAATTTGTCTACATTATATTTTTCGGCTTCTTTATATCGTGCATCGTCAAATCAGGTGTTATTAGAAATCTTGGAAATTTTAAATACGTAGTTACTGAAAAAACAAAATCAACCACAAGTTTAATCTACTTGCCTTACAATAAATATTTCTTGTTAAATATTTTTGGAATGGAATTTTCTTTAGTGTCAATTTTTTGTTTATAAATTAAATAAACAAAACTCTCATTTTTGGTGTGTGTACTTCTGGTGTATTATTGATGCTTGCAGTCTGTTCTTGGCTTTGACAGTTTTATGGTATTGCTTTTCTTATCTCTATGGAGCTATTTTTTAAATTGTTTTCATATCTTTGTCTCAAAATAATCGTAGAATGCATTAGGTATTTGTTTGGAAACAATTAGTAGATTATTCCACTTGAAGCGTGAAAATTGGAAAAGCAAATATTATGCAAAATTATTTTGTTTTGAAATTCTAAAAATAAGACTTTGTTTGAACCTTCAATAGGCTTGTATTTTTACCTTTTTAACATTGAAATAAAAATGATGAATATAAAATTTAGGCCGTATAAATATTACATTTAATTGTATTAGTTAAAAGAATAGTTTAAAGCTTAAATAATAAAAATCAATAAAAATATTAATATTTTGGTTTTATAAAAAAAAATCAATGGAAAAAAAATCTGACATCTGTAAAAACAAGGAAAGTCAATTTGGAAGCGCCATCCACCAAGAAACAATTAAACTCTTATCAATGTTTCGGTGTTTAGTTACGCTTACACTAGAAGCTACACACATTCGCTAATCACCCTTTGCAAATCAATAACAAAACCTTAAACTATTTTTTCCACCGCTAAAATGGACTAAATATTATTTCTTTTTCTCTTAGGCAAATATTTAATTGCTGAGATTTTACAAGAAAGATAAATTATTGTTTACTTATTTTTCACTTAAAAAATAAAACGCAGTTTGGAAATATTAAACTCGAATAAAATTCAATTAGCAATGAACCACACCAATCTTGTTCTTGTAAAAGACATAAATTGCTTTGACTTTATTCTTTTGATACCCTCAACAATTAGATATGCCCTCAATTGGCTTCATATGTGCTTAAAAAAAAAAACTCTAGAGGTCGTTCTTGTGTCAGAGCTTGCGAAATTTTTATTGTAACTTTTGCGATAAGATCAACAGATTTGATCAACAAATTTGTTACACGCTTATGGAATTTTTAATTATGATCAACAGGTAAACAAAGAAGCTTCATTGATTGCAAACACAAATTTTTAAACAAAAGCCTCAGGTGAATCACACGGAGAAGGAACTTGAGTATATAAGCAAACGCGTTCGAAATTTAAATAGACAGCGTTAACATACACTATTTCCTCAGAATTCGCAAGTTGACTTTGCCAAATTTTCTTATTTAGAAAAAAATTAGAGAAGATTTGAAGCGAAATCCGGTTCTGAGTGATGAATATTTGTTTTCAAAGTCGAAATCCAAGCTGAGGACGTGGATCTGTTATTTCTTGAAAATAATTCTCTTCTCAAGTAATATGCAAATAAAAATAAATTAGGGATTAGAGGAAAAAATGAGATGTTTTCTCTTTTGTTCTTGTTGTTTTACTTATATTTTTAATAACTTTAGAAACTGTTTATCTAAAAAATATGAAAACTATATTTTCGGTTCACATTTGTAACGAGTTAATCATTTTGATGTTTCAAAAGTATAGGGCTGGAATTCGACGTCTGTCAAACTAAGTTGTTAAACCAATTTTTTTTCATTTGAAAATCTGGCATTTACTAAAACGGATTGCTTAATTATAAAAACTGTTAAAAAACTACTACAAAAATGGTGATTCTGCCATAGCCACATAACGTGCTTTCAGAGGAGATTATGATTAACCTAACCGTCCAACTACGCAAGCAATTGACAAAATTGTTTAAAAAAATGTGAAAAGACAAATATTGTAGTGCATCATCGTCAAAGTGGTGTCGAAGACCTGGGGCCGAATCGTGTAAAGTGATATGTGATAGATGATAGTCATATTGCTTATAATTCATCTGTGTAAAGTGATAGTCACAAAGTGATATCACATTTTTTTGATTTTTTCTTGTGACAGCTTTTTAAGTATCATTTTGATACTTTGGATTTATTTGTCGCTCAATAACTCCAGAACGACTGGAGTAGAAAGTAGTGGTAGTTTAGGGGTTAAGAAAACAATAAAGGTACGGTTCCCGTGAGATCGCTTTGTTTTGATCCCGGTACATAGAGCAAAGGACCGACATGATTTTTCCTATAGACAGTGGAAGTTGAGGGGTAGACAAAATTAACGACTAATTTTTATCATGGTAATCGCGGGTAAACTCCGGGTTAAGCTAGTTTTATTATGAAATTAAAAAAGCAAACAAAATGTATAATGTATTCAATAAAAAGCTAGCTAAACGCTTGAATTTAACTAGAAACGTCTCTTATCGATTATTTTTTTTGTTCCACTCGACTTTTTCGAGTTTTTCACTTGATTCTTGGCTTCTTTATTTTCGGACATGACATGATTTCTAATATATGATTTTTTTTTGGAGCACGATATTTTTCTTTTGGTTGGGTCTTCTGATTTCGTTTTCCAAGAGACTCGACTTCTCTCTCCACATTTGAGTCGAAGTCGTCTTATTTGACCGGCAAGACGCCTTGAATTAGTTCTTTTCCAAATAATTTTCTGATTTTAAATTATATACAATAGATCTGATTTTACTTTCATTAAATTGACAAATTGAAATAAAAATAACTTACTGTCAACAATTTTTCAATATACATAAGTGATTTTGAAATTTTGTAAGTCATTTCTTACAAGTAATGCCAAATGAATAAAAATAAAATGTGATAGTAAAACCATCACATTACACAGACGAAAAAAACAAAACTATCACTTTTGATAGTCTCAAATATGATAGTCACATATCACCTTATACGATTCGGCCCCTGAATGTGTCGATTTCTCGTCGTTCTCAGGAACTACAACTGTCTTACGGCACATTATGGCGTATTGTGCATTTGGATCTACACCTCCATCCAGAAAAAATCCAGATCATACAACAACGGAAGCCGTCGTAGATACATCAAATGGGTAAAACAGGCGGTGGATTGCGATTTTTCGAACAAAATTTTCTTCAGCGACGAATCACATTTCTCACTCGGTGGGTACGTTAATAAATAAAATTGTCGTATTTGAGGTTGTGAGATACTCAAATAATTGAGGCCATTACATCCACAAAAACTCACTTTTTTGTGCGTTCCTTGGTCCGGAGGTGTGATTGGACCTTGTTTCTTCGAAAACGACGTTGGATCGACTGTCACCGTAAATTTGGAGTGTTATGGTCACATGATAAATAACTTGTTTTGGTCTAATATTGAAGAATACGGCTTTGAGAATATGTGGTTTCAACAAGACCGTTCCACATGCCACACAACTCGAGCGAACATGGCTTTATTGCAAGAGACATTTCCTGCTCGCGTAATTTCTCGTTCTGGCGATATCAACTGATACCAAGATCATGCGATTTGAAACCGCTGGATTTTTTTTGTTGTGGAGGCTACGCGGAAGACCATGTTTATGAAGACAAACTTTTAACTCTTGAGCACTTAAAAACCAATATTTGTCAAGTTATCGCTGAGATACCGCCCAATATGTATCAAAAAGTGATAGAAAATTACCTCAAAACAACCGATGCTTGCAAAAATTCGAGAAGTGGTCATTTATATGATGTAGTGTTTAAAAAAGAAATATCATGAAAAAAAAATATTTTATATGTGTTTTACTTACGTTAACTTTTGAAACCGCAAAATGGATACTAGAATTAATCAATGCAATTTTTTTTGTAGAACGATTTCCCGATGACCACGCTCAATGCAATTTTAAATGAAACGTTCGGGGTCAGTACGACTTTCTTAACTTATTTCATTTTTAACGCGGCTAATCCAAAAACAAATCATAATGTCATATGTAAACATTCCCGAAAAACTTAAGAGTTTGTCTAGAATTGATTTATTGAAAAAAAAAAAAAAATACAGTAAACTGATGCATTCTTTTTAAAAGTTTAAAAAATAGAATGGATAGTCGAATGTTTGAAAATACTTGCTATTAATTAATTAACAGCTCCCAAAAAAGTATCTTCTCTGAAAAAGTCAAGCATGCCTATTAAATATATTATCTCTCAGACAAAAATCATTAAGAATTTTTTTCGCGAAGATGTTTCTATTATTTCGTTTATTATTTATTATTATTATTCGTTTTGAATATTCATATTTGTAATATGAATATATTCATATTTGTAAGATCTGTCAACGGAATTCATAAAAGCTTTGTAGAAATTAAGTCTGTAAAATAACTAAGATATCCATCACTTTGTCGTCGGTTCGGATGAAAGCAAGGTAAAGTGCTTTTTGCATTTATGAAGCAAAGGTAAAAGATTGAAAAATAACATTTTTATGCGTCTTTTAGTTCATTGCAGAGGAGACAAGGGTCACATTTCTAGAAACTTTATTAGCATACAAAAATTCTATATTTTCTGTATATGGATCGTAGAACAAAGAGAAACAAAAATCGCACACGACGCAAACGATTTTGAATGAGTTTGAATTTGCAACAATTTTCTACCACCCATCGGCCCCTACAATGAGTGAAAATTATTCCTCATTTATTATTTTTTCTTATCTCGATCTCATCTATCTATCCAAGATTGTTACTACTTACCAATATGGATACCAACCTACTTTTAAGCTATAGGTACAGATTAAAAAAAATATTCAAAGAAAATAGTAAGTATACGCCACAGTGACTTCTTGTTTAAGGACCATCCCAAGAACGATTTAAGTGAACTTTCTGGCTAAAAAAGTAAGAAACTGAGAATAATAAACTTTTTATTTTGCAACTAAATGAAAGTTTAAATATGTATGCAAAATACTTGAGTTTCTAGTATAACGATTAAAATTAACTATCGTTGTTAATTGGCAATATATTATTTGGTACGGTACTGATAAATATGGAGATGGCATGAGTATTTCGAAGAGTTAGATGTTTTATTTGTATTTGAAATAATCACAAGAGACAGTAAGATATAATCTTCAAGTTGTATCTAAGTTTGCTTACCAAGTTAAAATAAAATATAACTTTACAACAAAAGGTTCAATATATTTATTAAATAATAGTTACATATAAAAGTGTACAACATTTTTAAACTATAAAAATAAAAAGAAAACAATTAAAGAGAAAAGGAAAAATATGAGAAAATCTTTTTTCTGAAGGAAGCTTGTGAAGTTCTTTGAATATCAAAAGGAAGAGAGAGTTCCATGTCCTGACAACAGAAACAAAGAAAATCGTTCAGCAATGGTGTGTGTAAGGCGCGACAAAATGTATATAAGACCTCTACGAGTCCTAGCAAAATGGAGCATCTCCTCCAAGTACCCTGGACATCTTCCATGAATTATTTTATGTAGCAGTGAAATGTTTCGATACAAAATATATTTATTTAAATTGACTCCTATAACAAAGAATCATGTAAAAATGAAACACTTTCATATCTTTTGATATTAGCTGCGTTTTATTATCACAATAATCCAGATCAGATCATTGATTTATATGTGTAACAACAACAAACTGAAATCCTGCTTTTTACTTGGATCAATATTTGTGATCCAAAAATTGGTTCTTCTTCCGCACACAAGTTGAAACGTTGGCGTATATTTTCAATAAAAACTGTGCTGCCACTTTCACACATTGATCTATCCAGTAATGAAATATTTTTCAATTACATAGCAAAAACTTTTCCCTTAAAAAAACAACATAATAATCGTTCAACAAAATTATCGTAGGGCAACTCCGATCTGATTGTCAGAATGAAAAAATTACAAACAGCTGCCAAAGTTGAAGTAAAAAACAAATTGATGATAGAAGCTGTTTTATTTTCTTGATCTGATCCGGATCAGATCATCATCATCGTAATAATAAAACGCAGCTATTATGAATAAAAAGAAGGCAATCATTAAATTTTCAGTTTATTCTTACAATCATAGTCAAGACAAGGGTTAACGGCGCAGTTGAAAGTAAAATAAGGCATGATTAAACTTTTTGTTACTAGTGGTTTTTTCAATTCCATATTAAAAAAATGGGAAGAGAATCTCAAGGAACGCAACCCACTATAAATTCTACGTATGGTTTCGGATATTGCATCACAACAGCTCAACCTGTTATTAATTTGAAAACTTAGGTACTTAACTTTACTAACATATTCAATATTTTGAGCATTTAAAACGATATTTGGAAGGTCCATAAGATTAACTTCTCTTCTTGAGCATACCATACTTAGGGTTTTTATCAGATTAAGTTGCAGTTTATTTGAGCTAGCCCAGCTTAGAATATTAACTAAGTGTTCAATTACTGAAGGAAGATCGTTAATAAAGAGGGAAAACAGAAGTGGTACAAGAATCGACCCTTGTGGAACACCGCAGTTAACATTAAACGAGCTTGAAACACCTTGATTTATTTTTATTGTTTGAGGTCTGTTTAACAGATAATTTCTCAAAAGCTTCAGAGCAGTGTAAGAAAAGTTGAAAAGTTTTAAGATTAATATTTGATGATCAATGCAATCAAAAGCCTATAAGAAATCTAAAAGTACCATAGTTCTAACACAAGTAGCAGAAAATGGTATTATATCGGTTTACATTTCTTAATTCGTTCTTATTTTGTTCTTAAATGGGTCTCACCGCTTCTTGACTTCTTAATTCGGTATTTTTTCCTACTTAAATTGGCTATTTTTTTGAGTTCTTAGTTCGTTCCGCTGGTTCCTTCTTAAAGAATTCTTAAAAGGTTCTTAAATCGGTATTTCTTATAAAGGTTTGTTTCGAGCTCCTTTAATCCTTCTTTAAGATTACTATTTCCAGTGGTTACTTTTTTTTCATTTTCATTTAATTCTTAGAGTTCACAGACTATTTTTCGAAACTGTACTTGTTAAATTCGAATTGATTTGCTTGCTTAAAAGACATAACTGTAGCTGATTGAAGTTCTAGTAATTAAAGTAATCTAGCAAAAGTGGTGGCGTGGCGGCGCGTTACGGAAGAGAGAGGGACTTACTGTAAATCGAGAATATACGCAAACGACAAGCCACTTGCAGAAGAAACCAAACCAATATAATTAATACATGAGCACTAGAGAAACAAAAGATAGGAACAGAATTCTATGATTACTTCTTTGGGTTTTTGAGAATTTTGCAAGAAGGAGTTAAGAGTGCGAAAAGAAGTGTTTAAGAAGACGCTTAGTATTAGTAGTATTTAAGAAGGAAAATATTCCGTTTACCTCAACAAAAACCAAATTATCTTCTTTATTTCGTCTATCGGACCGCCCATTTTCACCTTTTATGTACTTAATAGGTACTTAAAGAAGTCTTAAAGAAGAGGGATAAGAGCTTATTATACTTCTTAAAGCCTTCTATAAGTAATTTTGTGCTACTTGTGAAGCTTGTTTCTATCAAGTGCAACACGAAAATCATATGTTACTTTTTCTACGGCAGATTCACAGCTGTGATTTTTGCGAAAACCAGATTGCCATTGGAAATTTTGTTATCAGAAGAAAAAAAACAAGAATTTGATTAGCCTTCAATCGCTCAAAGACTTTTGCACTTTTTTTAAGTTTTGTAAAAACATAATAAAAATTTTATAAGCATAAATATGATAGTCTGATGTCAAGAATTGATGTCCTTTAACTTAAGTCTACATTAGAAGGGAGATTTATTTGACTAACTTTATCCTCTATGAGCAGACAACCGTTTTTGAATTTGTTCTATTCAAACTATATGACAATTATATTAGGGTTACTATACCTAGCGAGCATATTCAAAAACAAGGTCTAACAAATGAAACTAAAAGGTGTTTGATAACATGAGGTTCGAAAAATTTACGAGACTCTCTGTTTATCCAACCTAGAGGTGAGTTTCCTTTAGAGTAAATAACGTTGATTAAAATCGAGTTTCTTATCAAGTAGCTCTCCAACTATAGTTCCTTCCTCAACAATAACTGACAGATTTGAACCAAAAAAACTGTAATTATATGTGCAAGTCGACAATTTACGGGTTAAGCTCATAGCTTGAAATTTTTAATTTTATTACACCACGAAAAGAAAGCGTCAAGTTTTTTTTGAAGTTTTTCAGAGTCGTTTTGATTGTGATTTATAGAAGAGTACCCAGGCGGCTGCCTTGAGGAACCCCAGAACTAGTAATGAAATGTTGGGACTTAGGATAGTCTAATAATAAATGAACATACGATAATGTGTGGTTATACGAAATTGTGTTGCAATCCACCTGGTCCTTCATTCACCGCCACAACGGTATATTCTCAGCTAAAAAAAAGTCAAGTTCTTGGTGCAAGTTGTTCAAGTCAGTCAGCAGAATGTTAAGTCTATTAACGCGACACAATTAGTCAAAATTCATGCTGCGTTAGCGTTGCCGATGTGTAGTATTTGTAGTTCACATAATACTATTAACGTACGTCGCCATTTGCAGTAGTTATAACATCTTCCGATAAAGTGATTAACTTTTGTATACGATCCAACTTTTATTATTGGCGATCAAAACACAAAATGGTTATTAGTTTAAAATAGTTCTTTAACCTTAATTCAACAAAATGAACAGTCAAACGTGGATTTTTAAAAAAAAGTCGTTAGGTTGCGTCAAGTCATTATTAAAAAATTTATAAAATTGTAAGATAAAGAGAGCCGAAATTCCTCCACGCACAAATATACACAGATATGAAGCAGTATTCATTCAAAATATGAAATCATTCACTATGATAAATCTGTCCAATGTCAAAAAATGTGTCACTCAATTTGTGTATACATTCTCTTTCTTTTCTTCAAAATAATTCACAAGACTGAGATGAATTTTTAATGCACAAAAAAAAATTGACAGCAATCATATCCATCAAACAAAAATTCAACGGGAATTTAATTTATCTCAAAAAGTACTCATTCAAAACTCATAAAGCATTCCGTGTATTTAATTTTTTGTTCAAAGACACAAAAACACACCTCGGTCATAAAATGATTGAGGATCTATCATAACGTTTCAAGTTCAGTGACATTGAAAAGTCTGTGGCATCTCGTTGTCCGCGAACCAACGCGCTATTAGGTTGTCAACATTGATAAAAAGACATGAATACTAATTCAAAATAATTTTCTAATATTTCCTTAATAAGAAAATACGGTAATGCGGCTCATTCAATAAAATTCAGCAACACTATATATGTCAGTTTGGTTGATTGAAAAAAAAATTTTTTGGTGGCGCTAAAGTGTCTCTTTTACTGTCTATGCATGTCCCAGGCTGCTTTTTTGTGTGCAACGGTCTAAGCCACAATGGAATGAATGAACACCATTTGATCCAACAAGTGTCTAGGGTTTCGAAATACGAGACGTCAGGGTCATGTCTACGAGAGCGCATACAAGTGATAAAAATTACAATAGAAGCACACGCCACGGAATAAAAAAAGACTTTCTCCGAATGTCATTAGAATTCAAACAATCGGACGAGGGCAGACAGAAGACCATTAGCGGCACCCCTTTCACTATATTTTTCGCTCTCGATGAAATCTCTTTGTTGTTAAAGAGAACTGTGTACAGTGGTTCGAGAAGCAACGAACATGTTCCTTAATGTAATTCGTGTAAAGTTTCAATTTTTTTTCATTTTGAATCACTGTAACCGCAAGTGTAGACATTGTTTTATATTTTGTTCACAGTACATTACAGCAGCGGTGAATAGCACCTTGTGAGATTAGTTCTACATTCATGCATTACCATCCGGCTTCCGGTATTACTGGTTGAGCATAATTTACATTCACCGTTCGGTGACGATGACGCGTTGTCACAATAACATAGGAAACATTGTGAATGAATCTCTTAAAAAGTTGGGTAAAACCATGTGTGCGCGATCATTGCCCGACGAGCTGGTAATGTTGTCGACACTTTCAATTGTTAAATAGTAAAACAATGCAGCACTGCGCCAAGTTTAATACCCGTGTCCGTTCGCACAGTAGGTACAGAATAGAAAAGACAATCTTTATTGTGAGCTAACCAGTTATATTGATGCAGCTGGCTGTATCAAAATCTTGTCTCAAGTTCAAGGTGGGGAAAAGGTGGCAATGTAACGTTAACTTGTCGTAATTCACACACAACAGCTGCACCTCTCGTGTCTGAGCGTATCTATAGAAGATTTGGTTTGCAACAGACTTTGTTTGATTGTGTGTTGCATTGTTTGGGATTTTGTATGGTGTTTCGATGACCTTTGGAAGGTGTTAACATACATGAAGGTTTCGATTGCATTGAAAATATTGACTTGAAGAGTTAACTTCGTGTATTAGCAAATATTATGTCTAGTCTAGTAGGAAAGAATTTATATTTGGAAAAATAAAATAAGTTTATGAAGTGAAGTATAAAATGCCGCAATCCTTGTTAAAATAATTATAAGAATTAAATTTAAAGGAACACGAGTTCACCTTCTTATTGCATTACTCAGGTTTTTTTTTCGTCCGTAGCTTAGTGGTTAGGTGCGTTGGCTAAGCAGACCGTAGTGCGAGTTCGAGTCCCTACTCGTGCCCAGAGTTTTTATTCATCATTCACGGACACTGCCTCTTTCGAAGAACTGACAAAAATTCCAAGAGTAACATCTAACATGCAAAAGAGCTTCTCAACTATGCCGTTCGGAATCGGCGTTAAATTGTAGGTCCCCTCAATTCTTCACACGCACCTAGAGAATTGTTGATGAGAGTAAGTCACTTATGCCTTGGCTCTTTAAGAGCTGTCGCGCCACTGTATTTTTTTTTTTTTTTTTTTTTTAACATGAGTAGTTCGCAAGAGGCGAAACATTCCGAACGTACAAATTGGCTCCATATCAATTACTTCTTCTGGCAAGTTAACGCAATGGCTTAAGCAAACCGAAAATAGTATTCCACATAAACATTTTATAAAAAAGGAGTTGCTTATTTATCTCGAAAAAGTAATGAAATTCAAGGTTCTAGTCCAGTGTTTTAATCCAGAGGTTCTCAAATAGGGGCCTGAAAATGCTGCAAAATGGTTCCAGTAAATGATGGTACAGCAGTGTTCGCTTTGCGCTCGACTTTTCAGGGGCACTGCCGGCCGTGATAATTTTATGAAATTTCAAAAATGTTCAGTATTTTTACCCTTAAAATGCTATGGTCTCAAGAATTAAACTTATTCTTACCAACGCCTCATCGTATGTTAATTATTTTATTGCAATCTTAAAACTCACCTGAAAAGAAAAGAAGAGAAAAATCATTATTGAATATAATTTCATACTTAAAGTTTCGAAAAAATTCATTTAAAAATACATAGAGAAAAATTTTAAATTTATTATTAAAATTTAAACTTGATAAGACACAACTGAAAAAGTTATAACGGGTTTTCCAACGGGTTGATTTTGACATCACGGGCAGCCAATTCTTTTTTCGTGACCCCTTAAATTGTGTCCGAAGTTACGCATAATATTATCAATTGCAAGAATCAAAACTGAAACAAAACAATTGGAACTTTTTTACGAATAAACATTTAATAGTATTTATCCAGATATTGGAAATAACGTTCCATAACAAACTTCACTCGGGTGTATATTGG
Organism: Sphaerophoria rueppellii; assembly: GCA_920937365.1. Taxonomy (NCBI): domain Eukaryota; kingdom Metazoa; phylum Arthropoda; class Insecta; order Diptera; family Syrphidae; genus Sphaerophoria; species Sphaerophoria rueppellii. The sequence goes on along the minus strand of CAKKXW010000003.1, from coordinate 44,071,335 downwards.
TTATTTTCAGAAAAAAAGAAGAATGGTAACCGCGCTTTTACCGAGAACAAAGGGTTTTGATTCTTTCGTCACAAATCAGCAACGAAATATTGAATACTTTTCAGTTCCGGCTTAGTAAATGGTTGTGCTAGGGTAATAGAGGTGAAAAAAAAATATTTTTTGGAAGGAATTAGGACTTGAAAACGAGAAGAGCGCATCCATTTCTCTATTCTCGTTTCTATTGACTCTAAACTACAAATCTGCATATTTATACTCTAATACGAGTATATTGTAGGTGTAGCAAAATCTATTTAAATGTAATTTGGATATTTCATAGTTAAGTTGATTTTAAGGCAAGTGCCAGTTGCTAAGTGGATATGTGCGTTGTGGGTTCGAATTCTATTCGCACTCATAAAGTTTTTATTTCATTTTTCACGGGTACTGCCCCTTGCGAAGAACTGACAAAATTTATAAGAATTTCACTTTGTCATGAGAATGTGCGTCTCATTTTCGCCAATCGGAATCGACTTTAAATTGAAGGTCCCCTCAATACTTCAAACTCATTTAGAGAATTGAGTGTAAGCCAACTTGACCGTGGCTCTTCAAGAGCTGTCGCGACACTATTTTTTATTATTATTATTATTATTTTTTTTAACACTTTTTTGATGATCTAGATCACAAATTTTTAATTTTGACATATTTTTATGTACTTACGCAAGCCTGTCAAATTTCTAAGAACAACTGAACCGATCTAACCCAATTTGATGGAAGCTACCTTCCATCCAGGGAATGGCTATGCTATACGATACTTTTTATCCTACAAGCTGACCCGTTAAACGTTATGTTATCGAATAAATCATTTTAATAAACTACTGAACTGATTTGGCTCAAAATTAATAGGGAGGAAGTTAAGAAGTGGCAGACGGCTACAGGCTACTTTTTATCGTACTACATGACTTAGGGCGTCACGATATTCGATAAAAATATCGGTATCGTATCGTATCGTATGGAAGGTCGATACGATAATCGACACGATATCCAGTACCTGCGATACCGATATCGATACGATAAACGTGTTTATAAAATTGTCGATATTATCGTATCGCCGATAAGCACTGGCCGATAATTATCGAATATATCGTATCGACTGAAAGAATGCTATTTTCGACACTGCGTGCTCAAAATTCAAATTTTCTTTCAATAGCATTTACTAATAGTAGTTTACTTGTAGTAATACACATATTTGATTGTTTTTTTAAGCGTTCGCTCGTGCTTTCGTTGTCGATCGTCTTTTGTGAGAACCCGATGAACATCGATACTGGAACGAAAAGCGTCATTTGTTTTCGAGATATGTCAGTAGCCGGTTGATTATTATTTCATATAATAGGTGGTTGAAAGGTTGTCTTCATCTATAGTCATATCTGTATATAAATGCACCTATAAAAATGAAGTCTGTAAGGGGTTGGAGTATCAAGCCGAAACCATAACAACAGATAACGCGAATATGTACACCGTTCTATATTTTTCTCTTAGAACGATTAGGGGATTGTGAGCTTTCAACAAATGTCGATTTAAAATTGCGGGTTCGGATGGACCAAAATCAAATAAAATTAATTTTGAATAGCTTGCGTTTCACTTTTTGCCTCGCTATAATAGTAATGCACATTTTTTAAATTTCGATATTTTATCGAGTATCGTATCGAAGTCGATAAAATTATCGCCGATATACCGAAACGATACGATAAAATAATTTGTTACTCGATACGATACCGATACAAACAAATAATATCGATATCGTATCGTATCGTGAAGCCCTAACATTCCCGATAAACGCAGTTTTATCATATAAATAATTTCTATCTTAACTGCAAGAAAAATCGATGTTGATGCTGTAAACTTCAAAATACAACAGCTACTGCCCGCCAAAGAGATATTGATTAAATCGATCGACCCAGTTGCCGACCCATTTTTTCAATCAAAGTAATGCCTTTATTAAGGGCCTTCACCCTGAAGGTGAAGACATCTTATACAAAATAAGTGTATAATATGAAACCGAAAACCATTGAACTAATTGAAGATTTATCCAAGCCGATTATAGCATATGAAATTTTAAAACTCACAATACCAATGATACACGAACAAATAACAAGAAAGTACTCATACGCCACAGTGTGTCATCATAATCATAATCATCAATTGGATTCACATTGACTTGGATCTGAAGGGAGGTGAGATGAGGTTCATGGGGTCAGGTTAAATTTTAAATATTCACTCTCTCGTATAACTTATATGCATTATCGGTAAGAAAAGTTTTTTTTCAAAACATTAAATATTTTGTTTAAGAAAAAAAAACGTTTGTATTTTATCTTCGTTTTATTTTGAAATAGGAATTGTGACACACTTGAAAGGTATTTCAATTATTTAAGTAGCATTTTAAAATTTTTGTGCCTCCATACAGTGTCTGTATACTAGTTTTCAGGATTTTTTATCTTATAATACTTATTCTTTTTTGTATAAAAGATATAAACTTATGACAAATAATTGTCTTTTTGAAAGAGAATATCAGTAAAATTTGCTCTAATTAGTTTGTTTGTTTCCATACAGATTTTTAGTTAAATCACCCTATGGAATATTTTTACATTTTTCAACTCATGATAATCGCTTTTGCATTCTTGTCATTTTGTCTAACAAGAAGTTCGTGATTTATAAAATTAGTACATTCAGTACAAAAAGTGATTAATGTATTAAAATAAAAACGATAATAATTTCTTATTTGATGAATATTCAAAATGTTAGATCATTTTAATTCGCATGTCCCAGATAAGATCGAATTTGTTTATCACTTTTGATTATCATAATTTTCGATTCAATCAAAAACGTTAACTTTAAAAGCAAGAATTTGTTGTGAAAATAGATTCAAAACAAAAATTTAATGAATTTTTACTTTCATCTGCATTCAAGATAAAAGGACATAAACAAAAAAATATAAGCAAACATATCTGTCACAAATATTTTCATTCTATTTTTATTCGTTAAATTAAGATCCATGAACGAATTTTGTATTCAGATGATGTTTGAAGAATTTTATATCACAATTGTAGATTCAAGCGATTGTGAAGCAAATTAACACTTGACACATGATGATAATAACAAAAGTAAATGTTACCTATAAAATCAAATATGATAGCAATTTCTATTTTTAGACACGAGTTTATCTGAAAGTCATCCAATTTTTTAAACAAACCAAATTTGATAAAAAAAGCTGAATTCCGATTTGAAATAGAACAAAAGTTTTCTATATAACAAAATGTCATAAAGTCAAAGAACTTGCTGGAAGAGCGAAATATGCAATCATTTTATTTTTAGGACAAAAAGACACTCAAGTTGTATAACCTTTACTTTCACCCATTTGCACCTGACATAGGTGTGCCATTTTCAACATACAATGCTTCGTGACAAGGAATCGTTTTATAAGTTTACTATAAATAACAGAACTTTTGTCATATCCTAGTCCTTGGGGTTTTTCGTTAATGCACACCCTTAAACATTTTTCACACGCTGCTCTAACACACCTCTTGAGGGGATGCCAAGGTGACGTTAAAGTGAAATCAACAAAAATAGATTTTTTTACGGAATGATCTCAATTGTTTTTGTTTAATTTTTTTTTTTTTTGACGTAACTAGTGTTTAGAAATTTTGCTCACCCTTAATGTGCCAGCGGGTAATGAATTAAAGCATTCGTTTAGTATCTACTGCTTAAGAGTAAAGGATTGTGATTCACAGCAAAGAACACCGACAAATTCTTGAAGCTAAAGGATAAACTAATGAAATTACTTGGTTCACCATTTAATGTATGAAGATGAAAATTTGAAAAAGTCCATTTGCTGTTAATTAAATCGCAGATGAGGTATGTGTAACTGAAAAGTTAAACTCATAGAGGTTTGACAACTTTTTTTTGTTTTCGACAAGTTTTGGTCGGAGGAAAGCATGGCCGACGAATGAAACCTCAGCATCGTATGTCCGATCCTCGAATGCACTAACTATAGAATTCTAAGTCTCCTAAACAATGCCTTCAAGATCTGCAGTGGTTTATGAAAGTATGAAGCCCTATTTTAACTACCTGAATGGTCAGTGGCACAGACTTGGAAAGTAAACCATCGATCAAATATTGACATTACGCCAGATCTTTGGGTAGATCCAGGAACTTTAAATCGAAACTGGTAGGTATCGATATCAAGGCCACAAACGACAGCGTCCAAAGAGACAAACTGTGTCGAGTAATTTCTGGACTGTCAGAAAAAACTCGTCGGTCTGTGTAAGATAACAGTGGAAAACTATCAATGTTCCTTCGGAAAAAAACCTCATGGATGCATTTGATGTCAAAAGAGTTCTTGGACGAGTCGATGCGCTATCATGCGAATTCTGCAACATCATTCTTGAAAATATTGTGCAAAACGCCAACTTCAACACTAGAGGTACAATATTTCAAAAGTCCGTCTAGCTGCTGGGATACGCAGACATAATTGGAAGAACAGGGTGATGTCAGTGGAGAGTTCGTGAGCCGCTTCGAGAGAAAAATTCTTAGGGTGATTTCTGGTTTCGTCTACATAAATGGAAATTGGAGGAACAATTCAACCAAGAACTGTAAAAGCTGTGCAGCGATGACCTTGGCAGTTAAGTTAAGGTCCGACGGCTTAGTGGAAAATAATGCTGCGGCCCGTAGATTTTTCGAATCGAACACGGAATGACATCGCAGAAGAATAAGATCGCGATTGAGGTGGAACCAACTTGGCGTGAGAAACCGGAAACAGCTGGATAGGAACTGCTCCGACCTGAACTGCAGCGCCACCTCAAATTAGTACTATATTAATATTTGACGAACACAGGAGATGTTAATCGTGCCATTAATAACCAAACGCTTTAAGTTATTATCTCATCAAACAAGAAAAAACTATGTAATTGTACTAGACTATGAAAAACTGATTATCACCTTAGTCGCAAATAAAACATAGAAAAATAACCGCTCCTTAATTTATTTTATTTTTTTTTTAATGCACAAAAAAACTAAGGTCATTTTCCATTCACATGTGCTTCGTTAATTGCAAATGATGACCAACATTACGTTTCAGAAGACAAAAAATGTCAACACCCATAGGACTTGCTTTCATTCCCCAATGAGAAAACAAATCTGCAAACTCAACGAACCGGCCTTTTTGCTAATTAATACTGTAGCAGCAGGTGCGGCAGGATAAAATATCACTCTGTTGAGAGTTGTGCATGCACACAGTCACGTAAGCTTCCTGAATTCAAAGTCACAAGAAGCGAAGTAGTGACACCTTAGAACCAAATTAAGAACCCAAACTGACAAACCCAAGCCCCTTTTTGGGGCTTTGTGTCATATCGATTTTTATTGATTTTCATATCAAAATATTATCTTCAAGAAATTCAATTAAATTCTCATTGAAAATGGAATATACCTGTCACCATCAGCTATCAGCGCGTAAGCAAACATATTGACAATTGACAAGCTTGATTACCGCAATTGTAATGCGATCTCCTTTCAAGGTTTTACTTTCAGCACAAATCAATAACCGCTTAATTGTCAGAACAATGTGGCATGCATTTAAACGTATCTTAAATTTCTTCTTTATGTGGCTTACGTCGTCGGTCGGTCGTCGTAATTGTATGTTTTGAGTCGTGCCACAAAGTCAAAACAATCTCAATCGACTTTGGTCGATGGAAGTAGTGTTCTCGATCGAGAGAGCAGAAGTTGTTGTTCACCGATTAGATTTGTGACGTATTTGAAAATTAACGATTAATATCAACGTTTTATTTGATAGTTAATGGCAAAAGTATCTCACATTATCCATAAAAAAGGCATTTAATTGCTTCCGTTAGTTGTAAAAATAAACGTTTTTGGAATGGATAATTCTGTATGTAGTGTTTTAGATTATAATTTTTCTGCTTTCGACGGTAAGGGTTCGTGTCAAGCTGTTTTATGGAAGTGTGAAAGAATAGAAAGAGACAGGGCTCTGTATGGCTGGGTTGGTGCCTCCAATGAGCGGGCCATCCTCATATTCAGATAAACGGCTGAACTGCCAAATATTTTCGAAATCGGTTCAAGCATTCTTGAGACATTCGATTTTGAATTTAACTGAACAAAAAAATGGTTAGAGTTCACGCCCACTTTGACCGGACAAAAATGTACAAAATGTATGTCATATGAAAGCTTATGTATGGGTAATTGTATGTAACTGACTGACTGACCGGCCTATTGTACATCATTCCTATATGCCGCAAGTAAACATAGTTGCAGGGCAAAACTTTCTACCTTAAAAGAAATAGAAAACCGGTTCTTTTTAAATATTTATCGCTCATTTTAGTATCCTATGATTTGTCAACTTTTCCGTACTAAATATATTATTGACTAGCAGTTGCCCGCGGCTTCGTCCGCCTCTACCTCATCGACCGGCCAGAGGTGCGTCTTCGACTTGTTTTAAAACTGTGGACTCTCTCTAAATCGAAATTGTTCTTAACGCGTTTTAGCTACGCTTTTCACTGATGGTTTGCTCTTATTATTCGTAACTGATTAGCGTAACGTTGTTTAGTTAAACCCTTCCTCGATAAATGGACTATTCCATACAAAAAGAATTGTTCAATTTTATTAAGCAGTTGCCAGGATAAGCGCGTTCAAACAATCAGAAAAATTAATAATTTGCTGTCGAGCCCAAGTCCTTCCTAAATTCATGAACTATTCACCACAAAAAGAACTGTTCGATTTGATTTAGTTGTTCCTGAGATCAACACGTTCAAGTAAACAACAGAAACCTTCAAAAATGAATATTTTCAGTCACTTTTCCACATTTTTCACTGACGTTTTGCTCCTATTGGTCGCAGTTTAATATTATATAGCTTCAAGCCTTTTACGATAATTGGGCCATTAAAAGAATTGCTTAATTTAATTAAGCAGTTTCTGAGATAAACGCGTTAAAACGCAGGAAAATTAACATTTTTTGCCTTTTTTTACACATTTTCCACTGATTCTTTGCTCCTATTGGCCACAGCTTAATGTTAAGTAGCATTAAGACTTCTTCGATTAATGGACTATCCAACGCAAAAAGAATTACACCATTCGAACCAGTTGTTCTAGAGATTACCGCGTTCAAACGAACAAAGTCTTCAGCTTCATGTATGCGTTGTGGGAAACATCTTTATAGGATGTCAGGGTGGCTGATCACTCTGTCAGTTTTCCCGACGCTTCTTTTGATAAATAATAGTGAAAAATATTGTAACGAATGCATTTGAGATAATTTACTTGTCTTACAAATGCTAAACGTCAAACACCAAAAATGTGCCTAGAATATGATCTTGAACCGAAATTATCTGTTACACGTACAGAGCGTTGACTAGAATTTTATTATTCCATTACTTCAAAAAAAGGCATATATAAATCTATTGTCTTAGAAGTCAATCAGTTTGTTGAAGAACATCAATCAACTCATTGTTAACGCAAATCATACCGTACTCAAGCCATGTCCGTACAATGTACGTTCATGTCGATTCGTAAAGAAGATATTTTTATTGCTATCTCATTAAATCCCGCGAACACACCTCTTCTTACTCTACACTTAAGAGCCTCTAACTACAAACAACACGTCAATGAAGACAAGTTTTATAATTATTTCAATCATAAGTTAATCTTCTTAGTACCCTCTTTAAAAAGTTGGTCAACAAGGAGTGCCAACACGCCACCCTAGGATGAATCAGCGTATTCTCCTACGATAACAGGAAACACTTTGACTCGATTTAGACTCAATAAAGAAAGTTTCGTTTTGATCAGTGAAGCTTCCAAATCTCTACCTTTGCACCATGGGATCAAATCAATTGATTGATGCATCACGATTTTCGTTTGCCAGGCTCTTCGCACGTGATTTGTTATGAAATATATGCGAATTCAAACTGGCATCAACAAAGAGTAAATAATATTTAATTCGCACGATTGAACACACACAACAACACAACACAACTCGCTTGTATCGAATTGCAAAAGGTGTTGATTGCTATTTTCGCTACTATCCGATTTAATGTGATGGTCGTATTTCCTTATAACAAAAGTTATCGGGTAGCTTAGAAGTTTTTCTTAATTAGCAGCATTGACTGTATAAAAAACGACGGGTTTACAATAGGAAATGAAAATACAATAAACGTTGAAATATTCTTCGTTTTTTATTTAAGTGATCAATTGTGCTTATAAACGAAGTATGGAATCTCAAAATATGTTGTCGTCTAAAAGTTATAATTTAATTGTATACCAGGTCCTAAACACATTTGCAAAAAGAATTTATTTTTAGATCAGAAGCGTTTTCCGACTTTAAATTGCCCGACAAAATATTCCTACAATTTTGTTTTTTATTTTATTTGTACTTCTCGTGCATAACACACAAGAACTTAAGACGGTTTTTGTTTTTGATAAAAATTACAAAGAAGAAGATACAGAATATTATTCAAAACAATTTTGGTTGTCATAGCTACCGATTGATTTGCAACATAATAAACAATATGTATGTGAATTCAGCAAAAACATGGATGTCCCGTTTAAAAATATGTTAGCCAGTTCCTCCAATTATGTCATGTCGTCAGCGTACCCCAGTTGCTGGACGGACTTTTGAAAGATTCTGCCTCTGGTGTTGACGTTGGAGTTTTGCACAATCTTTGTTGACGAAATCGCATGACAGCGCATCACCTTGTCAGCGTGAATTTTCCACTGTCATCTTATACAGACGAACGAATTTTTCTGGGATGCCAAAACTAAACATAGCACTATATAATTGGTCTCTATAGAAGCTGTCATCATACGCGGCCTTGAAATCGATGAAAAAGTGTAAGGTATCGATTGGAAGTTCATGGGTCTTCTCCAAGATCTAGCGTAGAGTGAATATGTGATCGCAACACTGATAAGGACCAATCAAGTTGTAGACGAAAGGCTTCAAACGTTCACTCAGCACGGCAGACAAGATCTTATACGCGATGTTAAGGAGACTTATGTACATCTCTGTAGTTGTTGCAGTTCAGGGGATCTCCTTTCTTGAGGATCAGGCATACGATGCTGAGGTTCCATTCATCGGGCAAGCTTTCCTCCTCCGTACAGTTCAGCGGCTAGCCCGTCTGCTCAGTGGCTTTGTTCGACTTAAGTTTAGGTATCGCTATCTTCACTTCGTTAATGTCGGGTGGGTGGAATTGGTGGTCTGCTTCACCCAAATTGAATGGTTCTGTATAGCTGGTGGAATTTCACTCGCAATATTATGAAGTAGTCTTTCCATATCCTCAACACTGACTGTGGTTCCACTACGATTTTCCCATGATAGTATCTATAGGCTTCGGTTCGGGTTGTATAAGCCCTAGTTATTCCTTTTTGTAAGACTTTCGAACCTCGATAGTATTGTGACATCCCTCTATCTCCTCGATCGCACGCTTTTCATGCTCCCTTTTTTCTATTTTAGAAGTTTGTGCTCTTCTCTCCTTTTTTGCTCGTAGAACTCGAGAGCTGCTCGTGTCCCTCTTTGCAGCGCCGGCCACTTTGCTTATTGTTAAGATGCATGTGCTCGCCGGCACCCATCGTTTCGTTGTGGTGGCCGTGTAAGCAGAGCACTTCAGAGGCGACATCTTTGATGCCTTGATGGCTGCTTGGTAGTGTTGCCACTGGTTCTCTACATTTTGTGCTGGCAGCAAAGGACTTCTGAGGAGGTTTTCGGAGACACGATTGGAAAAGGATCTATCAATCTATAGCCGTTTGACGTTGAATTTCATCTTAGCATTTTCACGTGTTGGCCTCAATCGAGATATCCACATTCGTATCTTGGCTACAACAAGTGGTCCGAGTCGATGTTGGCACCTCGGAATGTGCGGACATCTTGCATGCTAGAGAAGTTTCGTGCGTCGATCGCAATGTGATCAATTTGGTTGACGGTTGATTGATCAGGAGATTTCCATGTCCCTTTGTGGATATCGAGATATTGGAATCGCGTACTTGTTACCATTACGTCTCGCCCCGCAGCGAAGTCGATTAGCCTGAATCCGTTATCGGAGGTGGTGTCTTGTGGGCTATGTCGTCCGAATATTCTACCAAAGATTTCTTCTCTGCCCAGCTTAGCATTAAAATCTCCAAGGACAATTTCAATGTCATAGCTAGGGCATCGCTCAAATATCTTGTCGAGGAGCTCGTAGAACTTGTCTTTTTTGTTTTCATCCTTTTCCTCAGTGGGGGCATGAACGCAGGTGAGGCTTAATGTTGGTGAGATAAACCTTAATGCGGATTGTCGTGATGCGCTCATTTGCTGAGTTGAAACTCAAGATATTCCTCCTGAGTCGAATCCCAATTACAAATCCACATCCAAATAGACGCTGATTTTGTTTCCAGTAGCAGTCGCCGTAGCAGATGTCACAGTTTCCAATTTTTCGCCCGCACCATCCCATCGCACCTAACGTTCCAACTACAAAACCAAATTTCGTTGTCCTTAAATCGTTTGCCTGGGTCGTCATTATTTATTCCGTCCGTATCCGAGGCTTATTGGTGTTTCGGAACTATATTTTCCTTATGTGGCCGGGCAGTCATCCAGACGAACGACCCCAACCTGGGGGGCCGGTCATTAGTTTAACTCCAAGTCGAAAAGCCGGACAAACCGCTCCTTATAGGCCTGGGCTGCGTATATGTCATAGTAGCGCTATAAAGCGACGCAAAAGAATAACGATATCGATAAGGTGTTTCTCTACTCCCAATTTTTTTTTTTACTTGAGGTAAAGCTCAGAAATCATTCTTGAATTGGACCCTTGAGACATTAACTGACTGTAACTGGTTCTAAAAGCCGACTAAGACAGAGTGGAAAAGGATTGAAAAGGGGTTGAGGGATTCAGATTCTTTAACTCGATAAGTTGGACATTTTTTCTAATCTTCTGATACAAGCTCCGTTGTGAAATATCACTGTATGATAGTAACTGGCGTTGGTTGTTTCTTTTTCGCAGCATCCAAGAATCTATCTGTATATTATTTACACGGGAAATAACTCCGTTCTTAGTATATATTTATTGCTCCTTATTTCTTGGCGATATGATTTAGCCAATCTCAACCATCATTTAATCCTTACCTATCAACCCTACTGAAAGAATCTACCATTCATTAGAATATTGACGCTGAATAAGTCCAGAAGGGTTCTCACATTGCAAAAACCAATCATTGCCAAAGTAGACCTTCAACGAGTAATAATAATTCTAGGAATATTATCGGTTTCAGTAGAAGGAAGATTTATCCTTCTCTGAAAAGTCAGATGAATCCGCATTCAGTATTTTCGCAGTAATATAAGGAACAAAAATAAAACCTTAAACTTTCATATCGATTCTTCTCCAAGTCGAGCTACACATGAAGTTATAGATTTACGATTTATTTAACTTTGATGACATCACAACACTACAAATACCAAGTGCAATGGCCTTCTAAGCAGAGCAAAAATAAAAGCACTCGCAATCCCTATAAACGAGTTAAAATCTTTTGGCTCCAGTCTGACAGAGAGTTTTTATAGTTTTTTTTACGTTTTTCCTTGTTCTCAGTTGTGATGTGTCCTTTTGCATTGCTTCATACGGAATACGATATCCTGACGTGCGTTTGTTTTTATTTCCATCGAGAAGCGGAATTCAAACAATAAAGTCATTGCTCTTTAAAATGGTTTTCATGTCTTTGTTTTCCAATTGAGTTTAATTCGAACGCTTGAAAAGTTTGTTTTTGAAAAAATTATATGTAGTTCATGATTTAGTTTGCAAATCACCTTACAATTTATCAACCACTTGGTCTACGTCAGGAGTTTGTATTTTAAAGTCACAGTCAAGTCACATGAAACATTGTTTCGTCAAGCAATAAGGAAAACAACATAATTCATATTAACAGAGTGTTGTCTGTGCGAAATGGTTTTTTTTAATTATCATCTTGTTAAAATGTGGGTTAATGAGTGTCGTGTTAACATGCACTCCAACTCGATTATAATATGCTGGCAGACAAGACCCAACTCATTTGAGTATTTATTAACTGCTTAAGTCGTTTAATTAGGACAAATTTAAATGACTGTAACAAATGGCATATCATTAAAAGAACATTGTAATTTAAAACAAAAATATGAAAAAGCGAACAGTTCGCTAAATTTAGCAAAGAGCACCTTTGCAGCAAAAGTGGCTACAGATTAGTATCATAACGTAAGCTAGTCATGTTTTAAATATCAAAATGAATAATTTTAAATTGTTATATGCTGTTGATACTGACGTCAATCAGTACTTTACAAAAAAAAAATATTTCGTGTTCAAATAAAAAACAATGTAACTAGATGATTTTATTTGCTGGTTCTATACAAACAACATAATCAATCAAACCTATTTTATTTATTTTTTTTTGCAAAACCACGAAACCAAAAGGTATACCGAAAGCATTCATGATTGCGTGCCATGTTCGCACCCTTATTTTGTAAACAGAAAGAGTAAACACGTGCCTTAACTTAAACACTTCCATCAAAGCCTCGCAGGAGGGATTGGTTATTATGAAAATTGAAAATTCCAGAAATGTGTCACAATCTACTTTGGAAATCCTTTCAGCAATAATGCTGTCTAAGTGAGTCATTTTTATATTCCTTAAATTGTCCAGAGGACAAAATGAAAAATAATCTTACAAATTTTTACATTTTTAATGCCACTCCTTTAATAGTTTTTGAAGTTTCGTGACTCCAATGTTAATGGTTGTCTTGGATGGTCACGCAAAAGAAATTTTAACAAAGATGAAAATCCATTAAGAAGTGAAAATGGGTGTCTGGGATGTTTGTGTTCAATAAGAACTCTTTTGTTTAGATAAGAAATTTCAAGGTTAAATATTAGTATGGGTTTTCGTCGAAGGTCAAAAGGGATTGGAAAAAAGTAATAAATAAATTAATTAATATTGAACAAAAACGGCGAATAACGTAGCTAGATGTATAATAGTTGGAAATGTATCGTGCAAGTAAAGGGAGCTTGGAATGACGCATTACAAAAACCTCCATAAGTAAATGTAAACAACAGACACGGTTTAAGAACAAAAACACATCTGAAACTTCCGACTCAACCAAACAGGACGGAAACAAATGTAAATCAAATAGAAAATATGTGCACGACTAAGTCGTACGAACTTATGCTTCTGTATTCTAAGACCTAACTCAAAAAATAAAATAAAAACATGTAATTAAAATTCATAAATAAAAATTAATCTGGTTATGCAGTATTCAAGAAAATGTTGATCCGTTTTTGAGATACAAAATTTTGAAGAAAAGTTTTTAAAAATCCAAAAAAAAGTTTTGAAATTTGTTTGTATGTATAATCCTCAGAAAACAAGATGCTGGTCGGACTATTATCTTATGAGAAAATCTAATAACAAAAAAAAACCGTTTTATGAGATGTACCGTTTTGGAGCAATAAAAAAATGGATGTTGAAAGAAAATTGAGAGAATTGAAACTTTTGCTTTTGGATAAAAAATTGTATGGTGCCAACCTTAAACTTTGATCTTAAAAAAAATTTAAGAAAATGATCCACGAGAATTCGCTCAAACCTCTAATTTTCAAGTTATAAGCCAATCGGACCGACCAGACAGACGAACGGAATCGCCGGACCCACTTTTTTCGACTTTTCTTTCATCGTAAAGTCATATTTTATCAAAATTTAAACTTTTTTTACGAATTCATTGTGTATTTTTCAACTTCACGCTACTTATAGTTCACAATTCGTTTTACCAAAAGTAAAGTAGAAGTGGAAGTATCGTCTATTCTTCGTTAGGGGTAGTACCCGTGAAAGATGAAATAAAAACTTTTATGGGCACGAATAGGATTAAAAACCACACACTTCTGTTAGCAATTATTGCACATAACCACTAAGCTACGGACCAGTTACCATACCAGTTAAGAATGCGATTTCCCACGAAAAGAGGCCAGTAACCCGTTTTACAGCAACAAGTTAAATTTCGGTATTTTATTTAACGAGCCCCTGGACTTTCCTGAGCATACCTAAGCTTTGAACCTAAAATACCATCCAAGCTGACGGTTTCTTCGTTGTCTTTCATGTGTTTTTGTTGAATAAGAAGTCAATACAAAAATATTATACTTTTATTGTTCATCCGATGTTTCGTACACTCACTCTTACTTCATAATCAAGCCGCTTAGCTGTTTTTAAGGCTTAATAATAGAGTGGCGCGACAGCTCTTGAAGAGCCAAGGCCTAAGTGGCTTACTTTCATCAACAATTCTCTAGGTGCGTGTTAAGAATTGAGGGGCCCTACAATTTTACGCCGATTCCGAACGGCAAAGTTGAGAAGCACTTTTTCATGACAGATGATACTCTTGGAAGTTTTGTCAGTTCTTCGCAAGAGGCAGTGTCCGTGAAAGATGAAATAAAAACTTTGGGCCCGAGTAGGATTCGAACCCACGACGTTCTGCTTAGCAGCCAACGCACCTAACCACTAAGCTACGGACACTACGTTTTTCAGGCTTGCTACCAATCTATTCAAAACGAGAATCTGTTAAATTAACTATACAAAACTGTTATCTGATACAAGCTACCAAAAGCAAGAAACAGGTGAAGGTGACTCTTCAAGTGTGAGTTTAAGCAAAAAGAAGAAAATACATACTGATGTGTACTCGAATGCACCTCCTAGAGTATAAAAAATGGAAGCTGTTGCATTAATAATCCCTAGCAGCCATCTGAGGAATAAAAGTTTTTGTTTGACATTTTGGCACACACTGGCTTTTGGAATATCCACAGCATCTACAAGAGAACATTTTGAAGAAATGTCTAGGAGAAGCCTAGATCAGGGCTTGGAGACTAAAATTATGTGATCTGAGAAAACATCTCTGTCTGTTGCAAGCAATTTAATTTTCTTCGGAAATACCGACTTATTATATGCTGGGCATGGGCAATGCAATACAGTTGTTTGCGTCGTGCCATGTTGCAGAATAATAAGTCTACATGCATACACGTTACCGTTTGTGTGTCTCCAAACTAGGCCAAGGCAAAACCATACTATCTAAAGTTTAAGCCATTATAATTTATTTGCAACACGAAATAAACAAGACATTTTATTACATCTTTTAATGAGCCAGTGATCTGTAATGAGCAGTCTGTTTTGAGATGACAAAATCAAGAGAGGAAGTCTTTAACTAAAATTGAGTGCGACCGATAATTTTGCGAATATTCTTAATACTATCGTAAGAATCGCCGCTGGTCGTGAAAGTGTGCAACAGAATACAAGGCAATTGATTCCGCGTTGACCACAACAATTTGGCATGTTCCAGATCACAACATGTCAACAACATGTTTGTCTGTCAACAAACTCTATCATAGTCCACGACTGTTATCGATCATCTCTGAATGTGATGGCAGAATAGTTTAACATTCACCACAATTGGGTGCCGGGCCACAGAGACATTCCGAGATATTGCAAAGCTGATGAGCTCTATAAAAACGGAACTCTTCTGCCCACTGTTAGACAGAGACACAACATAGTAACACCACTTGAAATCGTCTTAAACAATATGCTCTAGAATCAACAAATGCTAGATGATCACAGCGTACCACCTGCCTAGCAACTTAACAAATTTGACCAATCATAACCTGAAGCGGTCAAAAGGCTTGATTTCCCGGAGCAGACAAGGCATAAGCTTGATAATTGGAGTTATAACAGGACACTGCCTCATAGGTAGACTTGCTCTGAGGCTGAATGTTTCCACTAATGACTTCTGTAGAAGCTGCTTGGACCGGGTGGAAGAGGAAACAGTCCAACGCTTTCTATGTAAATGTCCGTAATTCTCCAATAGGAGGTATACCTACCTCGCTAACCCCTTCTTCGATAATACCAGTGAACTAGCATCGATCGACTAAGATGTCTCTCAAATTTCATTAAAAGTACAAAATGTTTAGTTTGAGTGCGCCCCCAGGGATGCGGCTGCCATTGGAACGTTGTTATCTTTCTCACATAATGTCATTGAGGGTGTGCGGTTATATATCGCTGGTTTTACTGAGAACATGTGCTAGACAAAAGGTCTAAAAGTACCATTCCATTACAAGTCATCTAAATTTTCAGTCCTCCGGACACACTCAAGGAATTTTGAAAGAGTGTCAGCTGCTTAAGTTTAGCTTCTTCAGAGCTGTCTGTCGTGCAATCGCATGTTGCAGATCAAAGTCACTTAGCTCATTGAAGGAAGGAAAAATCAAGAGATCTTTTAATATTTCTGTTCAGCTTTTTATGTACTGTAATCCAATCCAGGAGGTTATTGGCTATTACATTCCCAGAAAGGGAAGGACAAGTTATTTCAGCTTTATCTCAGCCTTATCTAAAATAACATTAATGATTGACCGAAGACTGACTGAATTGCTCAAAACAACATACATGTGGATATCTATTGGTCTGAAAAAACGAAGGAGTGGCTTCGTCTGCCTGCAGCATGTTTGACAAGTTCTTGGATTCAGAGTGAGATGTTTGAATTTGAAGACTTACAATGTATACGACATTATTTTCTTAACAAAAAAATTAATTTTTGTTTGCAATCCTAAAAACAGGTTCCGATCCCAATCCTCTCCCTAAGGAAATTAATTTTCCATTTTTTATGATTTCCCTAAGTATCAACAGAACATGCCCTAAAAAAGACTTTCAGTCGCCATCAACCACTTAAGAACCTTCCCCAAACGCAATAACCACAACTAACTCCAAATTATACAAGTCATTCTATCTCTTGACAATTATAATCCTCTTTCACGAAATCATTTGTGACTCAGTTTTATGGAATATGGCATAATGCCCAATGGAATATAAAAAAGTCTTATGACTCAAGCATTGAACACTGAAACAATCTTGTCCTTCCGCATATCGATTTAAGTTATATTTTTGCATGAGTCAAGATCTCAATTTAAGTTCTTTTTTTTTGCAGAATGTCCTTGAAATAAAATGACATTATTTACTTTTTAGTTTTGGTCTTTATTTTGTTTATTTGTGAGAAAATATTTGTAAGGTCCTTTGTGACAACTTTTATGCTATACAATCGACCGTCCGACGACGCGACATAGTCTAGCATGACACAAAAGGTTAGTTCTTTTTTAAACGCACAAAAAATCCTCAAGTGCGATGTCTTATTTGCATTATCCTTGAATAGAAGTGTGTATTCTCTATTTGAGTGAAATAAATAAAAAGGACAAGGATAATTGATTCTATGTATTTCGCAACTTCCAGCCAAATACCAATAGATAAATGACTCAAGTCTGGAAGTTTTTTTGTGTCGTTGATGTTCTCTCTTCGTATTGGTGTGGTGTTGGCTTAGAGATGATGACAAGAATTCTGTCAACTGTTTGTTTATAAACGAGTAAATATATGGGCCAGTGATTAGTTCAATTGGATATAATGATTCAATGATAGCAAGTGAAGGTCAATGTTCTGGAAGCATGTTTGTTGATTATGTCATATCATTAAATTTCTAGCCTAAAGTGCCTTTTTTCAACTATTTCTCTTACATTGAATTGTTGTCTTTTTGTTTAAACACTGTTTAAGGACAATAATGGAGTGATTATCTCAAAATGGTCAATTTAAAGAGATTTAAAAGGACAAATTGATTTTTTTTTACTTAGCGAAAGAGAATGACTTAAACTCCGATGATTGTTGAATATCAGCAAAATGTCTGTCTAGAATTGTTCCGTAGCTTGAAACATTAAACAAACTAACAACCTTCCTCCCAGAATAATGAAGCTTAAGCAAAATATTGTTAAAAATGATGTAGTTGAAAGAACAATTTGCAAAAATATGTGAGAACATGGTGTCGTAATAATCTGATTCATTGTTTTCTGTTTGATGAACAAAAACACGTATACGCCACAGTGAACATTCTAATTGACAGACTTAGAATAACGTAATAGATTTATTAAATTATGATGGATTCCAACACCCGTGTGTGATGATGTTATTCAAGGCGTTAAGGATGACCCCTAAAGCAGAAAGATAAATTTTCAAAGTTTTTTGGGTATTCATGGTCTTATATGATAAAAGGAAAAACGGGTCTATTTCACAAAAAAAAAAAAAAATGCTTTTAAGGAAAGATAACAATTTAAGAAAATGTGTTTGGCAGTGCTCATTAGTGCTCTTAATAACAATAGGAAAAATTTGAATTAATAATGGCCGCTGATAGACCAAACGCTTAAATAAAGGAGCACATTGCCGTAAGTGGTAAGGTACCCGGATATTTGGGTACACGGGTATCCAGGGAAGCACGTGTACTCGGGTCTTCGGGTATTAAGAGCTCTAGTGCTCATAATCATCATGTACCTTATTCCTCACTGCACTTTTTTGTTTATAATTTGCACCCACTCAAGGGATTTTGTATACCCTTATTATGCCAACGACACAGTATGCACTCACTGTGTCGTTGAAATGAATGAAGGGGTTAGAAAGGAAGTGTCGGTGTACATTGGTCTTGAATTTCTGAACATTGCAATAATTTCGAAAGAAAGAGAGTGTGGAAGAGAGTTCCACTTTCGCGTAGTACGGCTAAAGAACGATTCTCTATACTTGAAACATATAGAACGTCCGAAGTTGGGCTCGAGGGTAACTGATGATCGATACTAGAAACGCGAAGTGTTCATTCTCAGAGATATTTTTAGTATACCATCCAAGAGTCTTGACTTTGTATTTGGAGCACCAGATCAAAGATGGGAGTTGTAGGTACTCAAGTTTTGGACGGATATAAGCCTTATAGATTGTAGTCAGATCAGACGGGGAGGAGAATTTCTTGCACCGTCTTAAGAAACCCAAACATTTTGCGGCATTTTTGACGACATCGCATATGTGATCGTTCCACAAGAAGAGGTCAGTGATGCACATACCGACGATCTTGAGATGTTCGATCTCATTGATGCAAGTACCACCCATGGACTGGGGCAATGGAGGTATATCTCGCTTCAACGATACAAGGCAGCTTTGGATTTTCGAAGCATTTAACTCTTTGTTATTATTTATTTCCTATTGTACAATTATATCATATTTTGCCGTTGCAGTTGCACATTTGAAGAGAAGGGATGTGAGTCTGCTGCAATGGCCCTATTGACGGTTATTATGAAGCTTCCAGATATTTCTTGATCTGATAACTTGTCAGTGTTTTCATGACCTTAAAAAAAAGGGAAGTGAGTGCAATCGGATCATAACTGGAGGGAGAAGAAGATTTGTCTTATTTTGAAATTGGCTGAACAAACGCTATTTTCCAACTGTTCGGAACGAGCCTAGAGGAACAGAAAAGATGAAAAAGCTTACGCAAGGATTTTTCTTTAGAAAAATTGCTAGGATGCTATTCAGACCAGCGGATTTATTTATCTTGAGATCTTTTAATACCCTCACCACAATACCATGGACTCATGGGAGAGTCATAAAACTCACTAAAAGCGTAGAATTGGAGGCGAGCTGCATTGCGAAAAGGTAAGCGAGAGCGCTAACGACCGGAGTGTCATTATCAGTGAGAGTGGCACTACACCCTTATTTACAGGAAACAACTCAGGGCATTTTTGACACCCCTCTAACTTCTATACCAAAGAAACCAAAAGTTTCAAACACACATTATTTGTTAATCTAGTCAGGAAGAAGCACCTTAGTAAATTTCAGATATTTAGCGTAAGTAGTTTCTAAGATATAATGTTCCAAAAATGACGAAAACCATAACTAACTGACTGATTCACTGATTTATCATCAAAATTATGAAGCACTTCCCATTGCCCTAGAAACTTGAAATTTGGCACAGTGATAGATCATGTGGTACATACAAAGGAAAAATTGAAAATTTGAAACTTTTCAATCCGGGGGCGTGGAAGCCGCCTGTAAGAAATTTAGCACAGTGGTAGGTGTGGATTTGAAATAGTTTCAGTCAAGGGCGTGGTAGCCGCCTACTTTTTAGTTTAAACTATATTGGGCACCTTGGAGTGCAGTAGAATCAAGCAATTTGACAGAGTGATAGGTCATGAAATACATACATAGGGAAAAATCGAAAATTTGAAATTTTTCAGTCAGGGGGCGTGGTAGCGCCCTACGTTTATATTATTAATATAAATCATATGGAGCATTTAAGATTTTCAACTTAGGGGGCGTAGTACCCAACCATTTAAAAATACATTTTATAAAATATATGGGGCACCTCTGATCATTGTAGAATATTGTAATTTGGCAAACTAGCAATTCTGGCAGTCATCATAAAGAAATTTAATTTTTACATTTTTTGCTAAGGGGCATGGTACCCGTCCATGTTTTATGAATCAATATAATATATAAAAAAAAATCTTTGAAAAAAGTAATGATATCACACCAAAAACATTAAGTGCATTGCAAATGTTTTAAATGGCCTTTAATCGAATCAACTATTAGTTAATTTACATTAGTTTACAAGTTTCATTCACAACTATTAGTTGATTCGATGTAAGTCGACACCTACGAGTGCTGAATCTTAGATCCTGGCGTTCTTTTAGATCTCATCACTTTTCGTGGCTGATTTGTTTGGCAGATTTTTTGTACGGGAGAACTCAGCTCTTTTATTTCATTAATATTTTTGGTGTGATTGATTTACAAAATTTAAGAACAAAACATTATTTTAAAATAATATAAAAATTACTGACATTAAACTTTTTGCTTAGAATTTTATTTCTAAGAATAATACAACTTTTTTCAGTTTTTTTTTCAAAGTTTTGTTTTGTTTATTTGTTTTAATTTGAAAATTGGTTTTACTTAAAAGACGTTCAACCTTTCTTCAAAAACAAAACACAATTTTATATCAATTTATAGATGAAGTAAATATTTTTTTGTATTTTTTTTTTTTTAATGTAGGCAAAAATACCAGAAGTAAGAGCAGATATTCTTTTTCCCAAAATACAAAAAAAAACATTTTTTCATCGAGTTCCTATATCGAATAAATGATTGCAAAAGTAGCTCCTTTTATATTTGAAGTTGGTGAAGTGAAACTAAAAATTGACTTTAATTTTTATTTTTTCCGTATAACATCTGCGTTCCCAAAAATGAAATAAAGTAAATAAAAATAATCAACTGCGTTGTCACACCGAGCAGACGGCAGACCTGCAAACAAATAAAACACCCAGCAAATAAATTTCTCAAAAAAGTTAAGGTAACAATTCACAAAAAGCGTTTGAATCTGCGAATTTCTACTGAGCTTAACTCTTAACCATAAAACAAAACTGAAAGAAGAAACAAAAATAAATTCAGACAAGAAAAAATAATTTTATTATTGAATACCAAAAACACATTTTAATAGCTAATTAATTATATGGAAACGAAGAAGAATAAACAAAAAGACACACGTGCTTAAACGCTGTGTAGGTACCATAAAATTATTATTTCAGTCAAAAAAACCAACAACAATCATGCAAACATTTTAAACAAGTTTATGGTTATGATTGTTTACCGATGATAAAATATCTTTTTTAGATTTTTTTTATTTATATTTTCATTAAAAAAAATTATTTGATAGTTTTCCCCCCAAGGTTGCAACTGCGACAAAATAACATTAATATTCTAATTTTTATTGTATTTTAATCGAACATTTCAAATGTGGGAAAACGACGTTTCCTTGTCCTGAGCCATCACAAAAGTGGTCATGAGATTATTATTTACAAAAAAAAAAAAAACAGGTTTTATAGTAAAATTTAAGAAAAAAAAAAGAAATTTTAGAGGAAAAAGTATGAGACCCACCAATAGGAGGCACCAGTGTACTCGTTTTATTCTCCAGGACATGGTAGTAATCCAGTTTTGAGTAGTACTCCACCCCAAAGGGGGAAGGGGGATCCTGGTGGGGAAGAATATTTATCCAAATTTAAACACAATTCACACAAAAACTTGATTGTAATTTTTGTAAATTTTTTTGTTCAATTTAATTTTTTGCCAAAAAATTTGCGTTGCACAATTTTATAAAAATTTTCCGAAATTCAAAATTTTATTTAAAAAAAAACAAAATCACATGTGACACTCGAGAACAGTAACAACAATAACGACGGACGACCACGACACTGCGAAGACACGATAACGACAACCAGTCTGGTAATAAATTAATATTTAAATTTTAAAAATAAATTAAAAATGCATTAACACGAAAAACGAGATATTCTCAAATATATTGTTTAAACGATCAAAAAAGAAAAGACGATTTTTTTTGGTTTGAAGCTCGGAGCAAGGAAAGCATTTACTTGATACAAAAATCGCACACAAAATGCACAAAACAAGTTGTTTTAGACCTTCGTGTGTGAGCTTTTGTTGTCTCTCAAAAATTCTAATAAATTCGTGACAACACGAGAATCTCTGAATAACAACTGAACAACAACTCAATAAGAACTCGAACTAATATTATACTCCAAGTGCTGCGCAGAGCATCCAGTATAGAATGTTCTTTGGTTTTGTTCAGGTAGAGGAGTTGAGTTGAGTTGTTGTCTGTTTTTTGTTTGTATTATCCAGTAAACGACATAACTGATGACGTCACATGCGGCACTCTCTGTAGTGACAGCCATGTTGACGGTTTTGTCTTGTCAACAGAGAACGCTCCAGCACCAGTAAGTACCAGATTTCGGGGGGCTTTTAAAACAAACAGCTAAACGACGACAACGACCACTTGTTGACTTAACACAGCTTAAGCTTTTTAAGCCGGGTGGGCTTTTTTTCTCAATAAAATGAATTTCGAACGGAAGATACTCGAGCAAAATATTGTGTATCTTCAACAACCCTGATGGTGTTGCTTGCGAGTTTCATATTTGGAACGGAAAGTTAATTCGGAGGTTTGGCCAATTAAGTAGACAATAATTTGGAGAGCGATAGACATCGGCTAAGAGAAGTTGAGCGCCCAATACTCACGTGCTTGGCAGGTGCTTGCCATTGAGCTTGTAACTTTTTACACGTTTGAGTGATTTTATTTCTATCTGTTCCTTACATTGAGTTTGTTTATGTCATGACATTAAACTTTTTGGCGTGAGTTGATAAACATTTAAATGCCCTTCCTCGAATTTTTGTTTTTTCAGTCGTCATTTATTCTAAATATTGACGATTTATTTTGCAAGTGGTAATTAAAATACAATTTTTTGTGGTATAGTTTCTTGGATTAAATTTTTAAACAATTTTAAACAAAAAACACACGAAAAAAAATTGTAGTGATGAGTCATTAGGAGTATGAATAAAAACATTACTTTGAATTTTATTGCTCAATATTTTCAATTTTAGGATTGTATTCGCAGAATTAATAAAAAATAAAAGTAAATAAAATGAAACAAACAATCTGGTAAAAACCCATAACAGCATAAGTCAATTTTCGTTAGTTTTCAGGAGAAACATTTGAAGTTTTTGGCATCAATTGAAGTGCCTTTGTAGACAAAAGCATAATCAAAAGCGTCGTTTTTAAGTTGTTAAGAGAATAGAACTTTTTCGGATTTGAAGTTATAATTTCATTAATAATTATGTTAACTATACTGCAATTTTGTGTAAAACAACGAATTAAGTGCAGTTACTTCATATAAAATGTATGAAACGATTTATTGAAAAATGACATAAGTCAAAATATCATCATTAACTCGATTTGGGCAAAAGTTGACTCATGCTGTGTTTAATGCTTTTTATAATCGACGGTATGTACATTGAACATTTTTCTCTCTCTGACGTGGCAGATTAAGGGTTCTGTATTAAGCGGCAACTATATGAATAGAGGAATGCCTCTAGAGGTAATGATGGGGCAGTGTCACCTCAAACAGTTTTATCACGAAATTGTCAATTCTCTTTTTCCGAACCCGGTTGTGTAAAACCCAAAGGCAGTAAGAATTTTCGGGGAGCGTATCAGAATCCCGCTTTTTTTTATAATACCGTTTTTCAAGAAGATTTAAAATCCCATCTCCTTAAATACCGCCTTTTCAAAATCTCTAGTTTTGAAATCCCGCTTATTCTAAATCCCTATCCGTTATAATACCGCTTTTTATAATCCAGACTGATTCTGTTTAATCCCGCCAACTTCGTTTTTTATACTATAATTTTAGTATTGTCAACGCTTTGAAATGCATTTATTTTGTTTCGACTAGGATGTAGTTCTGCTCTAAAGAATTAAATTGAAATTACCTTTTGCTCGCCTTAAATAGCTAAAAAAAAGCAGTTGCGCGATTTTTCAAAACAAAGCAACTGCTTTTGAATGTTAAAATTGGGAAAATAAGAAACTGGATTAAAAAAAAAAAAAAAAAAAAATAGAGTGGTACGACAGCTCTTAAAGAGCCAAGGCCTTAATGGCTTACTCTCATCAACAATTCTCTAGGTGCGTGTGAAGAATTGAGGGGACCTACAATAAAACGCCGATTCCGAACAGAAAAGTTGAGAAGCATTTTTTCATGATAGATTATACTCTTGGGAGTTTTGTCAGTTCTTCGCAAGGGAGAGTGCTGGTGAAAAATGAAATAAAAACTGTGGACACGAAAAGGACTCGAACCCATGACGTTCTGCTAAGCAGCCAACGCACCTTACCACTAAGCTACGGAAACGGGATTATAAAAAACTGAATTTAAACAAGCGGGATTTTGAAAAACGGGTCTATAAAATCGGGATATCGTACCCAACCCGAATTTATGGTAATTCGTTAAAAATATGAAGAATTCTTGTTTCTCGGTCCCTACGCTCATTGACAATGACACTCCAGTTGTAAGCTCTCTCGCAAAAGCTAACCTTTTTGCTAGGCAGTTCGCTTAACCTCATCAATGATTCCATGGGACAAATCTTCCCCACTCGTGCTATGACGATTGTCCAGAAAAATCTCAACATAAATAAATCCGCTGGTCGAGACAGTATTCCCGCTATTATTCTTAAGAGGTGTTCTCCCACGCTGGCAAAACATTTGCGTAAGCTCTTCCATCTATCCTATTCTGGGCTCTTTCCGAGCAGTTGGAAAACAGCATTTGTCCAGCAAATCCCAAAAAATAGGCAAATCTTCTTCTCCTTCAAATTATCGTCCGATTTTACTTATGCCCTTTCATTCAAAGGTCATGAAAATGCTTATAAAAGAACAGCTCAAGAAATATTTCGAAGACCGACGGCTTCTTAATGACTGGCATTACGGATCTCGCAGCAACAGGTATACTGGTGATCTGATGATTTATCTCACCGAACAGAGGAACAAATCTTTTCATCAATGATCTCTTGTCTGTAACTTCAAATTCAAAACATTTTTTAGCTGACGATAGTACCCTTAACTTTTCATATTCGTTTCCAGACTTACCTCACATCCCTCCTCTGCGGATGTGGAACTGCAACGACAAAATATGATTAGCTCATTGAACTCTGACTTAAACAACATTGTATAATGGGGAATAAGAAACCTCGAAAGTTTAATGCTTCGAAATCTCAATGCTGTCTTGTATCGTTGAAGCTAGATATACCCCCTTGGCACTATCCATGAGTGGCACTTGCTTCAATGAGACCGAACATCTCAAGATTCTCGGTATGTGCATCACTGACCTCCTCTTGTGAAACAAGCACATATGCGATGTCGCCAAAAATGACAAAGAATATTTGGGTTTCTTAAGACAAGAAATTTTTCTCCCCGTCTGATCTAGCTTTTATCTATAAGAGGTATTATGTTCGACCAAAGTTGGAGTATAATGCCATCTCTGGGCTAGTGCTTCAGCTACATACTTAAGCCTCTTGGATTTTCTGCAAAAAAGAGCTGAAGAAATGATTGGTGATAGAGACATCACTAACTCATTCACTTCATTGGAACACCGTCGTAACGTTTTATGTATTTATTTATTTATTTATTTCAATTCGTTAAATGCTAACGTGAAAAATGCTTACAAACATAATACTTAAAATCTAAAAACTTAATCTACGCTGTTGAAAAAAATTAATTTGAATTTAATCCTTTTTATATTATCGTGTGGTGAGGTTATACAAAAGTTGTATTTATTAAAAATTTCAAAACTAAAACTAAAATGTAAATGACCAAGAACTAATGGTGGTGATATAGAACCATTTATTAGTGCAACAATGAAACAAAATTGTAGATATTTTCTGTGGTTTGTCAAAGACGGGAGGTTGATAAAAGAAAGTCTTTGTGAATAAAGGGGCAATATATTTCCATGAAACCATGGAAGAGATCGGAGACAGAAACGCAAAAATCTTTTCTGAATGGCTTCAAGTCTTATAATAAATGTACGTCGTAGTATGGTGACCACACTACACAAGCGTATTCTAGAACAGGCCTCACGAATGAGACATAAAGTAATTTTAGTGTATATGGATCGCGGAAATCGCGACCGAATCTCTCAATAAAACCAAGAACTCTATTTGCTTTCTTGATTATAAAGATAATATGTTCGTTAAAAGTAAGTTTAGAATCTAAAACTACACCCAAATCAGAAAATACGGATACTCTACATAAAGGAAAAGAATCAAACATGTAATCAAAGACAACTGGAACTTTCTTGCGTGTAAAACTCATAGTTTTACATTTGTCAACGTTTAAAACAAGACGGTTGTTATTGCACCATTCCCTAAATAATATTAAGTCTTCTTGCAAAAGTAGACAGTCAGATGTAGAATTAATTCTCTTAAAAAGTTTTATGTCATCGGCATATATAAGAACAGAAGAATTTTTTAAAATCGAAGCC